>JAAMOU010000004.1:0-600000 GCA_023541355.1 Oryza rufipogon | reverse complement strand
TTGAAGACGAGACTTTCACATAGGTGTAATACTACTGAAAATACTTGAACAATCCTTTTTAGATTATTTTAGATGATATCTGTGTACATCAAAAACTTATGTTCACACGATCTGTTTCATGATGCACTCCTATTCTGATTATTTATTTTTTCTATTATATCTGTCATCTATTTTTTCTATTCATATTATTGCATTTTAAATATTTTTGATAGGTTTGCGGAAGGGCATATAGCCTAGTGATTGCAGTGGCCTGAGTAGCACCTCAAAGTCTTGAGTTCAAATTCCCACAGGAGCGAATTTCAGATTGGGTTATTTGCGGGGTTAAGTTCCTAATTTAAATAGCTGCATATATCCGGTTCGATGTATAGGCCGGGTAAAAAAAATACCCTTCTTAAAAATAAATTTTTTGTAGAAAGACCCGACCGAACCGCATGTGGACGCAAAATAGGCAAAAGAACCGGACTGAAATCAGTGGTGACAAGCAGCATGGACGGCATGTGACTAGCTAAACCCCTCTCGATGGTGGCATGTTCCAACAGTGCTTGAATGGTGGGAGAACACGACAGACATAAAATGAGCTTCCAAAAAGGCTTTGCGCACCCTAACATTGCTAGTGACTAACCGTAGAACTTTTCAACACAAAGAGCTCTTGGCAAAAATAAAAGAGGAGGCCAAAACTTGGGCTTTGGCGGGTGCAAGAAGTCGACTGGCTAACTGTTTAGTTCACTCAGACCAAAGGTCCCAAGCTTATACAGTGTTCTTGGCTGTAGAGCTTTTATTGTATTTTATCCCTTGTCTATTCAATGAAATTGGCGTCTCGCCGATTCGTTAAAAAAACAATTGGTGGACAGTTCAACACACCCTGGCCACGTTTGGGCCAGCTCTATCATCCCATTGGCCCTGGCCAATGGGACTCATTTTGCAAATCGAATATTTGGATGTCCTCTAGGGCACAGGTAAAGCGGAATATAGTAGGCCCTATGTATTACTACAATGTGAACCTTCCCTAGTCAATAGACATGATCCTTCGTGGGCCTGGCTTCATGTTATCGAATTTCACAAAACTATACATATATTTGATTAAACTATTGCAAAACTATAAATTTGAAATGGTGTACCATAGAAGTAAAAAAGTTAGCATTAAATTATCACAGAATTATAAATTTAAATCGAAGTATCGCAAAACTACGTAATGAAGTTATCACAAAACTAAGTAATGTATTTAGAGAATAAATTCTGAGCACTAATAATGCTCTTCTGGAGTTACAAAACATGCAATTTCAGGATAAAATCGGTGCTTCTGTAGTTTTGGGATACTATGCCATAAATTTGGAGTTCCGTGATAAATTTAGTACTAAACTATAAAACGTTTTATGATATATTATTCATAGTTTTACAATAGTTTATTAAAATATATATAGTTTTGTGAAATTTGTATTCAACCTATTTTGACATAGTGAAAGCTCTACCATCCAGAATTGAAGTACACTTCAAGTGGAAAAACCATTCTCGATGCAGCCTGTCTTACGCACACGTCGTTGGCACCGACACTTGAATTTCTAGCTAAACGGCACGCCAAGGTGAAAAACTGAAAAGCGATCAACACCGCACGGGCACATGGTGCATCCCAACTTGATTGGTCACGCAACAAGGGCGTACCGCATAGCGTACATCCAAATGAGATTCTCAGACGGAAGAATCCCCCCGCAAACATGGCAAAGAACAGAAAATGCACATGCTGACATGCATTATACGCACTGGCACGTACAACGGACACCGAGCACCAATAAACCCAACATGCACGACAGCACGAGTGGTACACCGCGACGAGCTAGCCCTACGAACGGACACGGGCGAAATAGCCAAGCGCACCACCGTACGTGGTGGCGTGACGCAAGGTCCCATCGCTAGCTGCGGCATCTCAGTCGTGCGGACTGGCATATCATGTCACGTAGCTGGAGATCGAACGACCGAGCCGGCGCCTCTACCTGTCTCCGGCACCAGCATATCTCCTTATCAATCGCCAGGGACGACGCACACCGCGTATGTCATGGCCGATTCAGGTGACTTCACGTGGTACGCGCGGTCGCTGGGGAAGTCTCCTGCATGCGCCTGTGCGGGGCTGGACGATGCTGAGCTCATCCCTTCTGATGGTTCGGCTGTTGCTGCAGCGAAGCAGAGCAGCGCGACGAGGAGATGGGTGGTCCGCAATTTGACGTGGCTCGCTATTTCTAAGATGTTGTACCGCTCACAACACGCGTATAGTCACCCTTATAAACACACACGTACACTCTATCTTTATAAGCATCTCCGAAAGATTAGGTCGGTATTTCTTAAGATTGATGAAGTCACCCTTACCCTTGTAAACATCTCCGAAAAACTGGGCCGGTATTTCTAAAGATCGGTATTTCTTAATATTGATGAAGTCACCCTTACCCTTGCAAACATCTCCGGAAGACTCGGCCGGTATTTCTTAAGATTGATGAAGTCACTACGGATATCTCGCTCTCACACATCTTACCCCTATGCGCACCTCTGGAAGACTGGGTCGGTATTTATTGAGATTGACGAGGTCACCACGACCGGTATTTCTTGAGATTGATGAAGTCACCACGGGTGTCTCGCTACCACACACACCCTACCCCTATATGCACCTCTGGAAGATTCTACAACTGATAAAATTATTAGCCGTAATTGCGAGCACCCGTGTCAAATCTAGGATCTGAACTCGGGTAGGCTGATTCCACAACAAGTAACCTAACCAGTCGAGTTACACTCACTTCACTTCTAAGATGTTATTTGATGATAAAATAGTATTGAAATGGGGGTGTTGCTTATTATTTATAATACTTGTGTGTTCGCATGGCTCGATCTGCATGTAATGTTGGTATGTGAACGCTCTGAAGTTTTACATTTAATTTGTATTCACAATGGAGAGGATTTTTAATTGTCATGTTATTTTTTTAAAGATAATGGATATAAATCTGTCTCTATATTTACAGGTGAATATACACATTCCAAGGTTATATAAGTGAATCACGTAACGTAGATCGCCGCTAGAAAATTAAGCTTCAAGCATTTTCTCCTCACCTAAAACTTCAGGGAGATGCGGAGCTAGACCGCCGTTCCGCCGCCACGTCCTCTCGGTACCACTGCAGCCATAACAAAAGCTACTCCGTTTTGCCTTGGGCGAACGAAAGGGATGGAAGTAGTTCGCCTAGCTACTGTGCCGTCACCAAGTACGGGTCTGATACTGCTCAAACAACCTACGCATCCTACGGTGCGAACAAGTCTGTTGCCGCAATGTTGCCATCTCCGCAAAGCACCACTTTCACTGAGCCACCGTAATTCATCACGCAAAAAGTTGTCGCCGCTATGCCACCTAGCACGACAGCCATCGCCCACAGTCCCCCACAACATGAACAAGCTCACTGATGTTCCATCGTTGTTGTTGTATAACCCCATCTCCATCGGGTTGCCGTAGCGTATCTCGCTGGAGAGACACCGCCCATCATCGTCGCCGCATACCACAGCCTCTGCTGAGCTTATAATTTAACAAAGATAAAAGATCTATATAATAAGGATTTTCCATTTTCACTACTAGATTATGCTAAATAGAGGACCAAATATACGAGCTACATTGCTTTCCGAAGAAAATATTATCTAGAGTTTGTACTTGCGTGAAAAACAGAGTAACTCTGTTTCATGCCTGAGGTCCTTGTAAAAAGCAGAGTAACTCTGTTTCAGTCATTTGAAAAGAAAAGCGTGACGTTCTCATCGAAAACAGAGGAACTGGGTGACAAAGTCTTTAAAAATAGCGTACAGACGTACGGTACGTGATATGTTCAGCCCCATGTTCCCGATGCCACCGACATTTTGGTGCTTTACATGATGTTATTTTGAAAGATACGCTTTACATGATGTAAAACTTTATCAAACATGTAGGACAGGGCACACACCAAACTAATCACCAATGATTTTCACATAGTACAGGTACACAAGAGTACAAGAGGTGAGATCTAGACGTGACAGCCATAGCTAGCCTAGCCACACGTGCAAAAAAAACAAACCACAATGACGACTCACGAGCACACCAAACGAACACAAGAATACAAAGAGCAAATACCAGCGAGACGCTAGCTTCTAGCTGTCCCCTATTGCATGCATGCACGCACACCGGGCTCACTCGTGCAGGGTGGCGTACGTCACGTAGCTGGAGTAGTCCTTTGCCACCCTGTCCGCCGGCGCCGCCGCGGCGGGGCACGCCACGTGGGTGGCGGTCGCCGCCGGGCAAATCTTCGGCTGGCTGTGGAACGACGCGCACTCCGCCGGCCGCCGCTGGTTGGCGAGGCCCGGAATGCAGTTGTTCTTGACGTTGAGGACGCCGTCCTTTATCAGTGACAAGCACGATGGGCCCACCGACGTGAAGTAGTTGCTCGACAGCGTGAGGTTGGCGAGGCGGCCGGCTGGGCCGGCGGCGAGCTTGCAGAGCACGTCGGGGATCTCCCCGTAGAGGCGGTTGCCGCCCAGGTTGAGCTGCTCGACGCTGGTGAGGCACGAGAAGGATGATGGGATCGGGCCGGTGAGCTGGTTCTTGCCGGCGTCGATCACGGTGGCCTTGGTGAGCATGCCGAGCTCGTGAGGGAGGCAGCCGGAGAGTTGGTTGTTCAGGAGAAGCAGCTCGAGGAGGGAGTGTTGCAAGTGCGAGATTGATGGCGGGATTGGCCCGCTGAGCTTGTTGTTGGCGAGGGCGAGGTAGCTCACCTTGGAGAAGCCGAGGTTTGCCTGTAGTGGGCCGGATAGGTTGTCGTTGTTGAGGAGGAGCACCTTAGAATCTGTGACACCCGTAGGGAGGATACCTCCGTCCTTCCCGTTGCCAACTCCAAAGCGAAATGTAACTCTTATATGAGCAGTTACACAAGGATACACAAAGTCACCACCCCCCCTGACGTAAGCCCCCAATTTAGTACTAGTTGTATGAGCTGGTACATCGTCACCGACATTGAGTTCGTACATGTACTCAAGGCCAGCGAGACGGGGGATGTCGCCGCCAAAATCATTGGAGGCAGCATGGAAAAGGGCTAGATCAGGGAGCTGGTCGACGAAACCTTGCAGCTTTGGCGCGCGTAAACCGAAGCCGTTCAGAACAACCGCCATGACTGTGAGCTCCTTTGCTTGCCTTGGTTTTCCGCAGTAGAAGCCGAGGTAGGTCGTCCGGCCGCAGATGTCATGGCCGTTCCACGTCAATGTGATGTTCTTAGGGTCTCTAGTAATGGTGTTCTTGAAGCGTTGGATGACAAGGTAAGCGCGGTAGAGTCGCTCGTTTGGGAAGTCCTTTTGCTGTGGATTGTATGATGATACAGAATGTTGACATGCTACTGTTGCAGCGATACAGGAAAGCAGGAGGAAAAGGAGAGAAGATTTAGTGCGGATGGCCATTTCACTATCACTACATCAGAATGTGTTGCAGAGAAGGCCCAGAAGTTCGGGAAATTGAAATTCAGATCATGCGAATCGTGGTATATAAAGAGAGAGGAAGAGACTCAATTATTGCTTGGATAGCCGCATACGAAGAGAGAGGTACGTGTTGATCTGCTGGAACACCATCAGCTTAGCTAACCAGAATGGGATTCCGTAATATCGTTGTACAAACTGATTCTCTTTCACCGTAGATTAGAAGAAGTGTGGAGGACGAGGGTACCCCATACTTAAACGGCCTGCATATCTGACTAAAAATATGAGATGATCATGATATTAAAGTATAATAGTATATGACTTGGTCGCTAGAGTTATTTGCATGTTAAGGCAAGACTTTATAACTAGAAGCACTATGCACGGGGGAGGTCCACAAATCACAATGCTCACGGGGGGATGGATTTGTTAGGGTTTAGCACTCGAGAGCTCGGTGAGTCCTCGGCGACGGCAGCGGTGGACCACTAATCTGGCACACAACACCGGTTTTGGTGCAAGTACTCAAGGCAACGGCGGCGGGAATGGCAACTCCAAGAATCGCCGCCGTCGTGGTGGCGGCGGCGGTGGCGGAACCGGTGGAGGAGGCGGCGGCAACCAAGCCGCCAACAACGGAGGCGGCGGCGCCAAGCCAGGCGTTGGTGACGCCCAGCCGTGGCCGACACCACATAACCCGTGGGCCGGTACAATCCACATGTGGCCGGGTCCCCTAGGCCGCGGTGTCCTTGGCCCACGACCGGCCGGCCTCCCCTTCGCAGGCGCGGCTGTTGCTGGCCAGATCGGCGCCCCTCCGACCCAACAGTGGTAGGCCGCCCTGGCTCAGCTGCAAGGAGTGTTGGGCCAGCCGGCCCAACAACTGGCTTCCCAGCCTCCCACCCCCATGGGCTTCCAACAGCCTATGGGCTGGTTCGCCGGCGCCCCCTCTCAATGGGACCAAGCGTCCCTCGCGGGTTCCTTCAACACCACGACGCTCCCGTAGCCCGCCACGAATGAATGGTACATGGACACAGGTGCTACGGCCCACATGACATCCGACTCCAGTATCCTCTCTCTCACACACCCTCCCAACCCTAACTCTCCCTCTCACATCGTCGTCGGTAATGGCTCCACTATTCCCGTGTCTTCCATAAGGCAAACCAACCTACATCACTCACAGCGCTCCTTTACTCTCTGTGACATCCTTTGTTCTCCACTTATTATCAAAAACTTGATCTCCGTTCGTCGTTTTGTTATTGATAATTGGTGTTCTGTCGAGTTTGACCCCTTTGGTTTTTCTATGAAGGACTTGTGCACCAGGACCGTGATCGCCAGATTCAATAGCTCCGGTCCACTGTATCCTCTCCACCATGCCATGCCTCCATCTACAGCCGCCACAGCTCTAGCCGCCACCACCACCGACACCTGGCACCGCCGTCTTGGTCATCTTGGCCACGACGCGCTCGCTCGACTCTCCTCCGTTGTGCCCTTGGCCAAAGGTGGATCCCCCGGAGTTTGCCATGCTTGCCAGCTTGGACGGCATGTCCGTCTTCCTTTTGCCACCTCTATCACTAAGGCTTCGGCCAATTTTGAGTTAATACATTGTGACTTGTGGACATCTCCTGTCGTTAGCGTTTCGGGTTTCAAATATTATCTTGTCATTCTTGATGATTGCTCGCACTATGTTTGGACTTTCCTGCTTCGCTTCAAATCCGACACCTTTCCCACCTTGTCCCAGTTTTTCGCCTATGTTAAAACTCAATTTTCCGCCACCATTCGCAATGTCCAATGTGACAATGGCCGCGAGTTTGATAACTCCGCCGCCCGCACCTTCTTCCTCACCAACGGTGTTCACCTCCGCATGTCTTGCCCCTACACCTCTCCCCAAAATGGTAGAGCCGAGCATATCCTCCGTTCCATCAACCACATCATTCGCTCCCTACTCTTCCAAGCTAGCCTTCCCAACACCTTTTGGGTTGAGGCCCTCCACACCGCCACCTACCTTATCAACCGACACCCAACCAAAACACTTAACCACCAAACCCCGTTCCTTGCCCTTTATGGAGTCCACCCCACCTACACAAATCTCCGCGTCTTCAGATGCAAGTGCTATCCAAACCTCTCCGCCACCACCCCCCACAAACTTGCACCCCGCTCCACCATGTGTGTTTTTCTTGGTTATCCACTCCACCACAAAGGGTACCGGTGTTTTGACCCCACCACAAATAGAGTTATCATGTCTAGACACGTCGTGTTTGATGAGAGTTCGTTCCCCTTTGCCGAGGTTGCCACTCCCTCCTCTACTGCAACTGACCTTGAGTTTTTGGAGGATTTTACCGCACCTGTGCAGGCACCAATCGGCGCCAACCACCGCCACGTGGCATCTCTGCCGACCGGCCCCTCGGGCGCCCCGCCCTCCGATACCACGGGGCCGGCCCCAATGCAGTTGCAGGCCGCCCATCTGACTGGGTCGGCCGCCCAGCGCTGCACCACATCGGCCACGACTACGCCACGATCAGATGGACCTCCGACTCCACTGCAGGCCGCCCACTCGCCTGGGTCAGCCGCTACATCACCACCGTTGCAGGCCGCCCACACGCCTGGGACGGCTGCTCCCTCACAAGGCCAGCGCTCCATAGGTGGGCCGACGTCGTCACCTGGGCCGCACTCCGCTTCTCTGTCCGGTGGGCCACGACGCGACTGGGCACCTGGGTCATCTGCCCCTACACCAACCGAGCCGGCGCCACGCCCTCTGCTTCCCCCGCACGTCCTCGTCCCCTCTCGGCCTCGATTGGCGCGTGTTGCAGGTGTTCCACCGCCGCCGTCCGCGCTCGGCGTCTCCCCCGTCATCAACGACCACGCCATGACTACTCGCGGCAAGCATGGCATTCGCAAGGCACCCGACCGGCTCAACCTCCACGTCGACACCCTCTCTTCGCTCCCAAGGATGTACAGGGCTGCTCTCGCTGATCCGCACTGGCGCTCCGCCATGGAAGAGGAGTTTTCCGCTCTCCTCGCCACTTGCACATGGGAGCTTGTTCCTCGTCCTCCCAACATCAACATGGTGACTGGCAAGTGGATCTTCAAGCACAAGCTGCAGGCCGACCGCTCCCTCGACCGCTACAAGGCTCGGTGGGTCCTTCGCGGGTTCAAGCAACGCCCTGGTGTCGACTTTGATGAGACCTTCAGTCCCGTTGTCAAGCCCTCCACTGTTCGCACCGTACTCAGCCTGGCGGTTTCTCGGCGGTGGCCCATCCATCAGCTGGATGTCAAGAACGCTTTCCTGCATGGCACCCTACAGGAGACGGTCTACTGCATCCAGCCTCCCGGCTTCGTCGACACCTCCCACCCCGACATGGTGTGCCGGCTCAACAAGTCCCTGTACGGCCTCAAGCAAGCATCTCGCGCGTGGTACAGTCGGTTCGCCTCATTCCTGCTGACACTCGGCTTCGTGGAGGCCAAGTCGGACACATCCTTGTTCATACTCCGAAGTGGCACCGACACCGTCTACCTGCTCCTCTACATTGACGACATCGTTTTGACCGCCTCCTCCACCGAGCTCCTTCACGGGACCATCACCGCCCTGCAGTCCGAGTTCTCGATGAAGGACCTTGGTGATTTGCACTACCTCCTCGGTGTTCGGGTCTCCCGGCAGCCCTCTGGCCTTCTGCTCAGCCAGCGGCAGTACTGCCTCGTTATCCTGGATCGGGTCGGCATGACAGACTGCAAGCCTTGCACCACCCCCGTCGACACCAGCGCCAAGCTCTCTGCCACCGACGGTGCACCGGTTGCTGATCCGACGGATTTCCGCAGCCTCGCCGGGGTGCTCCAGTATCTCACCTTCACACGCCCCGATATTGCCTAAGCCGTCCAGCAGGTCTGCCTCCACATGCACGACCCTCGGGAGCCGCACCTCGCCGCCCTCAAAAGGATCCTTCGGTACATCCGCGGCACGTTGGATCTTAGCCTCCACATCCAGCCGTCTACAGCGGCGGACCTCATCGTCTACTCCGACGCCGACTGGGCCGGCTGCCTCGACACGAGGCGCTCCACGTCCGGCTACGCCGTCTTCCTCGGCGATAACCTGGTGTCTTGGTCCTCCAAGCGTCAGGTCACCGTCTCCCGCTCCAGTGCCAAGGCCGAGTACCGCGCCGTCGCCAACGCCATTGCCGAGGTCACATGGCTCCGCCAGCTTCTTCATGAGCTCCACTCACCTCCACCCATGGCTACCCTGGTCTACTGCGACGTGAGTGCGGTCTACCTCTCCTCCAACCCGGTGCAGCACTAGCGGACCAAGCACATCGAGATCGACCTCCACTTTGTGCACGAGAAGGTGGCAGTTCGCGCGGTTCGGGTCCTTCATGTGCCCACTTCCTCAGTACGCCGACATCTTCACCAAGGGACTTCCTACGCCGGTTTTTACGGAGTTCAATTCTAGTCTCAACGTCCGCTAGCTCGACGCTGTGACAGCGGGGGGGTGTTGGAATGTAAATCATGTCTCCTCTATCACCGGCTCCCTTTCCTTCTTCTCCCGATCATGTTTCCATAAATCGGTAGAGTGAGTATGGAAGGCAGAGGCCTATACATGTAATGCTCTGTGATCAATACACCATTGCGTTGAGTCATTCTGTCTATCACGTGGCTATAAATAGAGTCCCCTCCCTCTCCTCTTTCGTTTGCCACCCTTCCCGACATTGCCGTCGCTCGTGGCGCTGCTGCCTCTGCCGCCCCAGCGCCGCCATCGACACCGTCGTTCCAGCCGAGCCACGCCGCTGTTGCAGCCGCCTTCTCTGGTCACCGTCGCCACCACCGGGTTCGCGAGGAGGGGCCGCACACCGTCCACCCCTTCGTCGTCACCGTAACCCGCCGGAGCGCCGTCGCCATCGTCAACCCGAGCCCGTCGCCACCTCAATCTCGTCGTCGGCCGTTTCCCGTCGTCGTTCATCGCCGTGCCGCCCCTCGGTGAGTTCGTCTCATCGTCCTCTCTGCGTTGGTGCTCTCGGATAGCCCGGCCGAGCCTCCTAGCACCGGCGACCTCGTGGACCAGTGCATGGCCGGCGATGGTGTCATCGTTGACGTCAGCGCCTATTTTCCTTTTCTTTATAGGGCTAAAATCATATTAAATCTTGTAAAATTCATAATTAATTCATATGAAGTCGGAATTAAGTGGTTCAAGTCTCTAAATTCATCTAAAATCATGATCTACATGTTTGTTTACTTTATATGTACTGTTTGTTTGGAGTTTCTTAGTGTTTCTCCTTGTTTTGCGTTCTAGGTTTAGTTTTCCGTCATTTAGGAGGGTCGTTCTAACGTTGGAGAAGTTTCTAAAGACTAATTGAAGGCTGATTATTGCAAGGCAAGTCACATAGATCCCAAACAACCCTTTGAGTATGTTGAACCTGTTTAAAGCTATTGTTTTATTTCAACTTATGCATTATTTTCGAATGTCATCGGGTGGTGAGCCTTTCCCAATTAATTATGGCCGAAGATGACTTTATTTTCCTATGGGTTATAATTGGATTAGCTTGAACCTTATATATTGGTTTGGTTCAGCTATATGCTTATAATAGATGGTTAGCCATGCTTAGAAACAATAGCTCATTAATGGGATAAATCATGCTTCACTATCACTTATGATATTTAATGGTAACTCACGATGGTCAATCATGATTGGTTATTAATTAATTGTGAACTAAAACTTGATAATGGTGGGTTGTGAGCACATGGTTTTGATGGTCGTGCTTATTGGTATTTCTTAAAATCTGCAAGTGCACGGATACACCGATGTAGCACTTCCCCTACGGAGTATTCCAAGGATATCGAATCCAAAAGAACGTGTGTGATCAGATCTTCCTCTGGTTCATCCAAGGACACCAAGCAAATGATAGGCTAGGATAAAGAGGATTTACTAGTGAGAAACATTGTCTAGGGAAAGCTTAACTTTAATGTTAATGCAATACTTCAGGCACTGGCAACCTGCTGTTCCTAGATGTCGCTCTACTACGTACCCGGACAGGGAGGACTTAAGCGATCTCGAGGGCTGTCACCACCTCTACACCTACCTCAAATGTACTATGGGATACGCAGTAATTACTGGATATCAACTGCCTAAACACCACGTCTAAGCAATTAATATCTATTTTAGTGTTTATAACTCACCAAAGCAATCACTATATTTTAGTGGATTATAGTGAACAATAATCTCATATGCTATTTAGGAACTAACCAAGAAATAATTCTCACAAGATAAATCTAAATTACTCAAGAAGAATATTATATTGAATTCAGAGTAATAAACAGAATAAAAAAAATAGGAGAAGATTACCGACAACTCCGGAATTCTTCCGACTTCTTCTACTCTACTCTCTTTCTATTCTAGTATACAATATAGTACAATAGAGCCTCTTATAATTCAGCTCAAGCTTGGAAGTGTGTGACTGAAGTGAGGGAGTGATGTCTTTATATAGGGGTAGGCATGACGGTTGGCAAAGGGGAAATGTCCGAAGTGCCTTCCAACCGCCATCGGGGAATGATCGGGAGCGTCCATGCCAAACCCCAGCCTGAACGGCTGAGATTTTGGTTCAGTCGAAGCTGGGCTAGGCCTATCTGGCCTGGACTTCGGCCCATCTCCTTCCCTGGTCCTCCTTTATCCATTTTTCGGAGTTTTGGGTTGATTCACTGATGTTTTGATGAAGTTCACAACCCATCCTTGTATGGATACATAATTCTCCTCACTTTAGTCTGATTTTCCTCCCAACATCGGGGTTTATCACCTGCATACAAATATACACCAACACTTGTGGAATAGGTGAGATTAAGCACCTATCACTATGTTGGATGTTTTATTATCTGAACTTATGCAGATGTTGGAGGTATAGAATCGGCATTTAACAGCCGCCAACAAAACCCCCCACACTTAGCCCTTTACTCGTCCCTGAGTAAAGGTTAGTGTAGAATGAATCTCTTCAAGATATTAATCAAGCTTATAAATCATTCACAACCATACCTGTACCTATGAACTTTTAGTGTAGAATGAATCTCTTCAAGATATTAATCAAGCTTATAAATCATTCACAACCATACCTGTACCTATGAACTTTATCAGTGGCTATCTTACCATCTTGAGTAATTAATAAATGGAATGATCTCAATTCCAACCCTTCTTGCTTCTCTGTCAGACTCATGAGATTTTTATGCATTTTCGCAAACTAGCTCTTCTCCTCATATTGTCTTTCTCTCTTATCTCTCAAAGATGTATATTTTCTTTTTGACCCACACCAAGGCAAAATGTGCCAGAATTCATCCCTATTCTAAGGCCGTTATGTGAAGCTTGGTAGGGATAAATTGTGACATACCTGCATCATATATATTGCAAAGCCAAAAATATGGACTCAAGAAGATCATCAATCATACTCCTAGATCAAGGGTCTTTATTTATGGTGGAAAATGAAAGAGTAAAATATTTTTGTGGAATGGTGGAATACAAAAAAATGATTCTCCCTTTTTCCTATACCTTCTCTCCATTTGGTTCTCATGGCATGATCATGGAAGGGGCATGGCTATTTTCTTTCCAACTTTGCTCAGTGTTTTGGGAACAAGCTTTATTTCCTTCTTCTTCTTTCTCTTTTTTTTTTCATAGCCATGCCTTTCCTTTCCTTTTCTCATTTTCTTTTTGCCAAAAACTTTTCTAGGAGAAGAAAGCATAAGTAGGAGTTTATTTGAATGGAATTTTTGTGAAAAGCCATCTTCCTGTGTAGAAGCTTAGCTTAATTATATATGTGGAAAAATGGAAATGAAAGTGACCCCTTGATCATGAGAATATGAAAGATATCTAACACAAGTCACATAGATTTGACAAAGCTCAATATAATGTCAAGCAGTCATATGCATAATAAGGTTTATCAAAGATACACTTTCCATATGGCCTTAGCAGGTATAAAATGAAGTCAGATGGAGGATTGAGCTTTTTAAAACAATTTTATTTTTAAAACAAATTCCCAAGAGTCATAACAAGAGTTGCAAGAATTCCTTTCATCTCGAATTATCTCTCATGAAACAATTACTTAGATGCATAAGGTTCCCTAAACATGGAAGGTTGTTCAGAAGCACAAGTCCAGCTGAGAATAATGAATATACAAGATCAATCATATGAAGAATTTCATTAGTTGGAAATTTTATCTTACTTATGCTTGAACCAATTGTTTTCTGAATTTTCACTCTAGTACTATACAATGGTGGAGATATACAGATAAAAGACGTGCTCACCTGCTTACCTGTGAAAACTGGGAGGTACTGGGGCCAACACTGGTTCGGCCGAACCACTCTGGTGCTCAATACCTCTGCAATTTTCTGCAGAGTTTAGTGGCTTCCAGGTATTCAGATATTCAGCAATTTTCAGTGTATATGCACGTCAGAAGCTGGGATATCTCCCCCACACTTATTCAAAACCTGAACTTTATTACACAAAAAACAAAAACAAACTTTGGCAAATATTGGGGTTAACACCAATGAGCCACATTATTCATAGCAAGTACATACATTATTGAAAAAAAAAGACCAAACACCTACTACTATTTTATTCATGGGAAATGAAACATCTAATTAGCATAATACTTATTTTCCTTTCCCATTTCTATGAATGCGCGCTTGATTTTAGCACACAAACTGCGACTAAGGGTGTCGAAATTATTTCTAATTTCAGCAAGCTCTACCCCTAGCTCCGCGTTGCGATCCCTAAGCTCTATGTTCTCCTTGCGGAGTTTCTTCACTTGTACGGCGGGCTTATGGATCGAGGGCTCCGGCGATTTCACTTCATCCTCTTGATATTGGCCGGGAGCCCTCACAATTGGAGGGGGCAGCAAATGACGCTTTACCTTCATAGGTGGAGGGCTACGGGATTCCGCTGCCCCCTCCTTCTCCGACGCTGTCAAAGGCCGGAGTAAACCCTTGCCATACCCACCGCCGGGAGTTCGCACTCCCGTGATGCGGAACCGCTCCTCCTTCGGAGTGGATGGAGTAGCGGTGGGTGTGACATACTTTGTGGAGCATTTCATCCCCTGCCTTGGTGAATAGGGTGCCTACATAGCTTTTGGCGGGAGGCGGCGCGGCCTTCCCGTCATCTTGAAAAAGGTGACGTGCCTTTAAAAGAACGAGCTCTCCCGTTGTCGGCCGTCGCGCAGGCGAATCCCCCCTGATTTTGGTCTTCGTGACATGGTGAGGGGAGAGGGATCGCGCTGCCGAACGGGGCCGTGAAGGGTTCGGCCGAAGCAGGGAGCTCGCCGACGGGCTCCAAACTTGATGGGGAGCTCAGCACTGTCGCAAGGGGTTGTGCCCACAGTGTGTTCACCCCTTCCATGGTATAGTGTTCCACCGGGATGCTCTCCGTCAAGATTGTAGGTGGAATTGGAGGAGGAGCCAATGTATGGGATCAAGGACTTGCCAGCCATTGGTGAGTTGAGTGGGAATTCGAGGAATTGGCTTGAATTGGGGAGGAGAATGTGCAAAGGTGGAGAGAAGGACGAAGAAGAAGTGTTTTGGTGACATCTGAACGTTCTACCTCCAAACGCGCATCTAAACAGACTAGGAATGAGCGAGGGAGACTGAAGATCAAAAATGGGGGTGATCGGGCGCCACCCTGGTTCGGCCGAACCCTGGTGGGTCCGGCTGGCCTCCATTTTTTTCCCTAGGCCTACTAAAACCTAAACTAAGCACATAAATGACAACTATACAGGGTTTTAAACATGCAGTAGATGAGAACATCATGGTTCATAATTGATTAATTCAATAATATCCACTTCTTCATCTAAAGTTTCATTTGGCTCAAGGAAAATCTTTAAGCGTTGACTGTTTAACTTAAATATGTTACCTGAGTCGTCGCGGAGTGTGATTGCCCCGTGCGAAGAGGTGTCGATGACGTTGAACGGTCCTTCCTATTTGCTGCGCTGTTTTCCATGACCGAAAAGCTTAACCCTGGAGTTGAGCATTAGCACTTTGTCTCTTGGCTTGAATTTCTTGATTTTTATCCTTTTGTCATGCCAGCGCTTCGTCCTCTCTTTGTATATCTTCGCGTTGTGGTAAGCCTTCTCTCTCCATTCTTCAAGTTCAGCAATTTGCAATTTCCTCCATTCTCCTGCTCCTTCAAAGTCCATGTTCCAGTTTCTGATGACCCAGTATGCTCTGTGCTCAAGTTCTACGGGTAGTCGACATGACTTCCCGTAGACTATCTGATATGGGGACATTCCAATGGGTGTCTTGTACGCTGTCTGGTATGCCCACAGTGCGTCCGGCAATCTATCCTTCCATCCTGTTCCCATTTTGTTGACCGTCTTCTGCAGAATATTCTTGATCTGTTTGTTTGATGTTTCTGCTTGACCACTGGTCTGTGGATGGTAAGGAGTGGCCACATTGTGTTTGGCTCCCATCTCTCGTAGGAGGTCTCAGAAGGTTTTGTCAATGAAATGAGAACCTCCGTCACTTATGACCATCCTGGGGGTACCAAATCTTGGGAAGATGATTTCTGTAAACATCTTCTTGGCATGCCTCGCATCCGCAGCGCTGCACGGCATAGCCTCAACCCACTTAGAAACATAGTCGATTGCCACCAGAATGTACTCGCAGTTGCGAGACTTAGGGAAAGGCCACATAAAGTCTATACCCCAAACATTGAATATCTCGACTTGCAAATTGTATGTGAGGGGCATTGCATCACGTGCAGTGATTCCTCCTTGCCTCTGGCAACTTGTGCATCTTCTGATGAATTCTTTTGAGTCTTCGTACATTGTGGGCCAGAAGAAACCAGTTTGCCAAATCTTGGCCTGGGTGAGGAATGCACCGTAATGGCCACCATAAGGTGAGGCATGGCATTGCTCTATGATCCTAAGTCCTTCATCAGTTGGCACACATCTTCGTAGTAAGCCATCGGAGCAGACCCGATAAAGGTATGGCGCTCTATGATCCTAAGTCCTTCATCAGTTGGCACACATCTTCGTAGTAAGCCATCGGAGCAGACCCGATAAAGGTATGGCGCATCCCATATATGACGGCGACTTTCATACTTTAGTTTTCGTTGATTTTTCCCTGGTGGTATGTATTTGGATACCATGTAGTTCACTATGTTGGCATACCACGGGTTGGAGTCGCGTACCGTCATCAGCATGTCGTCTCTTAAGAAATCATTTATCGACTGTTCAGTATAGATTATCACCTTGGCTCCCACTAAGACCTAAACTTATCGATAGCAAAAATAGCCGCGAGCAGCTCTTTTTCGGTAGTCGCATAATTTAACTGAGCTCCGGTTAGAGTTTTGCTAGCGTAACAGATTGCATGATGCTTTTTATCATTGGTTAAGCTTTTTGGTTATGGAAAACTGCGCAGCAAATGGGAAGGACCATTCGACGTCATCGACACCTCTTTGCATGGGGCAATCACACTCCGCGACGACTCAGGTAACATATTTAAGGTAAACGGTCAACGCTTAAAGATTTTCCTTTAGCCAAATGAAACTTTAGATGAAGAAGTGGATATTATTAAATTAATCGATTATGAACCATGATGATCTCATCTATTGCATGCTTAAAACCCTATATAGTTGTCATTTATGTGCTTAGTTTAGGTTTTAGTGGGCCTAGGGAAAAAATGGAAACCAGCCAGACCCACCAAGGTTCGGCCGAACCAGGGCAGCGCCCGATCACCCCCATTTTTGAACTTTGGTCTTCCCCGCTCGTTTCTAGTCTGTTTAGATGCGCGTTTGGAGGTAGAACGTTCGGATCTCACCATAACACTTCTTCTTCCTCCTTCTCTCCACCTTTGCACATTCTCCTCTCCAATTCAACCCAATTCCTCGAATTTCCACTCATACCCACCAATGGCTGGTAAATCCTTGATTCCATTCATCGGCTCTTCGTCCAATTCCACTTACAACCTCACCAGAGAGCCGACACCGGCAAATCAATTGATTCCGGTGGAAGAATACGCGATGGAAGAGATAAATGCTGTTTGGGCTCAGCCCCTTGCAGCTGTGCCTGGCTCCCCAGCAATTTTGGAGCCGATCGGTGAGCTCCCTGGGGTTCGGCCGAACCCTTCTCGGCCCCGTTCGGCCCCCCGTTCGGCAGCGCGATCCCTCTCCCCTCGCCATGTCACAAAGTACAAAATCCGGGGGGATTCGCCTGAGCGACAGCCGACAACGGGAGTGCTCGGTCTCTTGAAGGCGCGACGCCTTTTTCAAGATGATGAGAAGGCCGCTTCGCCTCCCACCGAGCGCTATGTGGGCACCCTATTCACCAAGGCAGGGGATGAGGTGCTCCACAAGTATGTCACACCCACCGCTACTCCATCCACTCCAAAGGAGGAGCGATTCCGCATTCAGGGAGTGCGAACTCCCGGTGGTTGGTATGGCAAAGGTTTACTCCAGCCATTAACGGCATCGGAGAAGGAGGGGGCAGCGGAATCCCGTAGCCCTCTACCTATGAAGATGAAGCGTCATTTGACGCCCCCTCCAATTGTGAGGGCTCCCGGCCAATTCAAAGAAGACGAAGTAAAGTCGCCAAAGCCCTCGATCCATAAGCTTGCCGCTCAAGTGAAGAAACTCCGTAAGGAGAACATAGAGCTTAGGGATCGCAACGCGGAGCTAGGGGTAGGGCTTGCTGAAATTAGAAATAATTTCGATACCCTTAGTCATGGTTTGTGTACTAAGATCAAGCGCGCATTCGTAGAAATGGGAAAGGAAAATAAGTATTATGCTAATTAGATGATTCCTTTCCCATGAATAAAACGGTAGTAGGTGCTTGGTTTTTATTTTCCAATCATGTAAGCACTTGCTATGAATAATGTGGCTCATTGGTGTTAACCCCAATGTTTGCCAAAGTTTGTTTTTGCTTTATGTTTAATAAAGATTTAGGTTTTGAATAAGTGTGGGGGAGATATCCCAGCTTCGGACGTGCATGTACTCTGAAAACTGTTGAAATCTCTGAACACCTGGAAGCACTGAACTCTGCAGAAATTGCAGAGGGATTGGGCACCAGAGTAGTTCGGCCGAACTAAGACTGGCCCCAACCCCTCTCAATTTTTACAGGTAAGCAGGTGAGCACGTCTTTTATCTGTATATCTCCACCATGGTATAGTACTAGAGCTGAAAATTCAGAAAACAATTGGTTCAAGCATAGGTGAGATAAATTCCAACTAATGAAAATCTTTGTATGATTGATCTTGTATATTCATTATTCTCAACTGAACTTGTGCTTGTGAACAACCATCCATGATTAGGGAACCTTATGCATCTAAGTGATTGCTCTATGTGAGATGATTAAGATGAAAGGAATTCTTGCAACCATTGTTATGACTCTTGGGAATTTGTTTTAAAAAAAATAAAATTGTTTTAAAAGCTCATTCCTTCAATTGACTTCATTTTTATACCCACCAATGCCATATGCAAGTATATTATTGATTAACCTTATCATGCATATGACTGCTTGACATTATATTGAGCTTTGTCAAATTTATGTGACTTGTGTTAGATATCTTTCATACTCTCATGATCAAGGGGTCAATTCCACTTTCATTTCCACATATATAAGTAAGCTAAGCTTCTACATTGGAAGTTGGCTTTCCACAAAAATATCCATTCAAATAAACTCCTACATTGAACTATGTTTTCTTCTCCTAAAAAAAACTCTTGGCTAAAAGAAAATGAGAAAAGGAGGGAAAAGCATGGCTATAAAAAAAAAAAGAAGAAGGAAATAAAGCTTACTCCCAAAACGCTGAGCAAAGTTGGAAAGAAAATAGCCATGCCCCTTCCATGATCATGCCAAGAGAACCAAATGAAGAGAAGGTATAGGAAAAAGGGAGAATCATTTCTTTGTTCCACCATTCCACAGAAATATTTTATTTTTTCATTTTCCGCCATAAATAAAGACCCTTGATCTAGGAATATGATTGATGATCTTCTTGAGTCCATATGTTTTGGCTTTGCAATATATATGATGCATGTATGTCACAGTTTATCCCTACTGAGCTCCACATATCAGCCTTAGAATAGGGATGAATCAGCCTTAGAATAGGGCTGAATTCTGGCACATTTTGCCTAGGTGAGAATCAAAAAGAAAATATACATCTTTGAGAGATAAGAGAGAAAGTCAATATGAGGAAAAGAGCTGGTTTGTGAAAATTTATAAAAATCCCATGAGTCTGACAGGGAAGCAAGGAGGATTGAAATTAAGATCTTTCCATTTATCAACCACCCAAGATGGTAAGATAGCTACTGACAAAGTTCACAGCTGCAGGTATGGTTGTGAATGATTTATAAGCTTGATTCATATCTTGAAGAAATTCATTCTACGCTAACCTTTACTCAGGGACGAGCAAAGGGCTAACTGTGGGGGGTTTTGTTGGCGGCTGTTAAATGCCGATTCTATACCGCCAACATCTACATAAAGTTCAGATAATAAAACATCCAACATAGTGATAGGTGCTTAATCTCACGTATTCCACAAGTGTTGGTGTATATGTGTATGCAGGTGATAAACCTCGATGTTGGGAGGAAATCTAGACTAAAAGAGAGGAGAATTATGTATCCATGCAAGGAGTGGTTGTGAACTTCATCAAAACATCAGTGAATCAGCCCAAAACTCCAAGAAATGGATAGAGGAAGGTCCAGGGAGTCCACCGACCGAAGCCAGGCCAAGAGGGCCCAGCCCAGGTTTGGCCGAACCCCCTGGTTTGGCCGAACCCCCCTGATCACCGTTGATCCTGGGGTTTGGCGTGGGCGCTCCAGATGTTCTCCCAATGACGGTTGCGGGGTAGTTCGGACATTTCCCCTTCTCACAACCGTCATAACTTCCCTATAAAAGGACCTCACTTCATTCACTCTCACAGACACTTCCAAGCTTGAGCTGAATTATAAGAGACCCTATTGTACTATATTGTATACTAGAATAGGAAGAGAGTAGAGTAGAAGAAGTTGGCCCAGACAGTTGGACTGTAGAGAATACCGACATCGTTCCCTTCCAGATGGCAAGGAATGATTCGGGGAGCGGTATTTATCCTAATTACTTAGCCATTCGTCCCTTAGCCATTCGTCGCTCATTATGGATGTTAATTCTCGAACAGTTTCTCGAAGGAACCCGAGTTCCATCGGATCGGGAGGCGGCAAAGGAACGAGTGGTTTCTTCTTGCTAAAATAGTTCAGGGTATTGCTATAGTCTTCGTCAAAACCATCCCTGAACAGAATTGTGGCACGATCCGGAGTCTGAATTTCTTCGTTCTCAACAGACGGCTGCTCAGGAACATTCTCATCAATCGTGCTAGCAGAAGTGGATGGTTAAACGAGTGGCTCGATTGTCAGAGGTTCCTCTATCTTGGACACAGATGCCTCCGGCTGGGCTTCATTGGATTGCGTCATGAAGGAAGTATATTCTAGAATGCGATCCAAAATTGTTTTTCCTTCCGACGGCGTTTTGTGCATGAACGATCCTTCGGCGGTTATGTCCAGATAGAATGCAGACTCCTTATCCAAACCTGTATGAAAATTTTGAAGAAGCACATACTCGGGTAAGGACAGGGTTGGTCCGGACTACACTAAATTAGTGAACCTGGACCAGGCTACACCGATTGATTCGTTTTTGATCTGCTTAAAACTGAGTATTTCTACTTGAAGGGCAGTAATACGAGTAACTGGGAAGAAGGCAAGACAGAATCTGTCTCGCAACTTTTCCCAACTACCGTTTACACATCCAACGGTAGAGGTGTACCATTGCTTTGCTCTCTCTTGAAGAGAGAACGGGAACGATTTCCACCGCACAGTTTCTTGTCTCATGCCACGAATCTGAAGGCACGAGCAGACTTGTTCAAAGTCTCACAGATGATGGTAGGGATTCTCTAGATCAAAGCCAGAAAAAGGATTTTCCCTAACCATACTAATTAGTTCGGGACGAAGTTCATAGCCAGTTGTATAAATGGGCTCCGATGAAGGAGGTGGCTCATAGAATTCGCCCCGAGGAGCAGACAGCTCAGAGATAGGTTGCTCCATGGTCGAGAAGACGTTGACAGGAATACTTCTCTAGGATAGCAGGGGTGAAGGTAGAATAAAAAAGTAAAAAGGATATGAGGATGAACAAGGTTCGGAAATGATCAACAACCGTTCCCTGGCAACGGCACCAGAAATGCTTGTTGGTATTTCTTATGATCACAGATAAAATCCGCAAGCGCACGGATACACCAATGTAGCACTTCCTCTACGGAGTATTCCAAGGGTATCGAATCCAAGGGAACATGTGTGATCAGATCTTCCTCCGGTTCATCCAAGGACACAAAGCAAATGATAGGCCAGGACAGAGAGGATTTACTAGTGAGAAATAGTGTCTAGGGAAAGCTTAACTTTAATCCTAATGCAATACTTCAGGCACTGGCAACCCGCTGTTCCCAGATGTCGGTTTACTACGTACCCGGACAGGGAGGACTTAAGTGATCTCAAGAGCTGTCACCACCTCTACACCTACCTCAAACGTACTGTGGGATACACAACAATTACTGGATACGAACTGCCTAAACACCAATGTCTAAGCAATTAATATCTACTTTAGTGTTTATAACTCACCAAAGCAATCACTATATTTTAGTGGATTATAGTGAACAATAATCCCATATGCTATTTAGGAACTAACCAAGAAATAATTCTTACAAGATAAATCTAAATTACTTAAGAAAAATATTATATTGAATTCAGAGTAATAAACAGAATAAAAGAAATAGGAGAAGATTACCGACAACTCCGGAATTCTTCCGACTTCTACTCTACTCTCTTCCTATTCTAGTATACAATATAGTACAATAGAGCCTCTTATAATTCAGCTCAAGCTTGGAAGTGTGTGAGTGAAGTGAGGGAGTGATGTCTTTATATAGGGGTAGGTATGACGGTTGGCGAAGGGGAAATGTCCGAAGTGCCCTCGAACCGCCATCGGGGAGTGATCTAGAGTGTCCATGCCAAACCCCAGCCTGAACGGCTGAGATTTTGGTTCGGACGAATCTGGGCTGGGCCCATCTGGCCTGGTCTTCGGCCCATCTCCTCCCATAGTCCTCCTTTATCCATTTCTCGGAGTTTTGGGTTGATTCACTGATGTTTTGATGAAGTTCACAACCCGTTCTTTTATGGATACATAATTCTCCTCACTTTAGTCTGATTTTCCTCCCAACATCGGGGTTTATCACTTGCATACAAATATACACCAACACTTGTGGAATAGGTGAGATTAAGCACCTATCACTATGTTGGATGTTTTATTATCTGAACTTATGCAGATGTTGGCGGTATAGAATCGGCATTTTACAGCTGCCAACAGTGCTCAAGACAATTAAGGACCGGTTCACGAGCTACTGTTGTGAGACATTAACTGTGCCAACCACAAGCCAGCTGTGGGGACACCCAATTTAGGCTTCGTGCCCCAAAAATGCACTCGTGATCGTCCAGGATTTCGATCACGTATGGATTGATAGAAAACAGCTTTCGATTATTTACACAGGTTTGTTCATACAAGCTAATTATACAACTGTTAAAGGGTGAAAAGATTCAAACTAATATATCCTTATTTGAAATACAAGAAAATCCAAAGTGCTAAACTCCTAAACTTTTCAACTACTAGAACTACAACTAATAAACTCCAAAGAACTCCACAGGCAAAAGCTCGAGTGTAGACTAGCCTAGAAAAACTTGTCGTTACCGTAGATCTTGCTTCCTTCCAGTCCTCTTGTTTGCTTAACTATATGTCAAATTATGCAAAGGTGAGTACTTATGTACTCAGCAAGATATATTATAAATAATTAAGTGTAAATAGATTGAATAGATAAAACAATGATAAACTAAAGAAGTAATAAAAATCATAAATCATCTTTATCTTCAACATTTTAATTTTTAAAACTACTTATACTTCAGGAGTAGGAATCACCCTGATGACACAACTCCAGAACCGGGAGTACGACACATTCGAATGATTTAATTCACCTCTGTAGAGACTGTCCAGCTTTACCCACACGATGCCCACAGCTAGCAAGGCTAAGAACAACAGAGCCGTTCGAAGGTCCCACTTACTACTAGTTACTGCACGAGTGGGATATTGATCCGTCCTAGCAGTCGGGCACGTGCCAGGCCTAGGCAAGGCTACATGGTCGCTGCTTTCACGGGTTCCACCGTTGTGAACCATGCCCCCAATCTCCTTACACATGCGTTCACCCCAATCCTGCTCCTAGTGAGCCAACCAACAGTCTTTCATATAGTGGGACAATGTACTAGGCTAAGTCCAATTACTTTATCGTGTGGATGGACGCAACTATGTCTTTTCCATGGTATAAGGGGTAATTATAATCCGGTTAAATCATCCAAAACTTTCCAAACTCCCCACACCAACAAACTTCATCATACATGAACATTCATGATCCTCAACATTCACAATCAGAAATCAAAAATGCCCATTTTAGCCGGATTCCTAAGTTTGTAAAGATATTTGAATAATAAACCACATAAAATGATGTCCAACGCATCTTTCAATTATCTCATGTAACAATGCTAGAAAGCATTAATAATTACCACAATGTTATTCTGAAGTATAACATCTACCCATGAGATGTTAAAAGAGTAAATATCATGCATCAAATTTAGATATGAAGATTATATCAAGGTTTCTATATGATCAAAATTTTAGTTATGTCTTGCCTTGCGCCTTAAGATTTCCCGCGGCTTCAGCGTAGCCATCTGGGTCCACGTCAGCTCCTTGGATGCCGACAGATCTTGCTGTACGGTCTAACGTACGAATACGAAAAAGATAGCAAATAAAGCCTATAAGCAAATTGCTACAAAGAAACGATAAAGCCAAGTATTAAATAAAAGAGGAAAAAGGAATGGTTCAAAATAAATTTTGATTTGGAAAATAATAGAGGGCTTTTGGTTTCTAAAGGTTAGAATTGAGGGAAAGGATAAAATGGATAGGTGGGGTTTATTTGGTGGATTTGGTTTCTAGTCGGTGCTAGAATGGAGTAGCACGACGGCTAGATATTCGAAGTGGTTAGCTGATGCTAAGGTTGGACATCATAACGGCTAAATATTTGGCTCATCTAGTCGATGCTACAGTCAAGTAGCACAACGACTAGTGAGTTGGGAGATTTGTGTGGAGTGGAATAGTATTACTCTACAGTCGTGAGTGACAGTAGAGCGGCTAGGGTCGCACAAAGCCTAAAAGCTAATGTGCGGCGTGCTGTGGAGGTCGAGGGAGTAGTGAGGCTCCGACCACTATTCACATTGAGGCGTGGGGTGCGAAGAGCAACACTTCGACCTTAGGATTAGGTTATGCCGGGTTTTACGACCAACGGTTTGACGTTAGGGATTAGGATCATGCGAACGTCTCCACATAAAGCGTAAAGTTTCCACGGCGGCTTTTTGGTGGCTAAAGGATAGTATATCAGTGGTTTAGAAATAAAAAGGGTATTTAAATAAATCAAAGGAATTTGAATTCAAAAAGGGTTTTGAAATTTAAAATGGTATTTTGAAAGAAATAAAGAAAAGGTAATTAAATAAATAAATAAAAGATATTTAAAGAAATTTAAAGATAATTTAATTTTAAAAAGGTTTTTAAATAAAATAAGAAATTTAAAATTAAAGTGATTTAAGATAAATCAAATATGTTTAAATTAAAAAGGTATTAAAATAGAATTTTAAAATAGGAAATTTGGTATCAAAATAAAGAGTTTGAAAATAGATGAATTTAGATCAAAGGTTCACTGGAAGTTGGATCTGTGGTTGGAGAGATATGGGTGTTTGAAGATTGAAATGGAAATAAATTAAATAAAAAGAAAAGGATTACTGTGTAGTGGGGCCCGCTTGTCATATGTCTCTTCTACCTCTTCTTCTCTGCTTCTTGGAACCGTGAGGAGGGAGAGAAGAGGGCGAGCAGGGTGCCGGCTCTTCGGTGGTCGAGAGGTGGGAACGCCGGTGGGAGATGGTGTTCCCGAGCAATGCGCACCCGGGGAGGGTGGTGGAAGGCGGAGGGAGAGATAGGGATGGCCGGAACGGCGGCGACAAGTGCTCAGCTCCGGCGATAAGAGAAGGTGGTGGTGGCGGTTTATGTCAAGGTGGAGGGAGAGGGCAAAGGGGGAAAATGGAATCACCTCGGCGATGCGGAGTTGGTGGCGCAAGGGTTTGGCTTTGCGAAGCTCCGGTGAGGGAGATCGGTCGTCCGCAGTGATAGCTGGACATGGGGAAGAGAGAGAAGAAGAGCTCGGAGAGCTCGTATGTATGGGAAAATAGAGGGCATTGTCATCTATTTATAGGCGGCGAGAGGCGGTGGCGTAAGATGGTTGCGGAGGAGGAAGACAAGGAGAACTCGGCGACGGCGGCGTGGAGAAGTGGAGCACGGCGCCGGCTTTGTCCATTGATTGGCCGGTGATGGCGGTTCGGCTCGGCGGCTGACGTTGGCGGCGTGAGGTGGCGGATGACGTTGACGGTGGTTTCTTGGTAGCGACGGCAAGACAGCAGTGGCGGTGCAGAGCTGCGGGCGGCGGCGGCAAAGCCGCGAGCGGCAGCAACGGCGGTGCCATGTGCGTGCGCCAAGTGCGCCCACAGGAGGAGAAAAAGGAGCGGCTCGGCTGGGCGGCTCGGCTGGGCTTCGGCTCGGCTGGGCCGGCAGCCCAAGAAGGAAATAAGTGGAAGCAAAAAGGAATGGGTCAAAAGAAAGGGGTTTTTGGCCCAAAAGAACAGGAACTTTTGATTATTTTGTATGGATGAATTTGAATAGATTTCAAGGAAATAGAATCAAAGAAAGTTTGAAATAGGATTCAAAGATGATGATAATTCAAAGGAGGTCATTTGCAAACCTTTGGACTTTGGTTAAAGAATTCGAATGAGATTTTTAGGAAATAAAACTAAGGGAAATTTTGAATGGGAGGTTTTAAATAAATTCCAAAGGAGATAAAATTTACAAAAGAAATGCTTGAGGATCCTTTAAACTTTAAAAAGAATTTAAATATAAGGTTTTTAAAGTAAAAAGAGTTCGAAAATAAAATCAAAGATATCTATTTTGAAATATAAAATTTATGAAGGATAGAAACGATCCAATTTAAATAGAATTCAAATAAGAACCAAATGTAAAACTTGTCACGAAAAATTAAAATAGTCAAATAGGAAGGGAAAGAAATACAAATGATTTAATTTCTAACTTTGGATAAATTTTTGGGATGGTGGAAAAATAGATGGAAGGGAAGCAAATAGGACTTTAGCCCCAATATACGTGGTATGGATCCTTGGTGAAATATTTGTGGCTAAAGGAAATTTATATTGTCTGAATGAAAAGGATTGGAAATAGGTTTCTTAGCACAAGAGCAATCACTCTAAATATTGTGATAATATTATTCTTGTGCCGAGAAGGAAATCAAGCCATAGGAATCAAATCGGTGGCTTGATTAAAATAGGAACTTGACTACAAAATATTTTGGATCAATCTAAAGGAGGTAATGGTTTTTGGAGATAGGTGTAGATAGGGGTTCGATCCAAAATAAATTCCAACAAAAAGGGAGTTATACTGGTTTAGCCCCAAAGATAAAAATGGTTAATGTGATATAACAGAGAGTCGGGTCAATCAGGGAAATATTGGCCCAAGCTAAATAGTAGACTTTGAAATCTTGAATGGATAATTTAGATGAACGAGATTTCAAAGGGGAAATATTTGTGGGAGTATAGAACTGGATTCGGAAGTATATGTGGATGGGAATTTTTCTAGGAACGGAATTGGTGGTAGATTAATAAACTCTAAAGGATGGGTATGTTGACTCAAAGAGGGATTGAAAAGGATATTTTATGGACTCTGGGGATATTTAGGTGGAGATCCAAAGGAAAGGTATCAACATTTCATGTACTCTAGTGATATTCGGGTAGAGTTCAAAGGGAGAGTATTAACTCTGAGCAAATTGGAAATTGTCATTTTATGTACTCTAGAGATAGTTGAATGGAGATCAAAAGGAAAGTATTGGTTCTGGGGAAAATAAGAATTGGTATTTCATGTGTTTGGGTAGAGATCAAAGTGGGAGTATTTGATGGAAGATAAAACTGGATTCGGTGGTAGTGTGGTAAGCTCTAAATGAAAAGGTATTAACTCTAGAGAGATTGATATTTCATGTGCTCTAGAGATGGTTGAACGGGAATTGAAAGGGTATTTGTTGGAGATGTTCGGGAAGGAAATATAATTTAGAGCCAAAGTTAGAGATTAAAGAAAATAAATGAAAGGGTTTTATAAAATTTGAAATAAACAAATAAGGAATAAAATAAGTACTTTATAAAATTTAAAAGAGAGCATTTAACTTTGCAATTAAAACTTAGATCCAAAGTAAAAGAGATTAAGAGAAAGCAAGATTATTTCAGCGGAAGAATCAAGAAGAGTGCAACAATATTTCGCAAAAATTTTTCCTGAAATTTTGAGTCCGTTACACCAGTTTGGGCAACAGCTTTACCTTTTGTAAAGCATGGTTCATTGCGGGGCACTAGACTGTGAAGTGGCGAGAAGTCCGTGGGGGTCGCTGGGGAGTCCATGTCTCTAGTTTTAGAGGGGGTGTAACACCCTGAAAATTCAAGATAATAAAAACCACTAAAATTTTGAACTTTTTAAAACTTTTGCATCATGCTGGATGTTATGGTTGCTTTTGCTTGCCAAATTATAAATTGTCACAATGGAAAATTAAACTAAAGTTATACAACTAAGCAATAATTATAATAATATGATATTTATTATGAACCCCATAAATATTTACGCACAAGAAAACAAAGCCAGACAAAGGGAATGTTAATTACTAATTTAATTTATGGATCAAATATTGAATACTTGAACCATGTGATGCGTGCCATGAAATATAAACACTTAGGAAATGATAATCAGAACTCTATCTATAAAATAGTTTTACTGGGAATAATTAATTAGATGTTACATAATTTGTATTGAACCACGAATATTAAATTATAAGGATCCATATGGAGGTAAAACCAATTTTAAAAGAACAAGGTTAGCTCATGCATTAGAATTAGATAGAATAATTTGTTCACACAAAATAATGATCACATCGTTACCAGGATCCCATCTATAAAAGTGTGTTTTGCTGGAATATTTAAATCAATATTTAACGCAACCATCTTCGCATAAAATTCACTCACATAAATAAATAGAGTGTATAATATCACTGCCTCTGTAATTGTCTCATTAGGAAATTAACTAACGACATTTCCTATATAGTAACAGAGCTAGTGCGACTAAAATCACCCACACGAAATTAACTAACGACATTTCCTATATAGTAGTATATGTTTAGGTGGGAAATTGACCCTTAAGTTGTATAGACAGTAACTCACTCATAAATCCACTTAAAATCACATGTACTATATAGCCTATAGTAAATAGTAACTATTCAGTAAATGATTCAATATTAAGATATTGTGCACACACATATACTGTACAACCCATTATAGCTATACGGTGTAGTACTAAATGGCTTGATTGCATGTATTAAAATTAAAGAGAATATATGATGGACATGTATGGTGGATAAATACTAATTATAGACCTTGACCTAATATAATCTAAGTTCAATTGTAAATTAGGATTATTCATTGTAAAATTAGGTGATGGGATAATCTGTAACTAAATATTATTAGCCTCACAAGTTTGACATATAGAGCATGGATAATTATTAACCTTTCATAATTTATTGTGACAAGTAAAATATCTTCATAATTAAAATAAAGCCTTCATCAATAAAATAATAATACAAATGATTCACTATAATTATTTGATTGATCCTAAATCCATCCGACAACAGAACCTCTAGTATACGACCATTTTATTTAGATAGATGCATGTGTAGCCATAATCCTTCCATAGCCATTAGCTAGACTAAACCACAAATTAGCCAGATACGTATCTCATTCATACTACATTGGCTAGCTCCTAAATAGACCACCATGATAACAGAAAGATTAAGAAACTTTAGCCCTTAGCATGTTGGAACCCATTAGCAAGCGCGAATAATATGAGCAACCTTAGGTTCGACCTCAACAAATATATTTTGTTTGTGCATATTTGATTGTTGCTTGAATATTGGTTTTTCTCGCGTATTATAGACTTTGTGTATCGGTTAGTCGTGAGGCAACGTCTGCAACTTCCTGGAGGTGAAGGTTGATCAAGATTATATCGAGAATAAGGACTATACTAAGCAGGCAAGTCGTCACTATTCCTTGAACATGTTGAACCCAATTACGAAATTGTTTTGCTTACAAATAAATTTTCATGCAATGATAAACATCCTACTTGTGATTATGCCATGCCTTGATTATTGTTTACCCCTTATTCCTTCGTAACCATGTTTACGTATGAGTCTCTAGTCAACTATGACAATTGTTTAGAAATGCTATTCTAGAATCATGCATACTAATATTTATCAAAATGCTTTATACTTGGGAAATTACCTTTGGGAAGGTAATTGAGATGCGACATGTGCAGACATGAGCGCCACATTGCCATGATATTGATGACATGATTTGTGAAAGGAGAAATAAACTAAACAACTGTTTTCGACTGGGGCGGACGGAGGATTTGGGTGGTATCCGGAAAAAGGCTAGTGCCGTCCTGTCGCGACCGAGAAAAATACATTTTCCCGAACGCTAGTGTATTAGTCCCCATCCCAGGAAAAGCCGGGGTACACCACACAAACATGGTACAAAAAGGCACATCTTTATTATATCGATAACATTTACATTATTACAAAGGCACTTAAGGCCTGACAATCAAAAATAAACAGCAGCGGACTAGCGGGCCTACGGCTCCATCTTCACAGGCGCTCAACTGGGGTATAAGCCAGGACTCCACCTAAGACTTCTTCTCCAAAGCTTCTCTTACTGAATGGGGAAAAAGATTGAGCAAGAATGAGTACAACCACAGTACTCAGCAAGCCACACCGGCAGATGCATGATTAATGCAAGGGGGTACAAGGGGTAATAATATAGGGGTTAAGTTTTGCAGAAAACAGCATTTAAAAGTCACTTAGTTGCCCAAAGCCATTTTATAAAGACGATCCTAGAGTTACACAGTGTTATTAATCAAGGCCGTCAACCCTCACGAACCTGCCTTAACCCAAGGCCTACGATGATTCAGACCGAACTGGCAACCCGACCCTGGGTCCCAGCTCGTCCCAAGCCAACCCAGGCCAACCATTCCACATTTTAGTTGTTAAACAAATTTTAAGAATTAAACACTAACTTGGGTACATTGCTCGGCTTGCCCATAACCGAGGGCGCGGCTATTCGAATAGATTATACTCTGATCAGAGGTGTACATCTTTACCCACAAGACACATCTTCCTCACGTGTAACCACGTGCCACATACCACCACGGTATACGGACGGAAGACGTGACATAGTTCCCAACCCATCCTAGCCATAAACAAGAGTACCGACCCAACCCCACCTACGGCCGGAACCCCCGGGACAGGCAGGCAGGATTGAGCCCCCTAGCAGCAGGACACCAGCCCTGTGCCATGACATCTCGACTACCGGGCCGCAGCTCGTGTAGCCTTAATTTGTCCTAGAGATGTCCATCGACCCCCGACTTCGTCCATCTCCATCCGTGTACTTTTGTTTATAACCAGACTGAGCTACAAACTAAGTCTTACCCACTAGACATGTGGAAGTATGGTAGTGCTTTGCAACGGAGGCCCGAGCTTAATCCTTATAGTACCCGAGGTACGACTAACAAAACCCAACCACGCACCTCGAGCCCAGCCTAAAACCATTTTGGGGGTTTTGAATAGAGGGGGAGGTGTGTGTCCAATTCCAACAGAAGCCCACCATTCCATAGTGTCCAAATGATATGAGAATTCCCAAAATCTAAAGTTATAAAACCACCTAATGTTGCCTAATTAATCAGCGAAGCATCTACCTAAATTCATACTAGTGGAACCATGAACAGAGTACCCACTAGTTGGGGTTTTGTTTATCCTAGGGTGAACAAGGTAATAATAACAATAGCAATAATAATAAGGTCATAACAAAGGCAAATAGGCATGGCTAAATAAAACAGTGATAACGCAGGAATTTAAATAAAGGGATAATGCATTAATTTAAATCAAAATAATTTTATAAACTGGGATTCAATATGCTCAAGGATGATGTGACTTGCCTTGCCCAGAGAGAACGGCCTTCCGAACCTTCGGCGACGACCGCAAACCACGCTTCGGGAATCTCTGGAACGACAGAAGCTACGCGAAGCACACAAGCAAAGCTACAAGCCTATAAAGAAGCAATAACAATACATAAAAAGAAAGCACACGGTTCTTTAGGTTATAACAAACATTAGGAGATTTGAACGGGTCGATTCAGAGTTCGTATGACCAAGATATGATCATCCGAAGTTTAATGCTGTTATATGGATATTTGCGGATTATTATAATTAGGCTTTGCGACTATAAAACATGTGTAAGCCCTAGCCTGGAAAAGACAGGAAGGCTGCGCCATTGACATGCGGACCCCACATGTCAACCTAAGGGACCACGGTAGACCGAGTACACAGAGACAGTCCACGGGTCGACGGAAGCGGATCCCGTGTGTCAACCGAGGCGAGTGGCCGACAAACGGACTCCACTAGACACCGTGCGGGCTGCACACGTGGAAACCACGTGGCTACCGAGCGGGCACACTAACAGGGTCACCACACGCACAAGCGAACGACTACCGACACTGGTACACAGGTACCGGGGTCGACAACCGCACAACGGGCACGGACGACACCGAAAGGACGAGGACGGGGCAGCGAGAGGAGAGATCCTTACAACCACGCGACGAGGCGTGGGAACGACAACGACGAACGGGCGCGGCGGAGACAGACGGGCGCAACGGAGACGAACGGCGAGGGGACGGCTTCGGCGGCGATCCTTGGATGAAGGCGAGATGCGGCCGGCACAAGGCTTGACGACGCGGAGCCGAGGACGAAGACGACGACGGGGCTGCAGCGGCACACTTGACGAACGCGGACGACAGACGAGAACGGCTCGACGGAGGGACGAACGCCACGACGATGAGGACGACGAGAGGACGACGACGACGACGATGACCGGGGCCGGCGAGGAGACGACGAGGGCAGCCGGCGGCAGCTGCACGGAGACGGGGATGACGCGGAACGTGCCGCTGCGAATCCGACGATGGAGGCGGCACCGCGAGACGACGAGCCGGCGAGGATGAACGGGGCGGCCGAAGGGACGTCGGCGACGACGAGGATGGAGGCCGGCACGGGCGACGGCGTTCCGGCGAAACAGGGGAGCAGCTAGAGGAGAGGACGACGCTGCGACGTCGACGGAGGAGACGGCGACGTCGGTCGGCGTACCGGCGACGAACAGCAGCCGGCCGGAGACGGTGTAGTGGTGGCGACGCCACTGGACGCCGGCGGGGCGCGTCTCCGGCGATTTCCCCACGAATCGGAGGCAGCGCCGGCAAAGAGGAGGCGGCTGCGACGCTGGGGAAGGCGACGGCACGGCCGGGCGGCGCTCGGGCGAGGAGGGAGAGGCGGCTGGAGGCGGCCGGCGCGGAGGAAAGAGAAGGGCGACGGCGGGAACGCGCCTCCGGCGGTCACCGCGCGAAACGGAGGGCAGGCCGTGGGAGAGGAGGCGGCTGCGACGCTGGAGGAGGCGACGGCACGACCGGACGGCGCTCCGGCGAGGAGGGAGAGGCGGCTGGAGGCCGGCCGGCACCGGAGAGAGAGAAGGAGAAGGCGGGGAGAGGTGGTGCGGCCACGGGGGAGCTCGGGAAGGGGCTAAAACGAGAGAACGCACGGAGGGGGTTCCATTTTATAGCAGAGGGAAGCAAGCCGGGCATGGGAGAGGGCGGAACGGCGACGGGAAACACGGCCGGCGGCCATGGAAGGCGGCCGGGAAAGACGCGTCCGTTCCCGACGATTGGGGGCGCCATTCAAGGGGGAAATTGGGGGGAATTGAAGAGGAATCAATGGGGATTAAAACCCCCTAATCAATTTTGGAATTAGCCAATTGAATCAAGCAGATTTTAGGGAGGAAATGCCTAGGGTTCACAGAGGAGAGAGGAGGAGGCCGGGCGGGAGGAAGGAGACGACCGGGCGGGTGGGACCCACCGGTCAGGCGCGTGTCGTCAGCGCGCGGCAACGGCGCGCACGCACGCGCACGTGCACGGCACGGGAGGGAGGCGCGGCTCGGCTTGGGCCGGGCGAAGCCGAGGCGGCCCAGGAGGAAAGGAGGGAGAGGCGGCCCGGGAGGGAGAGGGAGGAGGAGGGAGTGGGCCGAGAGGTAGAGTGGGCCGGGAGGAGGAGGAGAGGCCCGGGAGAGGAGGGAAAGAGAGGGAGGAGAGGGAGACTTTGGCCGCGGGCCGAGAGAGAGAGAGAGGAACCTTGGGCTAGACTTGGCCCAAAGGGAAGGAGAGGGTTATTTTTAGGTTTTCTTTTTATTAAACTTTGATAATTGTTTTTGTTGCTTAATAATTATTTCCGGTGCTCTGAAAATTCAAGTAAAATTTGAGGGCTCCTTTTAGACCAAGGAGAATTTAACAAAAATTCTCCGGGCCACATTCGAATTTTTCTGGTACGTATTTTAGTGTTTGTCAATTTCTTTTCGAATTTTAATTAATTCTATTATTCCTTTTAGAAAATGATTTTTATTTCGGGATGAATTTATCAGGACGTGACAAATCCACCCCCCTTACAGGAATCTCGTCCCCGAGATTCGAGGAGGCTAGCAAGAAGATAGGTTGGGCGGTCTTCTCTTCTTGTCTGACTTCTTCCGTCGCGTCTTTTATAACAAACTTGCCTAGCAAAACTTCTCCACTCTGGACTGCTTGGCTCGATCTCCTGTTGCGGATGGAATCTTCTCTTCACCTGACTTGTCCCTGGTTGAACCTTTAGCTAACTTCAACTGGGTTGTGGCACTTGAAGATGGGGCTTCAGTTCCAGAACTTCTTATAATTCATATCTTTGGAGTCAACCTCATTGAAGTTACTAACTTCATGTCATGCGTCGACACCAGCTTGTCATTACTAGGATACCATGCTTGTCATCATGAAATTACCATGCTTGTCATTTACTTCTAACTTGCCACCAACTGCCTCATATGAGCTTTCCTGCTCTCCGGGTGCTAGCTACTTCTGCTATTCGATGCAAGGGTCGATAACTTTGCCTTTGAATTATGTTCCTTAACAGAACCAACTTATCCCCCTTGACATGCTTTGACGTCTTCCCAAATGGCTTTACTGCTGGACTTCTTATTGTCTGATCGTGATCCTGCCAAATCTGAAGCTTCGTTGTTAGATGTGCTTTTAATCTAACATCTGTAGATTATCTTCGAACATATCACTTGGTTCATAACTGGGAATAGCTCTCACGAACAAGCAACTCGGATTCACTTTCTTTACATTTGGTTCACTTCCCACTATTCTCTTCATGTTGTCCTCAGTTAGCATTCAACGTATTCCTTTACACCTTTGACCTTGATGTGTTCTTTCCCGATTTCTCTTATCAATCACCTTTCGACCTACTTCTTTGCCTGGTAATAAACATCTTTTTCGATATCTTCTATCAATCATCTTTTGACCTTTGTCAACTAAGTACTCTTCACTCCGAGAGTTGTGGATGCTTCTGGTGACGATGTGGTACTTGAGCCTGCTGCCTTTCAGAGCAACCTTCAAGTGGTTCGTCAAAAGCTAGACTGGCGGTTGTTGCCTTTGATCCAAAGAGGACACATCTGAAACTCTCAGTCCAAACAAAAGTCTCTTTGGCTTTTTAATCCAACACAGTTTAATTGGTTTTCTTTTCCATCAACAGGTTGGTTATTAACTCGAGATTAGTATATGATTCCTCTGAAATGAGACCCTAGGTCTTCTTTATCAGTAAACAATTATACACATGCTCACATATCCGCATCTTCCAAAAGAATCCTCATAGAACTTGTCTGTATTACACATTTCTCCCTTATTACATGAATACAAGGCACTGCCTTAAACAAAAAGGGAAGGTGCTTAACATTGGTACATTGTATCCTCAACATGAATCATCCATAAACATAGTAAACTCACTGTTTATAGACATGAATATATTTATTTATTACATGATTGCTGCAAACTTTCGATTACACAATGATAAGTAGCGAATTGAAAACCACAAACGTGGCTGCTCATTTTGATTCTGGAGAGATATAGCTGGCATTGGTCTAGTAACTGCATCATCCTTGATTGGTTCTGTGATGATGTGATAGGACTGCATATTGCTATCATTCACGGGAGAAACTTCCTTCTGATTGCTATTTGAAGCAGAGAACGGTCTTCTGCTTGGTATCGCCCTCCTGAGATTGATCGCCCTTTGCTCGGCCTGGAGTAGGTCGGGGAGAGACACAACTTCTTCCATCGACGACAATTCTTTGCTGAGGCTGTCGGTGCAGAGAATGGTTGGTGCTGAAGGTATTATTGCTATGATTTATTGCAGAGTCAGGTACAGCAGGAGGAGCATTGGTGCTGGGGATGATATCGTCGATGTTGCTGTTGGAGCTGACTAGCTGATGAGACAATCGTAGGGTTGTTCGTTGGATTTCTGCGGTCTTGGTCAACAACACACTGAGTTGGCAATCCTTGGACACATGGTTTGTACCTTCGCACAGAAAACATGTGACCTTGCGGGTGGGACACTCCCCTAGCGGATGGTCTTCTTCACAATGAGGGCAGAGTGTGAGACACATGCTAGCAACGTGTCTAATTTCTCCACAACGGGTGCATGCCTTTGATTCCATCTCTTCCTCGCCGAGATGTCGGGGAGACTCATCTTCATCATCCGAGGAGACTTAATCTGACCCTTCACTCTCAGATACTCTGCCACCATGGCTTAGGAGGTGCTGGGTCAACTGTCGTGCACCTCGGAAGGTATTTCCTCTTTGACGTCTAGGAATAGTTATCCCTGCTGGAGGCCATTCGGTGCTGCTAATAGCCATCTTACGTACTTCTTCTTCAGTTCGCATCGGTGCTTTTCTCTTCTGATTCTTACTCTTCTTGCCTTTGGCTTGCTTAGTACGTGACCCTACATGGTACGAAAGGCTAGGAGGAAAGCATTTCCCGGGATTCAATGGATTCTCTCCATTGGGCTCTCTCCTTTGTACACTAGGCTGCAAGCTTGACTTGGTGCGAGGAGGCTGGTTTAGCGATGTCTGCCCTGCTAAACCAAAGGAAGGGGCTTCTTTGGTATATACCCATGGACAATTCAGGGCATAGTGTCCTTGCTCTCTACAATCATGACAAAAGGGGACATGCTCTTCTGGCATTGGAAGCTCATTGACCTGGGTGGCAAATGCTCGATCAAACACATACCGATTTCGGTCTTGACTTCCAACCAATGGTAGCTGTGAACTAAGGAGCATGCTTGGAATGGACCAAGGGTGTGCCCTTGTTAACTCTCTTGAGGCCAGTGGTGGATTGAGTTGGAAACTTAAGTTACTGGAGGCATACCCGCTGACATTCTTTCCTTTTTCTCTGTTAAACATCTGTGATAGGGATTGAGGTGAGAGAGGAAACAAGCCAGGAAAGAATAGACCAGAACTAGGGACCAGACCTTAAAAGAACTAACTCTTCTTATTGATGTATTGTTTGTTTTGCTTATTCTGCAAGTTGATTAAGCAAACAACCTAGCATGGTTACATCACAACCCACCGATGCAAACCACGCGCTACACACAAAAGCAAAGGAGCACACGACTAACAACACTACCCTAGAGGATGGCTTAGGTTCTGCGACGGGTTCCCAAGATCTTCACTCCTTCACAGCTGGCTTCACTACTTCTTTCGCTTCGCTAGCGGATCCTGCAGTCTTCCGGAGCTTCGGCAAACAATTGACAACAATTGACAAAACTAACCATCTAGTACTAGTTGAAAATCCGAAGGAGGAAGAAGAGAATAAACATTTTGCAAATAGCATTAGGGGAAGGAGAAAAAGGAACTTTCGCAAATAGTTTTATTTATAAAATATGTCCTTAGGTTTTATCCACTTGGCTTATCCTACAGTCGAGATGGCTCTGATACCATCTTGTCGCGACCGAGAAAAATACATTTTCCCGAACGCTAGTGTATTAGTCCCCGTCCCAGGAAAAGCCGGGGTACACCACACAAACATGGTACAAAAAGGCACATCTTTATTATATCGATAACATTTACATAATTACAAAGGCACTTAAGGCTTGACAATCAAAAATAAACAGCAGCGGACTAGCGGGCCTACGGCTCCATCTTCACAGGCGCTCAACTGGGGTATAAGCCAGGACTCCACCTAAGACTTCTTCTCCAAAGCTTCTCTTACTGAATGGGGGAAAAGATTGAGCAAGAATGAGTACAACCACAGTACTCAGCAAGCCACACCGGCAGATGCATGATTAATGCAAGGGGGTACAAGGGGTAATAATATAGGGGTTAAGTTTTGCAGAAAACAGCATTTAAAAGTCACTTAGTTGCCCAAAGCCATTTTATAAAGACGATCCTAGAGTTACATAGTGTTATTAATCAAGGCCGTGAACCCTCACGAACCTGCCTTAACCCAAGGCCTACGATGATTCAGACCGAACTGGCAACCCGACCCTGGGTCCCAGCTCGTCCCAAGCCAACCCAGGCCAACCATTCCACATTTTAGTTGTTAAGCAAATTTTAAGAATTAAACACTAACTTGGGTACATTGCTCGGCTTGCCCATAACCGAGGGCGCGGCTATTCGAATAGATTATACTCTGATCAGAGGTGTACATCTTTACCCACAAGACACATCTTTCTCACGTGTAACCACGTGCCACATACCACCACGGTATACGGACGGAAGACGTGACATAGTTCCCAACCCATCCTAGCCATAAACAAGAGTACCGACCCAACCCCACCTACGGCCGGAACCCCCGGGACAGGCAGGCAGGATTGAGCCCCCTAGCAGCAGGACACCAGCCCTGTGCCGTGACATCTCGACTACCGGCCGCAGCTCGTGTAGCCTTCATTTGTCCTAGAGATGTCCATCGACCCCCGACTTCGTCCATCTCCATCCGTGTACTTTTGTTTATAACCAGACTGAGCTACAAACTAAGCCTTACCCACTAGACATGTGGAAGTACGGTAGTGCTTTGCAACAGAGGCCCGAGCTTAATCCTTATAGTACCCGAGGTACGACTAACAAAACCCAACCACGCACCTCGAGCCCAGCCTAAAACCATTTTGGGGGTTTTGAATAGAGGGGGAGGTGTGTGTCCAATTCCAACAGAAGCCCACCATTCCATAGTGTCCAAATGATATGAGAATTCCCAAAGTCTAAAATTATAAAACCACCTAATGTTGCCTAATTAATCAGCGAAGCATCTACCTAAATTCATACTAGTGGAACCATGAACAGAGTACCCACTAGTTGGGGTTTTGTTTATCCTAGGGTGAACAAGGTAATAATAACAATAGCAATAATAATAAGGTCATAACAAAGGCAAATAGGCATGGCTAAATAAAACAGTGATAACGCAGGAATTTAAATAAAGGGATAATGCATTAATTTAAATCAAAATAATTTTATAAACTGGGATTCAATATGCTCAAGGATGATGTGACTTGCCTTGCCCAGATAGAACGGCCTTCCGAACCTTCGGCGACGACCGCGAACCACGCTTCGGGAACCTCTGGAACGACAGAAGCTACGTGAAGCACACAAGCAAAGCTACAAGCCTATAAAGAAGCAATAACAATACATAAAAAGAAAGCACACGGTTCTTTAGGTTATAACAAACATTAGGAGATTTGAACAGGTCGATTCAGAGTTCGTATGACCAAGATATGATCATCCGAAGTTTAATGCTGTTATATGGATATTTGCGGATTATTATAATTAGGCTTTGCGACTATAAAACATGTGTAAGCCCTAGCCTGGAAAAGACAGGAAGGCTGCGCCGTTGACATGCGGACCCCACATGTCAACCTAAGGGACCACGGTAGACCGAGTACACAGAGACAGTCCACGGGTCGACGGAAGCGGATCCCGTGTGTCAACCGAGGCGAGTGGCCGACAAACGGACTCTACTAGACACCGTGCGGGCTGCACACGTGGAAACCACGTGGCTACCGAGCGGGCACACTAACAGGGTCACCACACGCACAAGCGAACGACTACCGACACCGGTACACGGGTACCGGGGTCGACAACCGCACAACGGGCACGGGCGACACCGAAAGGACGAGGACGGGGCAGAGGAGAGATCCTTACCACCACGCGACGAGGCGTGGGAACGACAACAACGAACGGGCGCGGCGGAGACAGACGGGCGCAACGGAGACGAACGGCGAGGGGACGGCTTCGGCGGCGATCCTTGGACGAAGGCGAGATTTGGCCGGCACGAGGCTTGACGACGCGGAGCCGAGGACGAAGACGACGACGGGGCTGCAGCGGCACACTTGACGAACGCGGACGACAGACGAGAACGGCTCGACGGAGGGACGAACGCCACGACGATGAGGACGACGAGAGGACGACGACGACGACGATGACCGGGGCCGGCGAGGAGACGACGAGGGCAGCCAGCGGCAGTTGCACGGAGACGGGGACGACGCGGAATGCGCCGCTGCGAATCCGACGACGGAGGCGGCACCGCGAGACGACGAGCCGGCGAGGATGAACGGGGCGGCCGAAGGGACGTCGGCGACGACGAGGATGGAGGCCGGCACGGGCGACGGCGTTCCGGCGAAACAGGGGAGCAGCTGGAGGAGAGGACGACGCTGCGACGTCGACGGAGGAGACGGCGACGTCGGTCGGCGTACCGGCGACGAACAGCAGCCGGCCGGAGACGGTGTAGTGGTGGCGACGCCACTGGACGCCGGCGGGGCGCGTCTCCGGCGATTTCCCCACGAATCGGAGGCAGCGCCGGCGAAGAGGAGGCGGCTGCGACGCCGGGGAAGGCGACGGCACGGCCGGGCGGCGCTCGGGCGAGGAGGGAGAGGCAGCTGGAGGCGGCCGGCGCGGAGGAAAGAGAAGGGCGACGGCGGGAACGCGCCTCCGGCGGTCACCGCGCGAAACGGAGGGCAGGCCGTGGGAGAGGAGGCGGCTGCGACGCTGGAGGAGGCGACGGCACGACCGGACGGCGCTCGGGCGAGGAGGGAGAGGCGGCTGGAGGCTGGCCGGCACCGGAGAGAGAGAAGGAGAAGGCGGGGAGAGGTGGTGCGGCCACGGGGGAGCTCGGGAAGGGGCTAAAACGAGAGAACGCACGGAGGGGGTTCCATTTTATAGCGGAGGGAAGCAAGCCGGGCATGGGAGAGGGCGGAACGGCGACGGGAAACACGGCCGGCGGCCATGGAAGGCGGCCGGGAAAGACGCGTCCGTTCCCGACGATTGGGGGCGCCATTCAAGGGGGAAATTGGGGGGAATTGAAGAGGAATCAATGGGGATTAAAACCCCCTAATCAATTTTGGAATTAGCCAATTGAATCAAGCAGATTTAAGGGAGGAAATGGCTAGGGTTCACGGAGGAGAGAGGAGGAGGCCGGGCGGGAGGAAGGAGACGACCGGGCGGGTGGGACCCACCGGTCAGGCGCGCGTCATCAGCGCGCGGCAACGGCGCGCACGCACGCGCACGTGCACGGCACGGGAGGGAGGCGCGGCTCGGCTTGGGCCGGGTGAAGCCGAGGCGGCCCAGGAGGAAAGGAGGGAGAGGCGGCCCGGGAGGGAGAGGGAGGAGGAGGGAGTGGGCCGAGAGGTAGAGTGGGCCGGGAGGAGGAGGAGAGGCCCGGGAGAGGAGGGAAAGAGAGGGAGGAGAGGGAGACTTTGGCCGCGGGCCGAGAGAGAGAGAGAGGGGAACCTTGGGCCAGACTTGGCCCAAAGGGAAGGAGAGGGTTATTTTTAGGTTTTCTTTTTATTAAACTTTGATAATTGTTTTTGTTGCTTAATAATTATTTCCGGTGCTCTGAAAATTCAAGTAAAATTTGAGGGCTCCTTTTAGACCAAGGAGAATTTAACAAAAATTCTCCGGGCCACATTCGAATTTTTCTGGTACGTACTTTAGTGTTTGTCAATTTCTTTTCGAATTTTAATTAATTCTATTATTCCTTTTAGAAAATGATTTTTATTTCAGGATGAATTTATCAGGACGTGACACGTCCCTGGTCAATTAAGGACCGAGCCATGAAGTTAAGAATGAAACGACCCCCGTACAACCGTACTTCTCGAATGGATATAGACCTAGCGGAGTAGATAGCTGAGCGAAGGCAATATCCTTGCATAGTGGTTTCTTGATGTGTGAGGCAGGGGCTCTACGGTGGGGCAGCCATTGGTAGGACCGCGGGGCGGGTGTCTACAGTGGTGTCGCCATCGGTAGGACTGCCATGTGAGAATCTAAACATAATTATAACTTAATGCATGTGTGAGTCTTCCCTTCCCGGGTGCGCCAGAACTCCTCTTATTGCTAGAAACCGTGTACGCCTAGAGTGTATGAGGATGTAAAGTTCATGGAGAGGGTACTGCCAATGCGAGGTTATCGAAAGGCTTTGCCGTGACGCGTCTCATGTGTTGGGACGAGGCTCATGTGTTGGGCAGTCGCGGAGTGCGGGTAAAGTGTACATCCACTGCAGTGTGAGTAAACCAAATCTATTCGAATAGCCGTGCTCGCGGTTAATGAGCACCGGGACATGTATTACACTTGGCTAGACTCTAAACTCTTAACTTGTGTGGGATGGGATATTGCATGATGATTTTTATGCTGATGGAGCCACTTCCTGAGAGGAGGGAAGGTGGACGTCCTCAGAAAACCATGACGACTCAATGGCGGGAAGCTATCCTTGGGATCACAATGGATGGTGGACAGAACCGTCGTTGTTTAATGTGAACACTGGTACTAAAATTTGATCAGTCTATGCTAGGTCTTAGGCTTGTGAAAAGATTTGCAAAACTTTCTTTGCGCAAAGGAACCTGAAGCCATTCCTTAAAATACCCTCTATCATATGCATCATTGCTGTGGTGGCTTGCTGAGTACGGTTAGTACTCACCCTTGCTATTTATATATCTTTTAGGAGAGTGTTGAAGAGAAGCCCTTGTCGGTACGTTTGCGTATCCAACAAGATGATCAGAGCGCGGTCTTGTTCTAGGTCTCGTTCCCCAGTCGACTGCCTGTGGCATGTTAACCGGGCCCTTATATTATTTTGTCTTCCGCTGTTGTTCCCTGATAGTTGTTGGCCTACCTGGCCCTAATGTAAGTATTGAACTCTTTTAGCCTGAATTTATTCGTGATATGTTGTGATCCAACTATGTATGTGTGTACCAACTACTGATCCAGGGATTGGTACGGACAAACACAGAAGATTTCCGATTTCCAAAATCGGGGGTCTACAGAGCTGGTATCAGAGCCTATCGACTGTAGGTCGAGACCCTAGATAGAATGGCTGTTAGTTTCAGGACCCTATATTTTACAAAGATATTTTTAAATGCTAAAAAAAAGAGGTTGTGAAAACATTCAAATGTTGTTTCTCATCTTACCTCCCTTCAAAAATATCTGATTCCGATACGCCAAAAAGAAAAAAAATTATTTTTGAAACCTCACATCTCAACCCTTCCTTTGACAAGGCGATTTTACCACTTGATTTGTGATTGAAAAATATTGGTTCTATATTCTCATCTACGTTTCAAAATTTTAGAATAAGAACCGAAAGCAATTAAGACGCTATAGGAATATTATTGATTGTTGCCGAAACCTCATCCTCGAAAGTAGACGATTGCATCATATTATATGAAAAACAAAGTGAAGAAAAAAAGAAAAGATCAGAAATTAATTCATGAATCATGATAACTTATCATAGTTAGTACTAGTTTCTTCTAGTCACACTCAAGTACAGTAGAAGTGAAGTCTCGACTAAGCCGTTAGTGACTACAAAAGCATTATCTGCGACATGGGAGTATCATGAAGAGCAATAAAGAGAAGAGAAACAAACTGCATATCTGTGAGAAAGCTATGCAAGATTGCTAAGTTGTTTCCATAAACATACAAGGATCTGAAGATTATGGATTAAAAAGGAGCATAAGATGGTATGCAGATATGGAAATTTAATAAAAGCAACCATGTTTTGGATAGGAGTACATGGACGAAGGATGAAAGAGATTTGAATTTATTGGATTTTAGCTCCAGGTTGCTTCAAAATTCCAAGGACAAGTCGAACTTATATGACTTAAATCCCCCGAAAACTTTATTTTTTTTTTAAAAAAATGTCTTTAGAAAATATTGCGAAACAAATTAATTTTCGCATTTTGAGATATAGTTTTACAAAGAAAATTGCTTCAAAAAGAAAGGAAATGTTTGTTTCAAACTATGTAATTGCAAAATTGTCTCCAAAACCGCTTTGAAATTATCTCTAAATTTTAGGAAAGGTCAAAATTAGTTTCAAAAGAAAATTTTCTTTGAAAAACACTTGTGAAATTTTGATTCCAAATAAATTATTATCCAAACAAAACTTCATGCAAAACCAAATTTTGAGTGCATGTCTTCGAAAGCCTCCTTTCAAAAGGTTTTCCAAGTTGAATTTCAATAATTATTTTCCTAAAGCTTTGCAAGAAAAAAATGATTCGAAACCTTTCTAGAACCTTTGTGAAAATCCGATTTCAAGTGATTAATTCCATATAAAAAAATGTTGCAGTCTCTGAAAAAGTTCCCAAAAAAAATCATGAGTTTTCTTTTGAGGTATTCAAAAGTATTGTTGTTTCAACTTTGAACCATGCATGCAAACAATGTGGTATTTTGGACTTATTGGCAAGGATTTTCTTTTGCAAAATAAAATCAAAGGTTATTTTCAAAAAAAAAAAATGGTTGCAAAAGTTTCTAGTTGCCATATTGCATTGCTAAACATATGTATGATTATACAAATTCTTCCTTGAAAAAAAAATCTATTATCAAATTATATTGGGTGAGAAAATGCCTCTCTTGAAAATTTTAAATGTTTCGCAAACATCACTTTCAAAGGATATTTGTGCAAAACCATTTTGATGTAAAAAAAAATCTACTTTGTGAACGCAAAAGCATATCTCCTCTCAAATTGCTTTCAAAATTTTTATTTTAAGGAGGGTAGCCTATGTGGAGAAACCTCAAGAGAATCAAATAACTTGTGAAAATATAGATAAGGAATACAACATATCAAGCTCTATTCACCCTTGGAATTTTGAGTGTATTCAACACCGTATGACAGTAAATCGTCGACAAGATTTATAATGTGTTAAGGAACGAAAGAGTGAATAGAGGAAGTACAAAAACAACAATTCAGCATTGTCATGCTACTATTGATGCCGAGAATAATAGTTTACTAACCTTCAACCTACTAACTTCTAACAGAATGAGCCTACCATAGGATGAGAAGATGATGGAACAACTAACACCGAGAAACAAGAATTCCTCCAACTTACAACACCTACAGAATATGGAGATAGACCAATCTATACTACTCTTTGAAGATCCTCCCCAAGCTTCCAGTGACAAAGAACGAGTTCAATCCCCACAAAAGCCGGAAGACTACACCCTCGGTCTAAACCACCTAAAGCAATACCATGCAAATGGAAGCTATCAACTGATTACGACAAGATGAAAGGCAAATGTCACATGTTTTGGTTGTGGGGAGAAAGGACATTATGCCAATAAATGCCCCCAAAGAAGGTTGAGAGTTGGACCGAGAAGGAATTTGCCTTGGCACCCAATATGCAATATAAGACCAAGAATATTACCAACGCCAATGCCCTGTTCAGGGAATCCAAAACTTCCGTATCAACCATTTCCTAGACAAAGAACTACACAACATTGGTGGAAAGGAGAACGGAAAAGAAAAGCATCATCACTAATAACATATGCTGAACTTGATCTCAGTAAAATAGGAATAGAAATCGGTGATTTGCCTGAAGAAGTTGAAGAGCTACAACTATGGCAACGAAAGAGAGATGTCTGTTGTTTTTCTTGTGGACAATTTGGACATTATGCGATAGGCTATACTCAAGACACCAATGAAGAACAAGAAACACTGCCTTCACAGATCAGCCCGGAAGAGAATAGAGTTCCAGACCCATCCAAAGAAGTTTCGAAGATTAAGACATGTAGTCGTTGCGGAGAGATAGGACACTACGATAGTAATTGCGTTACTCAATGCCCCTACTGTGACGAAGACCATCCAAACGGAGAATGCCCTACAACGAAGATCACGTGCTTCCTCTGCGGAAAGATGGACCATGTGCCACAAGACTGTTAACTAAGTCCGTTGCTGACCAAGACAGCGGAAGTACAAAGAGTGTCACTTCGCTTCGCTCATCAACTCATGACGTCCGGAAGCCACGAAGACCCTGGAGTTTTGACCTTCGATTAGCATGTTTTGTTGTCGAACGATATTTTAGTCGAACTAGTTTAATGTCACCGTAGTCCCACCGAATCTCGGGGACGAGATTCCTTTAAGGGGGTAGGTTTGTAACACCCTGAAAATTCAAGATAATAAAAATCACTAAAATTTTGAACTTTTTAAAACTTTTGCATCATGCTGGATGTTATGGTTGCTTTTGCTTGCCAAATTATAAATTGTCACAATGGAAAATTAAACTAAAGTTATACAACTAAGCAATAATTATAATAATATGATATTTATTATGAACCCCATAAATATTTACGCACAAGAAAACAAAGCCAGACAAAGGGAATGTTAATTACTAATTTAATTTATGGATCAAATATTGAATACTTGAACCATGTGATGCGTGCCATGAAATATAAACACTTAGGAAATGATAATCGGAACTCTATCTATAAAATAGTTTTACTGGGAATAATTAATTAGATGTTACATAATTTGTATTGAACCACGAATATTAAATTATAAGGATCCATATGGAGGTAAAACCAATTTTAAAAGAACAAGGTTAGCTCATGCATTAGAATTAGATAGAATAATTTGTTCACACAAAATAATGATCACATCGTTACCAGGATCCCATCTATAAAAGAGTGTTTTGCTGGAATATTTAAATCAATATTTAACGCAACCATCTTCGCATAAAATTCACTCACATAAATAAATAGAGTGTATAATATCACTGCCTCTGTAATTGTCTCATTAGGAAAGTACAAAGACTATAATAAATACGAGTATTAAGTAATGGACAACATTAACTTTAAATAAAAATCACATTGGAACACTTAATAATGCCACTCAAATGCGTTGGTGAAAATATAAATTCAAATAGCTATTATTCTCAATTTTTAAACCAACCAAAATCCTAAATTCCTTTTTATTCACTGCCGTCACTGTTTATTGCACGCCATCTGCTCGATCTGGTCCTAGCCCTGCCAAGCCATGTGCGGCGCCTTCTCCCCTCGAGCCCCGCGCGTCGCGTCTTGTCAACGTCGCATCGCGTTGCCCGCCCGCACCGGCGCCGTCGCTGTCGTGTCGCCATCACCGCGCCGCGTCGCCATCACCTCACTCTGCCATCGCCGCCGCGCGCCGTGTGCCGCTCGCCCGTCGCCATTGCCGTCGCCCTACCGCACCGCTGCCGCGCGCCAACTCGCGCCCCACGCCGCCGCGTCATGTCGCGTCGCCTTCGCCGTCGCATCAGTGCCTCGCGCCCCGTACGCCGCTGCCGCGCCATCACGTGGCCGCGTGTCGCCATCGCCGCCTTGAGCCCCGCGCTGCCGTACGCCATCACGTCGCTCTCGAGCCCCGCGCGCCATCATGTCGCCCTCGAGCCCCGCGCGCCATCATGTCGTCCTCGAGCCCCGCGCGCCATCATGTCGCCCTCGAGCCCCGCGCGCCATCCGTCGCGTCGACCATTAAGCCACCCTTCCCACACCCTATAAATACCCCCTCCCATCTCCCTTCCTCCCCACGCTGCCATCACAAGACCTCCCAGCCCCCACGAGCTCGTCCTCCTCTCTCTTCCTTTTCTTCACCCTTCTACACATTTCGTCGAACAAATTGTGGGCGTGCTGCAGTTTCTTCTCCGCTCCACCAACGCCGCCGAGCTTCATCGTCCAGCCGTCTCTCGGTAAGTACTCGCCCCTATAGCCTCTCCTAGTCCCGTAGAAGCTAGATCCTCCTTCAATTTTGGCGACTAGAGCCCGCAGCCGTGCTGGCCCGGCCACCATTGTGCCGCCGGCGAGCTCCCCGTGGACATGCCATCCCGGAGCTCCTCTTAGCCATCTCGTGAGTAAAATGGAACCCTTGTACGCCGTAGATTCTCACGCACTCGTCGAATCGATCGTAGATCACCCCGTTCGTCCTAGCCACTTGCAGCCCAAGCTCAGCCATGGCGGCCCTGCCGCGCCGCTCGCCTCCGCGTCGCCACGCGCCGTGGTCGCCGGAGGAAGCTCGCCGGAGCCTTGACGCACCCTCCCCGGCTGCCGCCGTGCCGGTCTCGCGCCGTCCCAGCTGCGCCCAGCCTCGCTGAGCCACGCGCGCCGCGCCTCTGCTCGTCGCGAGCGAGAGGAAGAAGACGATGGGAAAAGAAAGAAGAGAGAGAAAAACCGTGTGGAGCCCGCTCCCTATTTTTCTCTAACAAAAATAATTCGGTAGAAAATATAATAAAACCCCTGACTCTACCCGTCAGTGACTCTGAGCTGTGGATAGGTTTCGGATTAAAATAAATCATTTATGAACAGTAGCTTTTTACAATTTCTCGGATTAATTCGAATTTGGATTTTTACGCTAGCATAACTTATTCATTTTAGCTCCGATTTGAGTGAAACTTGAACCTAAATTCATCTAAATTCATAAGCTTTCCAATGGTATATAATTCACCATTTGACAAAATATATTTATAATTATTAAATAATTAATACCAAGACGATGCATAGTAGTCTACTTAAAAATGTGCTAATAAATAGGAATGATATTGAGTAGATGTAATAATGTTGGTCTTTAACATGTTTTGTCACTATAGCAACCACATAAATTAATTATAATCAAGGTTTCAAATCAATAGGAGCATAGGAAATATTAGTGCCATTAACTAATAGATGTCCATATATAATTATATCCATGTCTTATAAATTATTTACATAAAGTTTAGCGTTATAAGGGTTGCAACTGAAATATGGATATACATGGATAAGGCCACGGTCTGTTTATGAGAGATAGTAACAGAGCTAGTGCGACTAAAATCACCCACACGAAATTAACTAACGACATTTCCTATATAGTAGTATATGTTTAGGTGGGAAATCGACCCTTAAGTTGTATAGACAGTAACTCACTCATAAATCCACTTAAAATATCACATGTACTATATAGCCTATAGTAAATAGCAACTATTCAGTAAATGATTCAATATTAAGATATTGTGCACACACATATACTGTACAACCCATTATAGCTATACGGTGTAGTACTAAATGGCTTGATTGCATGTATTAAAATTAAAGAGAATATATGATGGACATGTATGGTGGATAAATACTAATTATAGACCTTGACCTAATATAATCTAAGTTCAATTGTAAATTAGGATTATTCATTGTAAAATTAGGTGATGGGATAATCTGTAACTAAATATTATTAGCCTCACAAGTTTGACATATAGAGCATGGATAATTATTAACCTTTCATAATTTATTGTGACAAGTAAAATATCTTCATAATTAAAATAAAGCCTTCATCAATAAAATAATAATACAAATGATTCACTATAATTATTTGATTGATCCTAAATCCATCCGACAACAGAACCTCTAGTATACGACCATTTTATTTAGATAGATGCATGTGTAGCCATAATCCTTCCATAGCCATTAGCTAGACTAAACCACAAATTAGCCAGATACGTATCTCATTCATACTACATTGGCTAGCTTCCTAAATAGACCACCATGATAACAGAAAGATTAAGAAACTTTAGCCCTTAGCATGTTGGAACCCATTAGCAAGCGCGAATAATATGAGCAACCTTAGGTTCGACCTCAACAAATATATTTTGTTTGTGCATATTTGATTGTTGCTTGAATATTGGTTTTTCTCGTGTATTATAGACTTTGTGTATCGGTTAGTCGTGAGGCAACGTCTGCAACTTCCTGGAGGTGAAGGTTGATCAAGATTATATCGAGAATAAGGACTATACTGAGCAGGCAAGTCGTCACTATTCCTTGAACATGTTGAACCCAATTACGAAATTGTTTTGCTTACAAATAAATTTTCATGCAATGATGAACATCTTACTTGTGACTATGTCATGCCTTGATTATTGTTTACCCCTTATTCCTTCGTAACCATGTTTACGTATGAGTCCCTAGTCAACTATGACAATTGCTTAGAAATGCTATTCTAGAATCATGCATACTCATATTTATCAAAATGTTTTATACTTGGGAAATTACCTTTGGGAAGGTAATTGAGATGCAGCATGTGGATGTCGCGGCCGAGAAAATTTGCATTTTCCCTAACGCTAGTGTATTAATCCCCATCCCAGGAAAAGCCGGGGTACACCACACAAACATGATACAAAAGGCACATCTTTATTATATCGATAATATTTACATTATTACAAAGGCACTTAAGGCCTGACAATCAAAAATAAACAGCAGTAGACTAGCGGGCCTACGGCTCCATCTTCACAGGTGCTCAACTAGGGTATAAGCCAGGACTCTACCTAAGACTTCTTCTCCAAAGCTTCTCTTACTGAAGGGGGGGGGGAAGATTGAGCAAGAATGAGTACAACCACAGTACTCAGCAAGCCACACCGGCAGATGCATGATTAATGAAAGGGCTTACAAGGGGTAATAATATAGGGGATTAGGTTTTGCAGTAAACAGCATTTAAAAGACACTTAGTTGCCCAAAGCTATTTTGTAAACACGATCCTAGAGCTACACAATATTATTAATTAAGGCCGTGAACCCACACGAACCTGCCTTAACCCAAGGCCTACGATGATTCAGACCGAACTGGCAACCCGACCCTGGGTCCCAGCTCGTCCCAAGCCAACCCAGGCCAATCATTCCATATTTTAGTTGTTAAGCAGATTTTAAGAATTAAAACACTAACTTGGGTACATTGCTAGGCTTGCCCATAACCGAGGGCGCGGCTACTCGAATAGATTATACTCTGATCAGAGGTGTACATCTTTACCCACAAGACACATCTTCCTCACGTGTAACCACGTGCCACATACCACCACGGTATACGGACGGAAGACATGACATAGTTTCCAACCCATCCTAGCCATAAACAAGAGTACCGACCCAACCCCACCTACGGCCGGAACCCCCGGGACAGGTAGGCAGGACTGAGCCCCTAGCACCAGGACACCGGCCCTGTGCCATGACATCTCGACTACCGGGCCGCAGCTCGTGTAGCCTTCATTTGTCCTAGAGATGTCCATCGACCCCCGACTTCGTCCATCTCCATCCGTGTACTTTTGTTTATAACCAGACTGAGTCACAAACTAAGCCTTACCCACTAGACATGTGGAAGTACGGTAGTGCTTTGCAACAGAGGCCCGAGCTTAATCCTTATAGTACCCGAGGTACGACTAACAAAACCCAACCACGCACCTCGAGCCCATCCTAAAACCATTTTGGGGGTTTTGAATAGAGGGGGAGGTGTGTGTCCAATTCCAACAAAAGCCAACCATTCCATACTGTCCAAATGATATGAGAATTCCCAAAGTCTAAAGTTATAAAACCACCTAATGTTGCCTAATTAATCAGCGAAGCATCTACCTAAATTCATACTAGTGGAACCATGAATAGAGTACCCACTAGTTGGGGTTTTGTTTATCCTAGGGTGAACAAGGTAATAATAACAATAACAATAATAATAAGGTCATAACAAAGGTAAATAGGCATGGCTAAATAAAACAGTGATAACGCAGGAATTTAAATAAAGCGATAATGCATTAATTTAAATCAAAATAATTTTATAAACCGGGATTCAATATGCTCAAGGATGATGTGACTTGCCTTGCTCAGAGAGAACGGCCTTCCGAACCTTCGGCGACGACCGCAAACCACGCTTCGGGAACCTCCAGAATGACAGAAGCTACGCGAAGCACACAAGCAAAGCTACAAGCCTATAAAAAAGCAATAACAATACATAAAAAGAAAGGCACAAGGTTCTTTAGGTTATAACAAACATTAGGAGACTTGACGGGAAACACGGCCGGCGGCCATGGAAGGCGGCCTTGAATGGCGCGGCCGTTCCGGGCAATTGGGGGCGCCATTCAAGGGGGAAAACAGGGGAAATCAAAGAGGAATCAATGGGGATTAATTCCCCCTATTTAATTTTGGAATCTCATGATTAAATCGCACGGATTTGAGGGAGGAAAGGAGCTAGGGTTCACGGGAGAGAGAGGAGGCCGTGCGGGAGGAGGAAGACGACCGGCGCGTGGGCCCCACGCGGTCAGCGCGCGTGCGGCGCGCGTGAGGGGGTGGCGGCTAGGGAGGCTGGGGCGGCTGGGTGGCGCGGCTTGGGCCGAGCGGCCGGCCCAGGAGGAGAGGAGGGAGAGGTGGCCTGGGGGAGAGAGGGAGGAGGAGGGAGCTGGGCCGAGGGGAAGGAGAGGAGGCCCAAGAGAAGGAGGGAGAGGAGGAGAGGGAGAGAAAGAGAGGGAGGAAGAGAGGACTTCGGCCGCGGACCGAGAGAGAGAGGAATTTGGGCCAGACTTGGCCCAGAGGGAGGAGGGGGATTATTTTTAGGTTTTTCTTTTTAGTAAACTTTGATAATTGCTGTTGTTGTTTAATAAATATTTCTGGTGCTCTGAAAATTAAAGTAAAATTCGAGGGCTCCTTTTATACCAAGGAGAATTTAACAAAAATTCTCCGGGTTACATTCGAAATTTTCTTGTACGCATTTTAATGTTTGCCAATTTCTTTTCGAATTTTAATTAATTCAATTATTCCTTTTAGAAAATGATTTTTATTTCGGGATGAATTTATCAGGACGTGACAGTGGAGACATGAGCGCTTGCCATGATATTGATGACATGATTTGTGAAAGGAAAAATAAACTAAACAACTATTTTCGACTGGGGCGGACGGAGGATTTGGGTGGTATCCGGAAAAAGGCTAGTGCCTTCCCTGGTCAATTAAGGACCGAGCCATGAAGTTAAGCATGAAACGACCCCCGTACAACCGTACTTCTCGAATGGGTATAGACCTAGCGGAGTAGATAGCTGAGCGAAGGCAGTATCCTTGCATAGTGGTTTCTTGATGTGTGAGGCAGGGGTTCTACGGTGGGGCAGCCATTGGTAGGACCGCGGGATGGGTGTCTACAATGGTGTCACCATCGGTAGGACTGCCATGTGAGAATCTAAACATAATTATAACTTAATGCATGTGTGAGTCTTCCCTTCCCGGGTACGCCAGAACTCCTCTCACTGCTAGAAACCGTGTACGCCTAGAGTGTATGAGGATGTAAAGTTCATGGAGCGGGTACTGCCAATGCGAGGTTATCGAAAGGCTTTGCCGTGATGCGTCTCATGTGTTGGGACGAGGCTCATGTGTTGGGCAGTCGCGGAGTGCGGGTAAAGTGTACATCCACTGCAGTGTGAGTAAACCAAATCTATTCGAATAGCCGTGCTCGCGGTTAATGAGCATCGGGACATGTATTACACTTGGCTAGACTCTAAACTCTTAACTTGTGTGGGATGGGATATTGCATGATGATTTTTATGCTGATGGAGCCACTTCCTGAGAGGAGGGAAGCTGGATGTCCTCAGAAAACCATGACGACTCAATGGCGGGAAGCTATTCTTGGGATCACAATGGATGGTGGACAGAACCGTCTTTGTTTAATGTGAACACTGGTACTAAAATTTGATCAGTCTATGCTAGGTCTTAGGCTTGTGAAAAGATTTGCAAAACTTTCTTTGCGCAAAGGAACCTGAAGCCATTCCTTGAAATACCCTCTATCATATGCATCATTGCTGTGGTGGCTTGCTGAGTACGGTTGGTACTCACCCTTGCTATTTATATATCTTTTAGGAGAGTGTTGAAGAGAAGCCCTTGTCGGTACGTTTGCGTATCCAACAAGATGATCGGAGCGCGGTCTTGTTCTAGGTCTCATTCCCCAGTCGACTGCCTGTGGCATATTAACCGGGCCTTTATATTATTTTGTCTTCCGCTGTTGTTCCGTGATAGTTGTTGGCCTACCTGGCCCTAATGTAAGTATTGAACTCTTTTAGCCTGAATTCATTCGTGATATGTTGTGATCCAACTATGTATGTGTGTACCAACTACTGATCCAGGGATTGGTACGGACAAACACAGAAGATTTCCGATTTCCAAAATCGGGGGTCTACAGGGGGTGATTATGATTCAGGAATGGTGCGCTGTGGTGGATTGTGTTGTGAGAGGGGTACTGTCACAGTCCCGTTTCGAGGTACCGTGGTGGTACTGAGGGCATGGTAATATGTTTTGGGGCTGCGTCTTGTTGGTACAGTGGTACACCTCTGGTCAGAGTAAAACTATTCGAATAGCCGTGCTCGCAGTCATGGGCGGGCTGAGCAATGTTTTTCGTGATTAGTCTCACACCTCTTACAATAATTATTGATGCTATAGCTGGTAATAATTTGCTTAGCTCCTGGTTTGGAGTTAGATCTGTATAGCCGGGTATGGTTGTTCGGGATGGTTGGGCCTGTGCAACATGGGTGTGCTGTTCAGTGTTGATTAATATTGATGATTAATTACTCTATTGTTTTACTACTCCTAAATGTTTGCTAAATGCTGCTTTTGCAAATTAGCCTATATTGTGCCATCCTTTGGTATCTTTGTGCACTTGTATATTTGCTGTATGGCTTGCGGAGTATTCCATTTACTCACCTTGCAATAATCAATCAATCTCAGTTGAAGAAAAAGAATCCAAGAGGAGAAGACGTTTGGTTTATACCCCAGTTGAGCCGGAGCTTCGCTAGACCGTAATTCCGCTGCAGTTTTCTTTTCTTTTATAAGTATGTAACGATATTATTATGATGGATTTGTATATTAAATTGTTAGTTTGTGTACCTTGGCTGATTCTTGGACGAGGATTTTATGCACAAATAAGTTCAAAAATTACCAGTGAATTTCCGGGCGTGACAAAGAATGACCTTTTTGAGATGCTACTCATGCTTCACAATGAAGAGCTGGACCTAAAAAGACTGAACTTTGGAGTTATCTCTTTAGTTCCCAAGAACAACAACCCTATTGACATAAAACACTTTAGACCCATTTGTGTCCTAAATGACTGCTTCAAATTCCTAAGTAAGGTGGTGACTAACAGACTGAGAGAAGTAGCTGATGAAGTTGTTTCTCAAACTCAAACTACTTTTATCCCTGGTAGGTTCATCCTTGAGGGTTGTGTCGTTATACATGAGGTGCTTCATGAGTTGAAAAGCAAAAACTTAGGCGGTATTATTCTGAAAATTGACTTCGAGAAAGCGTATGATAAAATGAATTGGGAGTTTTTAATAGAAGTGATGGAAAGAAAAGATTTCCCAAAGAAGTGGATTAGCTGGATCAAGACCTGTGTTATGGGGGGTAAAGTTTGTATAAATATAAATGGTGAGAGAACTGACTTTTTTAGAACCATTAGGGGCATCAGGCAGGTTGACCCTCTCTCTCCTCTCCTCTTTAATCTTGTGAGTGATGCCTTAGCTGCTATGTTTGACAGTGCCAAAGCTGCTGGAGTCTTAAGTGGCTTAGTTCCTAACATTTTCCCGCGGGGTATTACTCATCTTCAATATGTTGATGACACAGTCCTGTTTATTGCTAATGATGTTAATCAAATTGTGGCCACAAAGTTTATCCTTTACTGTTTTGAAGAGATGGATGGGCTTAAAATTAACTTTGACAAAAGTGAGGTGTTTACTTTGGGGTTGGAGGTGGCTGATACTATAAGAGTGGCTTAGATGCTTAACTGTCCAGTGGGTTCCTTTCCTATGAAGTATTTAGGACTGCCTATCAGCCCAGATAAGATCCTGAATCACGATTTTGACTTCCCGGGCCATAAACTAGAAAAGAGATTAGGTACTTGGGGTGCTGGTACCCTGTCCCATGCAGGAAGAGCGTACAAATTAATGCTTGTCTCTCTTCTGTCCCTTCCTATGCCATGGGGTTTTATCAGCCTCCTGAGGGGGTTCATAAGAGATTTGATAAGATCAGGAGTAGATATTATTGGGCTGGAAAATACCACATGGTGAGATGGGAGGATATGGCCTTTCCTAAGGATTTTGGGGGCTTAGGGTTTACTGAAACTAGATTAATGAATATTGCTCTCTTGGCCAAGTGGATTATTAAGATTGAATCTGATGAAAAGAGCTTGTGTTTAGAGGTGCTAAGGAGGAAATACTTACAAGAAGGAGGTGTGTTCCAGGTGAAAAGTGGTTCTGGATCCCAATTCTAGAGAGGTCTGCTTAACATTAGAAAATGGGTGATTCTGGGTGCTGAATGGAAAGTTGGTGAGGGCTCTCATGTCTATTTTTGGAATGATACTTGGGTGAGCAATTGTTCTCTGAAGATTAGATTTCCATCCTTACATGCTATCTATAACCAACAAGAGGTGACTGTTTCCCAGATTGCTATGGAGGGCTCAGATTGTCTCTCCTTCAGAAGATCTTTTGGTCCTGCTGAAATAACTAAATGGGAGGAACCTAAGGAGTTAATTGATAATCTGGAGACTTCCCCTGTTCCTGACACTGTACTTTGGGGCCTAGCTGCTAACAAGAAATACACCACAAAATCAATGTACAGGGCCCTGACCTTTAGGGGGATGGGTGAGGTGAATACTGAGATATGGAAAAGCCCCTGTCCCATGAAAATTAAGCATTTTCTTTGGCTGGCCATTAGAGATAGAATTCAGTCTGCGGAGCAACTTAAAAAAAGAGGCTGGGATGGTTCAAAGTTTTGTCAGTTATGTGGACATTTGGAAACAACCAATCATATCTTGTTTAATTGTGACATGGCTAGACTTATCTGGTGCATTTGTAGAGATGCCTTAGGCCGGAACGTTATTCCAAGGAGTTTTGATGAGTTCTTTTTGCTCTGTGATAGTGACAATATCCCTACTTCTATTAAACTGCATCTTAGCCTACTTGCTGCTGTGTGCCAAAGTTTGTGGCTGTTAAATGCCGATTCTATACCGCCAACATCTGCATAAAGTTCAGATAATAAAACATCCAACATAGTGATAGGTGCTTAATCTCACCTATTCCACAAGTGTTGGTGTATATGTGTATGCAGGTGATAAACCCCGATGTTGGGAGGAAATCTAGACTAAAAGAGAGGAGAATCATATATCCATACAAGGAGGGGTTGTGAACTTCATCGAAACATCAGTGAATCAACCCAAAACTCCGAGAAATGGACAGAGGAAAGTCCAGGGAGTCCACCGACCGAAGGCCAGGCTAGGAGGGCCCAGCCCAGGTTCGGCCGAACCCCCCTGATCACCGTTGATCCTAGGGTTTGGCGTGGACGCTCCAGATGCTCTCCCAATGATGGTTGCGGGGCAGTTCGGACATTTCCCCTTCGCACAACCATCATAACTGCCCTATAAAAGGACAACACTCCCTCACTTCATATACACACTTCCAAGTTTGAGCTGAATTATAAGAGGCTCTATTGTATTATATTGTATACTAGAATAGGAAGAGAGTAGAGTAGAAGGAGTCGGAAGAATTCCGGAGTTGTCGGTAATCTTCTCCTATTTCTTTTATTCTGTTTATTACTCTGAATTCAATATAGTATTCTTATTGAGTAATTTAGATTTAACTTGTGAGAATTGTCTCTTAGTTAGTTCCTAAGTAGCATACGGGATTATTGTTCACTATAATCAACTAAAATATATTGATTGCTTTGGTGAGTTATAAACACTAAGGTAGATAATAATTGCTTAGACGTGGTGTTTAGGCAGTTGTAATCCAGTAATTGCTGCGTATTCCACAGTATGTTTGAGGTAGGTGTAGAGGTGGTGACAGCCCTTGAGATCACTTAAGTCCTCCCTGTCCAGGTACGTAGTAGAGCGACATCTGGGAAGAGCGGGTTGCCAGTGCCTGAAATATTGCATTAGGATTAAAGTTAAGCTTTCCCTAGACACTGTTTCTCACTAGTAAATCCTCTCTATCCTGGCCTATCATTTGCTTGGTGTCCTTGGATGAACCGGAGAAAGATCTGATCACACACGTTCCCTTGGATTCGATACCCTTGGAATACTCCGTAGGGGAAGTGCTACTTCGGTATATCCGTGCGCTTGCGGATTTTATTTGTGACCGTAAGAATTACCAACAAGCATTTCTGGCGCCGTTGCCGGGAAACGGTTGCAGATCATTTCCGAACCTTGTTTATCCTCGTATCCTTTTTACTTTTTTTTTATTCTACCTTCACCCCTGCTATCCTAGAGAAGTATTCCTGCCAAACTCTTCTCGACCATGGAGCAGCCTCTTTTTGTGCTGTCCGCTCCTCGGGGCAAATTCTATGAGCCACCTCCTTCATCGGAGCCCATTTATACAACTGGCTATGAAATTTGTCCCGAACTAATTAGTATGGTTAGGGAAAATCCTTTTTCTGGTTTTGATCTAGAAAATCCCTACCATCATCTACGAGACTTTGAACAAGTCTGCTCGTGCCTTAAGATTCGTGTCATGAGACAAGAAACTGTGCGATGGAAATTGTTCCCATTCTCTCTTCAAGAGAGAACAAAGAAATGGTACACCTCTACCGTTGGATGTGTAAGCGGTAGCGGGGAGAAGTTGCGAGACAGATTCTGTCTTGCCTTCTTTCCAGTTACTCGTATTACTCCCCTTCGAATAGAAATTCTCAGTTTTAAGCAGATCAAAAACGAATCAATCGGTGCAGCCTGGTCTAGATTCACTAATTTAGTGCAGTCCGGACCAACCCTGTCCTTACCCGAGTATGTGCTTCTTCAACATTTCCATACGAGTTTGGATAAGGAGTCTGCATTCTATTAGGACATAACAGCCGAAGGATCGTTCATGCACAAAATGCCGCCAGAAGGAAGAATAATTTTGGATCACATTCTAGAAAATACTTCCTTCATGACGCAATCCAATGAATCCTAGCCGGAGGCATCCATGTTCAAGATAGAGGAACCTCTAATGATCGAGCCACTCGCTGAACCATCCACTTCTGCTAGCTCGATTGATGAGAAGGTTCCTGAGCAGCCGTCCGTTGAGAATGAAGAAATTCAGACTCCGGATCGTGCCGCAATTCTGTTCAGGGACGGCTTTGACGAAGACTACGGCAATACCCTAAACTATTTTAGCAAGAGGAAACCACTCGTTCCTTTGCCACCTCCCGACCCTATGGAACTCAGGTTCCTACAAGAAACTGTCCGGGAATTAACATCCATAATCAGCGATGAATGGCTAAGGGAGGCAGTAGGGATGGCAGTGGGTCAGGTTGGGCACGGGCAGAGCGATTCCATGCCCAACCCGAGACCCACAAATCCAAGCCTAACCCACGCCCGTGAGCTCTATCGGCAGAACTCCATGCCCGTGCCCATGCCTGACGGGCACGGGCATGCCCAATGGATACCCATTGGATACCACATATTCAATAAACAGAAATATAAATGCAATAGTTACAATAAAACCACATGTATTCAGCACTTCAACATCCACATCAACATCAGGACTTAATCAAGACCAGCAAAAATCCCGTGCGCCGCGCCGACGACGCCTCCTCCCGTGCGCTGCGCCGCCCCCTCCTGTGCGCGCCGCCGACGACCGAACGACGCGCCGCCCCTCCTGTGGACCCCGCCGACGACGCCTCCTCCCGTGCGCCACGCCGCCCCCTCCTGTGCGCCCCGCCGACGACCGGACGACGCGCCGCCCCTCCTGTGGGCCCCGCCGACGACACCTCCTCCCGTGCGCCGCGCCGCCGACGACGCGCCGTCCCCTCTCGTGCACCGCTCCGGCGACACGCCACTCCCTCCCAGCGCCGCGCTGCGCCGCCGCCAGAAGAGAGAGAGAGAGACGGGAGGGAGTGAGGACTGAGGAGAGAGTGGACTAGGGTTAGGGTAAAGCTGAGATATATATACTTGCCTGTCCGTCTCATATAAATGGGCCAGGCTATTGGGCTGAGGAGGGATGTTGAACTATTATTGGTGTGATGGATAATGGGATATATATATGGGCTATAAATTTTTGGGTCGGGCATGGGTTATCCACGGGTGAAATATGAAACCCGGCTGTCGGGTCGGGCGTGCCCACGGGCAAAATATCGTGCCCACGCCCATGCCCATCGGGTCGGGTATTCGCGAATACCTGAGCCCGTGGGCATTACTGCCATCCCTAGGAGGCAGAGCTTTCATCCGAAGTAATTCGGATAAACACCGCTCCCGAATCATTCCTTGCCATTTGGAACGGAACGACGTCGGTATTCTCTACAGTCCAACTGTCGGGGCCAATCTCGTTTCCTAGTCTTTTGCATTCGCTTATTTAAGCGATAAGGCAGTAACCCCGACAAACAAATTCTTCAAGCATCCGAATGGGAATATCATCGAAGGATTTGGCGTTGTACAAGATTTTGACAGGGAGGCGATCTTGGATTTCCACGTCTTTGAAATCCAAGATTTTGACATCCTAATCGGGCTGCCCATTGAGCAACTTCTCATTAACACACCCCGATTAGATAGCCTCAAAATAACACTGGGAGAATGAATTTTCAATTCCATTCTCACGGGCAAGGATCGCCTTGACCGACCCTCTCCCAGAAATTGAGTCAGTGGAAGAGGTTACTGCAGTTCCCCTTCACGAGTCTCCTGAGGCCCTTCTGGAAGATGAGGTCCCCGATTTCATCAAAGAGGAAGCGGATCCTGGTGAGACTCTCGACCTGCCAATCATGGAACCACCACCTCGACCTCCGCTTGAGCTTAAACATCTACCTCCAGGCCTACGTTATGTTTTCCTACACAATGACAGAGAGGCCCATGTCATAATCAGTGACAAGCTCTCTGAAGATGAGACCCAAACGTCTTCTTACCGTGTTGGAAAAGCATCGTTCTGTTCTTGGCTACTCGCTTCAAGATCTTAGGGGAATTAATCCCGCTCTTTGCACCCATCGTATTCCTATGGACCCCGGGAGTACTCCCTCAAGGGAACCTCAACGACGGCTCAACAATGCAATGCGAGAGGTTGTGAAGAAAGAGGTCTTGAAACTCCTGCATGCTAGGATTATTTATCCTGTACCATACAATGAGTGGGTTAGCCCTGTCCAAGTTGTGCCAAAAAAGGGAGGAATGACGGTCGTTGCAAATGCTCAAAATGAACTTATTCCGCAACGACCCGTAACCGGCTGGAGGATGTGCATCGATTACAGGAAACTTAACAAGGCTACAAAAAAGAATCATTTCCCGCTATCCTTCATTGATGAAATATTGGAACAGCTGGCAAATTATTCATTTTTCTGTTTCCTTAATAGGTATTCCGGGTATCATCAAATTCCTATCCATCCGGAGGACCAAAGTAAGACTACGTTCACATGTCCGTATGGCACCTATGCATACCGTAGGATGTCTTTCGGACTGTGCAACGCCCCTGCATCTCTCCAAAGATGTATGATGTCTATTTTCTCGGACATGATCGAAGACATCATGGAAGTCTTCATGGATGACTTCTCGGTCAATGAAAAGACTTTCGGTCATTGTCTGCAGAATTTAGACAAAGTCTTACAACGATGCCAAGAAAAGGACATGGTGCTTAATTGGGAAAAATGCCAGTTCATGATCCGTGAAGGGATAGTTCTTGGGCATCGAGTGTTCGAACGAGGAATCGAAGTTGATAATGCTAAAGTTGAACGAGGAATCAGTATGAAAGTCGCCGTCATATATGGGATGAGCCATACCTATATTGGGTCTGCTCCGATGGCTTACTACGAAGATATGTGCCAACTGATGAAGGACTTAGGATCATAGAGCGATGCCATGCCTCACCCTGGTGGCCATTACGGTGCATTCCGCACAGAGGCCAAGATTTGGCAAAGTGGTTTCTTCTGGCCCACAATGTATGAAGACTCAAAAGAATTCGTTAGAAGATGCACAAGTTGCCAGAGGCAAGGAGGAATCACTGCTCGCGATGCAATGCCTCTCACATACAATTGGCAAGTCGAGGTATTCAATGTTTGGGGTATAGACTTCATGGGGCCTTTCCCTAAGTCTCGCAACTGCGAGTACATTCTGGTGGCAGACAATTATGTTTCCAAGTGGGTTGAGGCTATGCCGTGCAGCACCGCGGATGCAAGGCATGCCAAGAAGATGTTCACAGAAATCATCTTCCCAACATTTGGTACCCCCAGGATGGTCATAAGTGACGGAGGTTCTCATTTCATTGACAAAACCTTCCGAGACCTCCTACGAGAGGTGGGAGCTAAACACAATGCGGGCACTCCTTACCATCCACATATCAGTGGTCAAGCAGAAACATCAAACAAACAGATCAAGAATATTCTGCAGAAGACGGTCAACAAAATGGGAACAGAATGGAAGGATAGATCGCCGGACGCACTGTGGGCTTACCGGACAGCGTACAAGACACCCTTTGGAATGTCCCCATATCAGATAGTCTACGAGAAGTCATGTCGACTACCCGTAGAACTTGAGCACCGAGCATACTGGGCTATCAGGAACTGGAACATGGACTTTGAAGGAGCAGGAGAATGGAGAAAAATGCAAATTGCTGAACTTGAAGAATAGAGAGAGAGGGCTTACCACAACGCGAAGATATACAAAGAAAGGATGAAGCACTGGCATGACAAAAGAATGAAAATCAAGAAATTCAAGCCAGGAGACAAAGTGCTAATGTTCAACTCCAGGGTTAAGCTTTTCAGTCATGAAAAACTGCGCAGCAAATGGGAAGGACCGTTCGACGTCATCGACACCTCTTCGCACGGGGCAATCACACTCCACGACGACTCAGGTAACATATTTAAAGTAAACGGTCAACGCTTAGAGATTTTCCTTGAGCCAAATGAAACTTTAGATGAAGAAGTGGATGTTATTGAATTAATCGATTATGAACCATGATGATCTCATCTAAGGCATGCTTAAAACCCTTAAAGTTGTCATTTTTATGCTTAGTTTAGGATTTAGTGGGCCTAGGGAAAAATTGGCAGCCAGCTGGACCCACCAGGGTTCGGCCGAACCTGATGGTTTGGCCGAACTAGGGCGGTGCCCAACTAGCTCCAATTGTGTATATCAGTTTCCCCCGCTCGTTCGTAGTCCGTTGTGATGCGCTTTCGGAGGTAGATCGATCGGATCAAAGCTCAGAGCACTTGTTCTTCCTCCTCTCCTCCACTTGTGCAAACGCTGCTTCATCTCAATTCAATTCCTTGATTCTCCACCCACAACTCACTAATGGCTGGCAAGTCCTTGATCCCATACATTGGCTCCTCCTCCAATTCCACCTACAATCTCGACGGAGAGCCAACACCGGCGAATCAACTGATCTCGGTGGAACATTACACGATGGAGGGAGTAAATGCACTGTGGATGCAACCCTTGCAGCAGTGCCGGGCTCCGCTGCAAATCTGGAGCCCGTTGGCGAGCTCCCTGGTTCGGCCGAACCCTCCTCGGCCCATTCGGCCCCTCGTTCGGCAGCGGAATCTCTCTCCCCTCGCCATGTCACGAAGACCAAAATCCGGGGGGATTCGCCTGCGCGACGGCCGACAATGGGAGAGCTCGGTCTTTTTAAGGCGCGACGCCTTTTTCAAGACGATGAGAAGGCCGCTTCGCCTCCCGCCGAGCGCTATGTGGGCACCCTGTTCACCAAGGCAGGGGATGAAGTGCTCCACAAATATGTCTCACCCACCGCTAATCCATCTACTCTGAAGGAAGAGCGGTTCCGCATCGCGGGAGTGTGAACTCCCGGCGGTGGTTATGGCAAGGGTTTAATCCGGCCTTTGACAGCATCGAAGAAGGAGGGGGCAGCGAAATCCCGTAGCCCTCCACCTATGAAGGTGAAGCGTCACTTGACGCCCCCTCCAATTGTGAGGGCTCCCGGCCAATTCCAAGAAGACGAAGTGAAGTCGCCGGAGCCCTCGATCCATAAGCTCGCCATGCAAGTTAAGAAACTCCGCAAGGAGAACATAGAGCTTAGGGATCGCAACACGGAGCTAGGGGTAGAGCTTGCTGAAATTAGAAATAATTTCGATACCCTTAGTCGCGGTTTGAGCGCTAAGATCAAGCGTGCATTCGTAGAAATGGGAAAGGAAAATAAGTATTATGCTAATTAGATGTTTCCTTTCCCATGAATAAAATAGTAGTAGGTGCTTGGTTTTTATTTTTCCAATCATGTAAGCACTTGCTATGAATAATGTGGCTCATTGGTGTTAACCCCAATGTTTGCCAAAGTTTGTTTTTGTTTTATGTTTAATAAAGTTCAGGTTTTGAATAAGTGTGGGGGAGATATCCTAGCTTCTAACGTGCATATACACTGAAAATTGCTGAATATATGAACACCTGGAAGGCACTAAACTCTGCAGAAAATTGCAGAGGTTTTGGGCACCAGAGTGGTTCGACCGAACCACTGAACCAGTGTTGGCCCCAGTACCTCCCAGTTTTCACAGGTAAGCAGGTGAGCACGTCTTTTATTTGTATATCTCCACCATTGTATAGTACTAGAGTTGAAAATTCAGAAAACAATTGGTTCAAGCATAAGTAAAAGATAAAATTTCCAACTAATGATATTCTTCATATGATTGATCTTGTATATTCATTATTCTCAGCTGAACTTGTGCTTGTGAACAATCTTCCATGTTTAGGGAACCTTATGCATCTAAGTAATTGTTATATGAGAGATGATTCGAGATGAAAGGAATTCTTGCGACTCTTGTTATGATTCTTGGGACTTTGTTTTAAAAACAAAATTGTTTTAAATGCTTATTCCTCCAATTGACTTCATTTTATACCCACCAAGGCCATACGCAAGTGTATCTTTGATAAACCTTATCATGCATATGACTGCTTGACATTATATTGAGCTTTGTCAAATTTATGTGACTTGTGTTAGATATCTTTCATACTCTCATGATCAAGGGGTCACTTCCATTTCCATTTTTCCACATATATAATTAAGCTAAGCTTCTACACTGGAAGATGGCTTTCCACAAAAATTCCATTCAAATAAACTCCTACTTTAGACTATGCTTTCTTCTCCTAGAAAAGTTCTTGGCAAAAAGAAAATGAGAAAAGGGGAGGCAAGGCATAGCTATGTATAAAAAAAAAGAAAAAGGAAATAAAGCTTGCTCCCAAAACACTGAGCAAAGTTGGAAAGAAAATAGCCATGCCCCTTCCATGATCATGCCAAGAGAACCAAATGGAGAGAAGGTATAGGAAAAAGGGAGAATCATTTCTTTATTCGACCATTCCACAAAATATTTTACTTTTCCATTCTCCACCACAAATAAAGACCCTTGATCTAGGAGTATGATTGATGATCTTCTTGAGTCCGTATTTTTGGCTTTGCAATATATATGATGCAGGTATGTCACAATTTATCCCTTCCAAGCTTCACATATCGGCCTTAGAATAGGGATGAATTCTGGCACATTTTGCCTTGGTGAGAATCCAAAAAGAAAATATACATCTTTGAGAGATAAGAGAGAAAGTCAATATGAGGAAAAGAGATAGTTTGCGAAAATGCATAAAAATTCCATGAGTCTGACAGAGAAGCAAGAAGGATTGGAATTGAGATCATTCCATTTATCAATTACAAAAGATGGTAAGATAACCACTGATAAAGTTCACAGGTACAGGTACCGTTGTGAATGATTTATATGCTTGATTAATATCTTGAAGAAATTCATTCTACACTAACCTTTTCTTAGGGACGAGCAAAGGGCTAACTGTGGGGGGTTTTGTTGACGGCTGTTAAATACCGATTCTATACCGCCAACATCTACATAAAGTTCAGATAATAAAACATCCAACATAGTGATAGGTGCTTAATCTCACCTATTCCACAAGTGTTGATGTATATGTATATGCAGGTGATAAACCCCGATGTTGGGAGGAAATCTAGACTAAAAGAGAGGAGAATCATATATCCATACAAGGAGGGGTTGTGAACTTCATCGAAACATCAGTGAATCAACCCAAAACTCCGAGAAATGGACAGAGAAAAGTCCAGGGAGTCCACCGACCGAAGGCCAGGCTAGGAGGGCCCAGCCCAGGATCACCGTTGATCCTGGGGTTTGGCGTGGACGCTCCAGATGCTCTCCCAATGACGGTTGCGGGGCAGTTCGGACATTTCCCCTTCTCACAACCGTCATAACTGCCCTATAAAAGGACATTACTCCCTCACTTCACATACACTCTTCCAAGCTTGAGCTGAATTATAAGAGGCTCTATTGTTCTATATTGTATACTAGAATAGGAAGAGAGTAGAGTAGAAGGAGTCAGAAGAATTCCGGAGTTGTCGGTAATCTTCTCCATTTCTTTTATTCTGTTTATTACTCTGAATTCAATATAATATTCTTCTTGAGTAATTTAGTTTTAACTTGTGAGAATTATCTCTTGGTTAGTTCCTAAGTAGCATACAAGATTATTGTTCACTATAATCAACTAAAATATAGTGATTGCTTTGGTGAGTTATAAACACTAAATTAGATATTAATTGCTTAGACGTGTTGTTTAGGCAGTTGTTATCCAGTAATTGCTGTGTATCCCACAGTACGTTTGAGGTAGGTGTAGAGGTGGTGACAGCCCTCGAGATCACTTAAGTTCTCCCTGTCCGGGTACTTAGTAAAGCGACATCTGGGAACAGCGAGTTGCCAGTGCCTGAAGTATTGCATTAGGATTAAAGTTAAGCTTTCCCTAGACACTGTTTCTCACAAGTAAATCATCTCTATCCTGGCCTATCATTTGTTTGGTGTCCTTGGATGAACCGGAGGAAGATCTCATCACACACGTTTCCTTGGATTCGATACCCTTGGAATACTCCGTAGGGGAAGTGCTACTTCGGTATATCCGTGCGCTTGCGGATTTTATCTGTGACCGTAAGAATTACCAACAGTGGCTAACCAGAAACAATATGGTGTTTAGAGATAAATTGTTATATTTCCCCCTGTCTTTAACTTTTCAAATTATTTCAAATTTGTTGCAGTGGAAGAAGCTCTTCCGTTCTGAAGAAGAAGCAAGGCTGGAGCTGATGACTGACAAGATCAAGGTGGTGTCGACTAGTCTAAGATCTACAAGAATGGGTGTGGGATAAAATTCTGCCGTTCTGCTGTTTAGTTGTTAGAGTTTTTGCTTCCCAGGTGGATGTTTCCCTGGATCTTGTCGTTGGTAGCTTAGAGTTTCGGCTGGTAATTAGATTGCTTGTTGTTTGATCGCTAGTTTGGATGCTGTTCTTGGTCTGTATTCTGATGAACTCCTCTTTGTCGCTGGCAACCCCAGCTGAACACTGCCGATGTGGCTTTCAGTAAAAAGCCGGGTCTCTGACCTTTTCTCTAAAAAATTAAGGTAGCTCTAGTAGAACTATTATGAAAGGGAACGACAATGATGACCGAACTGACAAGCATGACAAAGTTAAAGTTCTTTGTTTGGTGGAATAACAGAAGAGCGGGCAAGACGAGCGAGAGCTTTGGATCCGAGGTGGCTAAGGTGGCAATGAGAAGGGTGGAGGACTCTCGAATGGAAAGGGCGTAGTGGAGTTGATGTGCCCCAGCTCCCGTCACATGAACACTCAAGACAATCATCTGACTTAGCCGCTGATGAGAGCCAATCTGTTACACCATTTCAAGGACCAATTACACGTAGACGTGCAAAGAAACTATAACAAGAGGTTTACACATGCACAAGACTTGCTGGGCATCGGCGACTAGCTAGAAGATCAAAGTGATGATGGGTTACGTAAAGACAATGACCATTTACGTCATGCTGATTTTGGAGTACACTGTCTCCAAACATTTGCTCCAACTTCCAAGGGATGTGCGATCCAGCCAGTCAAATTTCTCCATGCTATATATATATGGTTGGAAAAATAATCAAGTCTAGTTTCACCTCCAATAAACGTCTCATCATTTCGACTTCCTAATAAGGAGTAATGGATAAATCATTGAAGACTGCTCAAGACCTTTGTGACCTTTGAGCTAGCCTATGTCCAGTAAACTCACAAGACCTTTCATTCCCATCTAGGAGGGTTGTTCCTAGTATAAATATCCCCTATGTTTTATCATTTACGAGACTTTTGATAATGAGAATATGAACCCCTTTTATTTAGCTGTGTGTTAACAAATTCAGAGAGAGATCTCTACCCCTTTGCTCTTGTGATTTCCTTGTGGGATTACAGAAGCGGCGTTCGGTGCCCCCCAATTAGTGCTCCTGGTTCCTTTGAGGATTTTTCCTCGATTGATTCTAGGTTGTGTTGGTTGCTAACTTAGAGTGTGGTTCGGCGAACCCTCGATTCAGGTTGTCGTAATAGAGATGGTGGTTGGCTTCAAGTACGATCGTCAGGTTGCACTGGTAACTTGGCTGCTTGCAGTGTTAACTTGGCTGCTTGCAGCTAGTTATCTTGGTCTCTTTGAGGCTAGTTATCGGTTCTTAATCCTACGTCGTGAAGATCGGGACATCACCCTTACTTGGGTCGTATCATTATGTATCAGAGCTTTTATTGCCACGGTAGGATTTCTAATCCCTAGCTGCATATATTTGTTTTCTTCCTATCCAGAAAAAAGACTGCAAAAATTTATTCCATAGTCTTTAATTGCATCTGTTATTCTAGTGAGTTTGGTTAAGTTTCCTCATTAGAGTCCTTGTTTAGTTGCTGATCTATTTTCCTTCGTGTGTCCTTTGAGTCGATATATTGTTGTCTCTAAGAAAAATCCCCACAAAAAAGTAAACCTTATCTATCCTTTCAGTATACCTTGATCCTATTATATTTTAATTGCTGGTTTTATATTTTTGATTCAGTCTATCTTTTGTGCAAGTGTTATACATATTATACTGTTGTCTTTGGTGAAAAGATTGAAAAAAAAAGGTTGCGGAAAAAAGTGAATAGATCAAAAAAAGAGGTGATAAAAAAGTTGTGAGAAGAGAATGGTGGAAAGAACGATTTTTTGTGTTGTATGTGCTAAACCGTTTACGCCACGTTGCAAAATCAGCTATTATCTACCTTTGGTGCAAATTTTGCTAGGTCTTAAATGTAATTCATCCATTCACTAGTGTAATTCTTTGTTTTGCATCAAAATATCCTATCTTTCTTTATGCGTGAGTTGGTGTTTCTATTCCAAACATTTTGGATCAGCACTTGGCATTGAAGTTCTAGTTTGGATTATTACTTATCTTTACAACAACTAGATTTCAGATTACTTAGTGTAGGTTTACCCCACCAAGCTCCACAAAGAAACCATCGTTTACGTCATCTTGTTCTCATGTTCGCTTAAGCATCACACTTTTACCGCCACACATATACTTCTGTAACCTGCAAGGAAACATAAGAGCTTCGGTTGGTAAGACAAGATTAAGTTGTGAGAGTTTCCACATATTTTCCTATTCCACATATATTTTCTTTTGCTACTTGTGTCACTAACCGTGCAGGAAGATGTTCGAAATTAATCCGGAGGATTGTGTTACCATGGCTCAATTTTATGAGTTGAGGCGGAACATAGAGGCAAGACAAGATCGAATTGCACAAAATGTTCAAAATATTTTGGGTCATTTTGAAAATATTAATCCTTTTGGTGGAGATGCAAGTGTGCACAATGGAGAAGATGAGGAGGATGGGGAAGATGCTGCTCCTTGGGCTGCTCGAGAAGCTCCAGAAAGAAGAAACCGTGTTCGTGGTAACAGAGGAAGAGGTGGTGCTCATGGTAGAGGCAGAGGCCATGTTCAAAGAAACAATCACTATGCTGAATTTGATGAAGAGGACAACGATGATGATGAGCACTATCGTTTTGGTCGCGTACCACGACGGAGAAATAATGATGAAGAGAGGCTTGGTAAGCTGAAATTCACCATGCCAAAGTTTGATATTGGATCTGATCCAGAAGCTTATCTTACGTGGGAGTTGAAGGTTGATAAAATATTTTGCATCCATAATTATTTCGAAGAGAAGAAGTTGGCAATGACTTCACTTGAGTTTGAGGTTTATGCTCTAATTTGGTGGGAGCAATTGATGAATGAATGAGATGAGAATGGTCAAGATGAAATTGCAACTTAGGCTGAAATGAAGGCTGCAATGAGAGCAAGATTTATTTCGAGTCATTACCGGCGTGATCTTTTTGATAGATTGCAGAATTTGAAGCAAGATAATTGGTCTATTGAGGAGTATTATAAGGAGATGGAGAAGACCATAATCTGAGCTAAAATTTTTGAAGATGATGAGCAATCCATTGCAAGGTTCATGTCAGGGTTACACCGGAATATTTAGCGGATTGTGGAATTTCAGCCATACCGTAATCTTGTCCAGTGTGTGCACCAAGCTAGCAAAGCTGAGCGTCAGATGCAGCAAGATGCCAAGGCAAGAAAGTCGAGCTCATTCAGTTCACGGGTTACCCCAAGTGGTAACAAGTTAATGTCAAGAGCGAATGTGAATCGAGGCGCCACCGTAAACTCGAGTGGTGGTTTACGCTCAAATCCTTTTGGGTTTTCTAGTGGTAAAGAGGTTACCATTTCTAGTGTGAAGAGCAATCATACGGTCTCATCTAATACCTCAGCTGGCTCTACTTCTAGGAGTCGAGATATCCAGTGTTTCAAGTGTGGAGGCTGTGGAGATATAGTTAGAGAATGTGTAACGTCCTCAAATTTTAATCTAAAATTTGACTGCACAATGCTGGATCTTAATATTGATTAATTTCAAAATAGCAAATCAAAAATCTATTTATGTTTCTTGTTTAATTCTTAATTTTGGTTCAAGTGTTATACCCTTAGGATTCTATTAAACCACACTATACCATCCTACCCAAAATATTAAAATATAAGATTCAATTCCATTATCCAAATCTCCTTCAAAATTCAGAAATCATTTATTTTCCTTTGGGCCGAAATCTCTTTCTCCCTCTCAGCCCAAGACGGCCCAGCCAACCCTTAACCCGGCCGCCGCCCTTCCTTCCTCCTGTGCGCGTGTGTGACACACGCGCACGCACCACCGCCGCCACCCACGGTCTGCGCCGCTGCCCGCCATCGTCCAGTGCCGCCCATGGCTTGCGCCGCTGCCGTCGCCGTGCCATGTCCCTCCTCCACCGCCGCCCAATTTTCCTGCAGCCGCCACGTGCGCGCGCCGCCGTTGACGGCCAATGAGAGGACGAGGCTGGCGCCGTCTTCTCTTCTTCCACGCCATTGCCACCGTTACCGAGTCGACGACCGCCTCTGCAACCACCATCGTACCCCGCCTCTCATCGCCTATAAATAGACGATGAGCTCCTCTAATTCCCTCACCTCAAGCTCCTCTAGCTCTCTCTCTCTCTCTCTCTCTCTCTCTGCCTCATGACCGGCCACCGCCACCGTCGGCCGATCTCCCTCACCAGAGCTTTACTAGCCAAATCCCTGCACCACTGGCTTCGCCTCCCTCCGGCGTGTCCATTTTTCCTATTTCCCCCTTCTCCCCCACCCCATAGCAAGCCACCACAGCTACCTCTTTTACTGCCAGAGATAGGCTCTTCTACTTGCCGTTGCGGCCGTCTCCCTCTCTCCCTCTGCTTGCCACCGACCTCCCCTGATGCGCAGCAAGCGGGAACACGTTTGGCCGCCGCCGTCGAGGCCGTTCAACCACCGGAGCACCGGCGCCCAATCCCTCTCCCTCTGTGTTGCTGCTCGGGAAGAAGAAACAGGAGTGAAGGAAGAAGAAGAGAGAAAAAGAAAAAGTATTGACAGGTGGACCCATACACAGTACCCTTTCTCTTTTTCTAGTCTAGATTTAATTCAAATTCCAAACTTTAAAAGCCCATATCTTTATAAATATAGATCCAAATCCAGTGAAACTTGGACCAAAATTCTTGTAAAATCATTCTCTATCTTCTGATGCCACTTTTTCTATTTTCTCATTTTATTTTATTTTATCCTATTTTGAATTTCATTTGAATTGCTTTTGAATTTGGATTTTCCAATTAACTCTTAGGTCTTGAGGACACTTCTGACTTGATAGAAAATATCAACTGAACTCAGGACTTCGAGCATGGCTAGATATTGTTTATTCTTGATCATATTATGCCCATATTTTACAAATTATTTATTTATATAGCCCCCTTATTCAAATATCCCATTTTATATGCATAATTCAAATATAGAAACCCAGATAATTTAGTGCTACTTATTCTTGCTTACAATCTGGTTAAAATACCTTGTACTTAGATTGAAACAGTACGCTAGATTTGGTTGAGCTCCGGGTGGCTAGTACTGTTTCGATCGCCATAAGCATTACCAAGTATGTGTGGAAAATGAACGAGTACGACCGCAATTCTCGTATGGGCTCAGACCTAACTATACATTATTTAACAAAAGTGGTACCTCTGTATAGTGGTTCTAATTTTAAGTCCTCACGCAGGAGGCAACTTTATGCCGAGCAGGGTAGTTTATACATTTACCTTGTACAGGTAAATGGTTTATTGAGCTCACTTGTATTTATAAACCCTGATCGAGATGACATGGTGTCATACGATCAGTTTATCTCAAATACCTTGGAAACACCAGAACTCCTTACGCTGCTGATAACGTACGTTCAAAGCGCATGAGGACTAGAGTTCATGGAACAGGTGCCAGTTGTCACGCCCGAAAATTCACTACTAATTTCCGAACTTATTTGTGCATAAAATCCTCGTCCAGGAATCAGCCGAGATACACAATGTGACAATTTAATATACAAATCCATCATCATAATAATAACGTTGCATACTTACAAAAGAAAAGAAAACAGCAGTGGATTAACGGTCTAGCGATGGCTTCAGCTCCACTCTCACAAGCAGCTCAACTGGGGTATAAGCCAAACGTCCTCTCCTTCTGGATCCTTTTTCTTCAACTAAGGTTGATTGGTTATTGCAAAGCGAGTACATGGAATACTCCACAAGCCACACAACAAATATGCAAGAGCACAAGTATACCAAAGGATTGCATAATATAGGCTCATTTGCAAAAGCAGCATTTAGCAAGCATTTAAGAATAATAAAACATTAGAATAATTTAATCATCAATTTTAATCAACACTGAACAGCGCACCCATGCTGCATAGGCTCAACCATCCTGAACAACCATACCCGGTTGTTGGCGGCTGTTAAATGCCAATTCTATACCGCCAACATCTGCATAAAGTTCAGATAATAAAACATCCAACATAGTGATAGGTGCTTAATCTCACCTATTCCACAAGTGTTGGTGTATATGTGTATGCAGGTGATAAACCCCAATGTTGGGAGGAAATCTAGACTAAAAGGGAGGAGAATCATATATCCATACAAGCAGGGGTTGTGAACTTCATCGAAACATCAGTGAATGAACCAAAAACTCCGAGAAATGGACAGAGGAAAGTCCAGGGAGTCCACCGACCGAAGGCCAGGCCAGGAGGGCCCAACCCAGGTTCGGCCGAACCCCCTGGTTCGACCGAACCCCCCTGATCAACGTTGATCCTGGGGTTTGGCGTGGACGCTCCAGATGCTCTCCCAATGACGGTTGCGGGGCAGTTCGGACATTTCCCCTTCTCACAACCGTCATAACTGCCCTATAAAAGGACATCACTCCCTCACTTCACATACACATTTCCAAGCTTGAGCTGAATTATAAGAGACTCTATTGTACTATATTGTATACTAGAATAGGAAGAGAGTAGAGTAGAAGGAGTCGGAAGAATTCCGGAGCTGTCGGTAATCTTCTTCTATTTCTTTTATTCTGTTTATTACTCTGAATTCAATATAGTATTCTGCTTGAGTAATTTAGATTTAACTTGTGAGAATTATCTCTTGGTTAGTTCCTAAGTAGCATACAGGATTATTGTTCACTATAATCAACTAAAATATAGTGATTGCTTTGGTGAGTTATAAACACTAAAGTAGATATTAATTGCTTAGACGTAGTGTTTAGGCAGTTGTTATCCAGTAATTGCTGCGTATCCCACAGTACGTTTGAGGTAGGTGTAGAGGTGGTGACAATCCTCGAGATCACTTAAGTCCTTCCAGTCCGGGTACGTAGTAGAGCGACATTTGGGAACAGTTGCCAATGCCTGAAGTATTGCATTAGGATTAAAGTTAAGCTTTCCCTAGACACTGTTTCTCACTAGTAAATCATCTCTATCCTGGCCTATCATTTGCTTGGTGTCTGTCACGGCCGGAATTAACCCAACGGGCGTTCCTTACGTGCGTGTATTATTCCTTGTCCCAGGAGGCAAGGTACACCAAGAGTTGATACAATTCAGAGTTTAACAAGCGGAAGCGTAAATAGTTAATTTATTACATGGGCGGCGAAGGCCCAGCACACACAAAGACAAACGGGAAACAGCGGAAGACTAGGGCGACGACCACAGGCGCTTGACGGCAGGCACGAGCTAGACACCAAAACCTTCATCTTCCAGGGGCTCCTCTTCTGGGTTTGGGAAAAATTGAGCAGGACTGAGTACAACCACCGTACTCAACAAGACACACCCACAAGTGCAGAATAAATGCAAGGGAGTACAAGGGGGGTTATAGCATAAAGGGTTAGGGTTGCAGTAAACAGCATTTAAAGAGACTTAGTTGCACAAAGCTATTTTGTAAACACGATTCTAGAACTATACAATATTATTTATCAAGGCCGTGAACCCACACGAACCTGCCTTAACCCAAGGCCTACGATGATTCAGACCGAACCGGCAACCCGACCCTGGGTCCCAGCTCGTCCCAAGCCAACCCAGGCCAACCATTCCACATTTTAGTTGTTAAGCAGGTTTTAAGAATTAAAACACTAACTTGGGTACATTGCTCGGCTTGCCCATAACCGAGGGCGCGGCTATTCGAATAGATTATACTCTGATCAGAGGTGTACATCTTTACCCACAAGACACATCTTCCTCACGTGTAGCCACGTGCCACATACCACCACGGCATACAGACGGAAGACGTGACATAGTTTCCAACCCATCCTAGCCATAGACAAGAGTACCGACCCAATCCCACCTACGGCCGGAACCCCCGGGACAGGCAGGCAGGACTGAGCCCCTAGCAGCAGGACACCGGTCCTGTGCCATGACATCTCGACTACCGAACCGCAGCCCGTGTAGCCTTCATTTGTCCTAGAGATGTCCATCGACCCCCGACTTCTTCCATCTCCATCCGTGTACTTTTGTTTATAACCAGAGTGAGCCACAAACTAAGCCTTACCCACTAGACATGTGGAAGTACGGTAGTGCTTTGCAACAGAGGCCCGAAGACCGGTCCTTATATGGCCGAGGTGCTACTATCAAAACCATGCACCCCGAGCCCAGCCTAAAACCATTTTGGGGATTTTGAATAGAGGGGGAGGTGTGAAGCCAATTCCTCAATAACCAAACCATTCCATAGTGTCCAGATGATATGAAGATTCCCAAAGTCTAGAGTTGGAAAACCACCTAATGTTACCTAATTAAATAGCGAAGCATCTACCTAAAATCATACTAGTGATACCATGAGTAGAGTGTCCACTAGTTGGGGTTTTGTTTATTCTAGGGTGAACAAGGAAATAATAACAATAACAATATTAAGGTCATAACAAAGGTAAATAGGCATGGCTAAATAAAACAGTGATAACGCGGGAATTTAAATAAAGCGATAATGCAATAATTTAAATCAACATAATTTTATAAACTGGGATTCAATATGTTCAAAGATGATGTGACTTGCCTTGCTCGCTTTCCCAAACGCCGGCTTCAACTTCCACGAAGAGCGGATCTTCCGAAGCTGCAGCGTCTACACGACCAACGGAAAAGAAAAGGCTTTTACTCTAATAAACTCCATATAACCAGCAGAAACAAAGCACAAAAATGGGTTCTTGACTTCTTAAGGAAAAATTAGAGACTTGAACGGTCCAATTCCGAGTTCAAATGGCCAAGTTATGGCCATTTGAAGTTTATATGCTCTTTAAATGAATATTTGCGAATTTCTTCATTTAAATTTTAATTTAAAAAAATGGATTTATTGCGTCAGCCGAGGGGAGGGGCGCGCGGACCGGGTCCACGGGAGTGGGGCCCACGCGGCAGCCTCACGGTCCACGGTGGACCAGGTGCACCCGGCTCACACCGGCCGGCGCCGTGGGTCCCATGCGTCAGCCGCACCGAGGGCGCGGGCGGCTGACGGCCGGGCCCCACATGGCAGCCGCGGGGCGCGCCCAAATGCGGCCACGCCGGCACAGCCGACGGGAGGCGGCGCACCCGCGCCCCGATGGTCGCCGCCGGCGACCACCGGCGCGGCGGAGCGGCGCCCGAAAGAGGGGAGGGAAGGGGGAAGCGAATCGGCGGTCCACGGCTCACCCCGGGTCGACGGCGACGACGGGAACGGCGACCGGAGCGGAGGAAGACGGCGGCGCGGCTCGGAGATCGGCGACCGAAACGGAGAGGTGGACGAGGTCGGCGAGGACGCGGCGAAGCCGAAGGAGATGGCGCCGAAGCGGGAGAAGGTCCGGGGCGACGACGGCGGCGGACCGGAGCTCGGCGGCAATGGCGGAGAGAGAGAGCGACGGCGCGAGCTCGATTCCGGTGGAGAGAGAGAGCGGCGAGTGGCGGAAACGGTGGAGGGAGGCACGGGGAGCGTTTATATAGGGTTGGGAGGGGGAGAGAGCGGCCGGATGAGGGGGAAACGGCCGCGGAAGATCCGGCCGCCATTGATGCGCCGGCGAGGTTTAGGGGGAAAGATCCCGAACGAATCCGATGGAGAGAGAGAGGGAAAAGTGTGGGGGGAAAGAGGGAGGGAATCACGGGGAATATTTCCCCCCTCTTGATTGCACGCGGGGCGGACGGGAGCGGTGGGATTTGCGGCGGCGGCGGCGCTAGGGCACGGGCGAGGCGGCGGGAGCGGCGGGAGGAAGGGGATGACGGGTGGGCCCCACCCGTCAGCGAGGGTGGCGGGCGGGCCCGCCCGTCAGCGGCGCGCGCGCGGGGAGGAGGCCGATTGGGCCGCGGGGAAGAGGAGAGAGAGGGAGAGAGATGGGCCGAGCCGGCCCAAGAGGGGGAAAGGGGGGGGGGAAAAAGACTTTTTAGAGCTTTTCTTTTTATAAAACCTTTTTAACTTTGTTTATTTCTTAATAATTATTATTTGTGCTCTGAAAATTCCACTAAAATTTATTTACGCATTTTAGGCTTTTAGGAAATATACAAAAATCCTCCAAGCCTTATTTGACTTTTAACTTTGCACATTTTAATTGTTGGAGGCTTTCACACGGATTTTAATTATTCTAGGCATAATTTCGAGGATGTATTTTAGAGTCGTTTTGGGACGCGACAGTGTCCGTGGATGAAACGGAGGAAGATCTGATCACACACGTTCCCTTGGATTCGATACCCTTGGAATACTCCGAAGAGGAAGTGCTACTTCGGTATATCCGTGCGCTTGCAGATTTTAGCTGTGACCGTAAGAATTACCAACACCGGCTGTGCAGATCTAACTCCAAACCAGGAGCTAAGCAAATTATTACCAGTTATAACATCAATAATTATTGTGAGAGGTGTGAGACTAATCACGAAAAATATTGCTCAACCCGCTCATGACCGCAGGCACGGCTTCTCGAATAGTTTTACTCTGGCCAGAGTTGTACCACTGTACCCACAAGACATAGCCTCAACATCATGTCTACCATGCGTCGCGATACTGGAAAATACCTGAATGGAGGCTGTGACAATACCCCCTGCACAACACAACTCTCCACAATGCACCGTTTCTGGATCATAATCACCCCCTCAATAACCAGAGGCATGGACTCCCCAGCGACCCCCACAGACTACTTGCGGCTTCACAGTTTGGTGCCTTGCAATGAACCATGCTATACTGATGATAAAGCTGTTGCCCACGCTGGCTTGTGGTTGGTTCAGTTAATGTCTCACAACAATAGCTTGCGAACCAATCCTTAATTGTCATGAGCACGACCTTCAAAATCATGTGCTCACAACCCACCATTGTCAAGTTTTAGTTCGCAAGTAATTAATTAACCAATCACGATTGACCATCGTGAGCTACCATTAAATATAATCATAAGTAGTAGTGTAACATTAGTTATCCCAATCATGTGCTAATGTTTCTAAGCATGGCTAAGCAATTATGTCTAACATCTAGCTGAACCAATATATAAAGCTCAACTAGTTAAATTATAATAACCCAAGGTATCAAGGGAAAATCAATACAAATTGGCCATAACAAAGGAATAGGTCCGCACCACCCAGTGACATTCGAAAATAAATACACAGTTAAAATAAATAGAGAATTTAAATATAGGATCAACATGGTCAAAGGAATTGTGTTTAGGATCTATGTGACTTACCCTGCAAAAATCGGTCTTCAATTAATCTTTTTGAACACTTCCGACGCACTCACGAACCTTCGAAACGACGGAAACGACAAGCTAACACGCAAAACGAAGAAAAATACTAATAAAAACCAAATAAACAGTACATAAAAAGTAAACAAACATGTAGATCATAATTTTAGATGAATTTAGCAACTTGAACCACTCAAAACCGAGTTACAATGATTTAGTTATGAATTTTCGAAGTTTAATCAGTTTTTCACCTAATACAGAAAACTATTACAATTTAAATTTAAGAATTTATGATGTCATGATGACATCACTACCGGGCATGGCACTGGACCACACAACCGCCAGCGATGGAGGACTCGGCCGAACCAACCGAGGGCATCTACGCGATGAAGACGACGAGAGGAACTCACCGGTGGTGATGGCGACGACAATCGATGACCGAAAATGGCCGGCGACAAGGTCAGGGCGGCGGTGGTCTTCGGCTTGACGGCGTCGGCGGTGCTCCAGCTGGCTTCGGCGGCAACGGAGGGGTGGGCGGGCTTCTTCTCGCTGCTGCGATCCTGTGGGTGGCGACGGTGAAGCTTGGCGACGATGGAAGGAGCAGCAGGGCCTAGCCGAAGATCTAAACGCGACGGCGAGCTCAGCCTTTACGGCGACGAAGGGCTTCCCGGGGTCTTCGGCTTCGGGGAGATGGTGGTCGGGCTTGCTCTTGACCTTGCGGACCGAGGGAGGAAGCAGCTAAGACCGGGGACAACCAGAGCGACAGCGAGATGCGGCAGGAGCGGCGGCCGGCGGTGGGCAGAGAAGGCGAACGCGGCGGTGGTGCTACAAGCGACGGTGGAGAGAGGGAGAGGTGGCGGCCGAAAGAGGAGAGGGAGGGGAATCTATTTATGGCCATGGGAGAGAGAGATCGGGCTTGGAACGCAATGAATTGCGCCGGGGAAAACTAGGGTTTGGAGGAGAGGTAAACTCGAAAACGAATCCAAATTCGCGTCGAATTCAAAGGGATAAAACCAGATTTTTGGGGGAAGAGATAGAGGAGATCAAGGGGATTCTGTTCCCGCAACTAATTTGTGAGGAGGAGCAACGAGGAGGCCGAATTTGGTGGGAGAGGCGGCGGTATCTGGAAGAGCACGACTTCTGGACGGCTGGCTGGAGGTTAGGGACGATACTGTAGCAAGGGGAGGCAAAACAGACTTTTGGCAGGGCTATGGAAGAGAGAAAAGGGAGCAGGGAAAAGCCGATGTGGTTAAATACATGCTATTGGCTCCAATTCTGAAAGGGATAGTTGGTAAATGGATTTATGCCTTGACGAAATTTGATCTTCGGTATGAATCGCCCAAAGCGGTTAAGGGGCAAGCTATAGCCGATTTTATTGTTGAGCATCGTGATGACTCAATCGGCTCGGTTGAGATAGTGCCTTGGACATTATTTTTCGATGGTTCAGTTTGCACTTATGGTTGTGGCATCGGTTTGGTTATAATATCGCCAAGGGGGGCAAGTTGAGTTTGCATATACTATTAAACCCTATGCTACCAATAATCAGGCTGAATATGAGGCAGTTCTCAAGGGGTTGCAGTTATTGAAGAAATTGAAGCCGATGCTATTGAGATAATGGGTGATTCTTTGTTGGTGATCAATCAATTGGCAGGAGAATGTGAATGCAAAAATGATGTATTAATGATATACAATGAGAAGTGTCGGGAGTTAATGAATAGTTTTCGGTTGGTAAATTTGAAGCATGTCTCTCGAGAGCAGAATGTTGAAGCTAATGACTTGGCACAAGGGGCATCAGGATACAAACCAATGGTGCAAGACGTTGAAGTCGATGTTGCTGCAATTACAGCCGATGATTGGAGATATGATGTGTTCCAGTATTTTAAAGATTCTTCTCAGTCGGCTTCGCGAAAATTGTGATATAAAGATTTAAAATATGCCTTGTTGGATGATGAGTTATATTATCGGACGGTTGATGGAGTATTGCTTAGATGTTTGAGTACCGATCATGCTAAGGTCGTGATGGGAGAAGTACATGAAGGTATATGTGGTACTCATCAATCGGCTCATAAAATGAAGTGGTTGCTTCGGCGCACTAGGTGTTTTTGGCCGACGATGTTAGAAGATTGCTTCTGATATTACAAAGGTTGTCAAGATTGCCAGAAATTCGAAACAATTCAGTGAGCATGTCACGTCCCAAAACGACTCTAAAATATATCCCTTAAATGATGCCTAGAATAATTAAAATCCGTATGAAAACCTCTAACAATTAAAATATCCAAAGTTAAAAGCCAAATAAGGCTTAGAGGATTTTTGTAAATTTCCTAAAAGCCTTAAATGCGTAAATAAATTTTAGTGGAATTTTCAGAGCACAAATAATAATTATTAAGAAATAAACAAAGTTAAAATGATTTTATAAAAAGAAAAACCCTAAAAGTCCCCCTTCCCTCCCTTAGGCCAGCCTGGCCCATCTCTCCTCCCCCCTCTCTCTCTCCTTTCCACGCGGCCCACTCGGCCTCTCCCCGCGCGCGCGCCGCTGACGGCCGGGCCCGCCCGCCACCCTCGCTGACGGGTGGGGCCCACCCGTCATCCCCTTCCTCCCGCCGCTCCAGCCGCCTTCCCCGCGCCCTAGCGCCGCCGCCGCCGCGAATCCCGCCGCTGTCACGTCCTGATAAATTCATCCCGAAATTAAAAATCATTCGCTAAAAGGAATAATAGAATTAATTAAAATTCGGAAAGAAATTGGCAAACACTAAAATACGTACAAGAAAAATTCAAATGTGGCCCGGAGAATTTTTGTTAAATTCTCCTTGGTCTAAAAGGAGCCCTCAAATTTTACTTGAATTTTCAGAGCACAAATAATAATTATTAAGAAATAAACAAAGTTAAAATGGTTTTATAAAAAGAAAAGCTCTAAAAAGTTCCTTTTCCCTCCCCCTCCCCCTCTTGGGCCGATCCGGCCCAGCTCCCTCCCCCTCCCACTCCTCTCCCCGCGGCCCATCCGGCCTCTCCCCACGCGCGCGCCGCCGACGGGCGGGCCCGCCCGCCACCCTCGCTGACGGGTGGGGCCCACCCGTCATCCCCTTACTCCCGCCGCTCCCGCCGCCTCGCCCGTGCCCTAGCGCCGCCGCCGCCGCGAATCCCGCCGCCTCCCGCCGTCCACGCGCGCAATAAAGTGGGGGGAAATATTCAACGTGATTCCCTCCCTCTTTCCCCCCATTTTTCCCTCCCTCTCTCCCTCGGATTCGTTTGGAAACCTCTCCCCTAACCTCGCCGGCGCCATCAATGGCGGCCGGATCTTCCGTGCCCGTTTCCCCCTCGTCCAGCCGCTCTCTCCCCCTCCCAACCCTATATAAACCTTCCCCGTGCCTCCCTCCACCGTTTCCGCCACTCGCCGCCCTCTCTCCCCGTCGGAATCAAGCTCGCGCCATCGCTCTCTCTCTCCGCCGTCACCGCCGAGCTCCGGTCCGCCGCCGTCGTCGCCCCGGACCACCTCCCGCCTCGGCGTCACCACCTTCGGCTTCACCGCATCCCCGGCGACCTCGTCCACCCCTCCGTTTCGCTCGCCGACCGCCGGAGCACCGTCGACCCCGTCCACCCGAGCCGCGCCGCCGCCTTCCTCCGCTCCGGTCGCCGTTTCCGTCGTCGCCGTCGACCCGGGGTGAGCCGTGGACCGCCGCTTCTTTTCCCCCTTCCCTTCCCCTCTCTCGGCCGCCGCTCCGCCGTGCCTATGGCCGCCGCCGGCGACCATAGGGGCGCGGGCGCGCCGCCTCCCGCCGCTGCGCCGGCGTGGCCGCCTTCGGGCGCACCGTGCGGCTGCCGCGTGGGGCCCGGCTGTCAGCCGCCCGCGCCCTCGGGTGCGGCTGACGCGTGGGACCCACGGCGCCGGCCGGTGTGAGCCCGGGTGCGCCTGGTCCACCGTGGACCGTGGGGCTGCCGCGTGGGCCCCACCCCCGTGGACCCGGTCCGCGCGCCCCTCCCCTCGGCTGACGCAATAAATCCATTTTTAAATTAAAATTTAAATGAAAAAATTCGCAAATATTCATTTAAAGAGCATATAACCTTCAAATGGCCATAACTTGGCCATTTGAACTCGGAATTGGACCGTTCAAGTCTCTAATTTTTCCTTAAGAAGTCATGAACCCATTTTTGTGCTTTGTTCCTGCTTGTTATATGGAGTTTATTAGAGTAAAAGCCTTTTCTTTTCCGTTGGTCGTGTAGACGCTGCAGCTTCGGAAGATCCGCTCTTCGTGGAAGTTGAAGCCGACGTTTGGGAAAGCGAGCAAGGCAAGTCACATCATCCTTGAGCATATTGAATCCCAGTTTATAAAATTATTTTGATTTAAATTAATGCATTACCGCTTTATTTAAATTCCCGCGTTATCACTGTTTTATCTAGCCATGCCTATTTACCTTTGTTATGACCTTATTATTGTTATTGTTATTATTTCCTTGTTCACCCTAGGATAAATAAAACCCCAACTAGTGGGTACTCTATTCATGGTTCCACTAGTATGATTTTAGGTAGATGCTTCGCTGATTAATTAGGCAACATTAGGTGGTTTTATAACTTTAGACTTCGGGAATTCTCACATCATTTGGACACTATGGAATGGTTGGCTTATGTTGGAATTGGACACACACCTCCCCCTCTATTCAAAACCCCAAAATGGTTTTAGGCTGGGCTCGAGGTGCGTGGTTGGGTTTTGTTAGTCGTACCTCGGGTACTATAAGGATTAAGCTCGGGCCTCTGTTGCAAAGCACTACCGTACTTCCACATGTCTAGTGGGTAAAGCTTAGTTAGTAGCTCAGTCTGGTTATAAACAAAAGTACACGGATGGAGATGGACGAAGTCGGGGGTCGATGGACATCTCTAGGACAAATGAAGGCTATACGAGCTGCGGCCCGGTAGTCGAGATGTCATGGCACAGGGCTGGTGTCCTGCTGCTAGCGGGCTCAATCCTGCCTGCCTGTCCCGGGGGTTCCGGCCGTAGGTGGGGTTGGGTCGGTACTCTTGTTTATGGCTAGGATGGGTTGGGAACTATGTCACGTCTTCCGTCCGTATACCGTGGTAGTATGTGGCACGTGGTTACACGTGAGGAAGATGTGTCTTGTGGGTAAAGATGTACACCTCTGATCAGAGTATAATCTATTCGAATAGCCGCGCCCTCGGTTATGGGCAAGCCGAGCAATGTACCCAAGTTAGTGTTTTAATTCTTAAAATTTGCTTAACAACTAAAATTTGGAATGGTTGGCCTGGGTTGGCTTGGGACGAGCTGGGAGCCAGGGTCGGGTTGCCAGTTCGGTCTGAATCATCGTAGGCCTTGGGTTAAGGCAGGTTCGTGTGGGTTCACGGCCTTGATTAATAACACTGTGTAACTCTAGGATCGTCTTTTTAAAATGGCTTTGGGCAACTAAGTGACTTTTAAATGCTGTTTTCAGCAAAACTTAACCCCTATATTATTACCCCTTGTACCCCCTTGCATTAATCATGCATCTGCCGGTGTGGCTTGCTGAGTACTGTGGTTGTACTCATTCTTGCTCAATCTTTCCCTCCCTTCAGTAAGAGAAGCTTCGGAGAAGATGTCTTAGGTGGAGTCCTGGCTTATACCCCAGTTGAGCGCCTGTGAAGATGGAGCCGTAGGCCCGCAAGTCCGCTGATGTTTCTTTTTGTTTGTCAGGCCTGAAGTGCCTTTGTAATAATGTATATATTATCGATATAATAAAGATGTGCCTTTTGTATCATGTTTGTTTGGTGTACCCCGGCTTTTTCCTGGGACGGGGATTAATACACTAGCGTTCGGGAAAAGGCAATTTTCTCGGTCGCGACAAGCTGGTATCAGAGCCATCTCGACTGTAGGATAAGCCAAGTGGATAAAACCTAAGGACATATTTTATAAATAAAACTATTTGCGAAAGTTCCTTTTTCTCCTTCCCCTAATGCTATTTGCAAAATGTTTACTCCCTTCTTCCTTCTTCGGATTTCAACTAGTACTAGTTGGTCAGCTTTGTGAAGGAGAAGATGTCGTCAATTGTCTGCCAAAGCTCCAGAAGGCTGCAGGATCCGCTAGTGAAGTGAAGGAAGCAGTGAAGCCAGCTGTGAAGCAGGAGTGAAGATCTTGGGAACCCGTCGCAGAACCTAAGCCACCCTCTAGGGTAGAGTCGTTAGTCGCGTGTTTCCTTGCTTGTCTGTGTAGCGCGTGGTTTGTATCAGTGGGGTGTGATGTAACCATGCTAGGTTGTTTGCTTAATCAACTTGCAGAATAAGTGAAACAAACAACACATCAACAAGAAGAGTTAGTTCCTTTAAGGTCCTGTCTCTAGTTCTGGTCTATTCTTTCCTGGCTTATTTCCTCTCTCACCTCAATCCCTGTAACAGATGTTTAACAGAGAAAAAGGAAAGAATGTCAGCGGGTATACCTTAAGTAACTCAAGTTTTCAACTCAATCCACCACTGGCCTCAAGAGAGTTAACAAGGGCACACCCTTGGTCCATTCCAAGCATGCTGCTTAGTTCACAGCTACCATTGGTTGGAAGTCAAGACCAAAATCAGTATGTGTTTGATCGAGCAATTGCCACCCAGGTCAATGAGCTTCCAATGCCAGAAGAGCATGTCCCCTTTTGTCATGATTGTAGAGAGCAAGGACACTATGCCCTGAATTGTCCATGGGTATATGCCAAAGAAGCCCCTTCCTTTGGTTTAGCAGGGCAGACATCGCTAAACCAGCCTCCTCGCACCAAGTCAAGCTTGCAGCCTAGTGTGCAAAGTAGAGAGCCCAATGGAGAGAATCCATTGAATCCCGGGAAATGCTTTCCTCCTAGCCTTTCGTACCACGTCGGGTCACATGCTAAGCAAGCCAAAGGCAAGAAGAGTAAGAATCAGAAGAGAAAAGCGCCGATGCGAACTGAAGAAGAAGTACGTAAGATGACTATTACCAGCACCGAATGGCCTCCAGCAGGGATACCTATTCCTAGACGTCAAAGAGGAAATACCTTCCGAGGTGCACGACAGTTGACCCAGCACCTCCTAAGCCATGGTGGCAGAGTATCTGATAGTGAAGGGTCAGATCAAGTCTCCTCGGATGATGAAGATGAGTCTCCCCGACATCTCGGCGAGGAAGAGATGGAATCAAAGGCATGCACCCGTTGTGGAGAAATTGGACACGTTGCTAGCATGTGTCTCACACTCTGCACTCATTGTGAAGAAGACCATCCACCAGGGGAGTGTCCCACTCGCAAGGTGACATGTTTTCTGTGCGAAGGTACAAACCATGTGCCCAAGGATTGCCAACTCAGTGTGTTGTTGACCAATACCGCAGAAATCCAACGAACAACCCTACAATTGTCTCATCAGCTAGTCAGCTCCAATAGCAACATCGACAATATCATCCACAACACCAATGCTCCTCCTGCTCCACCTAACTCTGCAATTAATCATAGCAATAATACCTTCAGCACCAACCATTCTCTGCACCGACAGCCTCAGCAAAGAATTGTCGTCGATGGAAGAAGTTGTGTCTCTCCCCGACCTACTCTAGGCCGAGCAAAGGACAATCAACCTCCGGAGGGCGATACCAAGCAGAAGACCGTCATCCGCTTCAAACAGCAATCAGAAGGAAGCTTCTCCTGTGAATGATAGCAATATGCAGTCCTATCACATCATCACAGAACCAATCAAGGATGATGCAGTCACTAGAACAATGCCAGCTATATTTCTCCAGAATCAAAATGAGCAGCCACGTTTGTGGTTTTCGGTTCGCTACTTATCATTGTGTAATCGAAAGTTTGCAGCAATCATGTAATAAATAAATATATTCATGTCTATAAACAGTGAGCTTGCTATGTTTATGGATGATTCATGTTGAGGATGCAATGTACCGATGTTAAGCACCTTCCCTTCTTGTGTAAGGTAGGGCCTTGTATTCATGTAATAAGGGAGAAATGTGTAACAAAAATAAGTTCTATGAGGACTCTTTCGGAAGATGCTGATATGGGATTATGTGTTTACTGTCAAAGGAGACCTAGGGTCTCATTTCAGAGGAACCATGTTCTAACCTCGAGTTAATAACCAACCTGCTGATGGAAAAGAAAATCAAGCGAGTAACTAGAGAGACATTTGTTTGGACTAAGAGTTTCAGATTTGTCTTTTTCGGATCAAAGGCAACGACAGTCAGTACAGCTTTTGACGAACTACTTCAAGGTTTCACTGAAAGGCAGTAGGCCAAAGGACCTCATTGCCACCAGAAGTGTCCGCAACACACATTAAAGAGTACCACCTGTTAGAGATAGCCCGAAAGATGATTGATAAAAGAGATTGGCAAAGAGGTTCTCTAGCAGGAAAGATGTAGGCCGAAAGGTGATTGATAAAGGATAATCAGAAACATGCTCTGCATCACACAAGGAAGACTCCTGACAGTAATCGCCCTGTAACAGTCACCTTGTCAATGAGTAAGCAAGATGACCTAGGTAAAAGTGTTTCTATGAAGGCAAGGAGTGAAATCTTCAACTCGGTATCAGATGCTACACGGAGTGAAAAGTGCAGGCACCGGTTACCAGGCAATGCCATGTCTTGGAAGATGATCCAATGGGAAAGAACACATCAAGGTCAAAGGTGTAAAGGAATACGTTGAATGCTAACTGAGGACAACATGAAGAGAATAGCGGGAAGTGAACCAAATGTAAAGAAAGTGAATCCGAGTTGCTTGTTCGGGAGAGCTATTCCCAGTTATGAACCAAGTGATATGTTCGAAGATAGTCTATAGAGGTCAGATTAAAATCGCATCTAACAACGAAGCTTCAGATTTGGCAGGATAACGATCAGACCATAACAAGTCCAGCAGTAAAGTCATTTGGGGAGACGTCAAAGCATGTCAAGTGGGATAAGTTGGTTCTTTTTAGAAACATAATTCAAAGGCAAAGTTACCGACCCTTGCATCGAATAGCAGAAGTAGCTAGCACCCGGAGAGCAGGAAAGCTAATATGAGGCAGTTGGTGGCAAGTTAGAAGTAAATGACAAGCATGGTATCCTAGTAATGACGAGCTGATCTCGACGCATCACATGAAGTGGGTAACTTGTATGAGGTTGACTCCAAAGATATGAACTATGCGAAGTTCTGGAACTGAAGCCCCATCTTCAAGTGCCGCAACCCAGTCGAAGTCAGCTAAAGGTTCAACCAGGGACAAGTCAGGTGAAGAGAAGATTCCATCGGCAACAGGAGTTCTAGCCAAGCAGTCCAGAGTGGAGAAGTTGTGCTAGGCAAGTTTGTTATAGAAGACGGAGCGGAAGAAGTCAGGCGAGAAGAGAAGACCGCCCTACCTATCTTCTTGCTAGCCTCCTCGAATCTCGGGGACGAGATTCCTGTAAGGGGGGTGGATTTGTCACGTCCTGATAAATTCATCCCGAAATTAAAAATCATTCGCTAAAAGGAATAATAGAATTAATTAAAATTCGGAAAGAAATTGGCAAACACTAAAATACGTACAAGAAAAATTCAAATGTGGCCCGGAGAATTTTTGTTAAATTCTCCTTGGTCTAAAAGGAGCCCTCAAATTTTACTTGAATTTTCAGAGCACAAATAATAATTATTAAGAAATAAACAAAGTTAAAATGGTTTTATAAAAAGAAAAGCCCTAAAAAGTTCCTTTTCCCTCCCCCTCCCCCTCTTGGGCCGGTCCGGCCCAGCTCCCTCCCCCTCCCTCTCCTCTCCCCGCGGCCCATCCGGCCTCTCCCCGCGCGCGCGCCGCTGACGGGCGGGCCCGCCCGCCACCCTCGCTGACGGGTGGGGCCCACCCGTCATCCCCTTCCTCCCGCCGATCCCGCCGCCTCGCCCGTGCCCTAGCGCCGCCGCCGCCGCGAATCCCGCCGCCTCCCGCTGTCCACGCGCGCAATAAAGTGGGGGGGAAATATTCCCCGTGATTCCCTCCCTCTTTCCCCCCATTTTTCCCTCCCTCTCTCCCTCGGATTCATTTGGAAACCTCTCCCCTAACCTCGCCGGCGCCATCAATGGCGGCCGGATCTTCCGCGCCCGTTTCCCCCTCGTCCGGCCGCTCTCTCCCCCTCCCAACCCTATATAAACCTTCCCCGTGCCTCCCTCCACCGTTTCCGCCACTCGCCGCCCTCTCTCCCCGTCGGAATCGAGCTCGCGCCATCGCTCTCTCTCTCCGCCGTCACCGCCGAGCTCCGGTCCGCCGCCGTCGTCGCCCCGGACCACCTCCCGCCTCGGAGTCGCCACCTTCGGCTTCACCGCATCCCCGGCGACCTCGTCCACCCCTCCGTTTCGCTCGCCGACCGCCGGAGCACCGTCGACCCCGTCCACCCGAGCCGCGCCGCCGCCTTCCTCCGCTCCGGTCGCCGTTTCCGTCGTCGTCGTCGACCCGGGGTGAGCCGTGGACCGCCGCTTCTTTTCCCCCTTCCCTTCCCCTCTCTCGGCCGCCGCTCCGCCGTGCCTATGGCTGCCGCCGGCGACCATAGGGGCGCGGGCGCGCCGCCTCCCGCCGCTGCGACGGCGTGGCCGCCTTCGGGCGCACCGTGCGGCTGCCGCGTGGGGCCCGGCTGTCAGCCGCCCGCGCCCTCGGGTGTGGCTGACACGTGGGACCCACGGCGCCGGCCGGTGTGAGCCCGGGTGCGCCTGGTCCACCGTGGACCGTGGGGCTGCCGCGTGGGCCCCACCCCCGTGGACCCGGTCCGCGCGCCCCTCCCCTCGGCTGACGCAATAAATCCATTTTTAAATTAAAATTTAAATGAAAAAATTCGCAAATATTCATTTAAAGAGCATATAACCTTCAAATGGCCATAACTTGGCCATTTGAACTCGGAATTGGACCGTTCAAGTCTCTAATTTTTCCTTAAGAAGTCATGAACCCATTTTTGTGCTTTGTTCCTACTTGTTATATGGAGTTTATTAGAGTAAAAGCCTTTTCTTTTCCGTTGGTCGTGTAGACGCTGCAGCTTCGGAAGATCCGCTCTTCGTGGAAGTTGAAGCCGACGTTTGGGAAAGCGAGCAAGGCAAGTCACATCATCCTTGAGCATATTGAATCCCAGTTTATAAAATTATTTTGATTTAAATTAATGCATTACCGCTTTATTTAAATTCCCGCGTTATCACTGTTTTATCTAGCCATGCCTATTTACCTTTGTTATGACCTTATTATTGTTATTGTTATTATTTCCTTGTTCACCCTAGGATAAATAAAACCCCAACTAGTGGGTACTCTATTCATGGTTCCACTAGTATGAATTTAGGTAGATGCTTCGCTGATTAATTAGGCAACATTAGGTGGTTTTATAACTTTAGACTTCGGGAATTCTCACATCATTTGGACACTATGGAATGGTTGGCTTATGTTGGAATTGGACACACACCTCCCCCTCTATTCAAAACCCCAAAATGGTTTTAGGCTGGGCTCGAGGTGCGTGGTTGGGTTTTGTTAGTCGTACCTCGGGTACTATAAGGATTAAGCTCGGGCCTCTGTTGCAAAGCACTACCGTACTTCCACATGTCTAGTGGGTAAGGCTTAGTTTGTAGCTCAGTCTGGTTATAAACAAAAGTACACGGATGGAGATGGACGAAGTCGGGGGTCGATGGACATCTCTAGGACAAATGAAGGATACACGAGCTGCGGCCCGGTAGTCGAGATGTCATGGCACAGGGCTGGTGTCCTGCTGCTAGGGGGCTCAATCCTGCCTGCCTGTCCCGGGGGTTCCGGCCGTAGGTGGGGTTGGGTCGGTACTCTTGTTTATGGCTAGGATGGGTTGGGAACTATGTCACGTCTTCCGTCCGTATACCGTGGTGGTATGTGGCACGTGGTTACACGTGAGGAAGATGTATCTTGTGGGTAAAGATGTACACCTCTGATCAGAGTATAATCTATTCGAATAGCCGCGCCCTCGGTTATGGGCAAGCCGAGCAATGTACCCAAATTAGTGTTTTAATTCTTAAAATTTGCTTAACAACTAAAATTTGGAATGGTTGGCCTGGGTTGGCTTGGGACGAGCTGGGACCCAGGGTCGGGTTGCCAGTTCGGTCTTAATCATCGTAGGCCTTGGGTTAAGGCAGGTTCGTGTGGGTTCACGGCCTTGATTAATAACACTGTGTAACTCTAGGATCGTCTTTATAAAATGGCTTTGGGCAACTAAGTGACTTTTAAATGCTGTTTTCTGCAAAACTTAACCCCTATATTATTACCCCTTGTACCCCCTTGCATTAATCATGCATCTGCCGGTGTGGCTTGCTGAGTACTGTGGTTGTACTCATTCTTGCTCAATCTTTCCCGCCCTTCAGTAAGAGAAGCTTCGGAGAAGATGTCTTAGGTGGAGTCCTGGCTTATACCCCAGTTGAGCGCCTGTGAAGATGGAGCCGTAGGCCCGCAAGTCCGCTGCTGTTTCTTTTTGTTTGTCAGGCCTGAAGTGCCTTTGTAATAATGTATATATTATCGATATAATAAAGATGTGCCTTTTGTATCATGTTTGTTTGGTGTACCCCGGCTTTTTCCTGGGACGGGGATTAATACACTACCGTACTTCCACATGTCTAGTGGGTAAGGCTTAGTTTGTGGCTCAGTCTGGTTATAAACAAAAGTACACGGATGGAGATGGACGAAGTTGGGGGTCGATAGACATCTCTAGGGCACATGAAGGCTACACGAGCTGCGGCCCGGTAGTCGAGATGTCATGGCACAGGGCCGGTGTCCTGCTGCTAGGGGCTCAGTCCTGCCTACCTGTCCCGGGGGTTCCGGCCGTAGGTGGGGTTGGGTCGGTACTCTTGTTTATGGCTAGGATGGTTTGGAAACTATGTCATGTCTTCCGTCCGTATACCGTGGTGGTATGTGGCACGTGGTTACACGTGAGGAAGATGTGTCTTGTGGGTAAAGATGTACACCTCTGATCAGAGTATAATCTATTCGAATAGCCGCGCCCTCGGATATGGGCAAGCCGAGCAATGTACCCAAGTTAGTGTTTTAATTCTTAAAACCTGCTTAACAACTAAAATGTGGAATTGATGAACCCTGAGTTCCTCTCGACACTCAAGGCTGTTGTTGGCCCGATCTTTCGGTGAGTTGTGATAACTATGATTTGGGAGAAATGTTGACGATCCGACTACAACCGTACGAGACGTTGTGTTGCGCCTTAGCGATCGATACACCTCTCTGTGGGTTGTTGATCTTGCCGGTGCAGATCAACCCTATTCCTGCAAGCAAATCGAAGAAACAAGCAAGAACAAGATAAAAGCAATCTGATATTGCAAATAGGAATTTAATACAAATGATAAGTTGGGGTTCCGAAGAACAAGCAGACGGACGGTCTAGCCGACACGCGCGCTGCAAGCAAGTAGCAATGGCTAAACTTTAATCTAAAAAAAACCCGAGAAACCCTGAAGGGGTAACTAGCTATATATAGGGGTGGGAGGACGACCTAGGGGTGCCTAGGGTCGTGCTCCACCAGCTTGGGGCGCACCCCACATGGGCCCCACCTGGGCCGGGGTCCCAAATGAAGTTACAAGCCCATAGGCCCATTATAGGTGACGCAGCACATTGTTCCTGTGATTCCGGCCACACGAGATGGAATTCAGAGAAGAGGCTGGATCCGTTAGAAAGAGGGCTCTGAGAGCTTTCCATCAAGTACTCACGGGCCGAAAACGGAGGTTGTATGCAGACTCGGTGGCCGTTTGAAGTCAGCATTGTAGTAGGTGGTCGAATCGGATTCCAGCACTTGGAGTACTTGATCTCGATATCTTCTTGTTCATCTATGATGTGAGCAATGGTTGCATCCGTGGTAGCCATGGTCACATCATCCTCCCCTTCTTCACGTAAAACCGTCCTCGGTTTTTCCATATGGTGCTCTTTGCGTAGTCCATTTACAACAACCTGTTTCTTCCAATCAAAACAAGGCAAACTCGAGACAATTTGGTTAGCAATAACATTTTTCTCTAGCTTGCATGTTTTATCCACATGTACAGGAAGTTCTAAATCTGAGCAGATGTAAACTCTATGCACAAAATATATTCCAAGATCATTATAATTGCCAAAGATGTGAAATATAACATTACGAGGACATGGCAAATCAGAATGAGCAAATATTTTGTCCTTCAAACAATTGAGCTCACAAGAACCATCAAACATAATATAGCCCAATGTATTTAAAGAAGATTGCAATTGAAGTTCATCATTCTCGCTGGACGTGTGAATAACATACGTAAATTCAGTACATGGAGAATCAACATTAAAAGTAGCATGTTCATTCACTAGTTGTGGAATGGATATAAGTGAAGTACTATCGCACAACTCTTCTTTATCACAAGGAACAGAATGCAAATCAACTTGTGACAAAGGCAATTCAGAAGTAGGTTCCACTAAAGTTTGCTCTAGGTCAGCATGGAAAGTGGAAAAATGTAATTCATCAGAAGCATACTCACCTTGAGTTATTTCTGCACCATTTAATTTACCTTTTATGCCCTTTTCAGATAATGTAGGTGCATCAGCCTTCTCCTCATTTGCGAGTGAAGGAAGTGACATCTCAAACTTATCGTTCTTCTTATTTTGGGGACTGTTCTGAACTTCCTGCAAAACATCAGTGATAGGAGGCACAAGCATAGCTTGTTGCTCCGTTGGGTTCTCCAAAATTTTGCGCTCAACATTGCAAGCAAGCATGAACAATTGGTCTATATGATTATATGTCACATTAACAAGCCCAGCCTGAATATTGGAATTAAGCCCTCTGAAAAATCTAGTCATTGTGTTCTCATTAGATTCTTGTAAATCACTATAAGTGATACATATTTTAAAATCATGAAAGTACTCCCTAACAGTTTTATCACCTTGTTTTAGATGTTCAAATTTCTCAAGGAGAACACGTCTATAGTATGAAAACACAAATCATTTTCTCATCAGTATTTTGCATTCATCCCAAGTTTCAAGTTTATTTCCCACAGTATGCCACCAAAAAGATGCAGAACCGGTACACTTATTACTAGCAGCCTTAATCATTTGAGCATTAGAAAAATCATACTCATCAAATTGTTTTTCTACTGCTAGCTCCCAATTAACATAAGCGGCGGAATCATACTTACCATCAAAACTAGGCAATTTAGATTCTACCCTTGTAAGATCATTATCATGTACCTCATATGCATCACGTGGAGAAGTCGTCATATCTCGTCGAAGGTGTAGAAGTCGATGTTCTCGTATTCCCTTACGCAATCCTGCCATGGTTAGTCGCAACCAAGAAACACACAAAAATATGCACGCTCCTATCAACTACTAGGTAGTGGCAGCTCAAATATCACACACACTCAAGCTTTAAACCAAGCTCTTACAAGTTCTTACCAAAGCAAGCGGAATGGTGATGTACACCGACTTAACCAAGCACCCCAATGGAGGTTGGATGTATCGATGCCTTGGCAAACACTTGCTGTACGGCTGCAATCAGATCTGTGGAGCTCTGGGTAGGCTTAAATATGTAGCAAAGGAATAGCAAATGCTCAAATCAGAGAACGCAAAGTTGAATAATTGTTCAAAGTCAAGTACCGTGCTGGTCCTAGGCTACGAACGTACTAGAGACGTGAGCCTAGACACAAACGGTACCACAAAATAGCACCAGAAACAACTCAAGCACACTCTGATGTATGAAAGCAAACTCAAAGATACAACTAATTTTTCCTTTTGCTTCTTTCTTTCCTTTTCTTTCTTTTCTATTTTCTTTTCTTTTTCTTTTCTCTTTTTTTTTCTTGGTGCGGCTTTTCTTCTCTTTTTTTTATGCACCTTTCTGCCTTTTTTTTCTTTCTTTTTTTTTATTTTTTTTACCAAAAACAGACTCAAGGACCTCAATGTAAGATCACAGGGACTCAAATGTAAATATGAAAATTACAGGGACTCAACTGTAAAATCCACACCAAAATTAAAAATTATAAAAAATGGAATGCTGAATTTATGCCGGTTCCGTTTTTCCAAACAGATCTCGAAACCGACACCAAACGAAATTTCACCAAGATGTTTGACACAACTCGGAACTGAGATAACGTGATTTGGAGAGGGAGGAGGGAGTCGGACTGTCACGGTGGTGGTGGGTACAGTAGGTGGGAGGGTTCGGCCTGGCCCTCCACAAGTGGAAACCAAATCAAAAAAAAAAAATCCTTTTCTTTTCTTTCCTTTTTTTTTCTTTCCTTCCACCCCACCGAATCAAACTGATCTGCTATATTCCTCTATTCTTCCTCGCACACATGCACGACACAACCACCGAACAGAAGCTATGCAACTCAAGAACTCAAAAACTAACCTACAAAAACTTCTGAAAACTACGAAAATAGAATCGTGGCAGCGAGCCGATTCCGTTTTCGTATGTCCCGACGACAACAGAGACACGGAGGCGACGACGACTGTGGTATAAAACGTGACCAGAACTCGAAACTCTAAACGGACTAAACGCTAAGACCAGCAACACGACTCGACAATGCAACACAGATTCAACAAAGCAAAAACTGAAAAGAACAATGCAATGGCACAATATGGCTAGGTAAATGATACAATTTTTTTTTGTCTGGCTATTTTCTGGTTATAGGTAGAAGAAAACTCACCGAGAAACGAAAGCTCTGATACCACCTGATGAACCCTGAGTTCCTCTCGACACTCAAGGCTGTTGTTGGCCCAATCTTTCGGTGAGTTGTGATAACTACGATTTGGGAGAAACGTTGACGATCCGACTACAACCATACGAGACGTTGTGTTGCGCCTTAGCGATCGATACACCTCTCTGTGGGTTGTTGATCTTGCCGGTGCAGATCAACCCTATTTCTGCAAGCAAATTGAAGAAACAAGCAAGAACAAGATAAAAGCAATCTGATATTGCAAATAGGAATTTAATACAAATGATAAGTTAGGGTTCCGAAGAACAAACAGACGGACGGTCTAGCCGACACGCGCGCTGCAAGCAAGTAGCAATGGCTAAACTTTAATCTAAAAAAAACCCGAGAAACCCTGAAGGGGTAACTAGCTATATATAGGGGTGGGAGGACGACCTAGGGGTGCCTAGGGTCGTGCTCCACCAGCTTGGGGCGCACCCCACATGGGCCCCACCTGGGCCGGGGTCCCAAATGAAGTTACAAGCCCATAGGCCCATTATAGGTGACGCAGCACATTGTTCCTGTGATTCCGGCCACACGAGATGGAATTCAAAGAAGAGGCTGGATCCGTTAGAAAGAGGGCTCCGAGAGCTTTCCATCAAGTACTCACGGGCCGAAAACGGAGGTTGTATGCAGACTCGGTGGCCGTTTGAAGTCAGCAGTGTAGTAGGTGGCCGAATCGGATTCCAGCACTTGGAGTACTTGATCTCGATATCTTCTTGTTCATCCATGATGTGAGCAATGGTTGCATCCGTGGTAGCCATGGTCACATCAGGAATGGTTGGCCTGGGTTGGCTTGGGACGAGCTGGGACCCAGAGTCGGTTTGCCAGTTCAGTCTGAATCATCGTAAGCCTTGGGTTAAGGCAGGTTCGGGTGGGTTCACGGCCTTGGTTAATAATATTGTATAGTTCTAGGACCGTGTTTACAAAGTAGCTTTGAGCAACTAAGTGACTTTTAATGCTGTTTACTACAAACCCTAACCCCCTATATTATGGCTCCCTTGTACTCCCTTGCATTTATTCTGCACTTTGTGGGTGTGTCTTGTTGAGTACGGTGGTTGTACTCAGTCTTGCTCAATTTTTCCCAAACCCAGAAGAGGAGCCCCTGGATGATGAAGGCTTTGGTGTCAAGCCCATGCCTGTCGCGACCGGGAAAATTGCCTTTTCCCGAACGCTAGTGTATTAATCCCCGTCCCAGGAAAAGCCGGGGTACACCACACAAACATGATATAAAAGACGCATCTTTATTATATCAATAATATTTACATTATTACAAAGGCGCTTCAGGCCTGACAATCAAAAATAAACAGCAGCGGACTAGCGGGCCTACGGCACCATCTTCACAGGCGCTCAACTGGGGTATAAGCCAGGACTCCACCTAAGACATCTTCTCCAAAGCTTCTCTTACTGAAGAGGGGAAAGATTGAGCAAGAATGAGTACAACCACAGTACTCAGTAAGCCACACCGGAGATGCACAATTAATGCAAAGGAGTACAAGGGGATAATAATATAGGGGTTAAGTTTTGCAGTAAACAGCATTTAAAAGTCACTTAGTTGCCCAAAGCCATTTTATAAAGACGATCCTAGAGCTACACAGTATTATTAAACAAGGCCGTGAACCCTCACGAACCTGCCTTAACCCAAGGCCTACGATGATTCGGACCGAACTGGCAACCCGACCCTGGGTCCCAGCTCGTCCCAAGCCAACCCAGGCCAACCATTCCACATTTTAGTTGTTGAGCAAATTTTAAGAATTAAAACACTGACTTGGGTACATTGCTCGGCTTGCCCATAACCGAGGGCGCGGCTATTCGAATAGACTATACTCTGATCAGAGGTGTACATCTTTACCCACAAGACACATCTTCCTCACGTGCAACCACGTGCCACATACCACCACGGTATACAGACGGAAGACGTGACATAGTTTCCAACCCATCCTAGCCATAGACAAGAGTACCGACCCAATCCCACCTACGGCCGGAACCTCCGGGACAGGCAGGCAGGACTGAGCCCCTAGCAGCAGGGCACCAACCCTCTGCCATGACATCTCGACTACCGGGCCGCAGCTCGTGTAGCCTTCATTTGCCCTGGAGAATGTCCATCGACCCCCGACTTCATCCATCACCAATCCGTGTACTTTTGTTTATAACCAGACTGAGCCACAAACTAAGCCTTACCCACTAGACATGTGGAAGTACGGTAGTGCTTTGCAACAGAGGCCCGAGCTTAATCCTTATAGTGGCCGGGGTGCTACTTCCCACAACTGGCATGCACCCAAACCCCACCGAAAACAGGTTTTAGGGGTATTGAAAGAGGAAGAGAGGTGTATGTCCAATTCCACCATAAACCAACAATTCCATAGTGTCCAAATGATATGAGAATTCCCAAAGTCTAAAGTTATAAAACCACCTAATGTTGCCTAATTAATCAGCGAAGCATCTACCTAAATTCATACTAGTGGAACCATGAATAGAGTACCCACTAGTTGGGGGGGGGTTTTGTTTATCCTAGGGTGAACAAGGTAATAATAACAATAGCAATAATAATAAGGTCATAACAAAGGTAAATAGGCATGGCTAAATAAAACAGTGATAACGCGGGAATTTAAATAAAGCGATAATGCAATAATTTAAGTCAAAATAATTTTATAAACTGGGATTCAATATGCTCAAGGATGATGTGACTTGCCTTGCTCGCTTTCCAAAACGTCGGCTTCAACTTCCACGAAGGGCAGATCTTCCGAAGCTGCAGCGTCTACACGACCGACGGAAAAGAAAAGGCTTTTACTCTAATAAACTCCACATAACAGCAGAAACAAAGCACAAAAATGGGTTCTTGACTTCTTAAGGAAAAATTAGAGACTTGAACGGTCCAATTCCGAGTTCAAATGGCCAAGATATGGCCATTTGAAGTTTATATGTTCTTTAAATGGATATTTGCGAATTTCTTCATTTAAATTTTAATTTAAAATCGAATTATTGCGTCAGCCGAGGGGAGAGGGCGCGCGGACCGGGTCCACGGGAGTGGGGCCCACGCGTCAGCCTCTCGGTCCACGGTGGACCGGGAGCACGCGGCTGACGGCGGCCGGCGCCGTGGGTCCCACGCGTCAGCCGCACCCGCGGGCGCGGGCGGCTGACGGCCGGGCCCCACATGGCAGCCGCGAGGGCGCGCCCGAAGGCGGCCCCGCCGGCACGGCTGACGGGAGGGGGCGCGCCCGCGCCCCGATGGTCGCCGCCGGCGACCAACGGCGCGGCGGAGCGGCACCCGAGAGAGAGGAGGGAAGGGGGAAGCGAGCGGAGCGGTCCACGGCTCACCCCGGGTCGACGAGGGCGGCGGAAATGACGACCGGAGCGGAGGAAGACGGCGGCGCGGCTCGGGACGACGAGGACAACGGTGCTCCGGCGGTCGGCGGGCGAAACGGAGGAGCGGACGAGGTCGACGACGACGCGGCGAAGCCGAAGGGAGCGATGCCGAAGCGGGAGACGGTCCGGAGCGACGACGGCGGCTGACCGGAGCTCGGCGGCGACGGCGGAGAGAAGGTGCGACGGCGCGAGCACGATTCCGACGGGGAGAGAGAGCGGCGAGCGGCGGAAACGGAGGAGGGAGGCACGGGGGACGATTATATAGCGTCGGGAGGGGGAGAGCGCGGCCGGAGAGGGAGGAAACGGGCGCGGAGATCTCGGCCGCCATTGATTGCGCCGGCGAGGGTTTCGGGAATGAAATCGGACGAATCCGAGGGAGAGAGAGAGAGGGAAAAACGGGGGAAACGGGAGAGGGAATCGCGGGGAATGATTCCCCCCTCATTATGGCGCGCGGGGACGGCGGGATGCGGCGGAATCCGCGGCGGCGGCGGCGCTAGGGCACGGGCGAGCGGCGGGAGCGGCGGGAGGAAGGCGATGACAGGTGGGCCCCACCCGTCAGCGAGGGTGGCGGGCGGGCCCGCCTGTCAGCGGCGCGCGCGCGGGGGAGGTGCCGATGGGCCGCGGGGGAGAGAGGAGAGAAAGGGAGAGAAGTGGGCCGAGCCGGCCCAAGAAGGGAAGGGGGGGAAAAGAAGACTTCTTTTAGGGTTTTTCTTTTTATAAACCTTTTTAACTTTGTTTATTTCTTAATAATTATTATTTGTACTCTGAAAATTCCACTAAAATTTGAGGGCTCCTTTTAGACCAAGGAGAATTTAACAAAAATTCTCCGGGCCACATTTGAATTTTTCTTGTACGTATTTTAGTGTTTGCCAATTTCTTTTCGAATTTTAATTAATTCTATTATTCCTTTTGGAAAATGATTTTTAATTCGGGATGAATTTATCAGGACGTGACAAATCCACCCCCCTTACAAGAATCTCGTCCCCGAGATTCGAGGAGGCTAGCAAGAAGATAGGTTGGGCGGTCTTCTCTTCTTGTCTGACTTCTTCCGCTCCGTCTTCTATAACAAACTTGCCTAACAAAACTTCTCCACTCTGGACTGCTTGGCTCGATCTCCTGTTGCGGATGGAATCTTCTCTTCACCTGACTTGAACCAGGGTGCACCTTTTAGCTGACTCAGACTAGGTTGCGGTAGTTTAATGATGCTTCCGTTCCAGAACTTCTCATGATTCATATCTTCGGAGTCAACCTCATACAAGTTACCACTTCATGTCATGCGTCAACATTAGCTCGTCATTACTAGGATACCATGTTTGGCAACTTGCCCCTAACTGCCTCATATTAGCTTTCCTGGTCTCCGGGTGCTAGCTACTTCTGCTATTCGATTCAAGGGTCGATAACTTTGCCTTTGAATTATGCTTCCCAAGAGAACCAACTTATCCCACTTGATATACTTTGACGTTTTCCCAAATAGTTTTACTGGTGGACTTCTTATTGTCTGATCGTTATCCGGCCAAATTTTGAAGCTTCGTGGTTAGATGTGATTTTACTCTGACCTCTGTAGACTATCTGCGAACATATCACTTGGTTCATAACTGGGAATAGCTCCCACGAACAAGCAACTCAGATTCACTTTCTTTATGTTCAGTTTACTTTCCGCTATTCTCTTCATGTGGTCATCATTTAGCATTCAACGTATTCCTGTGCACCTTCAGCCTTGATGTGTTCTTTCCCATTGGACTACAATCAGGGGTCTTCCTTGAGCGGTGCGGAGCATGTTTCTGTTTATCAATCACCTTTCGGCCTACTTCTTTCATGCTGGAGAACATCTTTGCCAATCTCTTTTATCAATCATCTTTCGGCTTATCTCGAACAGGTGGTATTCTTTAATGTGGATTGCGGACGCTTCTGGGGACGATGAGGTCCTTTGGCTTACTGCCTTTCAGTGAAACCTTGATGTGGTTCGTCAAAAAGCTGCACTGACTACCTTCAGGGAAATACATTGCCTGCTATCTGTATCTATACCACTAGGGTTTAATTGCCGATGGTCATCTTTAGTGCTTCCTCGAGATGGGGAGCATCCATATTGTTCTTCTGCCATATCACCTTTGACCCTTTTCTGATACCTGATAGACTATTTACCAACCATCGACTATTATGTTCTCAAATATTGATGTCTCCTGGATCTTCTTAACTGTTTGCAGGTATATCCGAACTTATCAATGTAGAGGCATGGCGGGTACCCTTATGGGTTTCATCCAACAATCCTTATCTTGATCTGTAAAAGGCGTATCCAAACTCCTATCCCCAACTACTGTCTCATTGGCTCTTTAACCCAACACAGTTTAATTGGTTTTCTTTTCCATCAACAGGTTGGTTATTATCTCGAGGTTAGAATATAGTTCTTCTGATACGAGACCCTAGGTCTCCTTTGTCAGTAAACCATTATACACATGAGCACATATCCGCATCTTCCAATAGAATCCTCTTAGAACTTGTCTGTATTACACGTTTCTCCCTCATTACGTGAATACGAGGCACTGCCTTAAACAAAAAGGGACGGTGCTTAACATCGGTACATTGTATCCTCAACATGAATCATCCATAAGCATAGCAAGCTCACTGTTTATAGGCATGAATATATTTATGTATTACATGATTGCTGCAAACTTTCGATTACACCATGATAAGTAGCGAACTGAAAACCACAAACATGGCTGCTCATTTTCATTCTGGAGGGATATAGCTGGCATTGTTCTAGTGACTGCATCCTTGATTGGTTCTGTGATGATGTGATAGAACTGCATAATGCTATCCTTCACAGGAGAAGCTTCCTTCTGATTGCTGGTTGTAGCGGATGACGGTCTTCTGCTTGGTATCGCCCTCCGGAGGTTGATTGCCCTTTGCTTGGCCTGGAGTAGGTCGGGGAGAGACACAACTTCTTCCATCAACGACAATTCTTTGCTGAGGCTGTCGGTGCAGAGAATGGTTGGTGCTGAAGGTATTATTGCTATGATTTATTGCAGAGTCAGGTGCAGCAGGAGGAGCATTGGTGCTGTGGATGATATCGTCGAGGTTGCTGTTGGAGCTGACTAGCTGATGAGACAATCGTAGGGTTGTTCGTTGGATTTCTGCGGTCTTGGTCAACAACACACTGAGTTGGCAATCCTTGGGCACATGGTTTGTACCTTCGCATAGAAAACATGTGACCTTGCGGGTGGGACACTCCCCTGGTGGATGGTCTTCTTCCCAATGAGGGCAGAGTGTGAGACACCTGCTAGCAACGTGTCCAATTTCTCCACAACGGGTGCATGCCTTTGATCCGAAGAAGACACATCTGAAACTCTTAGTCCAAACAAATGTCTCTTGGGTTAATCACTGGATTTTCTTCGCCATCAATCGCTAGGTTATTTGATTCATAATAGATTATGAGTTTACGGAAATGAGACCCTAGGTCTCCCTATTCAACAACGAAATGTACACAACTCACAGCACTTGCAATCTTAACATGGATCCTTCATAAACTTATCAAACTCCTTCATAATCTCATGTTTCTCTGTTATTACATGATTGACGGGGAACAACTATAAAACATAAGTATATGATCACTGATATAAGAGTATTATGGTTGCTTCTGACTAGCGCTAGGCTTAACAGGTACTGCATTGGCTCCAGTGACCACTTGGCGATTGGCACGTCTGCTTCCTTAACAGGTACTACCGTTGTAAATAACTTTCTTACGCTTGGGTTCTTCATCCTGTACTTGATTTCTTGGCTGCTGTGCTGGAACATCCAAAGGTACAATGCCGATACTGGCCTCTGTCTTGTCAACTGATGGCTGGGGCTGAAATTGAGCGTTGACACCTTGTGGTAATGCACTCGCTGGAGTTGGAGCTGTTGCAACGCGGGCTATAGGACGGCTTCGGGATGCATGGATGACAATTCGCTGAGGAGCAAGCTTCTGATTGCAGGGAGTTGCGTGGACTGACGTGCTGGCAGCTGTGTTTCTCGGTTTTGGGCACTTGTCGGCGAAATGACCCATTCCTTGACAATTGAAGCAACAGATATCTTTCCGGACTCGGCATTTTCTTTTCTCATTTTGATTCCTCAGTCCTGGCACTGGAGTTAGGCTGAAACTGTAATCTTGGCGAGGATTTGTGTTGCCTTGATGCTTCTCTCCGTTGGAACTGGCGGGTTGGTTGGCCATCTTCTTCGTCAGCAGAAAACTGAATTGACAATCTTTTGGTACATGATCAGTTCCTTCACAAAAGAAACAAGTGATCCTGCTCGTTGGACACCTGTCGGGTGGATGGTCTTCCTCACAATGAATGCATGTAGTGGCACATGAGCTGGCGACATGACCGATTTCTCCACAACGAGAGCATGCCTTACGTTCCATTTCATCTTCATCATCTGAGGAGACTTGATCTGAATCTTCACTATCAGACACTCTACCTCCATTAGCTAAAAGATGCTCTGTCAACTGTGGTGCACCTCGGAAGGTATTTCTTCTCTGACGTCTTGTCATTCCTGGTGGAGGCCATTCGGTGCTGGTAATGATCATCTTACGGGCTTCATCTTCGGTTCGCATTGGTGTTTTTCTTTTCTGCTGAGGACGCTCCCTTGCATAGTGCCCTTCCTCATCACACGTAAAGCAAATGTTACTTGCTTCTTTTGGGTCAACATGTGGCACGTCACCATGGGTCCTTCGGGATGCTGGCGGCATGCTGACTTGTGGTGTGAGTGCTTGGACTGCCTCCAACTGCACTTGAGGTTGTATTTGACTCAGGTTCAGAATTGGCGTCTGATGCTGCTGTAGTATCTCTATAAGCAATCGGTTCTGGTTAATCAGGTGTTGGACCAGTGTCACACAACTGGTGTCTGGTGCTTCATTCACTCGGGAGCTTGAGGTACCAATGTCCTGACTTCTGACCTTATTGCCTTTCTCATTGTCAGCCATCTGTTGCAAAGGTTTGGAGAGGGAGAGAGGGAAAACAAAGGGGAGAGACAGATTAGAAACTAAGGATAGGACCTTAAAGGAACTAACTCTTCTTGCTGATGTGTTGTTTGTTTCGCTTATTCTGCAGGTTGATTAAGCAAACAACCTAGCATGGTTACATCACAACCCACCGATGCAAACCACGCGCTACACACACAAGCAAGGAACACACGACTAACAACACTACCCTATAGGGTGGCTTAGGTTCTGTGACGGGTTCCCAAGGTCTTCACTCCTGCTTCACAGCTGGCTTCACTGCTTCCTTTGCTTCGCTAGCGGATCCTGCAGTCTTCCGGAGCTTCGGCAAACAACTGACGATGTCTTCTTCTTCACTGACCTGACCATCTAGTACTAGTTGAAATCCGAAGAAGGAAGAAAAGGGTAAACCTTTTGCAAATAGCATTAGGGGAAGGAGAAAAAGAGGAACTTTCGCAAATAGTTTTATTTATAAAATATGTCCTTAGGTTTTATCCGCTTGGCTTATCCTACAGTCGAGATGGCTCTGATACCATCTTGTCGCGACCGGGAAAATTGCCTTTTCCCGAACGCTAGTGTATTAATCCCCGTCCCAGGAAAAGCCGGGGTACACCACACAAACATGATATAAAAGACACATCTTTATTATATCAATAATATTTACATTATTACAAAGGCGCTTCAGGCCTGACAATCAAAAATAAACAGCAGCGGACTAGCGGGCCTACGGCTCCATCTTCACAGGCGCTCAACTGGGGTATAAGCCAGGACTCCACCTAAGACATCTTCTCCAAAGCTTCTCTTACTGAAGAGGGGAAAGATTGAGCAAGAATGAGTACAACCACAGTACTCAGTAAGCCACACCGGAGATGCACAATTAATGCAAAGGAGTACAAGGGGATAATAATATAGGGGTTAAGTTTTGCAGTAAACAGCATTTAAAAGTCACTTAGTTGCCCAAAGCCATTTTATAAAGACGATCCTAGAGCTACACAGTATTATTAAACAAGGCCGTGAACCCTCACGAACCTGCCTTAACCCAAGGCCTACGATGATTCGGACCGAACTGGCAACCCGACCCTGGGTCCCAGCTCGTCCCAAGCCAACCCAGGCCAACCATTCCACATTTTAGTTGTTGAGCAAATTTTAAGAATTAAAACACTGACTTGGGTACATTGCTCGGCTTGCCCATAACCGAGGGCGCGGCTATTCGAAAAGATTATACTCTGATCAGAGGTGTACATCTTTACCCACAAGACACATCTTCCTCACGTGCAACCACGTGCCACATACCACCACGGTATACAGACGGAAGACGTGACATAGTTTCCAACCCATCCTAGCCATAGACAAGAGTACCGACCCAATCCCACCTACGGCCGGAACCTCCGGGACAGGCAGGCAGGACTGAGCCCCTAGCAGCAGGGCACCAACCCTCTGCCATGACATCTCGACTACCGGGCCGCAGCTCGTGTAGCCTTCATTTGCCCTGGAGAATGTCCATCGACCCCCGACTTCATCCATCTCCAATCCGTGTACTTTTGTTTATAACCAGACTGAGCCACAAACTAAGCCTTACCCACTAGACATGTGGAAGTACGGTAGTGCTTTGCAACAGAGGCCCGAGCTTAATCCTTATAGTGGCCGGGGTGCTACTTCCCACAACTGGCATGCACCCAAACCCCACCGAAAACAGATTTTAGGGGTTTTGAAAGAGGAAGAGAGGTGTATGTCCAATTTGTCACGTCCTGATAAATTCATCCCGAAATAAAAATCATTTTCCAAAAGGAATAATAGAATTAATTAAAATTCGAAAAGAAAATGGCAAACATTAAAATACGTACAAGAAAAATTCAAATGTGGCCCGGAGAATTTTTGTTAAATTCTCCTTGGTCTAAAAGGAGCCCTCAAATTTTACTTGAATTTTCAGAGCACAAATAATAATTGAGAAGAAATAAACAAAGTTAAAAAGGTTTATAAAAAGAAAAACTCTAAAAGAAGTCTTCTTTTCCCCCCTTCTCTTCTTGGGCCGGCTCGGCCCACTCCCCTCTCCCTCTCTCTCCTCTCCCCGCGGCCCATCGGTTCCTCCCCCGCGCGCGCGCCGCTGACAGGCGGGCCCGCCCGCCACCCTCGCTGACGGGTGGGGCCCACCTGTCATCCCCAACCCCGCGCCACGCCCGCCGCCGCGCCCGTGCCCTAGCGCCGCCGCCGCCGCGGATTCCGCCGCATCCCGCCTTCCCCGCGCGCAATAACGAGGGGGGAATCATTCCCCGTGATTCCCTCTCCCGTTTCCCCCGTTTTTCCCTCTCTCTCTCCCTCGGATTCGTCCGATTTGAATCCCGCAATCGTCGCCGGCGTCTTCAATGGAGCCGAGATCTCCGCGGCCGATTCCTCCCTCTCCGGCCGCGCTCTCCCCCTCTCGGCGCTATATATTCGTTCCCCGTGCTTCGCTCTTCCGTTTCCGCCGCTCGCCGCTCGCTCTCGCTGTCGGATTCGTGCTCGCGCCGTGCTCCTCTCTCTTCACCGTCGCCGTCGACCTTCGGTTCGCCGCCGTCGTCGCTCCGGTCTTCCTCCCCTCTCGGTGCCGCCTCCTTCGGCTTCGCCGCGTTGTCGCCGACCCCGTCCGCCCCTTCGCTTCGCCCGCCGACCGCCGGAGCTCCGTCGCCCTCGTCATCCCGAACCGCGCCGCCGCCTTCCTCCGCTTCGGCCGCCGTTTCCGTCGTCGTTGTAGTCCCGGGGTGAGCCGAAGACCGCTCCATTCGCTTCCCCCTTCCCTCCTCTCTCTCGGGTGCCGCTCCGCCGCGCCGGTGGTCGCCGGTGGTGACCATCGGGGCGCGGGCGCGTCCCCCTCCCGTCGGCCGTGCCGGCGAGGCCGCCTTCGGGCGCGCCCCGCGGCTGCCAGGTGGGGCCCGGCCGTCAGCCGCCCGCGCCCGCGGGTGCGGCTGACGCGTGGGACCCACGGCGCCGACCGCCGTCAGCCGCGTGCGCCCGGTCCACCGTGGACCGTGAGGCTGACGCGTGGGCCCCACTCCCGTGGACCCGGTCCGCGCGCCCTCTCTCTCGGCTGACGCAATAAATGAGATTTTTAATTAAAATTTAAATGAAGAAATTCGCAAATATCCATTTAAAGAGCATATAAACTTCAAATGGCCATAACTTGGCCATTTGAACTCGGAATTGGACCGTTCAAGTCTCTAATTTTTCCTTAAGAAGAGAAGAATCCATTTTTGTGCTTTGTTTCTGCTGTTATGTGGAGTTTATTAGAGTAAAAGCCTTTTCTTTTCCGTTGGTCGTGTAGACGCTGCAGCTTCGGAAGATCCGCTCTTCGTGGAAGTTGAAGACGGTGTTTGGGAAAGCGAGCAAGGCAAGTCACATCATCCTTGAGCATATTGAATCCCAGTTTATAAAATTATTTTGATTTAAATTAATGCATTATCGCTTTATTTAAATTCCCGCGTTATCACTGTTTTATTTAGCCACGCCTATTTACCTTTGTTATGACCTTATTATTATTGCTATTGTTATTATTACCTTGTTCACCCTAGGATAAACAAAACCCCAACTAGTGGACACTCTATTCATGGTTCCACTAGTGTGAATGTAGGTAGATGCTTCGCTGATTAAATAGGACAACATTAGGTGGTTTTTATAACTTTAGACTTTGGGGAATTCTCATATCATTTGGACACTTTGGAATGGTTGGCTTATGTTGGAATTGGACACACACCTCCCCCTCTATTCAAAACCCCCAAAATGGTTTAGGCTGGGCTCGAGGTGCGTGGTTGGGTTTTGTTAGTCGTACCTCGGGCACTATAAGGATTAAGCTCGGGCCTCTGTTGCAAAGCACTACCGTACTTCCACATGTCTAGTGGGTAAGGCTTAGTTTGTGGCTCAGTCTGGTTATAAACAAAAGTACACGGATTGGAGATGGATGAAGTCGGGGGTCGATGGACATTCTCCAGGGCAAATGAAGGCTACACGAGCTGCGGCCCGGTAGTCGAGATGTCATGGCAGAGGGTTGGTGCCCTGCTGCTAGGGGGCTCAGTCCTGCCTACCTGTCCCGGGGGTTCCGGCCGTAGGTGGGGTTGGGTCGGTACTCTTGTCTATGGCTAGGATGGGTTGGAAACTATGTCACATCTTCCGTCTGTATACCGTGGTGGTATGTGGCACGTGGTTGCACGTGAGGAAGATGTGTCTTGTGGGTAAAGATGTACACCTCTGATCAGAGTATAATCTATTCGAATAGCCGCGCCCTCGGTTATGGGCAAGCCGAGCAATGTACCCAAGTCAGTGTTTCAATTCTTAAAATTTGCTCAACAACTAAAATGTGGAATGGTTGGCCTGGGTTGGCTTGGGACGAGCTGGGACCCAGGGTCGGGTTGCCAGTTCGGTCTGAATCATCGTAGGCCTTGGGTTAAGGCAGGTTCGTGTGGGTTCACGGCCTTGATTAATAATACTGTGTAGCTCTAGGATCGTCTTTATAAAGTGGCTTTGGGCAACTAAGTGACTTTTAAATGCTGCTTTCTGCAAAACTTAACCTCTATATTACTATCCCCTTGTACTCCCTTGCATTAATCATGCATCTGCCGGTGTGGCTTGCTGAGTACTGTGGTTGTACTCATTCTTGCTCTACCTTTCCCCCCTTCAGTAAGAGAAGCTTTGGAGAAGATGTCTTAGGTGGAGTCCTGGCTTATACCCCAGTTGAGCGCCTGTGAAGATGGAGCCGTAGGCCCGCTAGTCCGCTGCTGTTTATTTTTGATTGTCAGGCCTGAAGCGCCTTTGTAATAATGTAAATATTATCGATATAACAAAGATGTGTCTTTTATATCATGTTTGTATGGTGTACCCCCGGCTTTTCCTGGGACGGGGATAAATACACTAGCGTTCGGGAAAAGGCAATTTTCCCGGTCGCGACACAATTCCACCATAAACCAACAATTCCATAGTGTCCAAATGATATGAGAATTCCCAAAGTCTAAAGTTATAAAACCACCTAATGTTGCCTAATTAATCAGCGAAGCATCTACCTAAATTCATACTAGTGGAACCATGAATAGAGTACCCACTAGTTGGGGGGGGGGTTTTGTTTATCCTAGGGTGAACAAGGTAATAATAACAATAGCAATAATAATAAGGTCATAACAAAGGTAAATAGGCATGGCTAAATAAAACAGTGATAACGCGGGAATTTAAATAAAGCGATAATGCAATAATTTAAGTCAAAATAATTTTATAAACTGGGATTCAATATGCTCAAGGATGATATGACTTGCCTTGCTCGCTTTCCAAAACGTCGGCTTCAACTTCCACGAAGGGCGGATCTTCCGAAGCTGCAGCGTCTACACGACCGACGGAAAAGAAAAGGCTTTTACTCTAATAAACTCCACATAACAGCAGAAACAAAGCACAAAAATGGGTTCTTGACTTCTTAAGGAAAAATTAGAGACTTGAACGGTCCAATTCCGAGTTCAAATGGCCAAGATATGGCCATTTGAAGTTTATATGTTCTTTAAATGGATATTTGCGAATTTCTTCATTTAAATTTTAATTTAAAATCGAATTATTGCGTCAGCCGAGGGGAGAGGGCGCGCGGTCCGGGTCCACGGGAGTGGGGCCCACGCGTCAGCCTCTCGGTCCACGGTGGACCGGGAGCACGCGGCTGACGGCGGCCGGCGCCGTGGGTCCCACGCGTCAGCCGCACCCGCGGGCGCGGGCGGCTGACGGCCGGGCCCCACATGGCAGCCGCGAGGGTGCGCCCGAAGGCGGCCCCGCCGGCACGGCCGACGGGAGGGGGCGCGCCCGCGCCCCGATGGTCGCCGCCGGCGACCAACGGCGCGGCGGAGCGGCACCCGAGAGAGAGGAGGGAAGGGGGAAGCGAGCGGAGCGGTCCACGGCTCACCCCGGGTCGACGAGGGCGGCGGAAATGACGACCGGAGCGGAGGAAGACGGCGGCGCGGCTCGGGACGACGAGGACGACGGTGCTCCGGCGGTCGGCGGGCGAAACGGAGGAGCGGACGAGGTCGACGACGACGCGGCGAAGCCGAAGGGAGCGATGCCGAAGCGGGAGACGGTCCGGAGCGACGACGGCGGCTGACCGGAGCTCGGCGGCGACGGCGGAGAGAAGGTGCGACGGCGCGAGCACGATTCCGACGGGGAGAGAGAGCGGCGAGCGGCGGAAACGGAGGAGGGAGGCACGGGGGACGATTATATAGCGTCGGGAGGGGGAGAGCGCGGCCGGAGAGGGAGGAAACGGGCGCGGAGATCTCGGCCGCCATTGATTGCGCCGGCGAGGGTTTCGGGAATGAAATCGGACGAATCCGAGGGAGAGAGAGAGGGAAAAACGGGGGAAACGGGAGAGGGAATCGCGGGGAATGATTCCCCCCTCATTATGGCGCGCGGGGACGGCGGGATGCGGCGGAATCCGCGGCGGCGGCGGCGCTAGGGCACGGGCGAGCGGCGGGAGCGGCGGGAGGAAGGCGATGACAGGTGGGCCCCACCCGTCAGCGAGGGTGGCGGGCGGGCCCGCCTGTCAGCGGCGCGCGCGCGGGGGAGGTGCCGATGGGCCGCGGGGGAGAGAGGAGAGAAAGGGAGAGAAGTGGGCCGAGCCGGCCCAAGAAGGGAAGGGGGGAAAAGAAGACTTCTTTTAGGGTTTTTCTTTTTATAAACCTTTTTAACTTTGTTTATTTCTTAATAATTATTATTTGTGCTCTGAAAATTCCACTAAAATTTGAGGGCTCCTTTTAGACCAAGGAGAATTTAACAAAAATTCTCCGGGCCACATTTGAATTTTTCTTGTACGTATTTTAGTGTTTGCCAATTTCTTTTCGAATTTTAATTAATTCTATTATTCCTTTTGGAAAATGATTTTTAATTCGGGATGAATTTATCAGGACGTGACAATGCCTACCATCAAGCGCCTGTGGTCGTCGCCCTAGTCTTCCGCTGTTTTTCGTTTGTCTTCTTGTGTGCTGGGTCTTCGCTGCCCATGTAATAAATTAATTAATTACGCTTCCGCTTGTTAAACTCTGAATTGTATCAACTTTTGGTGTACCTTGCCTCCTGGGACAAGGAATAATGCACGCATGTAAGGGAGAGGCCGAGTGGGCCGCGGGGAGAGGAGAGAGAGAGAGGGGGAGGAGAGATGGGCCGGGCCGACCCAAGGGAGGGAAGGGGGACTTTTAGGGTTTTTCTTTTTATAAAATCATTTTAACTTTGTTTATTTCTTAATAATCATTATTTGTGCTCTAAAAATTCCACTAAAATTTATTTACGCATTTTAGGCTTTTAGGAAATTTACAAAAATCCTCTAAGCCTTATTTGGCTTTTAACTTTGCACATTTTAATTGTTGGAGGCTTTCACACGGATTTTAATTATTCTAGGCATCATTTAAGGTATACATTTTAGAGTGGTTTTGGGACGTGACAAACCTACCCTCCTTAAACGGAATCTCGACCCCGAGATTCGGAAGAACTGGCGAAGAGATCGGGATGGACTGCCTTCAGCTCGTCTTCATGCTCCCAAGTAGCTTCTTCCTCGGCGTGGTTGCTCCATTGGACCTTGCAAAAACGGATTACCCGGTTCCTGGTCCTGCGCTCCATGGTGTCCAGGATTTTCACTGGTCTCTCTACGTAGGTCAAGTCTTCGCGAACTTCAATCTGCTCTGAGTCGGCCTGCTCGGACGGCACTCGAAGGCATTTCTTGAGTTGCGACACATGGAACACATCATGCACGTTGCCCAAGGAGGCGGGCAGCTCCAACTGGTAAGCAACTTCTCCGCGTCGAGCAATGATACGGAAAGGACCTACAAACCGAGGTGCGAGCTTCCCTTTCGTCTGAAACCGGTGTACGCCTCGCAACGGCGTGACCCGGAGATACACAAAGTCATCCACTGCGAATTCCAGGTCACGGCGTCGGTTGTCTGCATAACTCTTCTGCCGAGACTGGGCCACCTTTAGATTCTCCCGAATGGTCCTGACCTTCGCTTCAGCTTCTCTCAAGATATCGGTCCCGAACACTTGGCTTTCCCCAACTTGGTCCCACAATAGTGGTGTCCGGCATTTGCGGCCATACAACGCTTCGTATGGTGCCATCTGTATGCTGGCTTGGTAGCTGGTATTGTAGGAGAACTCGGCGTAGGGGAGACTCTTATCCCATGTCTTCCCAAAATCTAGGACACATGCGCGAAGCATATCTTTTAGGATCTGATTTAGACGCTCGGTCTGTCCATCTGTCTGCGGGTGATACGCGGTGCTGAAATTTAAGCGGGTACCCAACTCTTCTTGGAGCTTCTTCCAGAAATGAGAGGTGAACTGACTTCCCCGATCAGATACAATTTTCTTAGGAACGCCATGGAGACTAACGATCCTAGCGAAGTAGAGTTCAGCTAGTTTGTTCCCTCCATAGGTGGTCTTCAAGGGAATGAACCGAGCTACCTTGGTTAGTCGGTCCACGACTACCCATATAGAGTCATAACCGCCTTGGGTTTTTGGAAGTCCGGTGATGAAATCCATCCCAATTTCATCTCATTTCCATTTTGGTACTTGTAGAGGTTGGAGAAGTCCGGCCGGCCGTTGATGCTCTGCCTTGACACGCTGGCACACGTCACAAAGGGCCACGAACTCTGCAATTTCCCGCTTCATACTAACCCACCAGTATTTCCCTTTCAAGTCTAAGTACATCTTCGTACTGCCAGGGTGAATGGAATAAGGACTTTCGTGAGCTTTCTGAAGTATCAGTTGTCTAAGTTCCTTGTCATCCGGAACGCATACACGATTTCCGTTCCATAGGGTTCCATGTTCATCTTCTGTGAACCCAGCGGCTTTACCTTGTTTCATATTCTTGAGGATCCCATGCATATCTGGATCATTCTTCTGAGCCTCATGGATTTGAAAGAGAAAGGTAGGCTTGGCTTCCAGCGTAGCCAAGAATCCATGACCAACTATGCTTAGGTTCAGGGCTTCCATCTGTTGATGAAGTTCCGGTGGAATGCCACGGACGCCAAGAGTGTTGCAACGGCTTTTTCGACTCAGCGCGTCTACGACCACGTTGGCCTTACAAGGGTGATAGTGGATTCCCACATCATAATCCTTGATGAGCTCTAACCATCTTCTCTGCCGAAGATTCAGATCTGACTGGGTGAAGATGTATTTCAAACTCTTATGATTGGTATATATTTCGCAGCGATTCCCAATGAGATAATGCCGCCAGATTTTTAAAGCATGAACCACAGCGGCCAACTCCAAATCATGGGTAGGGTAGTTGCCTTCATGAGGCCGTAGCTGGCGTGAGGCATAGGCTACCACATGACCTTCCTGCATGAGCACGTACCCCAATCCTTGGCGCGAAGCGTCACAGTACACCATGAAATCCTTGCGAGTATCCGGTAAGATTAAAACTGGCGAGGAAACCAGCTTTTCCTTGAGAGTTTTGGAACGCCTTCTCGCATTGCGGGATCCACACAAATTTTTCTTCTTTCTTCAACAACTGTGTCATGGGTCGAGCGATTTTGGAGAAGTTCTCGATGAACCTCCGGTAGTATCCTGCCAAACCCAAAAAGCTGCGAACCTGAGTAACTGTCTTGGGTTGCTTCCAATCAGTGACGGCGATCACTGTTTCGGGGTCCACAGCAACTCCTTTAGCAGATATCACGTGCCCTAAGAATTTGACTTCGGACAACCAGAACTCACACTTGCTAAGCTTGGCATACAATTGATGTTCTTCCGGAAACACATCTCCGAACTCACTGACGATGGGGATTTCTGACAGTCCTATCTGATGAAGTTCTGAACTGCCGACAGAGGTTGGGGTGCAAAGAAAACAACCGGTTGTTCCGGCCCTCGGTACAGAGTGACAGTGCGTCTTGTGCAATCCACTACTCCCTGGAATTGAGCCAACCAATTCATCCCAAGGATCACATCCAAGTTCTTGGTGTCTAGAAGAATCAGATCCGAGGGAAAAGGAATTCCCTGGATTTCTATAGGAACGGCAGGGCTATAATACTTTGCTGTCATAACCCCTCCAGGGGTGGTGATGAGCAGAGGGTTCCTAAGCCTTTCTACCCCCAACTGATTTCTCCCCACGAATGGCACAGACATAAACGAGTGGGAAGCTCCAGAGTCGAACAAAATGGTAGCAGGGATGGAATGAATGAGGAACGTACCAACGATGACGTCTGGAGTTGTCAGCACATCCTCGGCAGTCACGTGGTTCACACGACCCCGAATGACATCCTTACCACCGTTGTTGGGGCGGGGAGGCGCTTGGCCTTGCTGGCGCCTCGGCTTTGGGCATTTATCCGCAAAGTGCCCGGGCTCGAAGCACTTGAAGTACAGACGCTGCTGAACTTGAACGTCTCTGCGGCCTTGACCAGTCTGCACAACGGGCGCAGGAGGACAGGGCGCACGGGTCCCTTGCAGACTCTGCTGTTGCTGCAGCTGTGGGACGCGCACCACGAATTGAGGTCGGGGCGCGGAGCGTGGTTGCTGCTGCTGCTGCTGCGAGGAGGATCCCCATGGATAGGGATTGGTGTAGCGTACCCTTTGGTTAGCCCCCTGTTGATTGCGGAAATTCGCCAAGCGACGCTTGTGCGACTCCAGTTCCTTGTGCTTGGCTTCCAAGCGGATGCTCTTGTCCACCAGACGTTGGAAATCCGGATAGTCCCCGGAGACCAAACGCACGGACAGCTCAGGGTCCATTCCTGACAAGAACTTCTCTTGCTTCTCCTCATCTTCACGAACATCCTCCGGGGCGTACCGAGCCAGGTTGTTAAACTCATGCAAATACTCCATCACAGAGCGGTTGCCTTGCTTCAACTCTTGGAATTCCCTTTTCTTAAGGGCCATGACTCCGGCGGGCACATGGGTCCTCCGGAAAGCGGCGGTGAAGTGGGCCCAAGTAATAGGCTGCCCCTCTGGCTGCATAGCTTGGAAGTGGTCCCACCATAGAGATGCGGGCCCCTGTAGTTGGTGAGCGGCAAAGATGACTTTCTCCTCATCGTTGCACTGCACGGTGTCTAACTTTTTCCCCACGGCATGCAACCAATCCAAAGCATCCACGGGGTTATTGGAGCTAGAGAAGGTAGGCGGACGGATGCGGAGGAACTCAGCGAGTTTAGAGTGTTGTGGGGGTGGTGGTGGAGGTGGAGCGTTATGCTGTGGCGGATTTTGGATGTGATGGAGGAAAGCAGCCATCATGTTGGCCTGCTAGGCGAGGATTTGGGTGAGGATGGAGTTGGTGTCTGGTGGTGGTGGTGGAGGCGGGGGAGGAGGTGGAGGTGGGCCGCCTTGGATGCTGGGGTTGCTACCTTCGGGTTGGTTGCCATCACCGGTAGCAGCACTTCTCCTGGTTGTTACCATCTGAAATATCCCATACAAAACCAGCTAAGAGAGAGAACAGAATATTAAAGCTAATCACCCACGACTACCAGAATTTATTGAACTTATTACTGATATAAAATGGGTTCATTAAGGTTCAGGTTGCTTAAGCCAATAAAATAAAGACAGGCTCCGACACTGTTATACCACACACCGGTATAACCATGCCCCACACGACTCTAGCAGAAAAACAAACGAGAAGAACACACTCGCAAGCCTACTAACTGCTCGTCTACTTCTGCGACGGGCCAGGGCGGAAGGTGAGCAGCAGCGCATCCTCCGTGCTGCCAACGCCAGAGGCTCCCTCCTCCTGAGGAACCAAGGGCGCGGGCTCGCCACGAGGGGTCTTGACGAAACAGGTCCATGCCAAGGACTGACGAACAAGCTCGGGCCTGGAGGTACTCTTGTGGGCGGTGATCTTCAGGCTGCGGCAGACGCGGCGGCGCTTGGGGCGACAGACCTCTCCCTGGGCGATCTTGAGCTGACACAGCTGCGCCTCCACTGCGTCTAGGTCCTTCTTCAGCTGCAGATTCTCCTGACGCAGCTCCTGGATCTTCATGTTGTTCTCGACCAACCCGCGGCGCACCATCTGGTGGAAGTCGATACGGGCCGCGTCGTACGCCTCCACCATGCGCGCCAGGTGCATGATGGTAGCGTCATCCTCCGAGCTAGCATCCCGGAAGGTGGCGTAGTCGCGGGCTCCTCCGCGACGAGGGTGGTAGCGGTAGGGCGAGTGCTGCAACTCGTCCGGGTAGCGCTGGTGAAGAGTGCCGATGGCGAGGAGTGCGGCGTTCTTGCAAGCGGCGGAGAAGGAATCTCCACCCGCGGTGACTGCCAACGAAGTCCTCTCGGGTGAGCCAGTGAGGATCACTGCAGTGACCTCCCAAGCAGCGTGGGGCTCTGCATCGTCACCCTCCTGCTCCGGGAGTTGCTTACTCTGGTAATCCACACCATGCGGATACCCCAGGACAACGCACATGCCCCGCAGCTCCAAAACGAAACCAGTCAGGTCCAGACCACGACGGTTGATGCTGCCGGCCATCTACGAAAAAAAACAAAAGAGAAAAGCAACATTTTAAAGGTCAGATTTTGACGATAAATGAAGCAGCAGGACAGAGAGACTAGAGGATTTTCACAAATAAGAAAGGATTTTTATTTCGAAAATATTGCTAAGGCTTGGGATCTAAGGCTCGTCCTAGGGTCAAGGGGGCTCTGATACCAACTTGTCACGACCGGAAAAAACCCAACGGGTGTTCCTTACGTGCGTGCATTATTCCTTGTCCTAGAAGGCAAGGTACACCAAAAGTTGATACAATTCAGAGTTTAACAAGCGGAAGCGTAATTAATTAATTTATTACATGGGCGGCGAAGACCCAGCACACAAGAAGACAAACGAAAAACAGCGGAAGACTAGGGCGACGACCACAGGCGCTTGACGGCAGGCACGAGCTAGACACCAAAGCCTTCATCATCCAGGGGCTCCTCTTCTGGGTTTGGGAAAAATTGAGCAAGACTGAGTACAACCACCGTACTCAACAAGACACACCCACAAGTGCAGAATAAATGCAAGGGAGTACAAGGGAGCCATAATATTGGGGGTTAGGGTTTGCAGTAAATAGCATTAAAAGTCACTTAGTTGCTCAAAGCTACTTTGTAAACACGGTCCTAGAACTATACAATATTATTAACCAAGGCCGTGAACCCACACGAACCTGCGTTAACCCAAGGCCTACGATGATTCAGACCGAACTGGCAACCCGACCCTGGGTCCCAGCTCGACCCAAGCCAACCCAGGCCAACCATTCCACATTTTAGTTGTTAAGCAGGTTTTAAGAATTAAAACACTAACTTGGGTACATTGCTCGGCTTGCCCATATCCGAGGGCGCGGCTATTCGAATAAGTTATACTCTGATCAGAGGTGTACATCTTTACCCACAAGACACATCTTCCTCACGTGTAACCACGTGCCACATACCACCACGGTATACGGACGGAAGACATGACATAGTTTCCAACCCATCCTAGCCATAAACAAGAGTACCGACCCAACCCCACCTACGGCCGGAACCCCCGAGACAGGTAGGCAGGACTGAGCCCCTAGCAGCAGGGCACCGGCCCTGTGCCATGATATCTCGACTACCGGGCCACAGCTCGTGTAGCCTTCATTTGCCCTAGAGATGTCCATCGACCCCCGACTTCGTCCATCTCCATCCGTGTACTTTTGTTTATAACCAGACTGAGCCACAAACTAAGCCTTACCCACTAGACATGTGGAAGTACGGTAGTGCTTTGCAACAGAGGCCTGAAGACCGGTCCTTATATGGCCGAGGTGCTACTATCAAAACCATGCACCCGGAGCCCAGCCTAAAATCATTTTGAGGGTTTTGAATAGAGGGGGAGGTGTGAATCCAATTCCACAATAATCCAACCATTCCATAGTGTCCAGGTGATAAGAGTATTCCCAAATTCTAGAGTTGTAAAACCACCTAATGTTGCCTAATTAACCAGCAAAGCATCTACCTAAAATCATACCAGTGGTACCTGTCACGACCGGAATTAACCCAACGGGTGTTCCTTACGTGCGTGTATTATTCCTTGTCCCAGGAGGCAAGGTACACCAAGAGTTGATACAATTCAGAGTTTAACAAGCGGAAGCGTAAATAGATAATTTATTACATGGGCAGCGAAGGCCCGGCACACACAAAGACAAACGAGAAACAGCGGAAGACTAGGGCGACGACCACAGGCGCTTGACGGCAGGCACGAGCTAGACACCAAAACCTTCATCTTCCAGGGGCTCCTCTTCTGGGTTTGGGAAAAATTGAGCAGGACTGAGTACAACCACCGTACTCAACAAGACACACCCACAAGTGCAGAATAAATGCAAGGGAGTACAAGGGGGGTTATAGCATAAAGGGTTAGGGTTGCAGTAAACAGCATTTAAAGATACTTAGTTGCACAAAGCTATTTTGTAAACACGATTCTAGAACTATACAATATTATTTATCAAGGCCGTGAACCCACACGAACCTGCCTTAACCCAAGGCCTACGATGATTCAGACCAAACCGGCAACCCGACCCTGGGTCCCAGCTCGTCCCAAGCCAACCCAGGCCAACCATTCCACATTTTAGTTGTTAAGCAGGTTTTAAGAATTTAAAACACTAACTTGGGTACATTGCTCGGCTTGCCCATAACCGAGGGCGCGGCTATTCGAATAGATTATACTCTGATCAGAGGTGTACATCTTTACCCACAAGACACATCTTCCTCACGTGTAGCCACGTGCCACATACCACCACGGCATACAGACGGAAGACGTGACATAGTTTCCAACCCATCCTAGCCATAGACAAGAGTACCGACTCAATCCCACCTACGGCCGGAACCCCCGGGACAGGCAGGCAGGACTGAGCCCCTAGCAGCAGGACACCGGTCCTGTGCCATGACATCTCGACTACCGAACCGCAGCCCGTGTAGCCTTCATTTGTCCTAGAGATGTCCATCGACCCCCGACTTCTTCCATCTCCATCCGTGTACTTTTGTTTATAACCAGACTGAGCCACAAACTAAGCCTTACCCACTAGACATGTGGAAGTACGGTAGTGCTTTGCAACAGAGGCCCGAAGACCTGTCCTTATATGGCCGAGGTGCTACTATCAAAACCATGCACCCCGAGCCCAGCCTAAAACTATTTTGGGGATTTTGAATAGAGGGGGAGGTGTGAAGCCAATTCCTTAATAACCAAACCATTCCATAGTGTCCAGATGATATGAAGATTCCCAAAGTCTAGAGTTGGAAAACCACCTAAAGTTACCTAATTAAATAGCGAAGCATCTACCTAAAATCATACTAGTGATACCATGAGTAGAGTGTCCACTAGTTGGGGTTTTGTTTATTCTAGGGTGAACAAGGAAATAATAATAATAACAATATTAAGGTCATAACAAAGGTAAATAGGCATGGCTAAATAAAACAGTGATAACGCGGGAATTTAAATAAAGCGATAATGCAATAATTTAAATCAACATAATTTTATAAACTGGGATTCAATATGTTCAAAGATGATGTGACTTGCCTTGCTCGCTTTCCCAAACGCCGGCTTCAACTTCCACGAAGAGCGGATCTTCCGAAGCTGCAGCGTCTACACGACCAACAGAAAAGAAAAGGCTTTTACTCTAATAAACTCCATATGACCAGCAGAAACAAAGTACAAAAATGGGTTCTTGACTTCTTAAGGAAAAATTAGAGACTTGAACGGTCCAATTCCGAGTTCAAATGGCCAAGTTATGGCCATTTGAAGTTTATATGCTCTTTAAATGAATATTTGCGAATTTCTTCATTTAAATTTTAATTTAAAAAATGGATTTATTGCGTCAGCCGAGGGGAGGGGCGCGCGGACCGGGTCCACGGGAGTGGGGCCCACGCGGCAGCCTCACGGTCCACGGTGGACCGGGTGCACCCGGCTCACACCGGCCGGCGCCGTGGGTCCCATGCGTCAGCCGCACCCGAGGGCGCGGGCGGCTGACGGCCGGGCCCCACATGGCAGCCGCGGGGCGCGCCCGAAGGTGGCCACGCCGGCACAGCCGACGGGAGGCGGCGCACCCGCGCCCCGATGGTCGCCGCCGGCGACCACCGGCGCGGCGGAGCGGCGCCCGAAAGAGGGGAGGGAAGGGGGAAGCGAATCGGCGGTCCACGGCTCACCCCGGGTCGACGGCGACGACGGGAACGGCGACCGGAGCGGAGGAAGGCGGCGGCGCGGCTCGGGTAGACGGGGACGGCGGCGTTCCGGCGATCGGCGACCGAAACGGAGAGGTGGACGAGGTCGGCGAGGACGCGGTGAAGCCGAAGGAGACGGCGCCGAAGCGGGAGAAGGTCCGGGGCGACGACGGCGGCGGACCGGAGCTCGGCGGCGATGGCGGAGAAAGAGAGCGACGGCGCGAGCTCGATTCCGGCGGAGAGAGAGAGCGGCGAGTGGCGGAAACGGTGGAGGGAGGCATGGGGAGCGTTTATATAGGGTTGGGAGGGGGAGAGAGCGGCCGGATGAGGGGGAAACGGCCGTGGAAGATCCGGCCGCCATTGATGCGCCGGCGAGGTTTAGGGGGAAAGATCTCGAACGAATCCGATGGATAGAGAGAGGGAAAAGTGGGGGGAAAGAGGGAGGGAATCACGGGGAATATTTCCCCCCTCTTGATTGCACGCGGGGCGGACGGGAGCGGCGGGATTTGCGGCGGCGGCGGCGCTAGGGCACGGGCGAGGCGGCGGGAGCGGCGGGAGGAAGGGGATGACGGGTGGGCCCCACCCGTCAGCGAGGGTGGTGGGCGGGCCCGCCCGTCAGCGGCGCGCGCGCAGGGAGGAGGCCGATTGGGCCGCGGGGAAGAGGAGGGAGAGGGAGAGAGATGGGCCGAGCCGGCCCAAGAGGGGGAGAGGGGGGGGAAAAGACTTTTTAGAGCTTTTCTTTTTATAAAACATTTTTAACTTTGTTTATTTCTTAATAATTATTATTTGTGCTCTGAAAATTCCACTAAAATTTATTTACACATTTTAGGCTTTTAGGAAATATACAAAAATCCTCCAAGCCTTATTTGACTTTTAACTTTGCACATTTTAATTGTTGGAGGCTTTCACACGGATTTTAATTATTCTAGGCATAATTTCGAGGATGTATTTCAGAGTCGTTTTGGGACGCGACAGTACCATGAGTAGATTGTCCACTAGTTGGGGTTTTGTTTATTCTAGGGTGAACAAGGAAATAATAACAATAACAATAATAAGGTCATAACAAAGGTAAATAGGCATGGCTAGATAAAACAGTGATAACGCGGGAATTTAAATAAAGCGATAATGCAATAATTTAAATCAAAATAATTTTATAAACTGGGATTCAATATATTCAAGGATGATGTGACTTGCCTTGCTCACTTTCCCAAATGTCGGCTTCAACCTTCACGAAGAGCGGATCTTCCGAAGCTGCAACGTCTACATGACCAACAGAAAATAAAAGGGCTTTTACTCTAATAAACTCCATATAACAAGCAGGAACAAAGCACAAAAATGGGTTCTTGACTTCTTAAGGAAAAAAAAGAGACTTGAACGGTCCAATTCCGAGTTCAAATGGCCAAGTTATGGCCATTTGAAGTTTATATGCTCTTTAAATGAATATTTGCGAATTTCTTCATTTAAATTTTGATTTAAAAAGGGTTTATTGCGTCAGCCGAGGGGAGGGGGCGCGCGGACCGGTTCCACGGGAGTGGGGCCCACGCGGCAGCCTCACGGTCCACGGTGGACCGGGCGCACCCGGGCTCGCACCGGCCGGCGTCGTGGGCCCCACGCGTCAGCCGCATCCGAGGGCGTGGGCGGCTGATGGCCGGGCCCCACGCGGCGGCCACTCGGCACGCCCGAAGGCGGCCACTCGGCGCGACCGGTGGGAGGCGGCGCCCGCGCTCCTATGGTCGCCGGCGGCGGCCATAGGCACGGCGGAGCGGTGGCCGAGAGAGGGGAAGGGAAGGGGGAAAAGAGGCGGCGGTCCACGACCCTAGGTCGACGGCGACGACGAAAAAGGCGGCCGGAGCGGAGGAAGGCGGTGGCGCTAGGGCGCGGGGGAGGCGGGAGGAAGGGGATGACGGGTGCCCCACCCGTCATCGTGGGTGGCGGGCGGGCCCGCCCGTCAGCGGCGCGCACGCGGGGAGAGGCCGAGTAGGCCGCGGGGAGAGGAGAGAGAGAGAGGGGGGAGGAGAGATGGGCCAGGCCGGCCCAAGGGAGGGAAGGGGGACTTTTAGGGTTTTTCTTTTTATAAAATCATTTTAACTTTGTTTATTTCTTAATAATTATTATTTGTGCTCTGAAAATTCCACTAAAATTTATTTACGCATTTTAGGCTTTTTGGAAATTTACAAAAATCCTCTAAGCCTTATTTGGCTTTTAACTTTGCACATTTTAATTGTTGGAGGCTTTCACACGGATTTTAATTATTCCAGGCATCATTTAAGGGATACATTTTAGAGTCGTTTTGGGACGTGACAAGTCGTGTGGGGCATGGTCTTCATTCTATTTGCTTAAGCAACTTGAACCTTAATGAACCAATTTAATAGCAGTAATAAATTCAAGAATTATGGTAGTCGTGGGTGGTTAGTTTTAATAGTCAGCTCTCTCTGTTTGCTGGTTCTGTGTGGGATATTTCAGCTAATTATTTGTGCATAAAATCCTCGTCCAGAAATCACGCCCGAAAATTCACTAGTAATTTCCGAACTTATTTGTGCATAAAATCCTCGTCCAGGAATCAGCCGAGGTACACAAACTGACAATTTAATATACAGATTCATCAAATTAACTAAAACGATAAATACTTACTTAAGAGGCACTTAGTCCTCACCAAGAAGAAAACTGCAACGGAAAATAAAATCTAGCGAAGCTCCGGCTCCACTCCCACAGGCAGCTCAACTGGGGTATAAGCCAAACGTCTTCTCCTTCTGGATCCTTTTTCTTCAACTGAGGTTGATTGATTATTGCAAGGTGAGCATATGACATACTCAGCAAGCCACACAGCAAATATGCAAGTGCACAAGGATACCAAAGGATGGCATAATATAGGCTCATTTGCAAAAGCAGCATTTAGCAAAACATTTAAGAGAAGTAAAACAATGGAGTAATTAATCAGAAATTTTAATCAACATTGAACAGCACACCCATGCTGCACAGGCCCAACCATCCTGAACAACCATACCCGGCTGTACAGATCTAATCTCCAAACCAGGAGCTAAGCAAATTATTACCAGGTATAACATCTATAAATATTGTGCGAGGTGTGAGACTAATCACGAAAAACATTGCTCAACTCGCCCATAACCGCGGGCACGGCTATTCGAATAGTTTTACTCTGGCCAGAGGTGTACCACTGTACCCACAAGACCCGATTCCACACATGTTGCCATGCCCCGAAATACCACCACGGCATTGCAAAGGGGGAAATCATGACAATACCCTTTGCATAACACAATCTACCACAGCGCACCATTCCTGGATCATAATCACCCCCTCAAAAACCAGAGGCATGGACTCCCCAGCGACCCCCGTGGGCTTATCTCCGCCACTTCTCAGTCTGGTGCTCTGCAATGAACCATGCTATACAAAAGGTAAAGCCGTTGCCCATGCTGGCTTGTGGTTGGCACGGTTAATGTTTAACAATAGTAGCTCGCGAACCGGTCCTTAATTGTCATGAGCACGACTCTCAAAACCATGTGCTCACAACCCACCTTTACCATATTTTAGTTGGCAAGTAATTAATTAGCCAATCACGATTGACCATCGTGAACTACCATTAAGCCATCTTAAAATAATAGTGAGTCATAAGTTATCCCAATAGTGTGCTAATGTTTCTAAGCATGGCTAAGCAATCATATCTAATATCTAGCTGAACCAATATATATAGCTCAACTAGTCAAGTTATAATAACCCAAGGTATCAAGGAATAGAGTAATCAATGCAAACAGGCCATAACAAAGGAATAGATTCACACCACCCAGTGACATTCGAAAATAAATGCACAGTTGAAATAAATAGAGAATTTAAATATAGGATCAACATGCTCAAAGGATTGTGTTTAGGATCTGTGTGACTTGCCTTGCAATAATCGGTCTTCAATTAATCTCCTTGAATACTTCCGGCGCACTCGCGAACCTTCGCAACGACAGAAACGACAAGCTAACACGCCAAAACAAGGAAAAGACTAATAAAAACCAGATAAACAATACATAAAAAGTAAACAAACATGTAGATCATAATTTTAGATGAATTATGAGACTTGAACGGCCTCATTCTGACTTCATATGAATTTATTATGAATTTTACAAGATTAAATCTAATTAAAGCCCATTTAAAAAGAATTAAATAAATTTAATTCAATTTATGGACAATTTTAATATGTAGATCTTTATTTTACACAACTTTTGCAACTTGAACCACATTAAACTGAGTTACAATGAATTAGTTATGAATTTTTAAAGATTAAATCGGATTAAAACACTTATATGGATTTTAATTGAATTATGACGCAATAATGAATTATTTTTGAAAAGGAAAAGGGAATTATTGCGTCAGCGGCTAGGGTTTGCGGTGGACCGGGTGCACGGCAACGGTTCACGGGAACGAACGGCCGAGATCGACCCTATCCAAAACGGACGGCCGAGATCAAACGGTCCACGACCGGCTCACGGGAAACGGCAACGATGACGTTAGCGACGACGTCAGCGATGACGTCAGCTCCGGCGGCGGCTCGGCAGCTCGGACGGCGCAAGCTCGCCGGCGAACGACGGCGCTTCGGCACGAACGGAAGGCACCAACGGGTAGAGGGCGACGCGGCGAACTCACCGGTGACCAAAACCACGGCGGAAGAGCAACGGACGGCGCCGGCGACGAGGAAGAAACAGCGGCGGAGATCGGGTCGACGGCGACGGCGGTGCTCCGGCGGTCTTCGGCGGCGGTGAAGCGGCGGACGAGGACGGCGATGACTTGGCGATCACGACGGCGGCCTTCCCGAGTGATGACGACGACCGAATCGACGGCGGTGCACGGCTAGACGAACGGCGGCGACGGCGGCGCAAAAGCTCACGGGGCTAGGGCGCTACACACGGCGGCGAGCGAAGGCGAGAGTGGCGGCGGGTAGAGGAGAGCTCGGGGGTCCTTTTAAAGGGGCTAAGAGGCGGCGACGGAGGCCCACGGCTGCCGGCGACGAGAAGGAAAGATCGGGGATTCGGAGGAAAGAGGCCGATCCGAATCGAACTCGAATCCACGAATTTCCAAACGATTTTAGACGATGATTCCAAAAGAGAAAAGGAAGAGGAGATCGAGAAGATTGTTTCCCCTCAAAAGATTTCACCGGATCGGGAAAGGAGCGGCCGGATTGGAAAGCGGCGGCGGCGCGGCTCGGCTAGGGTTTCGGCCAGGCGACGGCGCGAGGAGGAAGACAAGTCCGACAGGTGGGGCCCACCTGTCAGCGGCTGAGAGAGGAGGAAGGGGCGCGGCGGACTGGGCCGACTTGGGCCGGGGAGGGAGAGAGAAAGAGAGAGGTTTTGGGCCGACTTTCGGCCCAAAGCCAAAAGAGACTTTTAAAAAACCTTTTTCATTTTAAATTGTTCATGAAATGCAATTCCATTGATTAAAAATACTTCCTTAGCTCAAATAAATCCCAGAAAAATCTAGGAATTATAGAATTAAGCAAAGTATTTAACAAAATTTTATCTAGCCCAGTTTTATATTGAGATTTAACAAATTAAAATTAGATCTTCTCTTTTAAGCTTTTAAAATCATTTCTAATAATTCCTTTTAAACAACGATTTATAATTTAAGGATTTTTAAACAAGAAAAGCTCTTAACAAATATAATTAGATCATTACTGAACTGTTCTTTGTATCATTTAGGAATTGAGCTCCGAAAAATCCGAGAAAATTTCAGAGAGTTGACTTAATCATGGAGAATTTAATAAAAATTAAATCCATCCATGCTTTATATTTAGGAAATTTTATTTCCCACATTTTACTTCACTTGTAAATTAAAGATCATTTAATATAAACTCTAATAATAATTTATTAAATAATTTATAAATCCTGAAACAAAAATCAGGATGTGACATTTTAATTGTTGGAGGCTTTCACACGGATTTTAATTATTCTAGGCATCATTTAAGGGATACATTTTAGAGTCATTTTGGGACGTGACAAGTCGTGTGGGGCATGGTCTTCATTCTATTTGATAAAGCAACTTGAACCTTAATGAACCAATTTAATAGCAGTAATAAATTCAAGAATTATGGTAGTCGTGGGTGGTTAGTTTTAATAGTCAGCTCTCTCTGTTTGCTGGTTCTGTGTGGGATATTTCAGATGGTGACAACCAGGAGAAGTGCTGCTACCGGTGATGGCAACCAACCCGAAGGTAGCAACCCCAACATCCAAGGCGGCCCACCTCCACCTCCTCCCCCGCCTCCACCACCACCACCAGACACCAACTCCATCCTCACCCAAATCCTCGCCTAGCAGGCCAACATGATGGCTGCTTTCCTCCATCACATCCAAAATCCGCCACAGCATAATGCTCCACCTCCACCACCACCCCCACAACACTCTAAACTCGCTGAGTTCCTCCGCATCCGTCCGCCTACCTTCTCTAGCTCCAATAACCCCGTGGATGCTTTGGATTGGTTGCATGCCGTGGGGAAAAAGTTAGACACCGTGCAGTGCCACGATGAGGAGAAAGTCATCTTTGCCGCTCACCAACTACAGGGGCCCGCATCTCTATGGCGGGACCACTTCCAGGCTACGCAGCCAGAGGGGCAGCCTTTTACTTGGGCCCGCTTCACCGCCGCTTTCCGGAGGACCCATGTGCTCGCCGGAGTCATGGCCCTTAAGAAAAGGGAATTCCGAGAGTTGAAGCAAGGCAACCGCTCTGTGATGAAGTATTTGCATGAGTTTAACAACCTGGCCCGGTACGCCCCGGAGGATGTTCGTGAAGATGAGGAGAAGCAAGAGAAATTCTTGTCAGGAATGGACCCTGAGCTGTCCGTGCGTCTGGTCTCCGGGGACTATCCGGATTTCCAACGTCTGGTAGACAAGAGCATCCGCTTGGAAGCCAAGCACAAGGAACTGGAGTCGCACAAGCGTCGCTTGGCAAATTTCCGCAATCAACAGGGGGCTAACCAAAGGGTTCGCTACACCAATCCCTATCTAGGGGGATCCTCCTCGCTGCAGCAGCAGCAGTAGAAACCATGCTCCGCGCCCCGACCTCAATTCGTGGTGCGCGTCCCACAGCCGCAGCAACAGCAGAGTCAGCAAGGGACCCGTGCGCCCCGTCCTCCTGCGCCCGTTGTGCAGACTGGTCAAGGCCGTAGAGACGTTCAAGTTCAGCAGCGTCTGTGCTTCAACTACTTCGAGCCCGGGCACTTTGCGGATAAATGCCCAAAGCCGAGGCGCCAGCAAGGCCAAGCGCCTCCCCGCCCCAACAACGGTGGTAAGGATGTCATTCGGGGTCGTGTGAACCACGTGACTGCCGAGGATGTGCTGACAACTCCAGACGTCATCGTTGGTACGTTCCTCATTCATTCCATCCCTGCTACCATTTTGTTCGACTCTGGAGCTTCCCACTCGTTTATATCTGTGCCATTCGTGGGGAGAAATCAGTTGGGGGTAGAAAGGCTTAGGAACCCTCTGCTCATCACCACCCCTGGAGGGGTTATGACAGCAAAGTATTATAGCCCTGCCATTCCTATAGAAATCCAGGGAATTCCTTTTCCCTCGGATCTGATTCTTCTAGACACCAAGAACTTGGATTTGATCCTTGGGATGAATTGGTTGGCTCAATTCCAATGAGTAGTGGATTGCGCAAGACGCACTGTCACTCTGTACCGAGGGCCGGAACAACCGGTTGTTTTCTTTGCACCCCCAACCTCTGTCGGCAGTTCAGAACTTCATCAGATAGGACTGTCAGAAATCCCCATCGTCAGTGAGTTCGGAGATGTGTTTCCGGAAGAACTACCCGGTATGCCGCCCAAGCGAGAGATTGAGTTCCGAATAGATCTTGCTCCAGGAACCACTCCTCTGTACAAGCGACCCTACCATTTGGCAGCAAATGAACTGGCCGAAGTCAAGAAACAGTTGGAAGAGTTAAAAGAAAAGGGGTACATACGGCCGAGCACTTCCCCCTGGGGTGCTCCTGTGATTTTTGTGGAGAAGAAAGACAAGACAAAGAGGATGTGCGTTGACTACAGAGCTCTCAATGAAGTTACTATCAAAAACAAGTACCCTCTTCCCCGGATCGATGATCTGTTCGATCAGCTTAAAGGTGCCACGGTATTCTCCAAGATTGACCTTCGCTCCGGATATCACCAATTGCGTATCCGTGAAGAAGATATCCCGAAGACCGCATTCACCACGCGTTATGGACTGTATGAATTCACGGTGATGTCGTTCGGGCTGACCAATGCTCCTGCCTTCTTCATGAACTTAATGAACAAAGTGTTCATGGAATACTTGGATATGTTTGTTGTGGTCTTCATCGACGACATCTTGGTATACTCACAATCAGAGGAAGACCATCAACAGCATCTCCGTCTGGTGTTGGGAAAGTTGCGGGAACATCAATTGTATGCCAAGCTTAGGAAGTGTGAGTTCTGGTTGTCCGAAGTCAAATTCTTAGGGCACATGATATCTGCTAAAGGAGTTGCTGTGGACCCCGAAACAGTGACCGCCGTCACTGATTGGAAGCAACCCAAGACAGTTACTCAGGTTCGCAGCTTTTTGGGTTTGGCAGGATACTACCGGAGGTTCATCGAGAACTTCTCCAAAATCGCTCGACCCATGACACAGTTGTTGAAGAAAGAAGAAAAATTTATGTGGAGCCCGCAATGCGAGAAGGCGTTCCAAACTCTCAAGGAAAAGCTGGTTTCCTCGCCAGTTTTAATCTTACCGGATACTCGCAAGGACTTCATGGTGTACTGTGACGCTTCGCGCCAAGGATTGCGGTGCGTGCTCATGCAGGAAGGTCATGTGGTAGCCTATGCCTCACGCCAGCTACGGCTTTATGAAGGCTTTGGTGTCTAGCCCGTGCCTGCCGTCAAGCGCCTGTGGTCGTCGCCCTAGTCTTCCGCTGTTTTTCGTTTGTCTTCTTGTGTGCTGAGTCTTCGCCGCCCATGTAATAAATTAATTAATTACGCTTCCGCTTGTTAAACTCTGAATTGTATCAACTTTTGGTGTACCTTGCCTCCTGGGACAAGGAATAATGCACGCACGTAAGGAACGCCCGTTGGGTTATTTCCGGTCGTGACAGAGCACCAGCATCGGCTATGAATCCTATTATTAAGCCATGGCCATTTAGAGGATGGGGAATTGATATGATTGGTCAGATTAATCCACCTTCGAGCAAGGGACATAAGTTTATATTGGTAGCAACAGATTATTTCAACAAATGGGTGGAGGCAGTTCCTTTGAAGAAGGTTGATTCTGGAGATGCGATTCAATTTCTTAAAGAACATATTGTCTACCGGTTTGGTGTTCCTCAGACTATCACGACCGATCAGGGGTCTATTTTTATGTCCGATGAGTTTGTTCAATTCACCGATAGTATGGGCATTAAATTGTTGAATTCATCACCATACTATGCGCAAGCTAATGGACAAGCTGAGGCATCTAACAAGAGTTTGATCAAGTTGATTAAGACAAAGATCTCTGATTTCCCTCGGCAATGGCATACAAGATTAGCCGAAGCGTTGTGGTCTTATCGGATGGCGTGTCATGGATCAATTCAAGTTCCTCCTTATAAGCTTGTTTATGGACATGAAACAATTTTACTATGGGAAAGTACCATCGGCTCAAGGAGAATAGATTTACAAGATAAATTGACAGCCGATGAATATTGCAATCTTATGGTGGATGAAACGGAAGATTTAGTTTAGTCCGATTACGTGCTTTGGAAAAAGTGACAAGGGATAAGGAGCGGATTGCTCGTCATTATAATAAGAAGGTTGTACCCAAGTCCTTTTCAGAAGGCGAGTTGGTTTGGAAATTGATTCTGCCGATAGGAACGCGTGAGAACAAATTTGGCAAGTGGTCGCCGAATTGGGAGGGACCATGTCAAATATACAAAGTTGTATCCAAAGGAGCTTATATATTGCAAGGGCTTGATGGTTAAGTTTTTGGACAAGCACTCAATGGAAAGTACTTGAAGAAGTATTATCCAAGTGTTTGGATTAATTCATGATCGACTGAATTTTGCCGATGCATGTTAGCCGATTTGTTGACATCGACTTTAGATGGCCGATATTAGTTATATCGCCCTTAGTATTTGAATTTTGCCGATGCATGTTAGCCAATTTGTTGACATCAACTTTAGATGGCCGATATTAGTTATATCGCCCTTAGTATTTGTAACGTCCCGCCTCTCCTAGGCCGGGCCCGCTTACATCTGATAGCTTTTATAGGTCATAGACTGCCCTCACAGACCAACACAAATCTTTTCTACACACTTTATCCTCACTCGTGCGCACCCGGGAAGAATTTCCCGGTCGGTCACCCATCCCAAATTGCTCTAGGCCAAGCACGCTTAACCTTGGAGTTCTTCGGAGATCGGCTTCTGGAAAAGAAGTTGCAACTTGTTGATATGAATATTCTTTTAATCCTATTAAGCCCTAGGTCGGGATGTCACATCCTCACCCCCTTAAGAGAGATCGACGTCCCCATCGATCAACCCCAAGCCAGGAACGTCTCCTCTTGGTCACGTCCGTGTGTCCAGTGCCAGCGCATGTGCCATGCTGTGTGATCACTCCGGGTCCACACCAGCCATGCGCACCATGCCTGCGCAACTGCGACACACGCGCCCGTGAAACCGCGAGAGTCGGCTTTGATACCATTTTGTAATGTCCCACCTCTCCTAGGCCGGGCCCACTTACATCTGATAGCTTTTATAGGTCGTAGACAGCCCTCACAGACCAACACAACTGATACCATTTTGTAACGTCCCACCTCTCCCAGGCCTGGCCCGCATACATCTGATAGCTTTTATAGGTCATAGACTGCCCTTACAGACCAACACAAGTCAAACCGCAAGAGTCGGCTCTGATACCATTTTGTAATGTCCCACCTCTCCCAGGCCGGGCCCGCTTACATCTGATAGCTTTTATAGGTCATAGACAGCCCTCACAGACCAACACAACTGATACAATTTTGTAACGTCCCACCTCTCCCAGGCCCGGCCCGTATACATCTGATAGCTTTTATAGGTCATAGACTACCCTCACAAACTAACACAAGTCTTTTATACACGCTTTGTCCTTACTCGTGCGCACCCGGGAAGAATTTCCCGGTCAGTCACTCATCCCAAATTGCTCCCTCATCCCAAATTGCTCCAGGCCAAGCACGCATAACCTTGGAGTTCTTCGGAGAACGGCTCCCGGAAAAGAAGTTGCAACTAGTTGATATAAGTATTCTTTTAATCCTATTAAGCCCTAGGCCGGGATGTCACAGTATTTTTGTTTTATCATAATCGGTTGTGCTTTGCTGATGTATAATGGCCGATATAAGTTATATCGCCCTTAGCATTTTTATTTTTTATCATAATCGGTTGTGTTCTACCGATGTATGATGGCCGATATTTGTCATATCGCCCTTAGTACAATTCTAATTTTATCAATGTATTCAACATTGCAAAATTAAGGGGGCAGACATATATGAAAATAACGGATTTTAAAAAGCAGATTTCACAGTGGCAAAATATGTATATGTGGTCTGGGTTACAAAAATATTTCTAATGCCCTAGTACAGATGATCATTCAGAGATATATCTATGGATAGCCGATACAGCCCTTTGCCCGATTTGTTCTACTTCTTCAATGGCTTGGGCATCTTGAGCATCGGTTCCAGGGATCACCTTCAGAGACTTAGTCAATTCGGCCAGATGTTTGATGGAGGTTTTCAACTTGGATTTTTGTTCCTCTATGGCCTTGGGCCAATCGGCTAACTTTTATTTTTCTAGCGCAAGTGCAGCATTGCATTCCTCTAATTGAGCCAGGAGTTCTATCCTGCGAGATTCTAGCCGATCTATATTGTTCTGAATTGGAGCTGGCCCAACAGATATTTGATCAAGCTTCAGTTTCTCTTCATTGACAGATTGCCGACTGGCTTGGATAGTCGCTTCTAGTTCTCTTCTTTCATGCCGATCAGCTAACCTTTGTCTTGCTTTTCTCTAGTTTGAATTGGTATTGTTCGAGGAACATAGCCGGGGTAAGCATGGTAACTAAGTCTTCTGGAATTAAATCTTGGATTTCTCCAAATCTAGCCCTGATCGATCCACAGTCAACCACTGTCACGCCCTAAAAATCGCCTAATTTAAAAATACATTGTTTAAGTCATTTTTAGAAATTATTTTAAAAGCCTACAAGCTAAACCCTAATTTTCTAGGAAAATTTTCAACATAAAAATGAGCTAGATAAAATTTTATTAAATACTATACTTTCTCCTCTATTTTCTAGAATTTTCTGGGAATTATTTGAGCAAGGGAAGTATTTTTAATAATTGAAACAACATTTCACAAATTGTTTTATTTAAAAAAAGTTCAAAAAAACCCCTCTCTAAGCCGTTGGGCCGAATTCGGCCCAACACTCTCTCTCTCTCTCGCGGCCCAAGCCGGCCCAGCGCCGCCCGAGTCGGCTCAAGCCGAGCCGCCGCCCTCCCTCACGTGGGACACCGACATGTGGGGCCCACATGTCGGGCCCTTCTCCTACCTCCGGCCGGCCGCCCTAGCTAGCCCGAGCCGCCTCCTTTCTCCTCTCAAATCCGCTCCAATCCGACCCCGATTCCTCCGGGTTTTTGAGGGGATTTTATCCTCTCGTTTTCCCCTATCTTTCCCCTCAAGAATCGGAGCAAATGGTTGTGTATTTTATCCAAATCGAATTCGTTTTCGAGTTTATCTCCAAAACCGAGTTTTGATTTTCTCGGATCGATTTCTTGCGGGAGGAGTTCGATCTCTTCAATCCAATGCTATAAATAGGACCCCCTAGTTCTCCTCTTTCGTTTGCCCCCTCTCCCGTCCTCTCCCGTGCTCCGTAGCGCCGCCGCCGCACGCGTTTAGTTCGCCGCCGCCGCCGGTCGTCTTCAGCCGCGCCGCGCCGCCGCTTGCGCCGTCGCCGCCGCTTGCCGCCGCCACCTTTAGGTGCGCCAAGGGGAAGGGAAGCCCGGCCGCCTCCTCCCCGTCGTCGCCGACCGCCGTATCTCGCCGCCGGCGAGGTCCGAGCCGTTGCCGTCGCCTCCTCTCGTCGCCGGCCGTCGTCGGTCGTCGTTCGGCACATTGGTGAGCACCATCGGGTTCGCGTCGTCGTCCTCTACGTGTAGATGCCCTTAGATAGCCCGGCCGACCTCTCTAGCTCCGGCGAGGTCGCCACCCATGTCGTGGCTGCCGTCGATGACGTCATCGTGACATCATCATCTTTTCTTTTTCCCTTTTTCTAATAGATTAAATCTTCGGAAAATCATAACTAAATAACCGTAGATCCGTTTCAGGTGGTTCAAGTTGCTAAATTTTTCTAAAATCAAGATCTACATGTTAAAAATATCCACATGTACTGTTTATGCTTGTTTTTGTACTGTTTTGTTGATTTTTGTTTAATTGCTTTAGTTTCCGACGTTCCGGAGGAGAGCGTTTTCGTTGAGCAAGGTTCCGAAGCATTTGCGGAAGCCCAAGGCAAGTCACACAGATCCCAAACAACCCTTTGAGCATGTTGAACCCGTTTAAAGCTATTATTTTATTTCAACTATGCATTATTTTCGAATGTCATCGGGTGGTGAACCTTTCCCAATTAAATAATGGCCGAAGATGACTTTATTTTCCTATGGGTTATAATTTGATTAGCATGAACCTTATATATTGGATTGGTTCAGCTAAATGCTATATGTAAGTTTGCTTAGCCATGCTTAGAAACATTAGCTAACTAAAGGGATTAAACTATGTTATATTATTATTATTAATGATGGTTATATTTAATGGTCGCTCACGATGGTTAATCGTGTGATGTTAATTAATTGATAATTAAAACCTGGTTAAGGTGGGTTGTGAGCATATGGTTTTGATGGTTGTGCTCATGACAATTAAGGACCGGTTCGCGAGCTACTGTTGTGAGACATTAACCGTACCAACCACAAGCCAGCATGGGCAACGGCTTTACCTTTTGTATAGCATGGTTCATTATAGTGTGCCAGACTGAGAAGCGGCGAGAAGTCCGTGGGGGTCGCTGGGGAGTCCATGCCTTGTTTTATAAGGGGGTGATTATGATCCAGGAACGGTGCACTGTTTTGAGTTGTGTTGTGCAAAGGGTATTGTCACGATTTCCCCCTTTGCAATGCCGTGGTGGTATTTCGGGGCATGGCAACATGTGTGGAATCGTGTCTTGTGGGTACAGTGGTACACCTCTGGCCAGAGTAAAACTATTCGAATAGCCGTGCCCGCGGTTATGGGCGGGTTGAGCAATGTTTTTCGTGATTAGTCTCACACTTCTCACAATAAATATGGATGTTAATATTTGGTAATAATTTGCTTAGCTCCTGGTTTGGAGTTAGATCTGTACAGCCGGGTATGGTTGTTCAGGATGGTTGGGCCTGTGCAGCATGGGTGTGCTGTTCAGTGTTGATTAAAAATTGATGATTAACTACTCTACTGTTTTACTTATCTTAAATCTTTGCTAAATGCTGTTTTTGCAAATGAGCCTATATTAAGCCATCCTTTGGAATCCTTGTGCACTTGCATATTTGCTGTGTGGCTTGTTGAGTATGTCATATGCTCATTCTTGCAATAATCATCAAACCTCAGTTGAAGACAAGTTGCGAAGGAGAAGACGTTTGGCTTATACCCCAGTTGAGCTGCCTGTGGGAGTGGAGCTGAAGCCATCGCTAGACCGTTAATTCCGCTGCTGATTTCTTTTCTTTGTAAGTATGTAACGTTAATATTAAGATGGATTTGTATATTAAATTGTCAGTTTGTGTACCTCGGCTGATTCCTGGACGAGGATTTTATGCACAAATTAGTTCGGAAATTACTAGTGAATTTCCGGGCGTGACAAGTTGGTATTAGAGCCATCTCGACTGTAGGATAAGCCAAATGGTCAAACTTTAAGGACGAATTTTTCCGAAAAAAATGATTTGTGAAAATTTCTCCTTTCTTCCTTATCTAGAATTCTTTGCAAATTGTTTCATTGTCTACTCCCGTCTCTCTTTCAACTTGAGTAGTTCTGAGACATTGAAACTTGAAGACGCCAATGAGGTCTACTTATGGAGGTTAAGAAAAGTGGATCGAGGAAGAACTGAAGTGCCCAGATGTCAAGATGGAATGAAGTTGGCATCCTACCTTAGAACCTATGCCGCCAAAGTAACTTTGAAGAATAGTTAGTAGGGTAGAACGCTTGTTGTTTGCTTTGTGTGTAGGTATGGTTGCATTCCCATCATTGGAGTAGTTCATTGATGAGTGTGTAACTATACTAGGTTGCTTGTTTAATCAACTTGAACAATATAATGGTCTACACACATCAGATCAGTGTTAAACTGGTTAAGGTCTTGTCTTCAGTGTAACCCCTCTCCTTCTATCTTTTCTAATCTGAATAGATGGTGAACACGCGCACCGGAAGTGGAAGTGGAAGTGGAAACAATAACAATGAAGGGAACCCAACTCTTGCTCAAGTGCTGGCTCAACAGACCCAACTGATCAATCTGTTAGTGCAACAGGCACAGAATCAGCAGGCAAACAATCAGAACCAGAATCCACCCCCACCTCCCCAAAACAAGCTGGCAGATTTCTTACGTGTGAGACCCCCTACCTTTTCAAGCACCACCAATCCAGTAGAAGCAGGAGATTGGCTGCATGCGGTGGAGAAGAAGTTGGACTTGATCCAGTGTACTGAGCAGGAGAAAGTTTCTTTTGCTTCGCATCAACTGCATGGACCTGCTGCGGAATGGTGGGATCATTTTCGCCAAGGCAGGGCTGAAGGAGAACCTATTATGTGGCAGGAATTCACGGCCGCTTTCAGGAAGACACACATACCAGCGGGTGTTGTAGCTCTAAAGAAGAGAGAATTTAGAGCACTCAACCAGGGATCTCGTTCGGTCACCGAGTATCTCCATGATTTCAACCGTTTAGCCCGCTATGCTCCGGAAGATGTTCGCACCGATGAAGAGCGTCAGGAGAAATTCTTGGAGGGACTGAATGATGAGTTGTCTTATGCCTTGATGTCTACGGATTTCCGAGATTTCCAGCAGTTGGTGGACAAGGCGATTCGTCAGGAAGACAAGTATAACCGGATGGAGCAGAAGAAGCGCAGGGCTGCCCAATTCAAGGCACAACAGGGCAGTAACCAGAGGCCGCGTCTCGTTACTGGACCACAAGCTCCATCGTACCCTCAAGGAGGATCTTCATCAGTTGTCCGTCCCCAACGCCAGTTCTACAACAACAATACTGGTAATCGTGGCAATGACAATCGCAACATGGTTGCTCGTCCTGCAGCAACGCCAGTTCAGAACCAGCCCGTCAGGAAGGAACAGGGAAGCAAGCCAGGGGTGTGCTTCAATTGTGGTGATCCAGGACATTATGCTGATAAGTGTCCTAAGCCTCGGCGCGTGAAGAACGCTCCAGCCCCGAACAACTCCAATGTTCCAGCACCGAAGGCACGTGTTAATCATGTTGCAGCAGCAGAAGCTCAGAGTGCACCAGATGTGGTTTTGGGTACGTTTCCTGTTAACTCTATACCCGCATCTGTGCTTTTTGATTCCGGTGCTACACATTCCTTTTTGTCTAAAAGTTTTGCGAGCAATCATGGGATGGAAGTTATTAGTCTTGGGAGACCTTTACTAGTTAATACCCCAGGCAATCAAGTATTTTCGACACAGTATTGTCCTTCCGCTACTATAGAAATAGAAGAAGTTCCTTTCCCATCCTCGCTTATCTTGCTAGAATCCAAAGATCTAGATGTTATCTTAGGGATGGACTGGTTATCTCGTCACAGAGGAGTTATAGATTGTGCCAACCGTAAGGTGACTTTACCCAGTAGCAATGGGGAAACCGTTTCTTTCTTTGTGTCCTCTCCTAAATCTCATGGTGTGATCTTAAACCAAGTTGCTCTACAAGAGATCCCCATAGTACAAGACTACCCAGACGTGTTTCCCGAGGATTTGCCGGGTATGCCACCTAAGAGAGACATAGAGTTTCGGATAGACTTGGTACCTGGAACCAACCCTATCCATAAGAGACCATACAGAATGGCAGCTAATGAGTTAGCTGAGGTGAAGAGACAGGTGGATGATTTGCTTCAGAAAGGATACATTAGACCCAGTACTTCGCCATGGGGAGCACCAGTCATCTTTGTCGAGAAGAAAGATCATACTCAGAGAATGTGCGTGGATTATCGAGCGTTGAATGAGGTTACTATCAAGAATAAGTATCCTCTACCCAGAATTGATGACCTGTTTGATCAACTGGAAGGTGCTACAGTTTTCTCTAAGATAGATCTCCGTTCTGGATATCATCAACTTCGAATCCGTGAGGAAGATATACCAAAGACCGCCTTCACAACTCGGTATGGTTTGTTCGAATGTACCGTTATGTCATTTGGACTCACTAATGCCCCAGCCTTTTTCATGAATCTGATGAACAAGGTGTTTATGGAATATCTGGATAAGTTTGTCGTGGTGTTTATTGATGACATTCTTATTTACTCCAAGACGAAGGAAGAACATGAAGAGCATCTTCGTCTAGCTTTAGAGAAACTACGTGAGCATCAGCTTTATGCCAAGTTCAGTAAATGTGAATTTTGGTTGTCCGAAGTGAAGTTTCTTGGTCATGTCATCTCATCTGGGGGAGTGGCAGTAGATCCAAGCAATGTGGAGTCAGTGTTAAGTTGGAAGCAACCCAGGACGGTTTCAGAAATTCGTAGTTTCCTTGGACTTGCAGGGTATTACCGCAGGTTTATTGAGAACTTTTCAAAGATCGCCAGACCAATGACTCGTCTGCTTCAGAAGGAAGTGAAGTACAAGTGGACGGAGGATTGTGAACGAAGTTTCCAAGAACTGAAGAAAAGGCTAGTGACTGCGCCTGTATTACTTTTGCCTGATTCGAGGAAAGGTTTCCAAGTGTATTGTGATGCATCCCGACTCGGTTTGGGTTGTGTGTTGATGCAAGAAGGAAAGGTGGTTGCCTATGCATCTAGGCAATTACGTCCTCATGAGAATAACTACCCAACGCATGACCTAGAGTTGGCAGCTGTGGTGCATGCATTGAAGATTTGGCGTCATTATCTTTTCGGTAACCGTACAGAGATATATACAGATCATAAAATTTTGAAGTACATTTTCACTCAACCTGATTTGAACATGCGTCAGCGAAGATGGTTAGAATTGATTAAAGATTATGATATGGAAATCCACTATCACCCGGGGAAAGCAAATGTTGTAGCCGATGCTCTTAGCAGGAAAAGCTACTGTAATATGTCAGAAGGTCGACGTTTACCTTGGGAGTTATGCCAAGAATTTGAAAAGTTGAACTTGGGAATAGTCAGCAAAGGTTTTGTGGCCGCTTTACAAGCTAAACCTACTCTGTTTGATCAAGTCAGAGAAGCTCAAGTGAATGATCCTGACATACAAGAAATTAAAAAGAACATGAGAAAAGGAAAAGCCATCGGTTATGTAGAAGATGAGCAAGGAACTGTGTGGTTAGGAGAAAGAATTTGCGTCCCAGAAAATAAGGAGTTGAAGGATACTATCATGAAAGAAGCTCATGAAACTTTGTATTCCATTCACCCTGGAAGCACTAAGATGTATCAAGACCTAAAGCAACAATTCTGGTGGGCCAGTATGCGACGTGAGATAGCAGAATATGTGGCTCTATGTGATGTATGTCAGCGGGTCAAGGCAGAACATCAGAAGCCAGCCGGTCTGTTACAACCGTTGAAGATTCCAGAGTGGAAGTGGGAAGAAATAGGAATGGATTTTATAACCGGTCTACCCAGAACGTCGGCAGGACATGATTCTATTTGGGTAGTGGTTGATAGGTTGACAAAAGTCGCTCACTTCATACCGGTCAAAACAACCTACACGGGGAATAAGCTTGCAGAGTTATACATGGCCAGAGTGGTATGTTTGCATGGTGTTCCTAAGAAGATAGTGTCAGATAGAGGTAGCCAGTTTACTTCGAAGTTTTGGCAGAAGTTACAAGTAGAGATGGGTACCCGTTTAAATTTCAGTACTGCTTATCATCCTCAAACAGATGGACAGACGGAAAGAGTAAACCAAATTTTAGAAGATATGTTGAGAGCCTGTGTTCTAGATTTTGGTGGAAGTTGGGATAAGAATTTGCCGTACGCGGAATTCTCATATAACAATAGTTATCAAGCTAGTTTGCAAATGTCTCCGTATGAAGCATTATATGGTCGAAAGTGCTGTACGCCGCTCCTTTGGGATCAAACCGGTGAACGTCAAGTTTTTGGGACAGACATATTGCGAGAGGCGGAAGAAAAAGTGAAGATTATCCAAGAAAGGTTGCGCGTTGCTCAGTCACGTCAGAAGAGCTATGCCGACAATCGTCGCAGAGATTTGGCTTTCGAAGAAGGAGATTATGTATACCTTCGGGTTACGCCGTTACGAGGTGTTCATCGTTTCCAGACCAAAGGGAAATTGGCACCGCGTTTTGTGGGACCTTTTAAGATTGTGAGTCGAAGAGGTGAAGTAGCTTATCAGTTAGAGTTGCCTCCGTCAATGGCGGGAATACATGACGTGTTCCACGTGTCTCAGTTGAAGAAATGTTTACGTGTACCTACGGAGGAAGCAGATCCTGATCGTATAGAGCTACAAGAAGATTTAACTTATGTTGAGAAGCCAGTCAGAATCTTGGAAGTAAGCGAGAGGAATACCAGGAATCGCGTTATACGGTTCTGTAAGGTTCAGTGGAGTAATCATTCAGAAGAAGAAGCCACTTGGGAGCGAGAAGATGAATTGAAGTCAGCTCATCCTCATCTTTTCGTCAGTTCTTCTGAATCTCGAGGACGAGATTCCGTTTAAGGGGGTAGGTTTGTCACGCCCTAAAAATCGCCTAATTTAAAAATACATTGTTTAAGTCATTTTTAGAAATTATTTTAAAAGCCTACAAGCTAAACCCTAATTTTCTAGGAAAATTTTCAACATAAAAATGAGCTAGATAAAATTTTATTAAATACTATACTTGCTTCTCTATTTTCTAGAATTTTCTGGGAATTATTTGAGCAAGGGAAGTATTTTTAATAATTGAAACAACATTTCACAAATTGTTTTATTTAAAAAAAGTTCAAAAAAACCCCTCTCTAAGCCGTTGGGCCGAATTCGGCCCAACACTCTCTCTCTCTCTCGCGGCCCAAGCCGGCCCAGCGCCGCCCGAGTCGGCTCAAGCCGAGCCGCCGCCCTCCCTCACGTGGGACACCGACATGTGGGGCCCACATGTCGGGCCCTTCTCCTACCTCCGGCCGGCCGCCCTAGCTAGCCCGAGCCGCCTCCTTTCTCCTCTCAAATCCGCTCCAATCCGACCCCGATTCCTCCGGGTTTTTGAGGGGATTTTATCCTCTCGTTTTCCCCTATCTTTCCCCTCAAGAATCGGAGCAAATGGTTGTGTATTTTATCCAAATCGAATTCGTTTTCGAGTTTATCTCCAAAACCGAGTTTTGATTTTCTCGGATCGATTTCTTGCGGGAGGAGTTCGATCTCTTCAATCCAATGCTATAAATAGGACCCCCTAGTTCTCCTCTTTCGTTTGCCCCCTCTCCCGTCCTCTCCCGTGCTCCGTAGCGCCGCCGCCGCACGCGTTTAGTTCGCCGCCGCCGCCGGTCGTCTTCAGCCGCGCCGCGCCGCCGCTTGCGCCGTCGCCGCCGCTTGCCGCCGCCACCTTTAGGTGCGCCAAGGGGAAGGGAAGCCCGGCCGCCTCCTCCCCGTCGTCGCCGACCGCCGTATCTCGCCGCCGGCGAGGTCCGAGCCGTTGCCGTCGCCTCCTCTCGTCGCCGGCCGTCGTCGGTCGTCGTTCGGCACATTGGTGAGCACCATCGGGTTCGCGTCGTCGTCCTCTACGTGTAGATGCCCTTAGATAGCCCGGCCGACCTCTCTAGCTCCGGCGAGGTCGCCACCCATGTCGTGGCTGCCGTCGATGACGTCATCGTGACATCATCATCTTTTCTTTTTCCCTTTTTCTAATAGATTAAATCTTCGGAAAATCATAACTAAATAACCGTAGATCCGTTTCAGGTGGTTCAAGTTGCTAAATTTTTCTAAAATCAAGATCTACATGTTAAAAATATCCACATGTACTGTTTATGCTTGTTTTTGTACTGTTTTGTTGATTTTTGTTTAATTGCTTTAGTTTCCGACGTTCCGGAGGAGAGCGTTTTCGTTGAGCAAGGTTCCGAAGCATTTGCGGAAGCCCAAGGCAAGTCACACAGATCCCAAACAACCCTTTGAGCATGTTGAACCCGTTTAAAGCTATTATTTTATTTCAACTATGCATTATTTTCGAATGTCATCGGGTGGTGAACCTTTCCCAATTAAATAATGGCCGAAGATGACTTTATTTTCCTATGGGTTATAATTTGATTAGCATGAACCTTATATATTGGATTGGTTCAGCTAAATGCTATATGTAAGTTTGCTTAGCCATGCTTAGAAACATTAGCTAACTAAAGGGATTAAACTATGTTATATTATTATTATTAATGATGGTTATATTTAATGGTCGCTCACGATGGTTAATCGTGTGATGTTAATTAATTGATAATTAAAACCTGGTTAAGGTGGGTTGTGAGCATATGGTTTTGATGGTTGTGCTCATGACAATTAAGGACCGGTTCGCGAGCTACTGTTGTGAGACATTAACCGTACCAACCACAAGCCAGCATGGGCAACGGCTTTACCTTTTGTATAGCATGGTTCATTATAGTGTGCCAGACTGAGAAGCGGCGAGAAGTCCGTGGGGGTCGCTGGGGAGTCCATGCCTTGTTTTATAAGGGGGTGATTATGATCCAGGAACGGTGCACTGTTTTGAGTTGTGTTGTGCAAAGGGTATTGTCACGATTTCCCCCTTTGCAATGCCGTGGTGGTATTTCGGGGCATGGCAACATGTGTGGAATCGTGTCTTGTGGGTACAGTGGTACACCTCTGGCCAGAGTAAAACTATTCGAATAGCCGTGCCCGCGGTTATGGGCGGGTTGAGCAATGTTTTTCGTGATTAGTCTCACACTTCTCACAATAAATATGGATGTTAATATTTGGTAATAATTTGCTTAGCTCCTGGTTTGGAGTTAGATCTGTACAGCCGGGTATGGTTGTTCAGGATGGTTGGGCCTGTGCAGCATGGGTGTGCTGTTCAGTGTTGATTAAAAATTGATGATTAACTACTCTACTGTTTTACTTATCTTAAATCTTTGCTAAATGCTGTTTTTGCAAATGAGCCTATATTAAGCCATCCTTTGGAATCCTTGTGCACTTGCATATTTGCTGTGTGGCTTGTTGAGTATGTCATATGCTCATTCTTGCAATAATCATCAAACCTCAGTTGAAGACAAGTTGCGAAGGAGAAGACGTTTGGCTTATACCCCAGTTGAGCTGCCTGTGGGAGTGGAGCTGAAGCCATCGCTAGACCGTTAATTCCGCTGCTGATTTCTTTTCTTTGTAAGTATGTAACGTTAATATTAAGATGGATTTGTATATTAAATTGTCAGTTTGTGTACCTCGGCTGATTCCTGGACGAGGATTTTATGCACAAATTAGTTCGGAAATTACTAGTGAATTTCCAGGCGTGACAACCACCAAAGCATCTAATGAACTCTCTAGCCGTTTTGCTATCTCTGTAAGAGTTCCTTTCACGTCATCTGCTAGAGGTGCCAGGGCCTTGCTGGTTGTATCTTCTTCTTCTTCATCCAAGTACTGCCGAATGTAAAAGGAAAACATATTGGCTAAGACCTGAAAGAAGGATAATTGAAGTGATAAGTATTGCAATAATTTCATAGCCGATATGAGATCCTTTGGAGTAAATACTTACAAGAATAGCAGGAGGAGTTGTTACTTCTTCTTCCACATGATGGCTACCTGCAGCCGATGGAGTATGCTCCCTTGATTCATGACGAGGAGTTGGAGAACGAGGAGGCTGAAAAAGGATAAGTTTGGGTTAGCATGGTTGTTTGGAGAATAAAAGAAAAAAAACTTCAAGATTATAAGGGTTTCACCGATGGGGTTGGTGCCCTTGGTTTTGTGGAAGCCAGCTTCTTTTTCTGCAAAATATAAGTTAAGAATCGGCATAAAGGACTTGAACAATGGGTCGAGAATGAATGCATACCCTTGGTTGACGAGTTGGGTGTGTTGGAGTTAGGGTTCTTTGAGGAGCGAGAGTATCGGCTGGTGGTGTTTGTTCTCTTGCTTTACTAATATTTGCAGCTGCATCATCCACAGCTTCTTCTACTTCTTCGTCATCTAAAAACTGCTCTACGTCTGGGTCAATGTATGGCAAGTCATCGGCAGCGACAGCTCTCTGTTTCTTGGGCATCTTCTGTGCAGCCGATGGAGCAGAAGCCGATTTTGTCCTCTTTCTTTTACCAGCTTCAGAGGTAATCGGTGCACGTGGTTGACCATGGAGCAATGTTGAGGTCCTGGGGGCATGGAAGCCAATGACTGAAGGAGCCAATCCACCACCGTTGCGAAGGATACCCGAAGCATAATGGATCTCTAAACCACTTTCACTTTGATGAGGAGGAGAGGATTCTGTTGTCTGCAAACAAGGAAATAAAATGGTTAAGTATGGTGCATCGGCTTATGATTAATGAGATTGACAGAGGTAAAAGTACTTACTTGAGGGACCATCTCAGGGAATAAATCAGTCAAGTACATCGAAGCTGACTGATGGAACAGATGTTTCTTCCATTCAATCCACCATCGGTCAAATGTTGTACTCCTCAATACAGCTAGCTCAATGTTCTCAAAACTCCCTATAGTATGTCCTGGTATATGCAGCAGCCGATCCATCATAAAGAGCTGATGTGATTTCTCCTCTGCTTTGGATCTTATCGGCAAAGAATAGACCAATCGGTAGTTGACCCATTCCTAGTTGCCTTGCAGCGCTTGACGGATGATAGAATTCGTAAGACATCTGGATGTTTCTGCCTTGATGGATGCCAACTGGGAGTATGCAAGGGGTGATGGCTATTGAGAACACTACTATGGATTTATCAAACTTTTCAGAGTTGATCACATCAAACCGAAAATCGGCTGGGAGCTCGAAATTGTTAAATTTCTCATATGCAAACCAAATTCTGGTATTTCTTGGGAAGCCATCATAGAAGTTTGTAAACCAATTCCTAAAGAGATCAGCTGATAGTTTGGATCCGGCATTGGTTGATGCTGCCTCTCCAAAAGACATGCATCGGCATGTGGTGACTTCTTCTCCATCCTCAGTGGTGATCGGTTCAAATCTTGGGAAGTCTGCTTCTGATAGTGCTGGCCGATCAACAATTTTCATGGTATGCAGGTTGAGCAAGATCTGTAGAAGCCACCAAGGGCCGCCTGTGCTGATTATTGATCTAGAAGCTATCCTAGCCAGTGCAGAGCTCAATGTCTGGTACAGATAACCTAATAGGTACTTTCCCAAGGGAAATTGTTTCTTTTCTACTAGGTTTTCGGCGATGTGCTGCCAGTTGGTGGTAGGACCACAACTTGGACCGCAGAATAAGAATTTTTCTAGCCACATCAGAAGGAAAGCTGTGTTCTTTTGGGGTGACAGATCTAGTACCCATGTTCTTTGAAACAAATCCTGTCCATCCACCTATACTTCTGGTTTTGAACTCAAAATTGTTCTTTGTGTTCAAGCTAACTGGATTAGCCGATGATGTTATGTCCAGACAGGTTATCATAGTAACATCTAGAAGAGTGGGGGTCATCGGTCCTTGGTTAAAAAGGAAAGCATTCAGAGCAGTGGACCAAAAATAAGTTGCAACCGACATCATGGGTTCATCTTTAGCCATATCTGCTGCAGTAAGAGCTAGAGCTTGGGCTATGCCGATTTCTTCCCAGTGGACTTGTTTACTAGCTGATACTCGTTTATACCAAGCCGGCCAGCTCTTCTCAGCTGATGGCCAAGATTTAAAGGTGTTTTTCCAAACACCTAAATTAGGGTTGGCTAGCCTAAAGGGGATTTGGTTGGTTTCGGCATTGATGAATTCAGTTGGTTCTAGATTGCCGATTGGACCAAGAAAATATTGGTTCTCATGAGCTATGCTAGGAATCGCAACTTGATGAGAAAGGTGCTACAGAAGAAAAGAAAACTGATTGAGCAATGGAAGGATTGATTTATTGCAAAAGAAGAGAAATTTAGCCGATGATACTTACCTCTGCATACTCAACGGTTGGCGCGCTTGGGGGCTCGGTGGAAGTCGACATTGCTGGATAGAGAGTTGTCGCCGTAGAGGATCGCCTTTGGAGTTGCCAGAGGACTCGAGAAAATCACCAGGGAAGATTGGGGAAAGTTTTGGCTAGAGCGGTGAAAACGGAGGTGACGCCGTGAAAAGTGGCGAAGCGGTGGTTACTATTTAAAAGAAACAGCGGTAACGGCGAAAACGGAATCGAAAGTGGAAACCCTAGATATACTCGGAAAAGAGATTGAGCAAAATGCGCAACATTACAAATGTAACGGACTTGGGGGGCATGTGTTAATGACCAAATTTGGTAAGCCATGAACTAGGTTCAACATCAGAATTGAAGCGGATTTGGCAGGGAGTCATCTTCCAAAAACAGAGTGCGCATTGGCTACGTGGGCATCGGCTGAAGACTGCATTGGCTGAGATGGATCGGACAGAAGATAGCCAATGTAGCTAATTTCGTTGAGATGGTTGTATAATCGTCTCCAAGATTGATCAACGTGCTACGCAAGGATTGCCACGATGGAGATAAGCTCACGGATAGGCAATTGTATCTATTAATTAGGATATTTTAAATAGTTAGAGATATGTTTCCGCAAGAGTCTGCCGTGAAGATTCATTTGTATCTTAGAGTTTGTTAGAGATAAGAGTCGTGTCCGGCAATGACTAGTCATGTATCTCGGGTATAAATATAACCCGATCCCATGTAATTAAAAACAACAGTTCAATAACACTTTCGGCGCATCGCCACCCTTTTTCTACTTTCATTGTTTCGACGAGTTCTTGCTTTTGGGTTGAGCTGCATCAATTTCGATCTTCAAAAGAGGTAAAACTTGTCATGACGGCATGCGTTCTCGGGATTAGTGCTTCCATCTTTATGGTTATGTAAATTGTCGAGTTATCATATATGCTTCATAATCTTTATTAGTATCATAATCTAACCCTAAATCGGCCAACATCTATTACTGGAAGGTACCCGATAGAGTTAGATATAGTTGTTAATCTAGATTATACAGCATATCTACCATCTCTTAGAGGTTTTCATCAACATGTTTAGATCTTGCATTTATTCTTATGCTTAATGCTGCATCGGTTGAGTTCGATCTATTAAGTAATATTCATAACCGCAATATCTAGCTTGTCTTATGATCATCAATAGAGATAGTATCGGGGTTTCAGCCGATCTTATCTGATTTAGCTACTTTATTCCTTGCATGTTTACTTAATATGCTAAATCTACCCTTTATATTAAGATCTTATTGCGATAAAGTATATTAGGCTTGTCGTTTGATATATTCTGTCTGCTTTAATATCTTAATATAGAGTTGTATCGGAGTATTAGCCGATACATGTTAGATCTATTTGATCAGCTATGCTATGAACGTATATATATAACTTTCATCTTAAAGTACTTTTAAGAATAAGTGATTTATATTGTCTCGAGTTACTGTTCGATCTATCCCAATCACTTAGCTTAAATATATTTCGAGAAAAGGATTATATATCGTTAATATCTATAGCCGATCGGGTATATTTAACTTTATATTGTTTTATTCATCTTTGCTGATCTAATGACAGTAACATCGGCTCAATGATTAACGATATGTCATCGGCCCTTAGCCGATCGGCTATCGTTTATGGATTTATCCTCGTTTTCCTTGTTTTTCTTTCTTGTTGATTGCAGGATCAAATCAACTGGCACTCCTTTGAACCCGAAAGTAAGATTTAGGACCTGCACTAGAGTTAAGCAGATCTCCCAGGGCAGTGTGTGTTTTTTGCATCAACACATCCTCATTAGGCTTGCCGTAGAACGGGCTAGCCTGCGCCATTGTGATAAGGCTGGACTTTATATCGAAATCCACATCTCCCATATTGATTTGCGGCCCAGTGGCCACGTTGTCAGTGGAGGGAGCAGTGAATTCGCGGAGGGTCTTGTCAGCCATAATCTTGAAGGTTAGTGGTGTGGGAATGGCTGGATTTTGTGTCAGAAGAGTTTTTTGCGGAGCAACGACTCGTGGCTTGATGCTCCGAAAGAAAACTTCTGGATTTTCCTTGAAATTTTCCGGCAAGTTGAAACCAGTCATGCACTACCCGGTTTCCATAACAAAAGTGAAAACAACCAAGGTTAGCCTGCAATGGACAGTGATTATACATAGGTAAATATAAAATATTAGTAATGGTAATCTCTTTTATAAATCTTCCCCGGCAATGGCACCAGAAATGCTTGTTGGTATTTCTTAACGACATTACTAGAAATATAATTCCCAGTAATGGCACAGAAATACTTATGGTATATTATGGTTACAGAGTTCATTCGCAAGCGCACGGATATACCATTGTAGAATTTCACCCGAGAGTATTCCAAGGCTATTATATTTGTTTAATCCCGTGGGAAGATTATACTAAAGAGAACCGTACTAATAATTTATATATTACTTATAATAACCAAAGTCTAAATAGGGGTTAATATAATTCATGGGGTAGAGTGACACTAAGCTGAAGTATTCATACTCTTACTCTTAATCATCTAAGCTAAGTGGAAAGAATATAGAAAGATCCTATTCCTATACTTCTAATTACATACATCATAATTATATCATTACTTAGCTAATACCCTCTTTCTGATGCCCTCCTGGTGCTTCGAGAAGCCACCCCTGATTGCCGAGTTCCTTACGACAATCCGTCATGGCCATACAACCGGGGCTAAATACGGAGGAGTACCCTCCCCAGGAAAGTAACTTAGGACTATATAAACGCGCGGAGGAATACCCATATTGAGCTATCACCATCAGCGGCTCACCTCGCTTCCGCAGCATATAACCCCAAATAATGATATCCAGTAATCTAAACACCATGCTTAAATTACCAAATACTACTCTAATATCATCGTCATGACATAGAGTCATCGTAAATACGATCATTATACCCACATCATTGCATCCCCCAGATAAGCTAGCTATAATTCGAATATATTGTAAAGTTGGTATCCATATATTCGGGTAGTAATACAATACCAAAGTAGTGTAACGAAGAATATTCTAATAAAAGTACAAGTCTTACAAAAGAAGAAAGAGCTACTAGAGCCATACCCAAATTCTTCCGAAGACTCCGAGGACTGAAGATTCTATTTTATTTTTATTCTACTATACTCTAGAAACTATACTAAACTTGAGAGATGAAATGAACTTTTTGCTTGAGGTGTGTGTTGGAATGGACAGAGTGAGCTCCTTATATAGCCTCCCAATGATGGTTGTGACGGTTGGAATGGTTGGAACTTCCCTCCAACTGTCATTAGGGAGTGATCCAAGCCGTCCATAAGAAGCCCTGCATCCAACGGCCGGCGCCGGGGAGGGTTCGGCCGAACCATGGGCTGGACCTTCCTTGCCCATTTTCAGCAGGAGGTCTCCTCTTCCGCTCCTTTATGTAGACTTGTGAATTTTGGTCTGTTTTGGTCGTGTCAATTTGGTGTTTTCAGCCCACTTGTCCGCAAGTCTGATTCTTAACAGCATCCGATTGATTGATCGTCCGTATTGCTGTCGATTCTCCTCCACTTTGTGTTCATTCTCTGCAAGAGGTTAGTAATCCTAGTGCTAGTAGAATATTTATTATTTTGACATAAATATGCATTGCGAGCATAACTAATTCTCCTTTATTTAGGTAGTATTGACGGGCGAAACTGATCGCTAACGTCCGTCAACAAGTATTACAGAAGAGAATAGAAAAACTACTAGAGCCATACCGAAACTCTTTCGGAAGCTCCGAGGACTTTGAGAACTATTCTATACTACTTCCACTTAACACTAAACTACTAATATAAAGTATGAGGAGGAATCTTGAGCTTGCTTGAGTGTGTTATGAAGTGAAGTGAGCTCCTCCTTTTATAGAGTCGGTATGACGATTACTGCCATGCGAAATGTCCTTTTTACCCCTGTAACCGTCATCAGCAAGCGATCCTAGACGTCCACATGTAAGGCCAGGCTGATTGGGTGCTGCTAGGGTTCGGCTGAACCTGGGCCGGCCCAACAGGCCTCCAGCTTCGCCAGGGTGGCTGACATGTGGGTCCCAACAACGGTTGTGGCAGTTAAGGCAGTTTCCGGCGGTTACACCTGTCATGTGGACCCTCCTCATCCATTTGCTTGCTTAGGAGTGAGGTTTCTTCACTTTCTCTTCATTTTATTTGATAAATTCCTGCAACATATTATTCTCCAAGTACAAGTGCAACTATATTATTCTGAAATAAATATGCATTGCAAGCATAGCTAATTCTCCATTATTTTAGTTATATTGATGGTCAAAATTTTGTCAGTAACGACTGTCAATAGTTTCCAAGTGTCAATTTGGATGACGGTTGGAGCGCCGAAAACGGTCATAACCTTCATTGGGAGGGCGTTATCTACCAAACACAACTTGGGCCTAGGCCAGCAGCCTCTGTCAGGGTTTGGCCGAACTCTGGCCGGCTCCATTGGCCCCGGTTTTCGGCCTGGACACTTATTTTGGGCCCCTCAATCCATTGGTATGAACGAATGGCCCATTTGGAGGTGTTTAATTTGGTTTTTGGTCCAAAACTCCATAAGTTCGTATACGCATTTGATTCTCCTCCTCCTTCATTTATATTTCTTCTCAACTTAGGTAGTTTGTCACCTGCATACGAATATACGCCAACACTCATGGAAATTGTCATAAATAAATCCTACCACTATGTTGGATGTTTTATATTTATAGTTTTATATAGGTATTGATGTCGTTAATTTGGTACTTAACTAACAGCCATCAACAAGGGTCCAAGCTAACTGATAGAGGGTTTTGATTCCTAGCAGCTAGCACTCTTGCAAAGTTCCCATCTCATTGTAACACTTCCATAAAACATCCATAGTCCACACATAGGAGTAGGGAATTATGCATCCATACGACCTGAACCTGTATAATCCCTCATGTTTATCTCTCTCTGATTAGGACCCGGACTCGAACTGCTCCTTGGCCGAATCTCCAAAGGGGGACTAGGGGATATGCGCTTCCCCGCTAGAGAAGTTTCACACTCCGATAATATAGGAATACAATTTATAAATAACTAAAATTAAAAAATAATTAATAATTAATAACTATCACATATATAATATATAGTATATAAATATTACACATGGGTTACTTTGACCAAGTTAGTACAGAATTTAAAATTATCTTGCTATTTTAATATATTTTAATAATAAAATATGAAAATATATATACTATTATGTGAGAAAAAAAATATGCCCATGGTAATGTGCAATTTGCGCGGGCCGCCACGCTAATTTGTTATACTATACAAGACACAACCAATACGTACGTGTTTATCAGATGTATGTTCCCTTCTCTAAAAAAATGTATGTATGTCCATGTACGTTGTACAATTCACCCTACTCATCAACTGAGGCATACTTTTTTTCATTCCATCCGTGAAGCGACGCATTGATAGCATGTATTTTGGTTGCTGCTTGCTTCATGTTCAATCGTTCAGATGGTGATGGGCGTGTGCAAGAAAGTGCTACTTGTAGCAAAGACACCAACAATTGATAGATTGTATCTTCGGATACCATGTTATCTCGAGATAAGTTGTTGCATTCTTCCTTCAGACGAACATCGATGACTTGGAATATTTGATCCGGAAAGTTTCTGTCCACAAAGCTGACAATGTCAAGTCCGTCCGTGAACATAGGATCTGTTGGCCTTTTTCCTGTAAAAATCTCCAACAACATTATCCCAAAACTATAAACATCTCCTAGTGTTGATGCATGGCCCCCGCCTCCGTACTCTGAAAAGGAAAACATGCACAAAGTATATAGTACTATTGATTTGATTGCATAAAAAGAGGAATGCTAATAAGAAACTAAAATAAATCTATGAGAATATATAGCTTCAAATACCTGGAGGAATATAACCAATTGTTCCCTTCAGACCAATTGTGCTAACTGAGCCTTGGTACGTTGACTGAGAATCAAGATATAGACGTGCAATTCCAAAATCTCCCAGAAGAGCATTCATATCGTCATCTAGAAGGATGTTGCTTGGCTTCAGATCACTATGCACAATGGTTCTTCCGCAGTCGTGGTGCAAATAATCCAAAGCATCAGCAATGTTAACAGCTATGCTTATTCTCTGAGTTAAGTTTAGATAATTCGGAGTTTTCTCATCCTCCTTGTGATGTAGCCACATATCCAGGTTCCCATTAGGCATGTAATCAAAAACTAAAGCTTTGAAAACTCTGCCCGTATTATCTCCTGTTGAGCAAGCAGTTCTGATAGAAAGAAGATTTCGATGTTGAATGCTTCTTAGTGCTTCACATTCTGACATGAAGCTTCTCTCTGCTCCATGCATCTCAAGGTCGAAAACCTTCACAGCCACTTCTATTTTGCTTTCCTTTAATTTTCCTCTATATACCGAACCGTAGCTTCCCCTCCCAATGAGGTTGAATTCCGAGAAGTCCCTTGTTGCTTGAGCAAGATCATTATAAGAAACTTTTTCAAAATGCTCACCAAAAGTAGGCTCTGATAATGATGTTCTTCTTGACCTCTTCTTCCCAAGGAGTAAAAAGTAGATCAATAATATGAGAGACATGAAGCCAAATATTGGGATCAATATTTTGATTAATCTGTTTACGCTTATTGCTCTATGAGAAACAGGACATGGACGCATTCGCGAAGTCATGGCTCCTCCACATAGTCCTGCATTGCCATCCAGTGAAACCACCGTCGAATTGTCGAATATACCATTTCGTGGTATCTCTCCTTCGAAGTTGTTGTAAGATAGGTCTAGCTTAGTGAGAAGCTTTAGATCATTTAGAACAGCTGGCAAGGGGCCCGACAAAGCATTGTGGGAAAGATTGAGAAGGCTCAAGCTATTTAGATTTGTGAAAGTGGTTGGGATATTTCCTGTAAGAACATTTTGTTCCATTTGAAGGATAACTAAATTTTGACATTGGCCTAAAGTTTCAGGAATTGCACCACTGAATTTATTTGATGAAAGATCTAGTATGTACAATTGTTTGAGGTTACCTAATTCTGGAGGTATGCTACCCTGGAGATTATTGTTGCTAAGATCCAACTCCAACAGTGGTTGAAGCCTTCCCAAGTTGGGTGTTACAATACCGTCGAATGCATTATTCGCTAGATAGAGCCTTGTCAGCTTTGTAAGATTAGCAAGGGAGAGTGGAATTGTCCCAGTGAAGTTGTTGGTTTCGAGATGTAAACTTGTTAGATTTTCTTGCTTTCCAATCCACTCATCAATTGGACCAGTAAGGCTGTTTGCATCTAGCCCGAGTTCAATTAAGCTTGTAAGGTTTCCTATGCTTGGGGGAACTACACCTGATAATTTATTTTCACTCATTAGTAGATATAGAAGATTGACAGACAGGTTGCCAACTGAATTTGGTATGACTCCTTGGAGCTGATTATCCGTGAATGAAAGCTGCTCTAGATTACGGCAGTTGCTTAACGCATTAAAGAAATCCCAGCCTTCATTATCACTTGCATTAAGCATATTGCTCTCAACGTTTAGGCGAATCAGCCCTGAAAGCATCCCCAAAGAGCTTGGAACTTGACCATTGAAATTATTAGAGGACAGGTCTATTTGAAATAATCCTGAAGCATTTCCTAGGGAAGATGGGATTTGACCTTCGAAGGAGTTTCCTGCTAAGGATATATATACGAGGTTGGGGAGAGCATCGCCAATGTTAGACGGCAATGTGTTGTCTAGCATATTTATCGCCAAGTCTAGATATTGGAGGGAAGATATATTAGGAAAAGTTTGTGAAATCCCACCTGATAGGTTATTTCCACCTAGATACAATTCCTCTATGTTTGGCATTTGCCAAAGCTCGTCAGGAATTTTTCCGGTGAGCTGACCGTATATGAGATCGAGTGTTTGTAAAGTAGTGATGTTTGTGAGCATTGTTGGGATGGTCCCAGTAAGATTGTTCTGGCCAAGTCTCAAACCAATAAGCTTGGAGAGGGAGTCTATACTAGGAGGAATCACACCAGTTAGGAAGTTTTTTGAGAGATCTAAGAATAGCAAATCGGTACAATTTGTAAGTCCATCAGGAATAACGCCTTGCAAATGGTTGCTTTTCAGATTAAGAAATTTCAGGCGTTGGAGACGGTTCAGAAGAGGCAACGGGCCATCGAAGTTATTATATGAGAGGTCAAGCATGTCAAGGGATGTCAAGTTTCCAAGGGAGGGACTAATTTTCCCCGCTAAACCTTTGCGGGTGAGTTTGAGTCCCGTGACACGCCAAGGTCGCGCGTCGCTGCAGTTCACACCCTTCCACCTACAGAAGTGGGTGCTGATGTTCCAGGTCCTCAATGCTCCGTTTGGATCGTTGACGCCCTGCTTGAAATCGAGCAGCGAGTGCAGATCGACACTGTTCTCATGAACTGTTGCGCAGTAGACGTCGCCAACTTCGTAAATTAGCAGAAATGCCGACAGTATAGGTACAGCGAATTTTGCAAGTTGTTTGGTGCGCATCAGGTCCATGGTACCTGCGAAAATAGAAGGCCACCAAAATTGCTAAAGATACCTATATATCCTGCTACCTCCGTTCAAAAATACTCGTCATTTTGAGTTTTTATTTGTAATGTTTGATCATTCGTCTTATTCAAAATATTTTTTTAACTGGGAGTCTTATTCAAAATATTAACATTTGATCATTCGTTTTATTTAAAATATTATGAAATTATTATTTATTTTGTTTGTGACTTTTTTTTATCAAAAGTATTTTAAGTATGACTTATCTTTTTTTATATTTGCACTAATTTTTTAAATAAATCGAATGGTCAAATGTTACAAGAAAAAAGTCAAAGCGACATCATATGCATGTTATAATCATCTATAACAATCCTATAGTCCGGTCGAATTTGACAATTTGCCTGCGACTCATGCATTTACTTGTTAACTGCTTACACAACGTAATCGTGCAAAAGGTCAGTTGTATAGAGCAGACAACAATTCGCTCCAATTCCCCCGCAATAAACAAGGAGCTTGTAAATTGTACAGTAATGACTATGAACCTATGGTTTGGCTTTCTCCAAGAAGTTGGATTAAATATATGATCAACAAACCATCGATAGAGAGAGAGAGAGAGCAGCGTACCTTTGCTCTCTGCACAGAACGCCGCCTTCTCTGCCTGGTTTTGCCGGTTGGTGTGTACTTTGAACTTTGAGCTGGATGCTCTGCTGGCTGAGGCCCCAGGGAGTTTTTAAACGGTTTTACAGCAGCGTTATCTCCGCATACTTGAGCTGTCGCGCCCTATTATATCTTAGCTTGACTGCAGCAACAGCGAATTCCCTCCGTCTAAAAAAAGATAAATCCTAGATTTCTGTATCCAACATTTAACCGTCCGTCTTATTTAAAAAAATTATAAAAAAAATTAAAAAGACAAGTCACACATAAAATATTAATCATGTTTTATTATCTAACAACAATGAAAATACTAATTATAAAAAAAATTTATATAAAACGGATCGTCAAACGTTGGACACGAAAATCTAGAGTTTGTCGGGAGTACGCTGTTGCTACGGTCAAGCTAAGCCCATTACAACTTTTCACCGTATCATATTCCCACCGCAGCCGTCCCTGTTGAGTTGGACAGGGTTGTTGCGGCATATCCAGCCTCGAATACCAGTGCTCCACTATTCATCATCTAGCACTCGAGACTCGACTTTTCAGCCTGAACCGGACAGAGAAATTCTGTGCCGATGTGCGACCTGTCTCGGCGGCTTGGATGATGACAAGCTTTACCACATGAGCGGTTACTTTTCAAGATTCTGCTCGTTCCACGAATTCGTTTTGGATTTTTGCGATGTTGGTTCTTCCAGAATTTGTTTCTGCGGTCAGGATTCATTCGTTGACAGAGCAACGGGTCTCGCAAACTTGTACGTATTTGATTTGGATAGCAGTGCTACATACGAATGCCGTATCATGATATCATCCACGGCTATATCACCATACTGATTATATATGAATATCTCAGGAAGTGGTGAAATATCAGCCGTGACCACCAATCCAATGAACAGGTCGAAAGCAGGTTGGTTTCAATATGAAATCAACTAGCTGGGTGGCCCGCGCAATTGCGTGGCTAACACCCATTTAAAATTATCTATTTTTAATATGATTTTACTTATAATTTATTCAATAGATATCTCATTGTCTTAAGAATATGAAAGACCAAACCATATCATCCCCATGTTTTTTAATTTTATAACTTTTATAAAAATCATATCAGTTGCTACCCCTTACTCTTTTTTCACCCTTTCTTTATTTGCTTGCTCGATCTACCACGGTTTTCTATTTATTCTCCTTGTAACCTTTAAAAATTGGATCTTATAGTTTTTTCAGAAGTCTCGTTAAAAGCTGCCAATATACTTCTCTACGGCCCATCCGCTACTTCCTCTCTTTATTGTCATTGGGATTTTAAAAATCGAACATAATTATCGTTTGAGTTCAATTTTTACTCTCTAGAGTCCCACCAAACCGTCAGTGGCTTTGCCACTGTACTCCTCTACGGCTCGCCCGCTTCCTCCCACTCTTTATTATATTTGAGATTTTAAAATCGAACGTGATTATCATTAAGGTTTATTTTTTATATTTTTAGAAATCCCTCCAACCGTCGTGACTGTGCTGCTTAATGGCCTGTCCGTCGTCACTCTTTTTAATTATCATTGGGATTCTATTTGGGGTTTAGTTAATAGTTTTTAGATGTCCCATCAACTGTCACCACTCTACTCATTTACAGACCTGTTGCTTCTCCGATATTTATTGTCATTTATCATCGTTGTGTTCTAGATGATTTTTTTTTGAAATTTCCATATTTTTTGTTCCGATAGATTTTATTTATAAATTATATTCCTAGTGTTTTATTCTATGTTCAGAATTTATTTTATTAATTATTTGGAATTTTAATTAATCTTGTTACGTATTTTAGATGGTGTATTCATTAAATAGTCTTTATTTTTATTACGAAATTCAGTTATTTTTAAATTGCATTCCAAGTTAAACTCTTCTTTTTTTTTCTTATTTCTAATTTCGGATTTTATTTTATTTTTCATTTTGAATTTTAATTAATTTTGTATTGGGTTCTTATATATGGACTTGTATGAAATGAGGGCACTATATTATTTTTCTGCTGCTGCAGCCTAAGCGTGCTGGTCTGGTATCTCCATCCTATATACGTGCGGCAATGTATGTTTTTTAGAATCACAACTCTATACTGTACAGTTTTACAATTGATTTTTCTAAACGGACAAGGACTCCTACTACGGATTGTATGATCTATAATTAGATTGATATGATTATATTTTGTACCGTAAATCTAGACCATTATTCTTCTAGTAATTTCAAATTTGTATTCCTACTTGAACTCTCTTTTTTCTTTTTTCTAATTTCAGCAATTTATTTATTTATTATTCCGAATTTTAATTAATCACGTATTGGGTTCTTATATGAACTCCTCTTTCAATATTGCTTATTTTTAATTCTGAATTTCAGTTATTTTTCATATTGTATTTCTACTTTGACTCTTTTTTTTCTTTTTCTTCGATTAATGTGGGAATTTTTTACCTCCACAGTGAACGTGATGCCTTCTTTTCGAACTGTCTTAATAATATAATAGATACCAGATGTCTGGAAATAGTTGTATGCAAGTCTTAACGTAGTTATCATATCTATCTATCTATCTATTATTAAAACAGCTTTGAAAGTAGGCACCGCGTTCGTTGTGTGAGCTAGAAATTTTCACATTAATCGAAGAAAAAGAAAAAAAAAGAAAAGGAGAGTCCAAGTAGAAATACAATCTAAAATAGCTGAAATTCAAAATTAAAAATAAGTTATATTGAAAGAAGTTTCCATATAACAACCCAATATGAGATTAATCAAAATTCAAAATAAAAATAAAATCCAAAATTAGAAAAAAAAAGGGTCCAAGTAAAAATACAATTTAAAAATAGCTAAAATTCGGAATTAAAAATAAGCAATATTGAGAGAAAGTTTCCTTATAATAACTCAATACGAGATTAATAAAAATTCGAAATAAAAATAAAATAAAATCCAAAATTAGAAAATAAAGGGATAGTCCAATTAGGAATACAATTTTAAAATAGCTGAAATTCGGAATTAAAATAAGAAATATTAAAAGAAGAGTCTATATAAGAACCTAATACGAGATTAATTAAAATTAGGAATAAAAATAAAAATAAAATCTAAAATTAGCAAAATAAATAAATAAAAGAAGAGTTAAAGTAGGAATACAATTTAAAATTAGCTGAAATTCGGAATTAAAAATAAGCAATATTGAGAGAAGAATCCATATAAGAAGCCAATACGAGATTAATTGAAATTCAGAATAAAAAATAAAATAATATCCAAAATTAGAAAAATTAAAAGAGAGTTCAAGTAGGAATACAATTTTGAAACAACTGAAATTGAAAATTAAAAAAATTATTAAAAGAACACAATACGATATTAATTAAAATTTGAAAAAAAAATAAATTCTGAAATTAGAAAAAGAAAAATAAGATTTCAATTAGGAATACAATTTATAAATAACTAAAATTTGTGATAAAAATAAAGACTATTGAAAGAAAAGACCATCTAAAACACATGACGGGATAAATTAAGCACCAGGCCTATAAAGGAGTAGAGTGGTGGCGGTTGATACGACATATAAAAACTATTAATAAAACACCAAATAGAATCCTAATGAAAAATATGCAATTGTCAAAAAAAAAAGTCCATCTAGAACACAATCATGACAACTGGCATAAAGAGGGGAGAAGCAATAGGCCTATAAACGATATAAAGGAGTAGAGTGCTGGCGGTTGATGGGATATCTAAAAACTATAAACAAAACCCTAAATAGAATCCCAAAAACGATTAAGAGGTGTGACAATGGGCATGCCGTTAAGCAGGATGGTCACGACGGTTGGCGGGACTTATGAAGAGTAAAAATAAATCCCAATAATAATCATGTTCGATTTTTTAAAATCTCAATAACAATAAGGAGGGGAGGTAGTGGGCGGTCTATAGAGGAGTATAGTGGTGAAGCCACTAACGATTGGCGAGACTTATATAGAAAGCAAAAAAGAACACAAACAATAATTATGTTCGATTTGTAAAATCCCAATGACAATAAAGAGAGTTGGCAGCGGGCGGGCCATAGAGTAGTAAATTGGCGATGTTTGACGATACTTCTAAAAATTATGAAAACAAAACCCAACAAGATAATGAACTCTACAAACTATAAGGCCTAATTTTTAAAGTTGTAAAGAGGATGAATAGAAGTAATAGGAGATTGAGTAAGCAAATAAAAATGTGAAAAAGAAGTAACGGGTATCGATTGGCGTGGCTTTTAAAAACTATAAAATTATTAAAATCAAGGGAATGACAATTTTAAATAAAATCATATGAAAAAATATATAATTTTAAATTGATGCTAGCCGTGCAATTGCGCGGGCCGTCTAACTAGTTATATTATTAAAACAGCCTTGAAAGGAGGCACCACGTTTACTGTGGAGGCTAGAAATTCACACATTAATCGGAGAAAAAGAAAAAAGAGTCCAAGTAAAAATATAATTTAAAAAGAGCTGAAATTCACGCCTTGAAAGGAGGCACCACATTTGCTATGGAGACTAGAAATTCCCACATTAATCAGAGAAAAAGAAAAAAGAGTCCAAGTAGAAATACAATTTAAAAAGAGCTGAAATTCGGAATTAAAAATAAGCAATATTGAATGAAGAGCCTATATAAGAACTCTCTCAAATTTCCAAAGAGAGAAAATTGGAGGAGGAGGTATATCAAAGGAGTTGTTACCTTTTATTTTTCCTTTTTCCACCCACAAAACAACCATACACATATCACACGCATGCACATTCTTGATCAGAGAGTATGACTTGCTATCTCCTTGGGTCTGGTCTTTTGTCTTTGCGATATATGTGATGCAGGTATGCCCCGATTGATCCCTACCAAGCTCCACATATACAACATTTTAGAATAGGGACAATTCGGCAAAATTTGCCTTGGTGAAGATCCACAAATCAAACCACATGAGTGATTTGAGAGAAAATCATTCGAGGAGTATAGCTACTTTGCGAAAATATATAAAAACCCCAAGAGCTTGACAGGAGGATTAAGGAGGACTTGAGTCACGATCGTTCCATTCATCAATTGCCCAAGATGGTAAGATAGACACTTCAAAAGTTCACAGGTACAGGTATGGCTTAGAATAATTTGTATACTTGTATTATATCTTGGGAAATTTTATTCCACATTAATCCTTAACCTTTACTCGGGACGAGTAAAGAGCTAAGTGTGGGGGGTTTTGTTGTCGGCTGTTAAATACAAAATTTACGCCGTCAATACCTGTATAAAACTATAAATGCAAAACATCAACCATAGTGGTAGGGTTTATTTCTAATGATTTCCACTAGTGTTGGTGTATATTTGTATGCAGGTGACAAACTACTAAAGTTGAGAGGAAATAAACATATAGGGAGGGGAATTATACTTCCCACTGGAGTCCATGGAGTGATAAGCCCATAAACTATATTAAATCTTTATTTAGTGGGCCAACGCTGGAAGAATAATTAAGTGGGACCCAAATGTCAGGAGATAGAAGAAGGCCGGAGGCTGTTGGGCCTGGGTTCAGCCGAACCGCCATGAAGCCCAATTAATCCCAGCCTTCCACGTGGACGTCCAGGATTGCTCCCTAATGACGGTTGAAGGGCATTTAGGACATTTCCCATAGCTGTAACCGTCATATGAGGCCTATAAATAGAGCTCCTCTCCCTCATTCACAACACACCAAAGCATGAGCTGAATTATAAGAGACTCTAGTGTACTTTATTGTATATTAGAATAGGGAGAGAGTAAAGTAGAAGGAATCTGAGGAATCCCGGAGTTGTTGGTAATCTACTCTTACTTTTGTATCTTGTTAATTACTCTACTTTAATAGAAATATCACTCCGAGTAATTAAGATTTGCTTAGTGAGAATTACTTCTTGGTTAGTTCCTAATTAGCATACGGGATCATTGTTCACTATAGTCCATTTATTTATAGTGATTGCTTTAGTGTTTGATCGGCACTAGAGTAGTTATTAATTGCGTAGAAGCGGTGTCTAGGTAATTAATCTCCAGTGGTTGCTGCGTATCCCACAGTACGTTTGAGTTGGGTGTAGAGGTGGTGATAGCCCTCAAGAGCACTTATGTCCTCCCTATCCGGGTACGTAGTAGAGCGACATCTAGGAACAGCGGGTTGCCAGTGCCTGAAGTATTGCGTTAGGATTAAAGTTAAGCTTTCCCTAGACAATGTTTCTCATTAGGAAATCATCTCTGCCCTTTGCCCACATTAGCTTTGTGTCCTTGAATGAACCGGAGGAAGAGATAACCACACACGTTCCCTTGGATTCGATACCCTTGGAATACTCCGTAGGGGAAGTGCTACATCGGTATATCCGTGCGCTTGCGGATTCTATCTGTGATCGTAAGAAATACCAACAGTGAAGGAACAGATCATGTGCCTAAGGATTGTCGACGGAACTCGGTCCTAGCTAAGACCAAGAAAGAACAAGGGGCGACCGTGCCACCCATTCGTCAACCAATGGCAGTCGACAACAACAGTCACAACTCTTCGGCCCTTCTTCCAACTCCCGCTCTAGTGGAAGCCAACCATGGAAGAAGCAACGTCAGGACCAAGGGTTGTCATAAGACACTGCTTGCTTCAGTTTCAGCTGCCAAAGTGCATAATCAGAAGCCTGCACCTCAGGACCAAGCAAGTCGGTTTTGTCTCAACTGTCGTAAGTCAGGACATTGTTTCAGTAATTGTCCTCTTCCAAGAGTAACAAAGGCACTTCGTCGTTGTTCACAAGTCACCAGCATTATCCACGACACCAATCGACACTTGAAGGTGCAACCTCCACCTCAACGGATTGTCATCAAGGGCACTGTCAAAGGCCACACTGTTCCACCAGCAATCGTTTCAAGCCTACAGCGCCAGCGCCAGCAGGGTAAGCAAAGCCAGGAAACCAACAGCTCGCTACAACTATAAAGAGGCAGTATGCTCCTTCGTCAACACCCGCAGCAAGGGTTGTCAGCACCAGGTCGCCCAACTGTTGCCGATCCTAGCAATGCACCTCGTATTGCTCCAATCCAGAGGTCCATCGGCAAATCACCGCTTGGTAACACCACGAGCAAGAAGAACCTACCTGCTTGAGCTGTCTAAAGGGTTGATATTCCCCACCGAAAGTCAATGCACAGAGCAACGTTACTGGTGAAAGTTTATTTGGTGCGAACTAAAGGAACAAGTTAGCCAGATCTGAAAAAAGGAAGTAGTTGCAGTTCTGGTCAAGCCCTTTACTTTTCAATTCCAGCAGTAGCCTTCAAATGTTTAACTTTGTTGCATTTCATCTTGTACATAGAAGTTTATGGCAGTTATGTAATAAGAAGGGAACGTTGAAAAAAGTTTGAGTCAGTCGGTTTCTCTTCTTGTATGATTCATCTTGAGCATGCAAAAGCAAGTTAACCTGTGTATCTGTCAGTGTCTCAAGAAACCAAGAGTTTCTCTTCTAACTCATCGCAATTTTGTTGAGCTCCAAAACCTGTTTGCGAGCCAATAGAGGAATGGTTAACCAACGGAGTGAAAATGGTTAGACCCTCAATGCTTGACATGAAAAGAGTGATGGAATATTTGAAAGTGACATCATATAAAGACTCTTGGGAACTCTCTAACCTTGGAAGTTGTTAGAGGATTGTAATCGGCAATTACACCCTAGTGGTGCGATCATGAATTCAGTATGTGTTTCCTTAGTTCAAGGCAATCAGTATAAGTCCCAGGAATCATCTCAATGTTTCCCAGAAGTTGAAAAATAAATTGTTCCTTACATGGATCAGAAGTATAGGAGTCAAGTCCAGAAATGTGTAGTCAACAAGGTATATGACATAGAACCTCCTATTGATGGATCATCTTTACTGAAGATATGGAAGTGAAATTGTTTTGATCAAAGAGCAGAAACCCTCGGCAGCATCAAAGTTAGTCCCCGCTAGTCGTGCAGCTTGCAGTATTTTTGGGAAAGCAGTTGCAGGGCTTACAGTTCATCAATCCAGGAAGAGTCAGCATAGGAAAACCTGAGTATGATGTCATACCATGGGAAGGACCTTTCGAGTTTGATCTGCTAAGCGATCAGTGCTTGTTTCAAAGAAGGTCAGCTATGCAGTCGATTTAGGCATACGACACCGAAGTCAGGCTAGAAGCAGGACAGTTATACCGGCAGTAGAACTGACTGAAAGGTTAGTCAAGAGTCAGTATGTTCATGAGCTAAGTGAGAGTCTCTTTTATGTGGAATTTCCCATCCTCAGCTAAGGGTTAAGTTCCAAGTCTTGCTAGAATGAAAGTGCATCGTCATTGCTCTATTTTGATTGATCGATGAAGTTTTTAGTTTTCAAAGTCAGGGCTCTTTGTAAATCAGAGAAGTGTCGGTTATATTTCAAGGACAACAGTTCAATTGATCCCAGTTAGGCGAAAGTAAGACCACTCTCTGTAAGGGGGGTAGGTCGCAGAGATGAGTTTTGACCTACCACGTCACCATTTCACTTGGAGGTTCAACCCAGTGCAGCCGTTTGGGTAATATTTGAAGAAACCAGTTGCAAGGCGCCACTAGAGTTATGACGATCCCAGGTTATCTGATTGAATTCTGAGGTACACCAGTGAGGCCAGGTCAACAGCTTAGCTTAGAGTAGCAGCATCAGGGACAGTTGCAGTTCAGACGAAAGATTGATCAAGCAGCCTCTTAGAACGCTTACCGTTCATGTCAAGAGCAGCCCAAGCGAATTAAGGGTCAATTATTTACGAATGCAAGAGGTAAGTTTTAGGAACAACTCCATCCTTCTCTAGCCAACTTGGTGAATTGTCAGGTTATCAAACTACCAGTATCAACGGTTCAGCTCAAGATAAGTAAGTTTCATGAGTATATGTAGTCCTGGTCTGGGTCAGTTCAAGCAGGACCAATCAGTTCAATTTTGGGAAACAACAAGACAGCAGGGTTGAATCTAGCCAGATCACTCGTATAGGCTTGGTCAGTTGATCAATCTTATGGGGTGCTAGAATTCCTTGGTCGAATCAAATGGTAGCAGTCAGTTCAGTTGTTTGCAGCAAAAAAACAAAAAGGTCGATACCAGTCGGTTCGGTTATGCAGATTTGGCCAGTCAACCAGTCAGTTTGAATCAGACAGGAACAGTGCAATGTGCAGATAAGTCAGATCAGTTGGACCGCTGTCACGCCCAGAAATTCCCGAATAGAATTCCAAGCAGAATGTGCATTAAAACCCCTGTCCAGGACCCGCCAGGGTACACAAACGACAAAGTTGATATATAGATCCACGTCTTACAAACATTATAAAAGTCTTACATAAATGCAGCGGAAATATAAAAGATAACTGGAGCTAAGCCTTGACTTGGATTGCAGCGGGAACACCACTCCACAGGCATCCTCAATGGCACGGATGAAGCCTACTCCTTGGAGAAACCACCATCGGACGCATACTCGAACTTTGAGGGTTGGGAGATAGAGCAAGACTGAGTGCTACCCATTGTACTGAGCAAGTCATACCGGAACGGAGGGTATGATGCAATATATAACCAAAGGAAGGCTAAAGGGGATCATTTGCATAAAGCTGGCATTAATAAATAGTAGTTGAAAGTAGTAAAACAGTTGTAATAATTAATTATTATTAATCATCCACTGTCCAACGCTACACCACGTTGCAACAGGCCCAACCAACCACCTGAACTAATCAATTCCATTGGACTAAGCTAGGGTGAGACTAATCACGGTGAATCTGGTTGACCGCCCATAACCGCGGGCACGGCTATTCGAATAGTTTTACTCTGATCAGAGGTGTACAACTGTACCCACAAGACACAGCCCCATGACACATTCCCGTGCGCCGACATGCCACCACGACATAACGGAAAGAGGCCTGACAGGAATCTTCGCATAACCCCCTCTAACCAAACATACCACACCTCAGGTTTCAGCCCCACTCCTCGCAAGGCAACAAGCAGTCCCCTCTCGTGACTAGGTGAATCCGAAAGCCGCATAGGCTGTCGTAGGGCTCATTCGAACTCCATCACGCTCACCCTTGCCTGGATGCGTCAGCTAGAGGAAAGCTACACTACAAGCCCAGCTGTTGCCCACGCTGGCTTGTGGTAAGTACGAGGAATTCTTCTAGGGTTTCCCGCGAATTAGTCCTTAATTGCCATGGGCGTGACCATCAAAACCATGCACTCATAGCCCACCATTTAATATATTTTAATTAACCAACACCAGAGCAATGGTACTAGTCCAACACCAATACTAGAATCTGGAATCTATACATTAATGTAGTTCCCCCATTGTGTGCTAGTTGAACTAAGCATGGCTAAGCAATCCTTAATCCAGCATCTAGTCATGTTACATCCCCAAGCTAACAAAGGAACAAGGTAATAAATAGTATGGCTGAGACAGTAGGTAATCATCCCATGGTATCATTGTAAAACGATGCAGTATTTAAAGGAAAACAATAGAGCATTTGTAATAAGGGATCAACATGTTCAAGTGACAAGCATGACTTGCCTTGCTCTACGGCTGGAGGAACCTCGGCGACTATCTCGAAGTACACCGGAGCGTCGGGAGAGCCGGAATCTACGCGACATACAAGGCAAACAATGCAAACAGGCTATAAGACTACTGAAACAGAGAACAAAACCATTTTTAATGGATTCTTTGCATTTTTCTTGAATTACTGAGACTTGAATGGGCTTAAACGGAGCACGGATGAATTTTCTATGAATTTTAGAAGATTCACTATGTTTTTACTATAAACAGAAAAATCCTTAATTGATTTATTGCGCAATTCTTAGCCCTGGTGACGTCATCGGAGAGAGAGGGCGGCGCCGACAGGCAGGCCCCGCATGACATAGGCTCAAGGGCGCTGGCCCGTGGTGGATCGAGTCCACGGGACAGGGACGGAGGCGGCGCACCACGTGGTGTCAACGTGGCACCGATGGGGCTGCCACGTGGCGACCACGCGGGCGGCCGAATGGACGGCCCCGATCTACTGAGGGTGGATCGGACAGCGGAGGGGGCGGCACGCGGCCGGCGCGCACGGGCGGCTCAAGCCGGCCCGGTGGCCATGGCGCTGCGGCGGCGCGGCACCGGCGGCGACCGTCAGATGGCGGCGGCGATGCGGCGGACGGCGGTGGTGCGGCGGCGGCTATGCGGCGGCGCTACCAGGGGAAAAGAGAGGGGGAAGAAGGAGGGGGCGCCCTCACCGAAGGGGTCCGACCGGCGTGGGGGGAGACGATGGCGAACGGCGACGAGGAACGACGGAGGGAGGTCGACGAGCGGCAGACGGGGTCCGAGACAACCTAAGGAGAAAAATGGGAGAAGTTAGAGAGAGTGAGAGAGATCATAGAGGGCGGGGATGCTGGCCGAAGGCGGCGGCCATGGCCGAACTCATCGGCGGACGGGGCGGATGGGGTCCTGGCGACGGGCGGCGTCGATCGAGCGGTGGCCGGGGTGCTCCACGCGAAGGCGAACGCGGTGGCGTCGGCGGCGAGGCTCGGCGCTGCGGCTAGCGACGGCTAGCGGCGGCCAGAGAGCGGAAAACCGGCGGCGGCGGCGGGCGCACGGTGCTAGAGTGAAATAGGGCACGGGGGAGCTCGGCGAAATGGGAAAAAAGAGAGAGGGAGGGGCGGTGGTGCTTAAATAGGTGAGGAGGGGTCCGGACGTGGCCGGGAGAGGTGGGAATCACCGGCCGACGTGGAAGAGTGGGAGAGGATAGAGAGGCGGGATAAGAAATTCGAATCCCGGCCATTTCGTGGGCGCGGGCGAGCCGGAGATGGGTAGTGGGGGAGCGGGAGACGCGGGGGAGATGGCGACGTTGGCGGCGTGGCCCGGGAGGCACGGGAGCGGGCGGTTGCGGGGCGGCGACGACGGGGGCGGCATCGGCTGGAGGTTGGGGGAGGACCCGATAGGTGGGCCCCACCTGTCGGCGACACTGGGGAAGGAGGGGCTCGGGCGGCCGGCTGCTGGGCCTTGGCCTTCGGCCGGCCCAGCGGGGTGGGGGAGGGGGAAAAAGAATGGGCCGGCGGCCCATTAGGAAAAAGGAGGGGAAAAAGAAAAAGAAAAAGGGGAAATGAATTTTCAGGGATTAAACAATTGCTCGTGCTCATTTTTAAATGGTTAAAATTATTTCTAGAGCTCTGAAAATTCCACTAAAAATCCTGTTAGCATATTTTGACATTTAGAATTTAAGAAAAATCCCACATGCCATTTCCGATTATTATTTGCATTAATTCAATTAGGGTTTCTCTCTTGCTTTTACATAGGTAATTTCTCGAGACCATTTATTAATTAATTTAGGCATGGGAGAAGAACTTTAGGGTGTGACAACCGCTCGCCAGCACCAGCTTTCTTTCTAGCCATCCCAAAATCTCGGGACGAGATTCCTGTAAGGGGGTAGATTTGTAACGCCCCGATTTTCGGTCGGGATTAAAAAATCATTAAATAATGTATTTTCTAGAAATTTAATAAAAGTTAAATCAATTTAATCAAATGAATTCTTGAGGGAATTAAAAATTTCCTTTAAAAATCATTGGCCGGAAATATTTTGAAATATTCTCTGTGCCCTAATATACTCTTCGGATTTTTCCGTGAATTTTCGGAGCTCAAGAAATAATTTAAATAGCACAAAGTTCATTAACTCAATTTAAATAAAAAATAAAACAAATAAAATCTCCCTTTCTTTGTCCTTGGGCCGCCTCGGCCCAATTCCCTTCCCCTCCTGTGGCCTGCGCCCTCTCTCCCCCTCTCGGCCGGCCTCCCTCTCCTCTCTTGGGCCATCGACCTGATTCCCATCTCCCTTACGAAAGTCTATTTCGCCTCCCTAGCTTGTTTTCCCCTCCCTCTCTCCCCGACAAGTGGGACCCAAGGCCCCACCTGTCATCCCCTTCCTCCGGCTCCAACCGCCGCCATGGCCGCCCGAGCTGCCCAACGACGCCGCCGTTTCCACCCTCCTCCTCCATTCCCGCGCGCGAGTCCACCGGCCGTGGGACCCCGCCACCCCACGTCCTCCTCATCCCCCACCTCTCCCATCCAAAACCGCCACCCACACCCCACGATGCCACCCCACGCCGCCGGCGGTTGCTGCCCAAATCCGCCTCGCCCGGCCACGGATTCCCTCCCCCGAGCACATAAAAACCATCCCCGCACCTTCCTCCCCATTTTACCTTTTTTTTTCCGAGCTCTTCCGTGCCCGGAAACCACCTCCCCACCGTGCTCCATCTCTCCGCCACTCGCCGGCGACCTTCCAGCCGCACGCCACCGCCGTCCCCGTCGCCGCCGCCCTGCACCGCCACCGCCGCCGGCTTCGCCGTGCTGAGCTCCACCCCAGCCTCCACTCATTTTTCCCCCTTCCACCCCGAAACGCCGTCCCACCGAGAGGCCAAGCCACCCCTCGCTCGGCCGGGCCAGCCTGAGCCGTGCCCGTGCCCAGCCGCGCCACCCCGTGGCCGCCCGATCAGCTTGGGCTGATCTGGGCCGTCAGTCCCCATGGACCGGCGGTGGACCGCCCTTGTGGTCCCAGTCCACGGTGGACCGACCTCCTTGTCTCGCTGACGTGTGGGGCCCACCTATCGGCGCCGGCCTCACTTGATGACGTCAGCGATATCCATTTCCTTTATAAAAATAAATAATAATTGCGCAATAATTCGTTATTTAATTCTAGAAATTCATTCAAATGGCTCAAAACTTCTAAAATTCATATCTAATTCATTTGAACTCCAAATTGAGCCGTTCAACTTGCAAAATTCATCTAAAATTGAGCTCTACATGTTTGTTTACTTTTTATGTACTATTTCCTTGGTTTTTATTAGAGTTTTTTCTCATTTTGCAAGCCAGTGTGTAGAATTCGTTGTTTCAGAAGTCCGCGGACGTGAGGAAAAGAGTTCAGAAGATCATAGTGAAGAAGCAAGGCAAGTTAAAAATCCCCCTTGAGCATATTGAGCCTATTTTACAAATGTTTTACTGTTTGCAAATAAATATGCATGTTTTGTTAATTACATGGGAATGGGGTTACCTATCTGCTTGCTTGTGCCATATTATTTGATATCTGTCCTTCGTCAACCTTGGGTGATAAATCGACTCGCTTGTGTTACTTTGATGACCTAGCTCGAACTATATGCTTAGCCATGCTTAATTACCACTAGCTTAGTTGATGGGATAATTGCAGTATTAGACCTGTTAATATCATGATGAGCTGCGTGCTTGAGACATCTGGCCATGTTTCAAATACGACTGAGTGGTGAGCTGTGGGTGCATGGTTTTGCTAGTCGCACCCATGGCAATTAAGGACCGGTTCGCGGGATGCACTGGAAGACATACATCGCTTGCCACAAGCGGGAATGGGTAACTGCCTGACTTGAAGTATAGCTTTCCGCTGACTAACGCATCCAGGCAAGGGTGAGCGTGATGGAGTTCGGATGGGCCCTGCGACGGCCTATGCGGCTTTCTGATTCGCCTAGGCACGAGAGGGGACTGCCCGCTGCCTGCTGGGGGCGGGGGTGAAACCTGAGGTGTGGTGTGTTTGGTCAGAGGGGGTTATATGAAGGGTTTTGTCACAATCACTCGACATGGTGACGTGTTTGGCCTGGCACGGTGACATACTGGTAGATTGTGTCTTGTGTGTACAGTTGTGCACCTCTGGCCAGAGTAAAACTATTTGAATAGCCGTGCCCGCGGTTATGGGCGATCGACCAGATTCACCATGATTAGTCTCACCCTTAATAAATCGACTCAATGCACTGTAGTTCAGGTGGGTTGGTTGGGCCTGTTCAACGTGGCGTAGCGTAGTTCAGTGGAGATATAATGTTACCTTAATTAATCAACTGTTTTTCTGTTTTGCTCAATAAAATGTTTTACAACTGCCTTTATGCAAAAAGCCACAAGCCATTATTGAATCCCCTTGCACGTCTGCATCATTGGTGTGGCTTGCTGAGTACGGTAGTTGTACTCAGCCTTGCTATTATTCCCCCTTTTCAGAAGTGTTGTCACACCCAGAAATTCACTAGTAATTTCCAAACTTATTTGTGCATAAAATCCTCGTCCAGTAATCAGCCGAGGTACACAAACTGACAATTTAATATACAGATTCATCAAATTAACTAAAACGATAAATACTTACTTAAGAGGCACTTAGTCCTCACCATGAAGAAAACTACAGTGGAAAATAAAATCTAGCGAAGCTCCGGCTCCACTCCCACAGGCAGGTCAACTGGGGTATAAGCCAAACGTCTTCTCCTTCGCAACTTGTCTTCAACTGAGGTTTGATTGATTATTGCAAGGTGAGCATATGACATACTCAGCAAGCCACACAGCAAATATGCAAGTGCACAAGATACCAAAGGATGGCATAATATAGGGCTCATTTGCAAAAGCAGCATTTAGCAAACATTTAAGAATTGCAAAACAGTAGAGTAATTAATCATCAATATTAATCAACACTGAACAGCACACCCATGCTGATCAGGCCCAACTATCCTGAACAAACATACCCGGCGGCACAGATCTATCTCCAAACCAGAAGCTAAATTAATTACCATCAATTATCACATTATTATTAATGAGTAGTGTGGGACTAATCACGAAAGACATTGTTAGACCCGCCCATAACCGCGGGCATGGCTATTCGAATAGTTTTACTCTAGCCAGAGGTGTACCACTGTACCCACAAGACACAGCCCCACAACATGTCACCATGCGGCTCAATACCACCACGGTACCTCGGAAAGGAGCTGTGACAGTTCCCCTCGCACAACACAATCTACCACAGTGAACCATTCCTGGATCATAATCACCCCCTTATAAACAAGGCATGGACTCCCCAGCAACCCTCGTGGGCTTATCTCCGCCACTTCTCAGTCTGGTGCTCCACAATGAACCATGCTATACAAAAGGTAAAGCCGTTGCCCATGCTGGCTTGTGGTTGGCACGGTTAATGTTTCACAACCGAAACTCGTGAACCGGTCCCTAATTGTCATGAGCACGACCATCAAAACCATGTGCTCACAACTGTCGCGACCGGGAAAATTGCCTTTTCCCGAACGCTAGTGTATTAATCCCCGTCCCAGGAAAAGCCGGGGTACACCATACAAACATGATATAAAAGACACATCTTTATTATTTCGTTAATATTTACATTATTACAAAGGCACTTCAGGCCTGACAATCAAAAATAAACAGCAGCGGACTAGCGGGCCTACGGCTCCATCATCACAGGCGCTCAACTGGGGTATAAGCCAGGACTCCACCTAAGACATCTTCTCCAAAGCTTCTCTTACTGAAGGGGGGAGAAAGATAGAGCAAGAATGAGTACAACCACAGTACTCAGCGAGTCACACCGGCAGATGCATGATTAATGCAAGGGGGTACAAGGGGATAATAATAGAGGTTAAGTTTTGCAGTAAACAGCATTTAAGAGTCACTTAGTTGCCCAAAGCTATTTTATAAAGACGATCCTAGAGCTACACAGTATTATTAAACCAGGCCGTGAACCCTCACGAACCTGCCTTGACCCAAGGCCTACGATGATTCAGACCGAACTGGCAACCCGACCCTGGGTCCCAGCTCGTCCCAAGCCAACCCAGGCCAACCATTCCACATTTTAGTTGTTAAGCAAATTTTAAGAATTAGAACACTGACTTGGGTACATTGCTCGGCTTGCCCATAACCGAGGGCGCGGCTATTCGAATAGATTATACTCTGATCAGAGGTGTACATCTTTACCCACAAGACACATCTTCCTCACGTGCAACCACGTGCCACATACCACCACGGTATACAGACGGAAGACGTGACATAGTTTCCAACCCATCCTAGCCATAGACAAGAGTATCGACCCAATCCCACCTACGGCCGGAACCTCCGGGACAGGCAGGCAGGACTGAGCCCCTAGCAGCAGGGCACCAACCCTGTGCCATGACATCTCGACTACCGGGCCGCAGCTCGTGTAGCCTTCATTTGTCCTAGAGAATGTCCATCGACCCCCGACTTCATCCATCTCCATCCGTGTACTTTTGTTTATAACCAGACTGAGCCACAAACTAAGCCTTACCCACTAGACATGTGGAAGTACGGTAGTGCTTTGCAACAGAGGCCCGAGCTTAATCCTTATAGTGGCCGGGGTGCTACTTCCCACAACTGGCATGCACCCAAACCCCACCGAAAACAGGTTTTAGGGGTTTTGAAAGAGGAAGAGAGGTGTATGTCCAATTCCACCTTAAACCAACAATTCCATAGTGTCCAAATGATATGAGAATTCCCAAAGTCTAAAGTTATAAAACCACCTAATATTGCCTAATTAATCAGCGAAGCATCTACCTAAATTCATACTAGTGGAACCATGAATAGAATACCCACTAGTTGGGGTTTTGTTTATCCTAGGGTGAACAAGGTAATAATAACAATAGCAATAATAATAAGGTCATAACAAAGGTAAATAGGCATGGCTAAATAAAACAGTGATAACGCGGGAATTTAAATAAAGCGATAATGCATTAATTTAAATTAAAATAATTTTATAAACTGGGATTCAATATGCTCAAGGATGATGTGACTTGCCTTGCTCAGAGAGAACGGCCTTCCGAACCTTCGGCGACGACCGCGAACCACGCTTCGGGAACCTCCGGAACGACAGAAGCTACGCGAAGCACACAAGCAAAGCTACAAGCCTATAAAGAAGCAATAACAATACATAAAAAGAAAGCACAGGGTTCTTTAGGTTATAACAAACATTAGGAGACTTGAACGGGTCGATTCGGAGTTCGTATGACCAAGATATGATCATCCGAAGTTTAATGCTGTTATATAGAGATTTGCGGATTATTATAATTAGGTTTTGCAACTTCAAAACATGTGGAAGCGCTAGCCTGGAAAAGACAGGAAGGCTGCGCCGTTGACATGCGGACCCCACATGTCAACAAAAAGGACCGCGGTAGACCGAGTACACAGAGACGGTCCACGGGTCGACGGAAGCGGACCCCATGTGTCAACCGAGGCGAGTGGCCGACAAACGGACTCCACTAGACACCACACGGGTTGCACACGTGGAAACCACGCGGCTACCGAGTGGACCCACTAACACGGTCACCGCGCGCACAAGCGAACGACTGCCGACACCGATACACGGGTACCGGGGCCGACAACCGCACAACGGGCACGGGCGACACCGAAAGGACGAGGACAGGGCAGCGAGGGAGAGGGATCCTTACCACCATGCGACGAGGCGTGGGAACGACAACGACGAACGGGCGCGGCGGAGACGGACGGCGAGGGAACGACTTCGGCGGCGATCCTTGAACGAAGGCGGGACACGGCCGGCACGAGGCTTGACGACGCGAGGGCGAGGACGAAGACGAGGACGGGGCTGCAGCAGCTCGCTTGACGAACCACGGGCGGCGAACGTGATCGGCTTGGCGGAGGGACGAACGCCACGACGACCGGGAACGACGGGAGGACGACGACGACGACGACCGGGGCCGGCGAGGAGGCGACGAGGGCAGCCAGCAGCGGCTGCACGAAGATGAGGACGGCGTGGAACACGCCGCAGCGATGATGATGACGGAGGCGGCGCCGCGAGACGACGAGCCGGGCGACCGACGGGACGTCGATCGGCGAGGAAGAACGGTGACGAGGAAACGATGATGGCAGGCAGCAGCGGCTGAGCAGAGGAGGGGACGGCATGGAACGCGCTGCTGCGATGTTGGAGAAGGTGGTGGTGCAGCGGGGCGACGAGCCGACGAGGAGGAATGGGTGGCCGAAAGGACGCCGGCGACGAAGAGGATGGAGAGGCCGGCGCGGCGACGGCGTTCCGGCGAAACCGAGGAGCAGCCGGGGTGGAGGGCTATACCGCGACGTCGAAGGAGGAGACGGCGACGTCGGTCGGCGTACCGGCGACGTACAGGAGCCGACCGAAGACGGGGAGGTACTGGATGCCGATGAGGAGGCCACTGCGGCGAGCTTCGGGCGAGGAGGAGGTGATGCCGGGGATGAGGGCGGCGTCGCGGAGCCGAGGGAGGTGGTGGCGACGTCGACCGGCGCTCAGGCAGGGAGATAGAGGCGGCTGGAGGCGGCCGGCGCGGAGGAAAGGGAAGGGCGACGGCGGAAACGTAGCTCCGGGGGTCTCCGCGCGAAACGGAGGGCAGGCCGGCGAAGAGGAGGTGGCGGCGACGCTGGAGGAGGCGACGGCGCGGCTGGCCGGTGCGCGGGCGAGGCGGCACAGGCGGCTGGAGGCGGCCGGCGGCGTGGGAGAGAGAGGAGGGCGGCGGGGAGATGGCTAGGGACCACGGGGAGGCTCGGGAGGGGGCTAAAACGAGAGAACGGGGATGAGGATCCCATTTTATATGAGAGAAGAGGGAGCCGGCCACGGGAGGAGCGGGAACGGCGGCGGGAACCACGGCCGGCGGCAATGGAAGGCGGCCGGGAATGGCGCGGCCGTTCCCGGCGATTGGGGGCGCCATTCAAGGGGAAATTAAGGGGGAAAGAGAGAGGAGGGAAAGGGGATTAATTCCCCCCAATCAATTTGGGAATCCCATGCTTGATTCGCGCGGATTTGAGGGAGGAATGGTGCTAGGGTTCACGGGAGAGGGAGAGAGGACGGCCGGGCGGGAGGAGGACGATGACTCGGCCTGGCGCGTGGGCCCCACGCGGTCAGGCGGCGGCGTCAGCGCGCGCACGCGCGCGGCACGGGCGGGAGGGCGCCGCTCGGGTTGGGCCGGGCGGCCGGCCCAGGAGGAGAGGAGGGGGAGGCGGCCTGGGCCGGGCAGGCCGGGAGGGGAGGGGGGGGGGAGGCAGCCCGGGAGAGAGAGGGAGGAGGGAGCTGGGCCGAGGGGAAGGGGGCCCAAGAGGAGGGAGAGAAGGAGAGGGAGAGAAAGAGAGGGAGGAAAGGGAGACTTTGGCCGCGGGCCGAGGGGAGAGAGGGAGGACTTTGGGCCAGACTTGGCCCAAAGGAGGAAGGAGGGTTATTTTTAGGTTTTTTTCTTTTTAATAAACTTTGATAATTATTTTTGTTGCTTAATAATTATTTCCGGTGCTCTGAAAATTCAAGTAAAATTTGAGGGCTCCTTTTAGACCAAGGAGAATTTAACAAAAATTCTCCGGGCCACATTCGAATTTTTCTTATATGTATTTTAGTGTTTGCCAAATTCTTTTCGAATTTTAATTAATTTTATTATTCCTTTTAGAAAATGATTTTTATTTCGGGATGAATTTATCAGGACGTGACAAATCCACCCCCCTTACAAGAATCTCGTCCCCGAGATTCGAGGAGGCTAGCATGAAGATAGGTTGGGCGGTCTTCTCTTCTTGTCTGACTTCTTCCGCTCCGTCTTCTATAACAAACTTGCCTAACAAAACTTCTCCACTCTGGACTGCTTGGCTCGATCTCCTGTTGCAGATGGAATCTTCTCTTCACCCGACTTGTCCCTGGTTGAACCTTTAGCTGACTTCGACTGGGTTGCGGCACTTGAAGATGGTGCTTCAGTTCCAGAACTTCGCATAGTTCATATTTTTGGCGTCAACCTCATAGAAGTTACCCATTTCACGTTATGCGTCGAGATCAGCTCGTCATTACTAGGATACCATGCTTGTCATCATGAGAATATCATGCTTGTCATTTACTTCTAAGTTGCCACAAACTGCCTCATATTAGCTTTCCTGGTCTCCGGGTGCTAGCTACTTCTGCTATTCGATGCGAGGGTCGATAATTTTCGCCTTTCAATCATGTTTCTCAACAGAGCCAACTTATCCCACTTGACATGCTTTGACGTCTTCCTAAATGACTTTACTGCTGAACTTGTTATTGTCTGATCGTTTTCCTGCCAAATCTGAAGCTTCGCTGTTACATGTGATTTTAATCTGACCTCTGTAAACTATCTTCGAACATATCACTTAGTTCATAACTGGGAATAGCTCCCATGAACAAGCAACTCGGATTCACTTTCTTTACATTCAGTTTACTTCCCACTATTCTCTTCATGTTGTCCTCAGTTAGCATTCAACGTATTCCTTTACACCTTTGACCTTGATGTGTTCTTTCCCGATTTCTCTTATCAATCACCTTTCGACCTACTTCTTTGCCTGGTAATAAACATCTTTTTCGATATCTTCTATCAGTCATCTTTTGACCTTTGTCAACTAAGTACTCTTCACTCCGAGAGTTGTGGATGCTTCTGGTGACGATGTGGTACTTGAGCCTGCCGCCTTTCAGAGAAACCTTCAAGTGGTTCGTCAAAAGCTAGACTTGCGGTTGTTGCCTTTGATCCAAAGAGGACACATCTGAAACTCTCAGTCCAAACAAAAGTCTCTTTGGCTTTTTAATCCAACACAGTTTAATTGGTTTTCTTTTCCATCAACAGGTTGGTTATTAACTCGAGGTTAGAACATAGTTCCTTTGGAATGAGACCCTAGGTCTCCTTTGACAGTAAACAATTATACGCATGATCCCATATCAGCACCTTCCAAAATAATCCTCATAGAACTTGTTTTTATCACACATGTCTCCCTTATTACATGAATACAAGGCACTACCTTAAACAAAAAGGGAAGGTGCTTAACATCGGTACATTGGTTCTACTATGGGTTAGGATTGACATGAGGCCTCACAGGTACGGCGTTTGCTCCAGTGACCACAAGGCGAGTGACTTGTCTTCTTCTTGCATAATGGCCGGAGTGATGACGCAGGTTACGCTTCGGCTGTGGACAATCTCTGGAGAAATGACCTGGTTCTTTGCAGTTGTAACAAATCAACGTCTTCTTTGCTGAGTTGTCCGTCTGGGAACGATCGTTCTGACTAGGAGTTGGAATTGGTGGTTGGAAATCCTTGCTAACATTGGCATCAGTGGTACCATTATTGCTATCACCATTGGAGTCTTTCTCAGAGTCAAAATTGCTAGGGTTGTCATTCTGGGTGCCTTCATTGATACTATCGTCGATATCTTGGTGAATGATGTTGACATTGCAAGCTTGATCTAAGTGGTCATGAATGGGGCAAGAACCATGGTTGTTGGTGGTATCATCAGCATTAGTATTGCTATTGTTGTTGTCTGCATTGCGTTCATCTTCTTGGGGCAGGAACTCTTGATACACAACAGAAGATCCGGTGATCTGAAGTGGCTCAGTGCGCTGTCTTTGGTTACCACCTGGAAATACTGGGATGTTGACAATCCTTCTCTTGCAGTTCGTCATCCGATTATGCTCACTTTCAAGTTGCATGGCTTTGTCCACAAGTTTCTCAAAATTTTCATAATCCTCTAGGAGTAGTTGCACTGCAAGCTCATCTTTTAACCCCTGGAGAAACTTCTCTTGTTTGTCTTCATCCGTTTCCACATCTTCTGGTGCATAGTGAGCCAAACGATAGAACTCGTGCAGGTACTCTGTGACGGTCAAATCTCCTTGCTTCAGGTAGCGAAACTCTCGTTTTCTTAGTGTGATCATTCCTGCGGGAACATGTGATCTCTTGAATACAGATGAAAACTCATTCCAGGTGATGGTATGTCCTTCTGGCCGTGATGCTTCGTAGCTATCCCACCACTCTGAAGCCGGTCCAACCAACTGATGAGTTGCGAAGCCAACCCGCTCCTGGTCGGTGCACTGAATCAACCCTAGCTTCTTCTCGACTGTGCGCAACCAATCACTGGCTTCCATAGGATCGACGGCCATGGCAAAGGTTGGAGGCCCAGTTTCGAGAAATGCTGATAACTTGCACTGTTGCTGGACTGTAGGTACTTGAACGTTGGTTGCCCCTGCTGGGTTGTTCCAATTCTGTAATAGTTGAAAGGCTGTTGCCAACACGTTGGTTTGGTTAACCACAATTTGGATTAGCTCTGGTGAGGTTTCGTTGATGCTTTTCTCATTCCCATTGGCTTGGGTTCTTGAGTCATCGGATCCATCATTCCCATAGCCTTTGTTACCAGTGTTATCCATCTGTCACAAGGTAGGGGTTGAGAGAGGAAGCATACAAGGAAAGAATAGACCAGAGCTAGGGACAAGACCTTAAAGGAACTAACTCTTTTTGCTGATGTGTTGTTTGTTTTGCTTATTCTGCAAGTTGATTAAGCAAACAACCTAGCATGGTTACATCACAACCCACCGATGCAAACCACGCGCTACACACACAAGCAAGGAACACACGACTAACAACACTACCCTATAGGGTGGCTTAGGTTCTGCGACGGGTTCCCAAGATCTTCACTTCTTCACAGCTGGCTTCACTACTTCCTTCGCTTCGCTAGCGGATCCTGCAGTCTTCCGGAGCTTCGGCAAACAACTGACGACATCTTCTTCTTCGCAAAGCTGACCATCTAGTACTAGTTGAAATTTGAAGAAGGAAGAAAAGGGTAAACCTTTTGCAAATAGCATTAGGGGAAGGAGAAAAAGAGGAACTTTCGCAAATAGTTTTATTTATAAAATATGTCCTTAGGTTTTATCCACTTGGCTTATTCTACAGTCGAGATGGCTCTGATACCAGCTTGTCGCGACCGGGAAAATTGCCTTTTCCCGAACGCTAGTGTATTAATCCCCGTCCCAGGAAAAGCCGGGGTACACCATACAAACATGATATAAAAGACACATCTTTATTATTTCGTTAATATTTACATTATTACAAAGGCACTTCAGGCCTGACAATCAAAAATAAACAGCAGCGGACTAGCGGGCCTACGGCTCCATCATCACAGGCGCTCAACTGGGGTATAAGCCAGGACTCCACCTAAGACATCTTCTCCAAAGCTTCTCTTACTGAAGGGGGGAAAAAGATAGAGCAAGAATGAGTACAACCACAGTACTCAGCGAGTCACACCGGCAGATGCATGATTAATGCAAGGGGGTACAAGGGGATAATAATAGAGGTTAAGTTTTGCAGTAAACAGCATTTAAGAGTCACTTAGTTGCCCAAAGCTATTTTATAAAGACGATCCTAGAGCTACACAGTATTATTAAACCAGGCCGTGAACCCTCACGAACCTGCCTTGACCCAAGGCCTACGATGATTCAGACCGAACTGGCAACCCGACCCAGGGTCCCAGCTCGTCCCAAGCCAACCCAGGCCAACCATTCCACATTTTAGTTGTTAAGCAAATTTTAAGAATTAGAACACTGACTTGGGTACATTGCTCGGCTTGCCCATAACCGAGGGCGCGGCTATTCGAATAGATTATACTCTGATCAGAGGTGTACATCTTTACCCACAAGACACATCTTCCTCACGTGCAACCACGTGCCACATACCACCACGGTATACAGACGGAAGACGTGACATAGTTTCCAACCCATCCTAGCCATAGACAAGAGTACCGACCCAATCCCACCTACGGCCGGAACCTCCGGGACAGGCAGGCAGGACTGAGCCCCTAGCAGCAGGGCACCAACCCTGTGCCATGACATCTCGACTACCGGGCCGCAGCTCGTGTAGCCTTCATTTGTCCTAGAGAATGTCCATCGACCCCCGACTTCATCCATCTCCATCCGTGTACTTTTGTTTATAACCAGACTGAGCCACAAACTAAGCCTTACCCACTAGACATGTGGAAGTACGGTAGTGCTTTGCAACAGAGGCCCGAGCTTAATCCTTATAGTGGCCGGGGTGCTACTTCCCACAACTGGCATGCACCCAAACCCCACCGAAAACAGGTTTTAGGGGTTTTGAAAGAGGAAGAGAGGTGTATGTCCAATTCCACCTTAAACCAACAATTCCATAGTGTCCAAATGATATGAGAATTCCCAAAGTCTAAAGTTATAAAACCACCTAATATTGCCTAATTAATCAGCGAAGCATCTACCTAAATTCATACTAGTGGAACCACGAATAGAATACCCACTAGTTGGGGTTTTGTTTATCCTAGGGTGAACAAGGTAATAATAACAATAGCAATAATAATAAGGTCATAACAAAGGTAAATAGGCATGGCTAAATAAAACAGTGATAACGCGGGAATTTAAATAAAGCGATAATGCATTAATTTAAATTAAAATAATTTTATAAACTGGGATTCAATATGCTCAAGGATGATGTGACTTGCCTTGCTCAGAGAGAACGGCCTTCCGAACCTTCGGCGACGACCGCGAACCACGCTTCGGGAACCTCCGGAACGACAGAAGCTACGCGAAGCACACAAGCAAAGCTACAAGCCTATAAAGAAGCAATAACAATACATAAAAAGAAAGCACAGGGTTCTTTAGGTTATAACAAACATTAGAAGACTTGAACGGGTCGATTCGGAGTTCGTATGACCAAGATATGATCATCCGAAGTTTAATGCTGTTATATGGAGATTTGCAGATTATTATAATTAGGTTTTGCAACTTCAAAACATGTGGAAGCGCTAGCCTGGAAAAGACAGGAAGGCTGCGCCGTTGACATGCGGACCCCACATGTCAACAAAAAGGACCGCGGTAGACCGAGTACACAGAGACGGTCCACGGGTCGACGGAAGCGGACCCCGTGTGTCAACCGAGGCGAGTGGCCGACAAACGGACTCCACTAGACACCACACGGGTTGCACACGTGGAAACCACGCGGCTACCGAGCGGACCCACTAACACGGTCACCACGCGCACAAGCGAACGACTGCCGACACCGATACACGGGTACCGGGGCCGACAACCGCACAACGGGCACGGGCGACACCGAAAGGACGAGGACAGGGCAGTGAGGGAGAGGGATCCTTACCACCACGCGACGAGGCGTGGGAACGACAACGACGAACGGGCGCGGCGGAGACGGACGGCGAGGGAACGACTTCGGCGGCGATCCTTGAACGAAGGCGGGACACGGCCGGCACGAGGCTTGACGACGCGAGGGCGAGGACGAAGACGAGGACGGGGCTGCAGCAGCTCGCTTGACGAACCACGGGCGGCGAACGCGATCGGCTTGGCGGAGGGACGAACGCCACGACGACCGGGAACGACGGGAGGACGACGACGACGACGACCGGGGCCGGCGAGGAGGCGACGAGGGCAGCCGGCAGCGGCTGCACGAAGATGAGGACGGCGTGGAACACGCCGCAGCGATGATGATGACGGAGGCGGCGCCGCGAGACGACGAGCCGGGCGACCGACGGGACGTCGATCGGCGAGGACGAACGGTGACGAGGAAACGATGATGGCAGAAAGCAGCGGCTGAGCGGAGGAGGGGACGGCGTGGAACGCGCTGCTGCGATGTTGGAGAAGGTGGTGGTGCAGCGGGGCGACGAGCCGACGAGGAGGAATGGGTGGCCGAAAGGACGCCGGCGACGAAGAGGATGGAGAGGCCGGCGCGGCGACGGCGTTCCGGCGAAACCGAGGAGCAGCCGGGGTGGAGGGCGATACCGCGACGTCGACGGAGGAGACGGCGACGTCGGTCGGCGTACCGGCGACGTACAGGAGCCGACCGAAGACGGGGAGGTACTGGATGCCGACGAGGAGGCCACTCCGGCGAGCTTCGGGCGAGGAGGAGGTGATGCCGGGGATGAGGGCGGCGTCGCGGAGCCGAGGGAGGTGGTGGCGACGTCGACCGGCGCTCAGGCAGGGAGATAGAGGCGGCTGGAGGCGGCCGGCGCGGAGGAAAGGGAAGGGCGACGGCGGAAACGTAGCTCCGGGGGTCTCCGCGCGAAACGGAGGGCAGGCCGGCGAAGAGGAGGTGGCGGCGACGCTGGAGGAGGAGACGGCGCGGCCGGCCGGTGCGCGGGCGAGGCGGCACAGGCGGCTGGAGGCGGCCGGCGGCGTGGGAGAGAGAGGAGGGCGGTGGGGAGATGGCTAGGGACCACGGGGAGGCTCGGGAGGGGGCTAAAACGAGAGAACGGGGATGAGGATCCCATTTTATATGAGAGAAGAGGGAGCCGGCCACGGGAGGAGCGGGAACGGCGGCGGGAACCATGGCCGGCGGCAATGGAAGGCGGCCGGGAATGGCGCGGCCGTTCCCGGCGATTGGGGGCGCCATTCAAGGGGAAATTAAGGGGGAAAGAGAGAGGAGGGAAAGGGGATTAATTCCCCCCAATCAATTTGGGAATCCCATGCTTGATTCGCGCGGATTTGAGGGAGGAATGGTGCTAGGGTTCACGGGAGAGGGAGAGAGGACGGCCGGGCGGGAGGAGGACGATGACTCGGCCTGGCGCGTGGGCCCCACGCGGTCAGGCGGCGGCGTCAGCGCGCGCACGCGCGCGGCACGGGCGGGAGGGCGCCGCTCGGGTTGGGCCGGGCGGCCGGCCCAGGAGGAGAGGAGGGGGAGGCGGCCTGGGCCGGGCAGGCCGGGAGGGGAGGGGGGGTAGAGGCAGCCCGGGAGAGAGAGGGAGGAGGGAGCTGGGCCGAGGGGAAGGGGGCCCAAGAGGAGGGAGAGAAGGAGAGGGAGAGAAAGAGAGGGAGGAAAGGGAGACTTCGGCCGCGGGCCGAGGGGAGAGAGGGAGGACTTTGGGCCAGACTTGGCCCAAAGGAGGAAGGAGGGTTATTTTTAGGTTTTTTTCTTTTTAATAAACTTTGATAATTATTTTTGTTGCTTAATAATTATTTCCGGTGCTCTGAAAATTCAAGTAAAATTTGAGGGCTCCTTTTAGACCAAGGAGAATTTAACAAAAATTCTCCGGGCCACATTCGAATTTTTCTTGTACGTATTTTAGTGTTTGCCAAATTCTTTTCGAATTTTAATTAATTTTATTATTCCTTTTAGAAAATGATTTTTATTTCGGGATGAATTTATCAGGACGTGACAACAACCCACCATTATCAAGTTTTAGTTGGCACATTAATTAATTCACAATCACGATTGACCATCGTGAGCTACAATTAAATATCCATCATTAAGTAATAGTGAAACATTAGTTATCCCAATAGTGTGCTAATGTTTCTAAGCATGGCTAAGCAATTATGTCTAACATCTAGCTGAACCAATATATAAATCCAACTAGTCAAATTATAATCCGAGGTAATCAAGAAATAGGGTAATCAATGCAAATTGGCCATAACAAAGGAATAAGTTCACAACACCCGGTGACATTCGAAAATAAATGCACAGTTGAAATAAATAGAGAATTTAAATATAGGATCAACATGCTCAAAGGAATTGTGTTTGGGATCTGTGTGACTTGCCTTGCAATAATCGGTCTTCAATAAGTCTTCTTGAACACTTCCGACGCACTCACAATCCTTCGAAATGATGGAAACGACAAGCTAACACGCAAAACGAGGAAAAAGACTAAGAAACTCCAAATAAACAGTACATATAAATTAAACAAACATGTAGATCATAATTTTAGATGAATTATGAGACTGAAACGACCTCATTCTGATTTCATATGATTTAATTATGAATTAAATCTAATTAAAGCCCATTTAAAAAGGATTAAATAAACTTAATTCAATTTATGGATAATTTTAATATGTAGATATTTATTTTATACAACTTTTGCAACTTGAACCACATTAAACCGAGTTAGAATGAATTAGTTATGAATTTTTAATGATTAAATCGGATTAAAACATTTATATAGATTTTAATTGAATTATGACGCAATAATGAATTATTTTGAAAAGGAGAAAGGGGATTATTGCGTCAGCGGGCTTGGCTCATGGTGGACCGGGTGCACGGCGGCGGTCTATGGAAACGAACGGCCGAGATTGATCCTATCCAAAATGGACGGCAGAGATCGAATCGGTCTACCGCGGGTCTACGCGAACGGCAACGATGACGTCGGCGATGACGTCATCACCGGCAGCGACTCGGGCAGCGCATGCTCGCCGGGGAACGACAGCACGGCGGCGCAAACGGAGGGCACCAGCACGATGCGGGCGTCGAGGCGAACCTTACCGAGACACTAACGGTGGCGGATGGTGACCGGACGACGACGACGACGAGGAAGAGCGGCGGTGACCTTCGGCTTGACGACGACGGCGGTGCTCCGGCGATCTACGGCGACGACGGAGAGGCAGACGAGGTCGGCGACGGCTTGGCGATCACGACGGTGCCCTTCCCGAATGACGACGATGACCGGAGCGGCAGCGGCGCACGGCTTGACAAGCGGCGGCGACGGCGGCGCACGGCTAACTCGCGGCTAGGGCGCTACAGACGGCGGCGAGCGAAGGCGAGGGTGGCGGCGGAGAGAGGAGGGCTCGGCGGTCCTTTCATAGCGGCTAAGGGGCGGCGACGAAGGCCCACGGCGACCGGCGACGGCGATGGAAAGTCTAGGGTTCGGGGAGAGAGACGAATCCGATTCGAGATCGAATCCCCGGATTTCCAAACGAGCTAGCGATAGATTCCAAAAGGGAAAAGATAGAGGGGATCCCAGGGATCATTTCCCCTCAATCGATTTCACCGGAGAAGGAAAGGGGCGACGAAATTTAGAAGGACGGTGGCGGCGCGGCTCGGCTAGGGTTCGGCCGGGCGACGGTGCGAGGAGGACGACGGGTCCGACAGGTGGGACCCACCTGTCAGCGAGCGGCAGCGCGCGCGCAAGCGGCGGCTCGGCTGCGGGCCAACTTGGGCCGGGGAGAGAGAGAGAGGGTTTTGGGCCGGCTTTCGGCCCAAAGCCAAAAGAAGACTTTTAAAACCTTTTTCTATTTGAATTATTCATGAAATGATATTCCATTGATTAAAAATACTTCCTTGGCTCAAATAAATCCCAGAAAAACCTAGGAACTATTGAAACAAGAGAAGTATTTAACCAAATTTTATCTAGCCCACTTTTATATTGAGATTTAACAAATTAAAATTAGATCTTCTCTTTTAGGCTTTTAAGATCATTTCTAATAATTCCTTTTAAACAACAATTTGTAATTTAAGGATTTTAAAACAAGCAAAGCATTTAACATAATTATAACTAGATCATTAATGATTATTGATTAACTAATTACTGAACTGTTCTTTGTATTATTAATAATTGAGCTCTGAAAAAACCGAGAAAATTTCAGAGAGTATAATTAATCATGGAGAATTTAATAAAAATTAAATCCATCCATGCTTTAAATTTAGGAAATTTTATTTCCCACATTTAGCTTCACTTGAAATTTATTAAATAATTTATAAATCCTAAAACAAAAAAATCAGGCTGTGACAAGTGTAGTGCTTCTGAGCTGAAGACGAAGTTAGAAGACCAAGACTCAGACCCCAGTTGAGTTTTGCCTATGAAGTGGAGCTGAAGCCCCGCTAGGATCGCCTTTTTCCGCTGCTGTCGTTCTCTTTCGGTGTGAGGACTAAGTGCCTCTTCTGTAAGTATTTTACGCTTTATTTTGTGTACCCTGGCTGGTCCTGGACAGGGATTTAATACACAAAATAGTCTGGAAATTTGGGCTAAATTTTTGGGCGTGACAAAGTGGTATCAGAGCCAACTCGACTGTAGGTTGATCCAAATGGTCAAACCCTAAGGACAAGTTTTCCGAAAATCCTATTTGCAAAATGTCTCCTCTTGCCCTTTGGTATTTCTTTGTTAAACGGGTTCTCAAAATTCTCCTCCCTGTCCCTCCAATCCTTTTAGTTGTAAAGCCTGGAGGACAAACCGTCAGCTTCATGTATGTTCGGAAGTCAAGTCAAGCCTCAAGCTTCATGCGGCAAGGAGTAAGAAGATCAGTCCAGAGTCATCGTTCTGCGAAGGTCAAGTGAAGTTTTCCCTGAGTTTTCCTAAACCCAATCCTTCCCGGAAGAGTAGTTTCGTTAGCTTTTAGATCGTGTGATGTTTGCCTGTGTGTAGGGGTATGGTTTGCACTGATGGTGGGGATGCGACCATACTAGGTTGTTTGCTTAAGCAACTTGAATCATAAAAATCCATTAACAACAGATCAGTAGTGTCACGTCCAGAAATTCACGAACTAGAATTTCTAAGCTGAATGTGCATTAAACCCTTGTCCAGGACCAGCCAGGGTACACAAACGACAATTGTTGACATACAGATCCACGTCTTACAAAAATATAAAAGATTACAAATGCAGCGGAAAATATAAAATGAGCTAAACTGGGAAACTTGACTTCTGCAGCAGGCGACTCCACTCCACTGGCATCTTGACGGCAGCAATGAATCCAACCTTTCTGAGACAGCTCCAACTGAAAAGAACTTCCACTCTTGTGTGGGGGAAAAGAGAGCAAGACTGAGTACTACCCACTGTACTCAGCAAGTCATATCAGAAGAGAAGGTATGATGCAAGATATAACCAAAGGAGGCCAGAGGTTCATTTGCAATAAAGCAGGCATTTAAAAGCAGTAGTTGAAAGCGGTAAAACAGTTGTAGTAATTAATCAATATTAACCAATCGCTGTCCAACGCTACACCACGTTGCAACAGGCCCAACCAACCACCTGAACTACACCTGTTCATTAGCTAACTAGGGGTGAGACTAATATCGGTGAATCTGGTCGACCGCCCATAACCGCGGGCACGGCTATTCGAATAGTTTTACTCTGATCAGAGGTGTACAACTGTACTCACAAGACACAACCCCACGATACGTTTCCGTGCGCCGACATGCCACCACAGCATACCGGAAAGAGGCCGTGACAGGACCCTTCGCATAACCCCATCTAACCGATCGCACCACACCTCCGGGTTCGCCCCCGTCCCCAGCAGGCAACGGGCGGCCCCCCTCTCGTGCCACGGTGAATCTGAAAGCCGATCAACCGAACACCCCGGCCGACCCAACTCCATCACGCCCACCCTAACATGGGTACATCGGCTAGAGGAAAGCTACACTACAAGCCAAGCTACACTACGATGAATTCTTCCTGGGCATCCCGCGAACCGGTCCTTAATCGCCATGGGCACAACAAGCAAAACCATGCACCCACAGCCCACCATGTAGTGTATTTTAATTAACTAACACCATTGCGGTGGCTCTATTAAAAAGCTATGCCAATAATCAAAGTCTATGCATTAATGTGATTCCCCCTTCGTGTACTAGTTGAACTAAGCATGGCAAAGCATTTCCTAAACCAACATCTAATCATTTTAATACCGAAGTTATCAATGGCATAAGGTAAACAATATATGGCTGAGTAGTAGGACCCCTCCCACATGATATTGTAAAACAATGCAACATTTAATATAAATGCGGAACATTTGTAAATTGGGTACAATATGATCAATTGTAATGCATGACTTTCCTTGCTCTCGCACTGATGAGACCACAGCAACGTCTTCCAGGAACCGCGGATCGACGAAACAGCCGAAATCTACGCGACAAAGATAGCACACAAGCAAAACATGCTATAAGTCTACTGAAACAAGAAACAAAACCATTTTTAATGGATTCTATCCATTTTTATGAATTTACTGAGACTTGAATGGATTTAATCGGAGCTCGAATGAATTAGTTATTAATTTTAGAAGATTATATGTATTTATTACTATAAAAGAAAAGCCCTTAATTAATTATTGCGCAATAAATCATCCCTAGCTGACATCAGCACAAAGGGGGGCGGCGCCGGCAAGCGGGCCCCGCATGTCAGTGGCTCAAGGGGGAGGGGAAGTGGCGCCGGCTGGTGGACCCCACCGGGCAGCGGCACAAGAGGAGGAGGAGGTGGCGTCGACTGGCTCGGCTCGGCTCCAAAACCGGCCGGCCGGCCAAACATGGCGAGTGGCAGCGGCATGCAGTCGCCGGCGGCGGCAACCGGCGGCGCGGGAGGCGGCGGAGGACGGTGCGGAAGGCGGCGGCATCGGCCGAAGGCGACGGCGGTGCACGGGCGGAGAACGGCGGCGCACACGGGAGAAAGGGGAAGAGGGAGGAGAGGGGGACCTCACCGGCGGGTATGGCGGCCGGAGCGGAAGGTGAAGGCGGCGACGACGACCAGCGACGTGAATGGTCGGACGGGCGGCGGCGGCACCCTAGGAGAGAGAGGAGAGGGGTTAGGGGTTGGGAGGAAACCCGCGGCGACCAAAATGGCCGGCCGGAGATGGGGAGGACAGAGAGGCTCACTGGCGCGCGAGTAGAAGGGGGCTCCAGTGGCGATTTGCGGAAATCGAGCGGTGGACGGGGTAGCTCGCGGACGGCGATGCTGGTGGTGGTAGATGCGTGGCATGGCAACGGCTCTAGTGGCGGCGGCGCGCGGCCGGAGGCGGCGGTTGGCGGCGGCACTAGCGGTGAACGGCGCGGCGGTGTTAGAGAGCGCGAGAGGAGACGGCGAGCGCGGAGAAAGAGAGAGGGGCCTTGAGGGAATGTTTTATAGGCGAAGGGGGTGGCCGTACGTGGCCGAGTGCGGCCGGATTTCTTGCCGACATGGGGGATGGAGAGAGAGAGAGTAGGGGGGATTGAAATCGAATCCCGCCCTTGGGGGCACGCGCGCGTGGGCGGGATGGCGGCGAAGAGGGCGGGCGACGTGGGCGTGGGTGCGGAAGCGGCGCGGAATGGGCGCGGCGGTTGCCGGCTTGGGGAGCGGCGGTGGGAGGTGCGCCTGAGAGGGAGAGGGAGGCCAGGTGAACTTCAGGAGTGGGAGGGAGGAGCGAGCCGACACGGGAAGAAATGGGCCGGCGGCCCAAGGGGAGAAAAAGGGAAAAGAAAGAAAAAGGAAAAAAAAGGGAATTTCCAGGGATTATATATTGCACTTTGATGAATTTTAATTGGTTAAAATTATTTCCATGGCTCTGAAAATTCCACTAAAAATCCTTTTAGCATATTTTGACATGTAGAATTCAAGAAAAATTCCACATGCCAATTTCAATTATTATTTGCATTTATTAATTAGGGATTCATCTCTAGGTTAAATTAAATCATTTGTACGGACGATTTATTTTATGAATTTAAAGAAAGGGAGGGGAACTTCAGGGCGTGACAAGTAGGCAAGTGGTTTAGTACCTTATCTTTAGTAACCCCTCTCATCTCCCACTCTCTCTTTTGTGCCCGCAACAGTTAGTCAATATGAGGGATAGTTTCATCTAATCAGGATCTCAACAGTTTCATGGATCAACTCAACACAATTCTATGAGCTTCCCACGTCAACCTCTCGAAGATCAGCCTCAATCCAAAGTCATGGCTAATCAGACTCAGACAGTGGAAGAATTGTTGCAACAGATGCGATGTCGGTACCAGATATACCAGATGCAGCAGATGCAACGGCAATGTCAGGAGTCGCGTCAAGGTCACCAGCCACAAGTGCAAGTCCATGTGCCAGCCCGGAACCTGAATCAGAGTCAGAGTCAGGAGTTCCCAATATCAGCACCGAAGACCCTTGCCAAAATGTCATCCAGATCCCAGAAGATAACTGCAGCCAAGTCACAGTCAGATCAAAGGAAAGTGAGTGCTACCTGTTATGACTGCGGTGAGCAAGGTCATTATGTAAGGAACTATCCGTGGAAGGTGTTCGCCAGGTCACCTGAAAGAGACGAGAAGTAGTGCCCAGGAAGTAACCATGCCCCAAGTCAGTCTGCCGACAAAAAAGATGGTACTCTGCAGCACAACTCTTGAGTGAACAGGACAGTAATATGGAAGATGGATAATGGTAGGACCATGATCATTACTGGTTCAGAATTTACTCCTGAAGACGCAGCAAGGATACCCAAGTGTCAAAGAGGAAAAATACCTTCCGTGGAGCGCGTCAGCTTACCTGGCATCTCATAAAGTACGGTCCGCCCAGACCCGAAGATGATGAATCAGGAGAGCGGTTCTCTAATGATGATGATGATGACGACGACGACGATGATGAGGCGACCCTTGACAGTTTCATGGAAAGAGAGCTGAAGTTCAAAGCATGTACTAGATATGAGGTAGTCGGACATACTGCTAGTTTATGCCTCCCCACATGCCGCTGTGGTGAACACACCCATTACTCATATGCATGCCCTTTTGAGGAAGGTCACATGCTTCCTGTGTGAGGGAACAGATCATGTGCCTAAGGATTGTCGGTGGAACTCGGTCCTAGCTAAGACCAAGAAATAACAAGGGATGACCATGCCACCCATTCGTCAACCAATGGCAGTCGACAAAAACAGTCACAACTCCTCGGCCCTTCTTCCAACTCTAGCTCTAGTGGAAGCCAACCATGGAAGAAGCAACGTCAGCAAGGAAGTTCATAAGACACTGCTTGCTTCAGTTTCAGCTGCCAAAGTGCATAATCAGAAGCCTGCACCTCAGGACTAAGCAGGTCGGTTTTGTCTCAACTGTCATAAGCCAGGACTTCGTCGTTGTTCACAAGTCACCAGCACTATCCACGACACCAATCGACACTTGAAGGTGCAACCTCCGCCTCAACGGATTGTCGTCAAGGGCACTGTCAAAGGCCACACTGTTCCACCAGCAATCGTTTCAAGCCTACAGCGCCAGCGCCAGCAGGGTAAGCAATGCCAGGAAACCAACAGCTCGCTACAGCTACAAAGAGGCAGTACGCTCATTCATCAGCACCCGCAGCAAGTGTTGTCAGCAACAGGTCGCCCAACTGTTGCCGATCCTAGCAATGCACCTCATATTGCTCCAATCCAGAGGTCCATCGGCAAATCACCGCTTGGTAACATCACGAGCAAGAAGAACCTACCTGCTTCAGCTATCTAAAGGGTTGATATTCCCCACCGAAAGTCAATGCGCAGAGCAACGTTACTGGTGAAAGTTTAGTTGGTGCGAACTAAAGGAACAAATCAGCCAGATCTGAAAAAAGGAAGCAGTTGCAGTTCTGGTCAAGCCATTTACTTTTCAATTCCAACAGTAGCCTTCAAGTGTTTAACTTTGTTGCATTTCATCTTGTACATAGAAGTTTATGGCAGTTATGTAATAAGAAGGGAATGTCGATAGCGACCGTCAACAATGATCCAAATAAAAGTTATAGATCTTGATGAATTATAACACTTTGTTATTGATGACCTTTTCAGTTCAAATCATCTAGTACTTGTAAGTGTTGTTTGAAGTTGTTATAATTTGAAATTCAAATTCATACTGTTCAAACAAAGTCATATAGACAAATGACCAAAACAAAAGTTTTAGATCTTGATAAGTTATACAACTTTGTTGTTGACAACTTTCCGATTTGAAGTCGTTTAGTACCCGAAAAATTATTTGAATTGCTTATATTTTAAATTTCAAATTTTATGTAGTTCAATCAAACTCGGATGGAGAAATGACCAAAAGCAAATTAGTAGATCTCAATGAGTTCTAAAACTTTGTTTTTGATAACTTTTTCATATGAGTTCATTTAATATCATAAATTTTGATTCAAAATTTATTTAATGGTTTTTCCCTCCTCACTTTTTCAAAATTTTTCAATCTTCTCCTCTCTTATCTCTCCCACCACAGATATTTTGAGGGGCAGCGATAGGAGGCGGTGGCACGGAACCGGCGCGGGCGGCGGCCAGCGGCCTGCTAGGGTTTCGGCTGTTTTAGATTTTTACTTTTTTTATTGAATTTGGTGGGCACTAATATGTAATGGGCCTGTTTGGTGGGCTTTGATACGATGGTTGGTTGATAAAATGGGCCTGTTTTGAAATGAGCCTAGTTCTGAAATGAGTCTATTTTAAAATGGGCCAGTTCTAAAAAAAATAATGAGCCGCCATTAAATAATTAATTGACCAATGTAAAAAATTAATGGGCCGCTATTTTAAAATTAATGGGCCGTAAAAAAAATAATGGGCTGTTAAAAAAATAATGGGCCGTATAAAAAAGTTTGCTGTCGTTAGCTGCCACATCATCAGTGCCATGTCATCACACACGTGTTAACGACCACGTCACCTGCCATGTTGGCCGCCACATGGTTGCCATATGTGACGTTAAATTTCGTCACAAAGGTTGGGCCTGGGCTGGACTATGCGAGCCCAAAAACGTTTCATGACAGTTAAGAAACGTCATAGATTGTGCTGATCCGTGACGATTTCGAAGACAAATTTCTATGACGAATTTTCAATGATCCATGATGAATTTTTTTCGTCATAGATTAAATTGATTCTTGTAGTGTCAAGTATGGTATATTCAATTATAATATCTAGAAATCACCTGGAAAGAAGAAATATTTAATCTATTGTCAGATAAAATCAGAAGATCAATTGCGTATGTATTGCAAGGAGGTGTGAGATTTACATGAAACTTCCTGCTCTAGATTAGCTAGGGCATGGCCTTTGGTTGACTGCTAACTGCCGCAGAGGTGGTGCAGATCGACCTACATAATGCATAGATCTGTTTTCAATTTGATTCATCGGCTGTTTGATTTGGCTGCGTGAAGAGGCATCAAAATTGAGTAAATGATTATCACTGTTTGTAAATCATTGACGACCAGGGAAAAAAAAGACAACACCATGCATTGAACTCTGAGAGGAAGCGTCGGAGCAGTGGATTGATCGATCTCTTGGTTGACCTATGGTTGTGGAAGAAAACAATGATTAGGTGCAAGACTGGAGTGGAACACGCCCCCATCACCCTAATTAAAGCGGTTGATTGGATGGGCTTTACATCAGACCCATCACATTAATGTAGATTAGAGTTTATAATCAATGGTTAAGATTATACGATGTATCAAATTAGCGATCAAATTTTACTGGTTAACGTGGGAGCTCGTAAAAAGTGTCCAATTAGTATAGGTATAGATTGGTCTAAATTTGCGCACCCTCTCATGCCGCTCCCGTCAATTGCCTGTGTGTCGACTCTTAACTCTAAAGAAAAAAGACGTATTTGCCCCTTTTGAGATGTTAGGCATGCAGTAGGTTATAATGTCAGATTTTTGAATTTGGTTGACATATATATGTATGTACATCATTTCAGCAAGGCATTGCACATATTTTGAATACATGAATATACAACATTAGTTTATATATTGAATATACGAATATTTTTCAGTCACATATTTTTTAGCCACTACCATCACGTATATTTTCCACAAAGACATTAAACATGTACAAAAGTTTCAACATGCAGTAAACATATGTTTCCAAATCATACTTAGGGACAAAATGTTGAAGCCATATAATAGATAGCTAAGCACAATATTTCTATGTTTATAATATATTGCTTTCGACGGACAATTAAGATAAGAACAAAAGCACATTGTTTCTGATGCACAGCTAAAATGACAAACAGATCTTGTTTGCTGGAGCAAGAAGATATACACAGCGCCACAGAAAATTGAAAACAAAAACTATAGGGCAACCTGAGTCTTAAAAACAATGCAGAGGAACTAAAACATGCAGTGCTAGCTATAGTTAATAGGGAACTCTTTAAATGAGCACACAGTACCAAAATACATACTGACATAGTACCAAAATACACGTTCAAGCTTACTGACATAGTGCCGGCCGGCAGGGCGTTGCCCTTGCTCCAGTGACCGGCCACCGCCTCCTATCGCTGCCCCTCCTGTCGCCGCCCCTCTCGTGAGCGGCCGCTTCCCCACCCGGAGACCAGGCGCCGCCGCCCTCGCCTGCCACCTTCCGCGATCGGCCGCTGATCCTCCTGTCATCGGACCTCCTATGACCAGCCGCCACCCTCCTGGGACCAGAAGGCGCCGCCCTCGCCTGCCGCCTGCCTGCTCCGACATTGACCGCCCCTCCCGCGACAAGCCGCCGCCTTTCCTCGCCGCGCCAGCTCGCCACCCTCCTCGCCATGCCGCCTGCTCTCCTCCCTCTCGTGCCATGCCTCTTCCCCGATCTAGGTTTTTTCAAGAGGAGAGGATGTTGGGCTTGGGCCACTTGGGCCATTGGGCCATATTCTGAAGTTTCGGCCGAGAGATATTGAACTATATGCCACTTTTAGATGTGGCAATTAACTTTTTGCCACTAGACCCACATATCATAGCCACATGTGGACCCACATGTCATTGTGATACACTGGTGGAGAAACCCTTTGTAGTCCCGGTTCGTAACCCCCTTTTAGTCCCGGTTTCCAAACCGGGAGTACCAATCCGGGACTAAAGATCGTTATCTTTAGTCCCGGGTGAAATAACCGGGACTAAATATCGATCTTTAGTCCCGGTTGGTAACACCAACCGGGACTAAAGATGGCTCAGCCACGTGGCCGGCTGAGCCATCTTTAGTCCCGGTTGGTGTTACCAACCGGGACTAAAGATCTAGCTGACCTTTTTTTTTTTTGCATGGCCCTGTTGCTGCATGGTTTATATATATATATAAACCATGCATATATATGTTTCAATACATATATATGCATACATATATATATGTATATATATATATTATATTATATTATATGTATATACATGCATAATATATATGTATTTATACATATATATGTTATGCAAATGCATATGTATATAGATATATATGACCAAAATATATTTACATTGTAGAAAATATGTACACATGCATATAGAAACAGATGTAGTCATGTATTAATTACAATCCATTATATGTCCTAGCTAGCGAGTAGTAGTACTCGCTGCTAGCTCAGAAGCTAAGGACCGGTGAATTGTGTTTCCGTCGTAGTAGAATTCACCCTTGGGATCAAGGATTTCTTCGTTGATGAATCCCATGAGTTGTTCTTGAACCGCCGCGATAAATTCCTTGTGTGTGGTCAGGTTATCCCTCATGCGAATAAACTATATGAATGTATGAAATTGATTAGTAATAAAACAAGAAATCGCTACGTACTGAAATTTTGAATTTATTTGTACGTACATCGAGCTCTCTTGTGGTGATGATTTGGTTTGCAAGGCAGTGGCAATACTCGCACACGTAATAGCCGCACAAGTTAGTTCCCTGCTTTTGCTTTGCGCACTACAAATAAATGACAAACAACGAGAGATCTAATTAATATACACTTGTATGTATTTGAATCGGAGAAATATAAATGTAGAGCATGTGTACTCACAGGAAATTTGAACCTCCGCCTAAGTCTTTCTCTCCAGTTCCCGCGGACCAAATGACGGAACCGATGCCAAGCCCTACATGGAGTTTAAAGATATGATTCGTAGTAGAAATAATTAACATAACAAGAATTTCTTAATTAACAGAGGAACTTATGCCAGTACCTGTCTATAAGTTCGAAAACCTTGTCAAACGTAGACTCTTTTTTATCCATTGAGTCATATACGTTGACGGTGCAGGCTGACAGGTCGAAGAGTAAAAGCACCCAGTGGAATCTGCAATGTGCGTGGGATGCATTATATATGAAACACTTAGCAAGTTCGTACGGGAATGAAATTTGGTATGTAGGAAGACAGTAAAATTAAACTAACTCTGTGTTGTACGGCAACAGTATGAACGTCTTGTAATGCTGCGCCTTCAGGAAATGGACGAGATTGTCCTCTGTTTCTTGTGGATATTGGTCGAGCATTGCGACGTTTACTTTCCGAGGGTCGATGAATCCAGTATCGAAAACCCTCCGCCGTCGGGCCCTTTGAATCTCCATTCTACAACGATAAAAGGGAGTATATTATTTTCTATAGTCTACTTATATACAAGGACCTAATTAATTAAAGGAGATGTATAGTAAGAAATCGAACTGGACGATATACTTACAAAATCCAGCAACTCATAACAGAGACGTCGACGGCGTCCAGCTGGTATAGTTCGTAGATATGTGTGAAATTGATCCAGAGAATGTCATCTCCTTGCAAGAAGTCCGTGTCCCTGATCCTCGCTCCGATCATCTCTCTACCGGTGGCGCTCATCTCCATGTACAGCTGATGGAACTTGTACATTTGTGTGGGTAGGGACTGCAGCAGCTCAGGCTTGACAAGCGGTTTACCGAGTTCGTACATGTATTTCACTTCCGCCTTTTCGATTGGTGCGACTCCTAGCAATTGATCCGTAGTGAGACCGGTGTCAGTAATAAATTGTTCTATCGTCATTTCTTTACCGGTCACCAACGGCTCGATCTCCTGGTTTGGTTGCTCTCCAAGCTGAGGGACTGGTTTGGACTTTCCAGAAGATGCTTTCTTCAGCGTTCGCTCATAGTCCGATAGCTTGATGGCCTCCTTGACAGGTGCAGACATACCCCTGAAGAAGTTCCTGACACTGGGGTCTATAGGAATCTTCTTTTCTGGACTTCGAGGCTTGAATTGTCTCTTGACTTCTGATGCAACGTAAGCGTCAAGCTCCTCTTGCGTGCAATCGTACCCCGGGTCCTTGTTCTTGGCGGCGTCAACTTTCGCCTTCTTCGTTGCCCTTGTGTGGGCAGGCGGTGCAGCTGGGGGGGCCCTTGACTTTGAAGGTGCCGGAAGAGGAGCTTGCGGGGGAGTAGGTGTAGGAGCACGAGGAGGAGTCGGTGCAGGATCCTGAGGAGGAGTCGGTGCTGGAGCCTGAGGTGGAGACGGTGCTGGCGGAGCATGAGGAGGAGACGGTGCAGGATCCTGAGGAGGAGTCGGTGCTGGAGCCTGAGGTGGAGACGGTGCTGGCGGAGCATGAGGAGGAGACGGTGCAGGATCCTGTGGAGGAGATGGCGGAGCCGGAGGAGATGGTGCACGAGACGCCGCTTGTCGCCCAGCGAGGATGATGTACCGCCTGCGCCATAGAATAATGGCATGGCTTGTGTCTCGTAGATGCGTCTCACCGTCTCCTCCAGGGTAATCCAGCTCGAGGTCCTCGTACGCGCCTTCGACCAACTCAACTTCGACCTTCGAGTATCCTGCTGGAATCGGCCTGCAGTGGTAAGTACCTGAAGGGTCCGTTGGGATGGCCATGCCCGACGCCACCTTCATGTTGTGAGAGATTATTTATTAGTAATCAACATATATAAGCAGGAACTAGCGGAATGGCTAAATCTTACCTTTATTGATAAGTTCTTGAAAGGAATATGCAGCTCACATGGTGTCCGCTGAGTGATGTCATCAACGGGACAGGTCGATTCGTCCTGTGTTTGCATGGCGTACATGCTCTGCGATCCTACCTGCCCCGTTGAGGCGCAGCTGCTACGGTTTCCTGACGGGCTCACCATTGCAGGAGGAATGGTCGGCTGGGGATCATGGGACCGATGTGCGGCCATGCGTTCATCAACCTTCCTTGCCACCTCCTCTTGCATGTTGAGTTCGTAGCTCGATACCCGGAACTCTAGGTCTGCAATCTTCGCCTCGGTATCTCTCTTGCTCCTCATCCGACTCCTGTACGTGTGGATGTCCTCCTTGAAACCAATCTTCCAAGGAATCACCCCTTTCCCTCGTGTTCGTCCTGGATGCTCTGGAGTCTGCAGGGCGAGTGTCAGCTCGTCCCTATCTCTGTCGGGTCGGAACGTGCCCTGAGAGGAGGCTTCCACTGCATCTGTTAGTCGTTGCGCAGCCTCTCGTATCTGAACGCCGAATACCAGTGAGCCATCAGCTGGGTTGAGCGTTCCACCGTGAGCATAGTACCAGAACTTCGATCGTTCCGGCCAATTGGCTGTTGCCGGTTCGATACCCCTCTCAATCAAGCTAGCCTCCATCTCCTCCCACTTCGGCATCGCGACGCTATAGCCTCCTGACCCCAAGTGGTGATGGTACTTCTTCTTGGCGGCATTTTCTTTGTTTCTTTCCATCATCGCCTGCCCTTGTTCACCTGTCTTATATGCAACGAACTCGTCCCAGTGATCCCTTAGCTTTGGGAATGTGTCGAAGTTCGGTGTCAGCCCCTTCAGGATATATTTCTTGTACAGCTCTCCCTTCAAACTCTGAAACTGTTCTGCCATTTTCTTCAGAGTCCACCTTTTCACTTTGTCCTCTGTACCTGCGGGAAGGGTGAATGTCTCAAGCATTGTGGTCCACAGCATCTCTTTCTCCGAATCTGGGACAAAGCTCTCATGATCTCCACGTGCCCTTGTTCTTCGCCAGTACACCGTACTGACAGGCACATTATCCCGCACAACCCAACCGCTGTGACGTACATAGTTCTTGGCGGCTTCGGCCGGGGCACTAGGACGTCCATCTTCTTCCACTTCCGTTATGATGTGCCGACCCTCAAGCTTCTTCGCTGCACCACGTTGCCCGCGTGCCCTCTTCTGTCCAACGGAGGGTTGACTACCACTAGCCTCCTCCTCCTGGTTCCCCTCCACATCCCTTTCCACGTGCCCCTGCTGGTTCCCCTCCGCATCCCTCTCCACGTTCCCTTCCTCGTTCAAGTACTGGTTTGGATCCTCGTTTCCCTCTTCTTCATTCCAGTACTGGCTGCTTCCCTCCGCGATTGTATCGTACAATATCTGTTCCTCATCGCGGTCAGCCATCTGTTGATACAAGAAACATCTGCTAAGTCACGAGACATTTATGTTTTAACAATCTAAGTCATGTATGCTAAGTGTAAATGTCGTACATTATAACCCTACACAACCTTACGTGCTAAGTCTAATTACAAATCGTGATATAAGCTAAGTCTAGGTGACGTATATTATACAACCCTAGCTAGTAAATAATTATATACTAAGTCTAATTAGCAATAAAATAATCTTATATTAAAACTCAAATAATATTACATGCTAAGACTAAAATAGTCATGTATGCTAAGTGTTTCGTGCGTATATGCTAAGTCTAATTAAGACTACAATAGTCAATTGCTAGGAGTACGTCGCACCAATTCCGTAGTAAATAATTATATACTAAGTCTAATTAGCAATAAAATAATCTTATATTAAAACTCAAATAATATTACATGCTAAGACTAAAATAGTCATGTATGCTAAGTGTTTCGTGCGTATATGCTAAGTCTAATTAAGACTACAATAGTCAATTGCTAGGAGTACGTCGCACCAATTCCGTAGTAAATAATTATATACTAAGTCTAATTTGCAATAAAATAATCTTATATTAAAACTCAAATAATATTACATGCTAAGACTAAAATAGTCATCTATGCTAAGTGTTTCGTGCGTATATGCTAAGTCTAATTAAGACTACAATAGTCAATTGCTAGGAGTACGTCGCACCAATTCCGTAGTCAATAATGTCATACTAAGTCTAATTTGCAATAAAATAATCTTATATTAAAACTCAAATAATATTAGAACACTACACAATCTTATATGATAAGTCTAATTACAGGTCTAATAATCTTAATTAATTGCATTACAAATATAACAATCATTTATATTATTACATCACTTGCCTCCTCCAATTTCTTCTAGGGTTAGCTCTTCCACTCAGGCTTGACGGACGACTCCGACAACGTACGTCTTTTCTGCAAGATACAAAAAAGATGTATTAGGATAAATGCGAAGTAACATATATATATATATATATATATATATATATATATATATATATATATATATATATATATATATATATATATATATATATATTGCATTTCACGTTAACGTTCCCTAGCTCGTTCACGTTCGTTCGCTCGTTCTCATTCACGTTCGTTCCCTCGTTCTCGCTTGTCTTCGTTCGATCATTCTCGTTCTCGCTCTCGTTCGTTCGATCGTTCTCGTTCTCGTTCACGTTCTCGCGGCAACGTACGTTGACGTTTTCGTTCTCGCTCTCGTTCGTTCGATCGTTCTCGTTCTCGTTCACGTTCTCGCGGCAACGTACGTTGACGTTTTCGTTCTCGCTCTCGTTCGTTCGATCGTTCTCGTTCTCGTTCGTTAACGGCGGTGTGGCGGCATCGGGGCGGCGATTGGCGCGGCAGCGTGGCGGCGGCGGCGGCGGCGTGGCGACGGCGGCGGCGGCGTGGCGACGGCGGCGGCGGCGTGGCGACGGCGGCGGCGCGGCGTGGCGTTGCGGGGCCGTGGCGGCGGCGGCGTTGCGTTGCGGGGCCGTGGCGGCGGCGGCGTGGCGTTGCGGGGCCGTGGCGGCGGCGGCGTGGCGTGGCGGCGGCGGCATTGCGCGCGCGGCGGCGAAGGCGGCGGCGGCGTGGCGTTGGCATGCGGCGGCGGCGTTGCGCGGCGGCGAAGGTGGCGGCGTGGCGTGCCGGCGGCGGCATTGCGCGCGCGGCGGCGAAGACGGCGGCGTGGCTTGGCGCGGCGTCGGCGTGGCGCGTCGTCGTCGTGGCGCGTCGTCGTCGTGGCGCGGCGTCTCGTGGCGGGCGGCGCGACGGAGAGAGATCGACATCGGAGAGATCGAGATGAAGGGAGATCTGGCGGCGGCGGCTCTCACCCCAGAGATGCGGCGGCAGCGGAGGAGGCGGAGGCGGCGGCGAGGACGACGAGCTTGAGACGACGGCGAGATACGGCGGCGTCGGCGCGGGGATTTGCCCTAGGCAGTGGCGGCGAAGGAGAGAGGCCGAGAGAGATCGATCGGCCGAAAACGTCTAAGTGTTGGTGAAGAAGACGAGGGCGCACCCGGATATATATATACCCCCAATCTTTACTCCCGGTTGTTATCAACAACCGGGACTAAAGATATCTTTAGTCCCGGTTGTTTATAACAACCGGGAGTAAAGAAAAGATCTTTACTCCCGGTTGTTTAGAACAACCGGGATTAAAGATCATCTTTAGTCCCGGTTGTTGTCAACAACCGGGAGTAAAGATTTTTTCCCGCTATTTCGAAATTCTTTTTAAACCCGGTTAGGGTTAAGAACCGGGACTAAAGATTACAGCACTTCATGTGATTTTCGCTTACATATGTGTTTATAAAATAGAAGTTAATGCATTAACATTATTTAAAGTACAAAGATTAATGACAATTACTTCGAAAAATTATTTTTGTCCGTAATAAATTAAGTGGATAAATCGTAATAAGCAAATATATGACTTATAATTAATAAAAATTCCAATATATATATACTTAGCATATATATGAATGATATTATTATATTGGTAAAAACTCTAATTAAGATATGTATGTACGTACTGCATGATTTAAAATTAATAAAAATTGTAATCATCATATATACTTAGCGTAGGAATTATATTAAATTAAATGATAAAAACTCTAATTAACATATGTATACACGAACATGCATGATTTAAACCTTTTAAAAATTCGAATAGTCATATATATAAGTATAGTAAATTAAATTGTGAAAAAATCTTATATATGAATGATAGTTTTAAAAATATATTAAATTTAATACTTTTAAAAATTCTCCAGTCAATTATAATTAGCATATGAATGATAGTAAATTAAATGTTAAAAAACTCTAATTAACATATGAAATTGCCACTTGCGTGATTTAAAACTTTTAAAAATCCTCTAGTCAATTATAATTAGCATATGAATGCTACTAAATTAAATGTTAAAAACTGTAATTAACATACATATGAAATTGCCACCTGTGTGATTTAAAACTTTTAAAAATTGTAAGTATCACATATAACTAGCATATACATGATTTGAACTTGTTGAAACCTCTAATAATCGTGCGTAATTAACATATGCCATACATCAATTGATTTATATGGATAATCAATACATTCAAAATAGTTTACATCGTGTACACAATAATTACGGCATTACATCGGCGGTGACGGTTGACCGCACGTACTTTCTCCTCACTATTGTTCCCTCCTTGTGATCGCTGCGTGAGTAAGGGGTGTCTTCATTTGATAGGAGGATGCTAGGGTCAATCGTCACCGTGAAAGGGGGTTGCCCATCCAACTGATCGTAATCCTCGTCAGTCTTGTCCTCAACTCCGACGATTTTTCTTTTGCCTGGGAGAACCACTTGACGCTTAGGCTCATCAGGCCCTCTGCCCTTCTTTCCTTTGCTAGACATGTCCTTCACGAAAAAGACTTGCGTTACATCATTGGCAAGGACAAAAGGTTCGTCCGAGTATCCAACCTTGTTAAGGTCAACAGTTGTCATCCCACTGTCATCAATCATTACGCCTCCACCAGTCAACCTAACCCATTGGCACCGGAACAGAGGAACCTTGAGAGGACCATAGTCAAGTTCCCATATGTCCTCGATGGCACCGTAATACGTGGCAGTTGTTCCATCGTGTCCCATGGCATCGACACGAACAGCGCTGTTTTGGTTCGTGCTCTTCATGTCTTGGGCTCTCGTGTAGAATGTGTACCCATTGATCTCATATCCCTGGAATGTCGCGATCGACCCAGACGGTCCCCTCGCCAGGAAGGCAAGTTGTTGGTTGATCGACTCGTTACCCATGAGATGTTGTCGTAGCCACGCGGGGAAAGTATCAATGTGATGCCGTGTAATCCATACATCGGACTTACCGATGTTCCTGGCGCGAACTAGAGCCAAGTGCTCCTCGATGTAAGGAGCTACCAATGAAGAGTGTTGCAGAACAGTGAAATGGGCTTTACGGAATAAATTGTTGTCTACCGTCATAATTGCTTTCCTTCCGAGAGTTCCCTTTCCCCGTAGTCTCCCTTCATGGCGTGATTCCGGTACCCCGATTGGGCGAAGGTCTTCGATAAATTCTACGCAAAATTCGATGACCTCCTCTGTTCCATAACCCTTGGCGATGCTTGCCTCTGGACGAGCACGGTTACGAACATACTTCTTCAGAACGCCCATGTACCTCTCGAAAGGAAACATGTTGTGTAGGTACATAGGCCCGAGAATACGGATCTCTTTCACAAGGTGACAAAGCAGATGTGTCATTATATTGAAAAATGAAGGTGGAAATATCAACTCAAAACTGACGAGACATTGCACCACTTCATTCTGAAGGGCATCTAATCTATCCGGATCGATGACCTTCTGCGAAATTGCGTTCATGAATGCACATAGCTTTGTTATTGTTGCCCGGACATTGTCTGGAAGGATACCCCTTATTACAACTGGTAGCAGTTGTGTCATCAACACGTGACAGTCATGAGACTTTAGGTTTGTGAACTTCTTCTCCTTCGTGCTTATTATTCGCTTGATATTCGTGGAGTATCCAGACGGTACCTTTATGCTCTCCAAGCATTCAAACATACTTTCCTTCTCTGCCTTGCTAAGAGTGTAGCTGGCTGGACTCAAGTAATGGCTTCCTTTCTCCTTTGGTTCCGGGTGAAGGTCGCCGCGTTGTTCCATATGCTTCAGATCATTACGTGCTTCCAGTGTATCTTTCGACTTTCCGTATACACCTAGGAAGCCAAGAAGGTTTACGCAAAGGTTCTTAGTGAGGTGCATCACGTCGATTGCGTGGCGTACGTCCAAGAATTCCCAATATGGTAACTCCCAAAATATAGAGTTCTTTTTCCACATCGCCGCGTGACCATCTTCGCTCTCTATATGCTGGCTTCCAGGCCCCTTTCCGAACACTACTTTAAGATCTTTAACCATAGCAAACACTGTTTTCCCGCTGCGATGTTTAGGCTTCGTACGGTGGTCGGCCTTATGTTCGAAGTGCTTGCCTTTCTTTCGTACCGGGTGGTTTGCTGCAAGGAATCGACGATGACCCATGTATACAACCTTCCTACAGTGCTTAAGATACGTACTTTCTGTTTCATCCATACAGTGAGTGCAAGCCTTGTACCCCTTGTTGGACTGTCCGGATAGGTTGCTAAGTGCAGGCCAATCGTTGATGGTTACGAACAGCAGCGCTCGTAGGTTAAACTCCTCCTGTTTGTCCTCGTCCCACACGGGGACACCTTCCTTCTTCCACAACTGTTTAAGATCCTCGACCAGTGGTCTTAGGTACACGTCGATGTCGTTACCAGGTTGCTTGGGGCCTTGAATAATAATCGGCATCATTATGTACTTCCTCTTCATGCATAGCCAGGGGGGGAGGTTGTAGATACACATCGTAACGGGCCAAGTGCTATGGCCGCTGCTCATCTCTCCAAAAGGATTCATGCCATCCGTACTCAAACCAAACCGTATGTTTCGTGCGTCCTTTCCAAATTCTTTAAATTTTCTGTCGATGTTTCGCCACTGCGAACCATCGGCGGGGTGTCTCAGCATCCCGTCCTGTTGACGCTCTTCAGCGTGCCATCGCAACATTCTAGCATTCCCCTTGTTCCTGAACAAACGCCTTAGCCGTGGTATTATAGGGAAATACCACATCACCTTAGCAGGAATTCTCTTCTTTGTTAGCTGCCCGTCAACTTCTCCTGGATCGTCCCGTCTAATCTTGTATCGTAGTGCTTTGCAAACAGGGCATGCTTCTAGGTTCTCATACTCCTCACCGCGATATAGGATACAATCGTTCGGACATGCGTGAATCTTATGAACTTCCAGTCCTAACGGGCAGACTATCTTCTTAGCCTCGTACGTTGTCTCGGGCAATTTGTTTCCCCTCGGAAGAATGTTCTTGACGAGTTTCAATAAATCGCCAAATGCCTTGTCACTAACCCCATTTTTTGCCTTCCATTGCAACAACTCCAGAGTGGTATCCAACTTTTTGTGCCCCTGCTCGCAACCTGGGTACAACGAAGTTCTGTGGTCCTCCAACATCTTGTCCAATTTATGGGCCTCCTTTTCACTTTCGCAGTCCTCCCTGGCGTCCTGCAACATTTGACCAAGATCATCCGCAACGTCGTTACCATCAGCAGCTATTTCCTCCTCGCCCGTTTGATTTCCTTCAAATCCAACAAATTGAGCAAAGTCCGGAATATTGTCGTCTTCCACTTCATCTTCTTCCATTTCAACACCTTGCTCTCCGTGGGATGTCCAACAATTATAGCTTGGCATGAACCCCGACTCAAACAAGTGGAAATGAATAGTCCTGGATGCAGAATACTCCTTCTGATTCTTACACTTATTGCATGGACAACAAATAAAACCCCTTTTCCTGTTAGCTTCGGCCACTCTCAAAAAATAGTGCACGCCGTCAATAAACTCTTTGGACCGCCGGTCAGCGTACATCCATTGCCGATCCATCTACATGAGTCAAAAAAACCGTACACAAATAATTATTCTTACAATAATGACAGTCATACAATAATTATAAGATATCTTTATTCATACAAAAATCATAAAATATTACACCAAATAATTCTTAAAAACTATTTGTTAAGTAATAAACTAATTTTAATGTGTTTTACTTCTTTTAATTTTCATTTTAGTTTGTTTTCTATTATTTAAGATTAACTTTCACTAGAGTTTTCCTTCTCAACTATTTTATAAAACCTTGTTTAGCAAATGAACTAAATTTCTATATATTCTTTCTTCCCCACACACATTTTCTCTCTCATCAACTTACAACTACATTTTGGAGACAAAAAAAGTGTGCAAAACATAGGTGCAAATGTAGTATGACAAAAAAAAACATTGGAGGATGAAGTTGCAAACCTTTTAGGCACCTCCGATTTGTATGTAATCACCAAAATAAATTCAATAGAAATTTTGGCATGACCTCCCCTCTTTTTTGAAGAAATTTTGAAGCTTGCTCGGGCAGCTGGAGGAGGAAGAAGACATATATATAGGGGTGGGACTTTAGTCCCGGTTGGTAGCACCAACCGGGGCTAAAGATCACCGGGATCTTTAGTCCCGGTTGGTATTACCAACCGGGACTAAAGTTACCATCTTTAGTCCCGGTTGGTGTTATCAACCGGGACTAAAGATACCGGGGGGGCCTGACAGGCCCTGACAGCATTCGAACCGGGACTAAAGATCATCTTTAGTCCCGGTTGGTAACACAAACCGGGACTAAAGATCAAATATGCCCGTTACCCTTTTGAACCGGGACTAAAGATCATCTTTAGCCCCGGTTTTTATTGCATCCGGGACTATTGTGGAAATCGGCCGACCGACGAAAGATGGTTTCTCCACCAGTGATAGTTGTGGTAAAAAGTTAATTGCCAAATCTAAAAGTGGCAAATAGTTAAATGCCCCTTGGGCCGAAGGCTATTTGTGTCATTTCTGCAAAAAAAACTGACAAGTGATTACATCCTAACATCAGTCAACACATGGTCAACAGACGGGAGTGACATGACAGGGTGCGCAAATTTGGACCAATGGCATATAGGGGAAGAGCCAATTTTCAATGACATACAAAGGATCAGACCAATTTTCAATGGCATATAAAGGATTTTCTCTATAATATAAGAGATTGTCACATCCACCCAAAATCCCTTATATTATGTGACGGAGAAAGTATTAGATTAGGTATAGATGATTTGGAGCTAGTAGTTGGCTATACTATTGAACTTCTCTTACTATGTTGTGCTTGATATTATGTAGAAGTAGCTGCTTATCGTTGCATGAGTATCAGTGCAAATTTAGATCAAAGTCATGACAGTATCTCAATGACTGACTGAAATCTGAAATGAGTACCACGTAAGATCTGAAATGTCTATATTTGGTCCCTCCAATCCTCAAATAGTTTAAATTTTCGTCCCTGATCAAAGGGAAGTAAAGATACCAAATAGTGGAGTGGATCTGCTTTGCATTGTTGAATCCACTGCGTTGTTGAATGTCAATGAGAGGAAGACTTCCTTCTCGGGGAAGGGAGGCTTTCTCAATATAGGAGTAGTACCAATAGCAGTACTTATATTAGTTGTATTGCGTTGTGTTATTAGAGTCTGTTTCTTTTATTAAAGATTCTATAAGTTTGATAGAGGGTCTTTTCAGTATCTGTATCTGAATTAGATATAGTTCTTTTAATACCTATTGTATTAAATACACATAGAATTGTAACCCTCCCCGGGGCGAGGGCTCCTCCCTTCACTCTTATCTCCGAGAGGGGGAACAGTTTAGTATTTCAGTGGAAGGGAGATAAGAGTGAAGTGCATTATCAGTCCGTAATCTCCCGGTCGAGTGGTTCCATCCACTCGATGAACCCGTTGATCGCGAGATTTGTGTGAAGAAAAGCTTTCAATATATATTAGCCAGAACTCATCAGTCAACTATCAAAACGTCTAAATATGTTCCTGGGCATGTTTTCTAAGTGGTTTTCAGTGCCATTGCCATGTCTTTCTTATTTTTGTGACTTATTTCCCATGTATTCAACCCAATAGGATGCCATTCAGGACAAAACCACTGATGATGTGTACTTAGTCAGGGACATTCACTACTTAAAAAAAAAGCCCATAAAGATCGGTACTATAGGTGCCGGAACAGCTAAAACCGGCACCTATAGTGATTTTACCGTGAACACGGGCTGAAAACACGTAAAACCGCCACCTTTAAACAACTATAGGTATCGGTTCTAAAGAAAAACCGATACCTATAGTATATGTGCCGGTTTTTACAAAAAACCGACACCTATGATTTATTATAGGTGTCGGTTAACTAAAACCGACACCTATCCAATCCGAGCCAAGCCGACACCTATCCAAACTGGCGAAGCATCAGCCTTGTCGATCCCCTGTATGAGTGAGCCGGCCTTATCCCCTCTCCTATCTCTCTCGTCTGTCTCTCTCTTGCCTCTCTCTCTCTCCCGGCTCTCTCACATCTCAGCGCGCGGCGGTGCCAGGAGGGGAGGCGGCAGGCAATGGGTGACGGCGGCGCCCTCCCCTCCGCTGGATCCGGTAGGAGGGAAGGCGCGGCAGGCGGCGACGCATCGTGGCGGGCGTTGGGCGGCCACGGGCGGCGACAGCGGGCAATGGGCGGCAGCGGCGGCGGGCGGCGACGGGTGGCGGCGGGCAACGGGCGACAGCGGCGGTCTCCCCTCCGCTGGATCTGGCGGGAGGGGAGGCGGCAGGCGGCGGGCGACGGGTTGCGGCAGCGCCCGGCGGAGGGAAGGCAGCGGGCGGCGTTAGCACCCTCCTCTCTACGTCTCTCCCCAGTTGTATTTTTTTTTTGTTGATGTTTGTGTGAATTTGTTGATGAATTTGTTGTTGAATATGTTCATTCTGTGATTCAATTTGATTCAATTTATTTTGGTGATGATTTGTTGATGATTCTGGGGTTTAGGGCGCATGCGCGGCGACAGCTCCGCTTTGTGAGTTCAGCTCGGATTCGAGCCGTCTCTCATTTTTTTTTTTTGGTCGAGCAATGGTAAAGGTGCCGGTTCTATTTTCGTTATAGGTGTCAGTTGCTATTATTGGTGCCGACCAATTGGTGTCGGATAAAAAACCAGCACCTATAGACCTTTAGGAACCGGCACCTTTGGCCTTTTTTTAGTAGAGATTATTTGTATGGTGTTGATACTTCGGGGACGAATTATGTCCGTAACTAGAATTGGAGACAAAAAACTTAAACATGCAGAGTTGACAGAACAAATGCATAGACTTCTTCCTAAGGTGACTAAATTTTTAGTCACTGTCACATCGGATGTTTGGATATTAATTAGAAGTATTAAATATAGACTAATGATAAAATCCATTCCATAACCCTGGACTAATTCGCGAGACGAATCTATTGAGCCAAATTAATCCATGATTAGCCTTTGTGATGCTACAATAAACATGTGCTAATTATGGATTAATTAGGATTAAAAAATTTGTCTCGCGAATTAACTCTCATTTATGTAATTAGTTTTATAAGAAGTATATGTTTAATACTCCAAATTAGTGTCAAACATCCGATGTGACAGGGACTAAAATTTAGTCCCGGAATCAAACTCCTCCTTTGTTGTGTTGTCAATGAGTTAACTAAATAAGTACAGGCCTTTCAAATTTAAAACCTGCTTTACACCCAAAATTCTTAAAAATGGCGTCGTCGCGAGTTAACAACGAGCATCATTTAGGTTCTGTTGTGCCATGGCGATGAATTCTTAGGCCTGGTTTAGTTCCCAAATTTTTTTTCCCCAAAAACGTTATATTGAATCTTTGGATATATGCAAGGAGCATTAAATATAGATAAAAACAAAAACTAATTGCACAGTTTATATGGAAATCGCGAGATGAATCTTTTGATACTAATTAGGCCATGATTATCTATAAGGGCTACAGTAACCAACATATACTAATGATGGCTTAATTAGGCTCAAAAGATTTGTCTCGCGGTTTCTAGGCGAGTTATAAAATTAGTTTTTTCATTTGTATCCGAAAACCCCTTCCGACATCCGATCAAACATCCGATGTGATACCTAAAAATTTTCTTTTCACGAACTAAACAAGACCTTAGTATTACATGTATTGGAAAATAACCTTGTAGGGGCCTTCTATAGTTCAACCAATATAAACTAGAGTATATGACTATTTACTTTGGAATATGGTGTTTGACCCTTTGTATTTTTTTTCTTCAAAACGTTAACGCAAATATGCAAAATGTAAGTCATCATTAAAATACCCTTTAGAGATTTCTTTTTTTTGGGGGAGATTACTTCTATTTTTTAATAGGGGCATTTGCTTATTTGACCCGGTTTTGAACTGTAATTGTCAATTTGACCCTACTTTTTGAACTTTGCTTATTTGACCCTCCTTTTCGAGTACGAAGGTTCCGTCTGACCCTCTTTCGCTGACTCCGTTAGGGTTCAATTTAAAAAAAGAAAATATTTCCAGAGTTCCTAATGGCAAAAATACCCTCCAAAGCCAAACCATATTCTGACTCTCTCTCTCTCTCACTCGTGCGTATCTCTCTCTCACTCGTGCGTGCGGCGGCGGCAACGAGTACGCGTGCAGCAGCGGCTAGCTAAGGGGGCGGGGGCGGCGGCGGCGGCGAGCTGAGGAGGCGGCGGCGGTGTCAAGCATAGCCCTGCCGGCGCCCGCTCGTTGTGGTGGAGGGCGGTGGTGGCGGCGCGTCCGGTCCGGGTCGGCGCCGATCTGAGGGGGGCGGCGGCGCCGATCTGTTGGGGGAGGCGGCGGCGTGCTGAGGAGGCGGTGGTGGCGTGTTGTACAGCCACGCCAGCGCCCATTCGTGGAGGTGGAGGCTGATGGCGGCAGCGGTTTGATGGAGCACGGGGCCGCGCCGATCTGAGGGGGCGAGGGCGGCAAGCTGTGAGGGCTGCGGCGGCGGCGGGTGCTACACGCGGCGACGGTGGGAGGGCGGCGGCGGCGGCGAGCTGTGGGGGCGACGAGGTCGATGGCGTCGATAAGCCACCGCGCGCAGCCGGCGTCGTAGCGCGCCAAGCGCACCTCGCGGAGGAGGCGGGTGCAGGGGAGGTCTGGGAGGGAGCAGCGGCGGCGAGGGACACAGAGGCGGCGACCGCGCGGGACGCAGAGGCATCCTCGTCCGCCTCTCTGCCGTCGCTCGCCTCGCCTGCCTTGTCCACCTCTCTGCCGCCGACCGCCTCGCCTACCTCTCCACCGCCGCTCGCCTCGCCCGCCTCGTTTGCCTCTCCGCCACTGCCCGCCTCGCCCGCATCTCCGCCGCTGCTTGCCTCGCCTGCCTCGTCCGCCTCTCTGCCGCCGCCCGCCCGCCTCTTCGCCTCGTTCGCCACCGCCCGCCTCTCCACGCCGACCACCCCCGCCCACCGTCGGCCGCACCGCCGTGCGTGCTGTCCGCCGCTGTCATGCCAACTGCCGAGAGAGCGAGGTCGATGGCGTCGATGCTGTCCAATTTTTTTTTAACAAAATCTATCGTAACATGGTCAAATAAGCAAGGGCAAAATGGATTATTTACCCTAAAATTAACACCGTCACCTCACCTAAACGGAATAGGGTCAGACCAAAGCTTCGTACTCGAAAAGGAGGGTCAAATAAGCAAAGTTCAAAAAGTATGGCCAAATCGGCAATTACAGTTCAAAACAGGGTCAAATAAGCAAATGGCCCTTTTTAATAAGACAAACTATCAAACGTTATATTCAAAAGTCGGTAGCTTAATTTAAAGGCGGATATATTGTTATATTGCACACGCTTGATGCATGCTTGTGTCCAAATTAATTATGAATAAATTGAGAAATATCCTTAGAATCAAATTCCAATATAGTTTATTTTTTTTTGAGAATTACACTGTACAACGCGGACACTCACAACGCACGTGCACTCACCCTACCCCTATAAGCATCCTTGAAGACTGGGCCAGCAAATCCTTTGGGATTGACGAAGTCACCACAGAAGCCTCGCTGTCGATAGGGATAGCAATGGTGCGGGGCGTGGGCGGGTTAGACGGGTACGGCCCCACCCCCACTTCCTTCCGGGTTCACCCGTCCCTGGCCCCGGAGGGAGGAACGGGGCGAAATCAATCCCCCACCCCAACCCCTCGCTGTCGATAGGGATGGCAATGGTGCGGGGCGGGGGCGGGTTAGACAGGTACGGCCCCACCCCCACTTCCTTCCGGGTTCACCCATCCCTGGCCCCGGAGGGAGGAACGGGTCGAAATCAATCCCCGCCCCCAACCCCTCTGGGGCCCTGCACTCTTGCCGGGTCACCGCAAACCCAGTCAAGCGACAGCTCCCAACACTTCAACAGCCGGAAGAAGAGGAGAATAACATGGGGTAGCTGGGTAGCTGCAGCCGGAGGAGGACGGAGAGACTGTTAACGGTCGTTATCGATCAGTTTCGACCGTCAATATTACCAAAATAGAGAAGAACTAGTGATGCTTGCAATGCATATATCTGTTAGAATAATAATATTCCACTAGTATTAGGTATACTAACCTTTTGTAGAGAATAACAATAAAGTGGAGGATAATCGATATCAACTCAGACGATAAATCAATCGGACGGTGTTGAGAACCAGACTTATGTATGAATGGGCCAAGAACTTAGAAATAACACGACACATTGGGCCAAAATTCACAAGTCTATGAAGGAGGACAACAAAGGAGGCCGCCAGCCGAAGATGGGCTGGGTTGGGCTAGCCCATGGTTCGGCCGAACCTCTTGTGGCGCCGATGGATGCAGGGTTTGGATGGACGGCTAGGATTGATCCCCAATGACAGTTGGAGGGTATTACCGACCATTCCAACCGTCACAACCGTCATTACCTTCCTATAAAAGGAGCTCCTCTTCTCACTTCACTCACACACCTCAAGCAATAGCGCTCTCATTTCTCTCAAGTTTAGTTTAGTAGTATCTAGCTGGTGGAATAGGAATAGAGTAGAAATAAGGAGTCCGGAAGCCTTCGGAAGAGTTAGGGTATGGCTCTAGTAGCTTTTCTCTTCTCTTTTGTAAGCTTTGTACTTTTATTAGAATACTCTTCTAAATACATTTATGGTATTGAAATACTTTCTGAGTATATGAGTGCCTACTTTGCATTATGTTCATGTTATACTAAATATACGGCCAGCTTATCTGGGAGATGCTTTAGTGCGGGTATAATGTTTGTTTATGCAATTACTCTATGTCATGACGATGATATTAGAGTAGTATCTGGTAGTTTAGACGTGGTGTCTAGATTACGGGATATCATTATTTGGGGTTATATATTGCGGATGAGAGGTGTGCCGCTGATGGTGACAGCTTAGTACGGGTATTCCTCCGCGCCGGTATATAATCCTAAGTTAATTACCTAGGGAGGGTATTCCTACGTATTTAGCCCCGGTTGTAATGTCATGACGGGCTGTCGTAAGGAACTCGGCAGTCAGGGGTGGCTTCTCGACGTACCAGGAGGGCATCGGATAGAGGGTATTAGCTAGTATATCGGTTAACTAGAATGTATGTATACTATGTATATTAGAAGTATAGAAATAGATTATCTTCCTCTTTTCTTTCCACCTAGCTTAGATAATATATTATGAGAATGAGTAGCTGATGCTTGTGTGTCACTCTACCCTCGGATTATCTTAACCCCTGCTTAGAATATGATTATCACAAGCAATATATAAATTATTAAGTCAAGTTCTCTCTACATGATCTTCCCACGGGATAAAATAAATACGATACCCTTGGAATACTCTCGGGTGAAATGCTACAGTGGTATATCTGTGCGCTTGCGGATGAACTCTGTAACCATAATATACCAGAAGTATTTCTGCGCTATTGCTGGGAATTATATTTCTAGTAATGTCGTTAAGAAATACCAACAAGCATTTCTGGCGCCGTTGCCGGGAAAGATTCATAATAGAAATTACTTGAACTAATATTTTATATTTGCCTCTGTATAATCATTTTTCTTTGCAGGCTAATCTTGGTTGTTTTCACTTTTGTTGTGAAAACAGGGTAGTGTATGACTAGTTTCAACTTGCCGGAAAACTTCAAAGAAAATCCAGAAGCTTTCTTCCAGAGCGTCAGGCCGCAAGTCGCTGCTCCGCAAAAAACTCTACCGACAAAAAAACCAGCCATACCAGCGCCACCGACCTTCAAGACTATGGCTAACAAGACTCTCCGCGAGTTCGCTGCTCCCTCTGCTGACAATGTGGCCATTGGGCCGCAGGTCAACATAAGGGACGTGGATTTCGACTTGAAGTCCGGCCTCATCACGATGGCGCAGGCTAGCCCGTTCTGTGGCAAGCCTAACGAGGATGCCAATGCTCATCTGCAACAGTTCCGGGAGATCTGTAGCACGTACACCATCAAGGGCGTCTGTCCCGACGCCGTCAGGCTGCGGCTGTTTTCGTTCTCCCTTCTCGGGAGAGCGAAGCAGTGTATCTATACCAACCATGCTGTTGTCAACACCTGGGACAAATGCTCTACGGCATTCCTCTCGAAGTTCTTCCCGATGGGCAAAACCAATGCCCTTCATGGACGAATTTCCAGTTTCCAGCAGACAAGGGACGAGTCTATTCTGGAAGCATGGGAATGACTGCAGGAGTACGTAGCCGCCTGTCCTCATCATGGGATGGACGACTGGCTGATCCTGCAGAACTTTTATAATGGACTCACCCCGATGTCCCGCGATCACCTGGATGCGGCAGCTGGAGGAGCTTTCTTCTCTAAAAGGTTCAAGGAGCCGTTGATCTAATAGAGAAGATGGTCTCCAATATGGGTTGGAGCGAGGAACGACTCCAGATCCGTCAGCGAGGCATGCACACCATCAAGGAGATGGAGTTACTTGCTGCCAAGCTGAACCTCCTCATGAAGCGATTGGATGACCACGAGAAACGGCCACAAGGTACCGTCAAGGCCTTGGACTCTCACGTCACATGTGAGGTCCGCGACAACACGGGTCATTCTGGGAATGACTGCCCGGAAACCCGTGAGGAGGCGATGTACATGGGCAACAACAACGGGTACCGTCCACAAGGAAGTCAGGGGTGGAGCCAACCACGCCCATATTATCAAGGAGGTAACAACAACGGTAACTTTTCTAACTAGCCCTCCTTAAAGGATCTCGTTTTTGCGCAAGCTAAAACCACCGATGCGCTAAGCAAAAAGCTTGCGGCCAATGACAAGAACCTAGAGAACATAAATGTTAAGTTAGATGGCTTTACTTTTGCATTTCAAAATCAGCTGAGCTTTAATAAAATGATAGAAACCCAGCTAACTCAGTTGGCATCCTTAGTCCCTGCAAATGAAATTGGGAGGATTTCGGAGCAACCCGACTCCTCCATTGAAAATGTCAAGGCGATCACGACGAGGGGAGGTAAGTCCACTCGTGATCCGCCATATCCTAACCCTGCAGGAACTAATGGGATATCAAAAGAAGCGCCATCTAATGACTCGGCTGACAAGGAAGTTCAGCCAGAAAAGACAGTGCCGCAAGAGTACTGCGACACACGTTTGCTGCCGTTCCCTCAACGGACTAGGAAACCGTTAGTGGACGAGCAATTCGCTCGTTTTATTGAAGTAATCTAGAAGATCCACATCAACGTGCCGTTGTTGGACGCCATGCAAGTGCCAACATACGCCCGTTATCTTAAGGATATACTCAACAACAAGAGATCGCTCCCAACAACAGAGGTGGTCAAGCTGACGGAACAAGGCAGCAACGCAATACTCCACAAGCTCCCGGAGAAGAAGAAAGATCCGGGGTGTCCTACAATCACCTGCTTGATCGGGGCACAACAGTTCGACTAGGCCTTGTGCGACCTTGGAGCCAGTGTCAGCGTCATTGCAAAAGACGTCTTCGACAAGCTCAACTTCATGGTGTTGGCACCAACACCAATGCGCCTTCAACTGGCTGATTCGTCAGTCCATTACCCAGCAGGGATAGCGGAGGATGTGCCAGTCAAGATACGGGATTTCTTCATCCCGGTTGACTTCGTGGTGCTGGACATGGACACGGGAAAAGAGACGCCGCTCATCCTGGGGCGCTCTTTCCTTAGCACCGCAGGAGCCAACATTGATGTGGGAACGGGGAGTATCATTTCCACATCAACGGGAAGGAAGAGAAGTTTGAGTTTCAACCAAGGACATAACAATGCTCCATGGTCAGAATAAAGTACGGGCCGAACCCACAGAATATTCAAGAGGTCGAAGTGGAGCCACCCAAAACGGACAGCCTGGTGAAATTCATGCAGAATTTCCTGGAGAAGGAAACAACGATGCCCAGGAATTGTTATTGGAAGACGCCGGTAAAATCACCCATACCGGCCAAGAAGCTAGAGCAGCCAGCTTAGAAGAAGCCACTGTCCGCACCAAAACCAAAGAAGGTGTGGAGGGAGAAGCCAAAGACGCCCGCTCCATCACCTCCGGAGACGGGTAGAAAATCCACAAACTAAACTGGAGGAAGGTACAGTCTTGCACGTCGGACTTTAAATGGCGCGACCTTCGCCAACAGGTAAATTGGTATGTATCCGCATATTTGCTTTCAACAATTTGAATTTTTGCATCATCACAAGTTTGAATTTCAAAGTTGCATTTAGGATTTTTGAATTTTGAGGAAATTCTTCAAATGAATTTTTCAAAGCAAACCAAAATAAAATTTTCAACGAAAATTCATTGTGCCACGACCACACTAACCGTTGGAATCCAACGCCCGAAAGTGGGGCCGGTTGAGCCCACCAGGGGTTCAGCCGAACCTGCCAGGCAACGATTCCTTGCCACTTTTGGCAGGGTAACGGCTAGTGGGACCCACAAGTCATTTTTGACCGTTGTGGGTACCCTATAAAAGCCAGCTGGCCGAGAGAGGGAATTCCACCCCATTTCAGCACATTTTCATTCCCTCTCCAAAGTTTGCTCTCAAATTCATTCAAACCTTGATAGTTTCCCTCAAATTCAAACACTTAGTTGCATATATACAAATTGCTTTGGTGAAGCTAACCGGCGGGTGAAATTCTTGTCATTCCTAATCCCCGCCGAGTTAGTCCGTTCTTGCTCCATTGTGCAGAATGAGGAGGCGATTGTCTCGTGTGTTCAAGGGGTCCGGCTCTTCATCAAGTCGTCATGACGAGTCTAGTACTCGTTCATCAGCTGATGTCTCGATGGAAGACGCCGAAGCTCCGCGACGACTCCTGAACGACACCGACCTACTACATGCTGAGCGACAGGGAGTATGCTCACATGCGAGAATACTCACCGGAGCTGCTAAAAAAGATAGGTATGGATGCTGAATTTCGTGCTATTTAGAAAGCTGTTGATTGGCAGAGATTTGCTGTGGTAGATGAGCCTGGTTCTCGTTTGCTAACTTTGCAATTTCTGTGCACTTTGAAAGAAATAGAAGATGGAATTTCCTTTCGTTTTTTCCGTGAAGAGTTTACACTGACATGGAAATGCTTAAGTACACTTCTTGGTTTTCACGATTCTTGTAAAATCGATCTCTAGAAAGGAATTTCTGGGTTCGAGAAAAATAGGTTTTGGGAAGACATTTCTGGTGCTCCAATTTGTAAGAAACCTAGAATGAATGATATCCATAATCCTACACTTAGGCTCATGCATAAATGGATTGCTATGACTTTGTTTCCTAGAGGTGATCTGAGACCCATTAGGGGAGATGAATTGATTATCATGTTTGCCATGGTTAGCAAGATCAAAATTGCTCCTGTGAAATGTATGATAAGGCAATGGTTAGAAAGTATAAAGTTCTCTGCTCCGGTTGAGTGCACTTCTCTGATTACTCGGATAGCAAAAGGGCTAGGGGTCGTTAGCGACCAAATTGCTTTTATCTCAGCCGCTCGTCCGTGTATTGATGAGACTTATCTAGTGCAAGAGCATATTTTGAAACACGGAGTAGATGGATCTTTGATTTACATTTTCCCCGGTTGTACAAATGAAATCCCGTTACCAAATGCGGGGTATCATTTGTACAACTGCCATGAACTAACCATTCCCCTGCAGACCATAGAAGAATCTCGTGCAGGTGGAGCATACAGGGAGACGCGCAACATGACAAGGAACGAACGAGAGAGTTCATCATCCTCAACACCCGTACAGATGTATGAGGCAGGTTGGGCACCAACTGGGGATGCACCCGGATGGACCCAAGCTCCACGCCACAGCATCGGAGTCTCAGGCTGGGCAAGTGCCAGTGAGGACCGGTGGCGTGCGCCTCATGACATCCAATGGGGGGATAACCAACCTTCCGGATCAAGTGGTGTGCCTCCATCTTGTCACGACCGGAAATAACCCAACGGGCGTTCCTTACGTGCGTGTATTATTCCTTGTCCCAGGAGGCAAGGTACACCAAAAGTTGATACAATTCAGAGTTTAACAAGCGGAAGCGTAAATAGTTAATTATTACATGGGCAACGAAGGCCCAGCAGACACGAAGACAACGAAAAACAGCGGAAGACTAAGGCGACGACCACAGGCGCTTGACGGCAGGCACGAGCTAGACACCAAAGCCTTCATCATCAAGGGGCTCCTCTTTTGGGTTTGGGAAAAATTGAGTAAGACTGAGTACAACCACCGTACTCAACAAGACACACCCACAAGTGCAGCATAAATGCAAAGGAGTACAATGGAGTTATAGTATAGGGGTTAAGTTTTGCAATAAACAGCATTTAAAAGACCCTTAGTTGCTCAAAGCTAAATTTAAAACACGATCCTAGAACTATTTAATATTATTAAACAAGGCCGTGAACCCACACGAACCTGCCTTAACCCAAGGCCTACGATGATTCAGACCGAACTGGCAACCCGACCCTGGGTCCCAGCTCGTCCCTAGCCAACCCAGGCCAACCATTCCACATTTTAGTTGTTAAGCGGGTTTTAAGAATTAAAACACTAACTTGGGTACATTGCTCGGCTTGCCCATAACCGAGGGCGCGGCTATTCGAATAGATTTTACTCTGATCAAAGGTGTACATCTTTACCCATAAGACACATCTTCCTCACGTGTAGCCACGTGCCACATACCACCACGGTATACGGACGGAAGACGTGACATAGTTTCCAACCCATCCTAGCCATAGACAAGAGTACCGACCCAACCCCACCTACGGCCGGAACCCCCGGGACAGGTAGGCAGGACTGAGCCCCTAGCAGCAGGACACCGGCCCTATGCCATGACATCTCGACTACCGGACCGCAGCTCGTGTAGCCTTCATTTGTCCTAGAGATGTCCATCGACCCCCGACTTCGTCCATCTCCATCCGTGTACTTTTGTTTATAACCAGACTGAGCCACAAACTAAGCCTTACCCACTAGACATGTGGAAGTACGGTAGTGCTTTGCAACAGAGGCCCGAAGACCGGTCCTTATATGGCCGAGGTGCTACTATCAAAACCATGCACCCCGAGCCCAGCCTAAAACCATTTTGAGGATTTTGAATAGAGGGGGAGGTGTGAATCCAATTCCACAATAATCAAACCATTCCATAGAGTTCAGGTGATGAGAATATTCTCAAAGTCTAGAGTTGTAAAACCACCTAATGTTGCCTAATTATCCAGCGAAGCATCTACCTAAAATCATACTAGTGGTACCATGAGTAAAATGTTCACTAGTTGGGGTTTTGTTTATTCTAGGGTGAACAAAGAAATAATAACAATAACAATAATAAGGTCATAACAAAGGTAAATAGGTATGGCTAGATAAAACAATGATAACGCGGGAATTTAAATAAAGCGATAATGCCATAATTTAAATCAAAATAATTTTATTAACTGGGATTCATTATGTTCAAGGATGATGTGACTTGCCTTGCTCGCTTTCCCAAACGTCGGCTTCAACCTCCACGAAGAACGGATCTTCCGAAGCTGCAGCGTCTACACGACCAACGGAAAAGAAAAGGGCTTTCACTCTAATAAACTCCATATAACAAGCAGGAACAAAGCACAAAAATGGGTTCTTGACTTCTTAAGGAAAAATTAGAAACTTGAACGGTCCAATTCCGAGTTCAAATGGCCAAGTTATGGCCATTTGAAGTTTATATGCTCTTTAAATGAATATTTGCGAATTTCTTCATTTAAATTTTAATTTTAAAAGGGTTTATTGCGTCAGCCGGGGAGAGGGCGCGCAGACCGGGTCCACGGGAGTGGGACCCACGCGGCAGTCTCACGGTCCACGGCGGACCGGGTGCACCCGGCTCACACCGGCCGGCGCTGTGGGCCCCACGCGTCAGCCGCACCCGAGGGCGTGGGCGGCTGACGGCCGGGCCCCACGCGGCAGCCACTAGGCACGCCCGGAGGCAGCCACGTCGGTGCGGCCGGCGGGAGGCGGCGCGCCCGCGCCCCTATGGTCGCCGGCGGCGGCCATAGGCACGGCGGAGCGGCGGTCCGAGAGAGGGGAGGGAAAGGGGGAAACGAAGCGGCGGTCCATGGCTCACCCCGGGTCGACGGCGACGACGGAAACGGCGACCGGAGCGGAGGAAGGCGGCGGCGCGGCTCGGGTGGACGGGGTCGGCGGTGCTCCGGCGGTCGGCGACCGAAACGGAGAGGTGGACGAGGTCGGCGAGGATGCGACGAAGCCGAAGGAGGCGGCGCCGAGGTGGGAGGTGGTCCGGGGCGACGACGGCGGCGGACCGGAGCTCGGCGGCGACAGCAGAGAGGGAGAGCGACGGTGCGAGCTCGATTCCGGCGGGGAGAGAGGGCGGTGAGTGGCGGAAACGGTGGTGGGGAGCTCGGGGAGGGTTTATATAGGGTTGGGAGTGAGAGAGGGCGGCCGGAGGAGGGGGAAATGGGCGCGGGAGACCCGGCCGCCATTAATGGTGCCGGCGAGGTTAGGGGAGCGGTTTCCAAACGAATCCGAGGGAGAGAGGGAGGGAAAAATGGGGGGAAAGGGGGAGGGGATCCCGGGGAATAATTCCCCCCACTTTATTGCGCGCGGGGACGGCGGGAGGCGGCGGGATTCACGGCGGCGGCGGCGCTAGGCGCGGGCGAGGCGGCAGGAGCGGCGGGAGGAAGGGGATGACGGGTGGGCCCCACCCGTCAGCGAGGGTGGCGGGCGGGCCCGCCCGTCAGCGGCGCGCGCGCGGGGAGAGGCCGGATGGGCCGCGGGGAGAGGAGAGGGAGGGGGAGGGAGATGGGCCGAGCCGGCCCAAGAGGGAGAGGGAGGGAAAGGGGACTTTTTAGAGCTTTTCTTTTTATAAAACCATTTTAACTTTGTTTATTTCTTAATAATTATTATTTGTGCTCTGAAAATTCCACTAAAATTTATTTACGCATTTTAGGCTTTTAGGAAATATACAAAAATCCTCTAAGCCTTAATTGACTTTTAACTTTGCACATTTTAATTGTTGGAGGCTTTCACACGGTTTTTAATTATTCTAGGCATAATTTAGAGGATGTATTTTAGAGTCGTTTTGGGACGTGACAAACCTACCCCCCTTAAACGGAATCTCGACCCCGAGATTCGGAAGAACTGGCGAAAAGATCGGGATGGGCTGCCTTCAGCTCGTCTTCACGCTCCCAAGTAGCTTCTTCCTCGGCGTGGTTGCTCCATTGGACCTTGCAAAAACGGATTACCCGGTTCCTGGTCCTGCGCTCCATGGTGTCCAGGATTTTCACTGGCCTCTCCACGTAGGTCAAGTCTTCGCGAACTTCAATTTGCTCTGGGTCGGCCTGCTCGGACGGCACTCGAAGACATTTCTTGAGTTACGACACATGAAACACATCATGCACGCTGCCCAAGGAGGCGGGCAGCTCCAACTGGTAAGCGACTTCCCCGCGTCGAGCAATGATACGGAAAGGACCCACAAACCGAGGTGCGAGCTTCCCTTTCGTCTGAAACCTGTGTACACCTCGCAATGGCGTGACCCGAAGGTACACAAAATCGTCCACTGCGAAATCCAGATTACGGCGTCGGTTATCTGCATAACTCTTCTGCCGAGACTGTGCCACCTTTAGGTTTTCCCGAATGGTCCTGACCTTCGCTTCAGCTTCTCTCAAGATATCGGTCCCGAACACTTGGCTTTCCCCAACTTGGTCCCACAATAGTGGTGTCCTGCATTTGCGGCCATACAACGCTTCGTATGGTGCCATCTGTATGCTGGCTTGGTAGCTGTTATTGTAGGAGAACTCGGCGTAAGGGAGACTCTTATCCCATGTCTTCCCAAAATCTAGGACACATGCGCGAAGCATATCCTCGAGGATCTGGTTCAGACGCTCAGTCTGCCCATCTGTCTGTGGGTGATACGCGGTGCTGAAATTTAATCGGGTTCCCAACTCTTCTTGGAGTTTCTTCCAGAAATGAGAGGTGAACTGGCTTCCCCGATCAGATACAATTTTCTTGGGGACGCCATGCAGACTTACGATCCTAGCGAAGTAGAGTTCAGCTAGTTTGTTCCCCCCGTAGGTGGTCTTTACTGGAATGAACCGGGCTACCTTGGTTAGTCGATCCACGACTACCTATATAGAATCATATCCGCCTTGGGTTTTTGGAAGTCCGGTGATAAAATCCATCCCAATTTCATCCCATTTCCATTCTGGCACTTGTAGAGGTTGGAGGAGTGTCGCGTCCCAAAACGACTCTAAAATACATCCTCGAAATTATGCCTAGAATAATTAAAATCCGTGTGAAAGCCTCCAACAATTAAAATGTGCAAAGTTAAAAGTCAAAAAAAGGCTTGGAGGATTTTTGTATATTTCCTAAAAGCCTAAAATGCGTAAATAAATTTTAGTGGAATTTTCAGAGCACAAATAATAATTAAGAAGAAATAAACAAAGTTAAAAAGGTTTTATAAAAAGAAAAACCCTAAAAAGTTCCCTTTCCCTCCCCCTCTCCCTCTTGGACCGGTCCAGCCCAGCTCCCTCCCCCTCCCTCTCCTCTCCCCGCGGCCCATCCGGCCTCTCCCCGCGCGCGCGCCGCTGACGGGCGGGCCCGCCCGCCACCCTCGCTGACGGGTGGGGCCCACCCGTCATCCCCTTCCTCCCGCCGCTCCCGCCGCCTCCCGCCGTCCACGCGCGCAATAAAGTGGGGGGAAATATTCCCCGTGATTCCCTCCCTCTTTCCCCCCATTTTTCCCTCCCTCTCTCCCTCGGATTCGTTTGGAAACCTCTCCCCTAACCTCGCCGGCCCCATCAATGGCGGCCGGATCTTCCGCGCCCGTTTCCCCCTCGTCCGGCCGCTCTCTCCCCCTCCCAACCCTATATAAACCCTCCCCGTGCCTCCCTCCACCGTTTCCGCCACTCGCCGCCCTCTCTCTCCGCCGGAATCGAGCTCGCGCCGTCGCTCTCTCTCTCCGCCGTCGCCGCCGAGCTCCGGTCCGCCGCCGTCGTCGCCCCGGACCACCTTCCCCCTCAGCGTCGCCTCCTTCGGCTTCGCCGCATCCTCGCCGACCTCGTCCACCCCTCCGTTTCGCTCGCCGACCGCCGGAGCACCGTCGACCCCGTCCACCCGAGCCGCGCCGCCGCCTTCTTCCGCTCCGGTCGCCGTTTCCGTCGTCGCCGTCGACCCGGGGTGAGCCGTGGACCGCCGCTTCTTTTCCCCCTTCCCTTCCCCTCTCTCGGCCGCCGCTCCGCCGTGCCTATGGCCGCCGCCGGCGACCATAGGGGCGCGGGCGCGCCGCCTCCCGCCGCTGCGCCGGCGTGGCCGCCTTCGGGCGCACCGTGCGGCTGCCGCGTGGGGCCCGGCTGTCAGCCGCCCGCGCCCTCGGGTGCGGCTGACGCGTGGGACCCACGGCGCCGGCCGGTGTGAGCCCGGGTGCGCCCGGTCCACCGTGGACCGTGGGGCTGCCGCGTGGGCCCCACCCCCGTGGACCCGGTCCGCGCGCCCCTCCCCTCGGCTGACGCAATAAATCCATTTTTAAATTAAAATTTAAATGAAGAAATTCGCAAATATTCATTTAAAGAGCATATAACCTTCAAATGGCCGTAACTTGGCCATTTGAACTCGGAATTGGACCGTTCAAGTCTCTAATTTTTCCTTAAGAAGTCAAGAACCCATTTTTGTGCTTTGTTCCTACTGGTTATATGGAGTTTATTAGAGTAAAAGCCTTTTCTTTTCCGTTGGTCGTGTAGACGCTGCAGCTTCGGAAGATCCGCTCTTCGTGGAAGTTGAAGCCGGCGTTTGGGAAAGCGAGCAAGACAAGTCACATCATCCTTGAACATATTGAATCCCAGTTTATAAAATTATGTTGCTTTAAATTATTGCATTATCGCTTTATTTAAATTCCCGCGTTATCACTGTTTTATCTAGCCATGCCTATTTACCTTTGTTATGACCTTATTATTATTGTTATTGTTATTATTACCTTGTTCACCCTAGATTAAACAAAACCCCAACTAGTGGACATTCTACTCATGGTACCATTAGTATGATTTTAGGTAGATGCTTCGCTGTTTAACTAGGTAACATTAGGTGATTTTACAACTCTAGACTTTGGGATATTCTCATCACCTGGACACACTGGAATTGTTGGATTATTGTGGAATTGGATTCACACCTCCCCCTCTATTCAAAATCCCCAAAATGGTTTTAGGCTGGGCTCGGGGTGCATGGTTTTGATAGTAGCACCTCGGCCATATAAGGACCGGTCTTCGGGCCTCTGTTGCAAAGCACTACCGTACTTCCACATGTCTAGTGGGTAAGGCTTAGTTTGTGGCTCTGTCTGGTTATAAACAAAAGTACACGGATGGAGATGGACGAAGTTGGGGGTCGATGGACATCTCTAGGACAAATGAAGGCTACACGAGCTGCGGCCCGGTAGTCGAGATGTCATGGCACAGGGCCGGTGTCCTGCTGCTAGGGGCTCAGTCCTGCCTACCTGTCCCGGGGGTTCCGGCCGTAGGTGGGATTGGGTCGGTACTCTTGTCTATGGCTAGGATGGGTTGGAAACTATGTCACGTCTTCCGTCTGTATACCGTGGTGGTATGTGGCACGTGGTTACACGTGAGGAAGATGTGTCTTGTGGGTAAAGATGTACACCTCTGATCAGAGTATAACCTATTCGAATAGCCGCGCCCTCGGTTATGGGCAAGCCGAGCAATGTACCCAAGTTAGTGTTTTAATTCTTAAAACCTGCTTAACAACTAAAATGTGGAATGGTTGGCCTGGGTTGGCTTGGGACGAGCTGGGACCCAGGGTCGGGTTGCCAGTTCGGTCTGAATCATCGTAGGCCTTGGGTTAAGGCAGGTTCGTGTGGGTTCACGGCCTTGATAAATAATACTGTATAGTTCTAGAATCGTGTTTACAAAATAGCTTTGAGCAACTAAGTGTCTTTTAATGCTGTTTACTGCAAATCCTAACCCTTTATATTATAACTCCCTTGTACTCCCTCGCATTTATTCTGCACTTGTGGGTGTGTCTTGTTGAGTACGGTGGTTGTACTCAGTCTTGCTCAATTTTTCCCAAACCCAGAAGAGGAGCCTCTGGAAGATGAAGGCTTTGGTGTCTAGCTCGTGCCTGCCGTCAAGTGCCTGTGGTCGTCGCCCTAGTCTTCCGCTGTTTCCCGTTTGTCTTTGTGTGTGCTGGGCCTTCGCTGCCCATGTAATAAATTAACTATTTACGCTTCCGCTTGATAAACTCTGAAATGTATCAACTCTTGGTGTACCTTGCCTCCTGGGACAAGGAATAATACACGCACGTAAGGAACGCCCGTTGGGTTAATTCCGGTCGTGACAAGTTGGTATCAGAGCCCCCTTGACCCTAGGACGAGCCGTAGATCCCAAGCCTTAGCAATATTTTCAAAATAAAAATCCTTTGTTATTTGTGAAAATCCTCTAGTCTCTCTCTGTCCTGCTGCTTCATTTATCGCCAAAATCTGACCTTTAAAATGTTGCTTTTCTTTTTGTTTTTGTTTGTAGATGGCCGGCAGCATCAACCGTCGTGGTCTGGACCTGACTGGCTTCGTTTTGGAGCTGCGGGGCATGTGCGTTGTCCTGGGGTGACGATGCAGAGCCCCACGCTGCTTGGGAGGTTACTGCAGTGATCCTCACTGGCTCACCCGAGAGGACTTCGTTGGCAGTCACCGCGGGTGGAGATTCCTTCTCCGCCGCTTGCCAGAACGCCGCTCTCCTCACCATCGGCACTCTTCACCAGCGCTACCCGGACGAGTTGCAGCACTCGCCCTACCGCTACCACCCTCGCCGCGGAGGAGCCCGCGACTACGCCGCCTTCCGGGATGCTAGCTCGGAGGATGACGCTACCATCATGCACCTGGCGCGCATGGTGGAGGCGTACGACGCGGCTCGTATCGACTTCCATCAGATGGTGCGCCGTGGGATGGTCGAGAACAACATGAAGATCCTGGAGCTGCGTCAGGAGAATCTGCAGCTGACGAAGGACCTAGACGCAGTGGAGGCGCAGCTGCATCAGCTCAAGATCGCCCAGGGAGAGGTCTGTCGCCCCAAGCGTCGCCGCGTCTGCCGCAGCCAGAAGATCACCGCCCGCAAGAGTACCTCCAGGCCCGAGCTTGTTCGCCAGTCCTTGGCATGGACCTGCTTCGTGGAGACCCCTCGTGCCGAGCCCGCGCCCGTGGTTCCTCAGGAGGGGAAGCCTCCGGCGTTGGTAGCACGGAGGATGCGCTGTTGCTCACCTTCCGTCCTGGCCCGTCGCAGCGGTAGACGAGCAGTTAGTAGGCTTGTGTCGCGACCGGGAAAATTGCCTTTTCCCGAACGCTAGTGTATTAATCCCCGTCCCAGGAAAAGCCGGGGAACACCACACAAACATGATATAAAAGACACATCTTTATTATATCGATAATATTTACATTATTACAAAGGCGCTTCAGGCCTGACAATAAAAAATAAACAGCAGCGGACTAGCGGGCCTACGGCTCCATCTTCACAGGCGCTCAACTGGGGTATAAGCCAGGACTCCACCTAAGACATCTTCTCCAAAGCTTCTCTTACTGAAGAGGGGAAAGATTGAGCAAGAATGAGTACAACCACAGTACTCAGCAAGCCACACCGGAGATGCACAATTAATGCAAAGGAGTACAAGGGGATAATAATATAGGGGTTAAGTTTTGCAGTAAACAGCATTTAAAAGTCACTTAGTTGCCCAAAGCCATTTTATAAAGACGATCCTAGAGCGACACAGTATTATTAAACAAGGCCGTGAACCCTCACGAACCTGCCTTAACCCAAGGCCTACGATGATTCAGACCGAACTGGCAACCCGACCCTGGGTCCCAGCTCGTCCCAAGCCAACCCAGGCCAACCATTCCACATTTTAGTTGTTGAGCAAATTTTAAGAATTAAAACACTGACTTGGGTACATTGCTCGGCTTGCCCATAACCGAGGGCGCGGCTATTCGAATAGATTATACTCTGATCAGAGGTGTACATCTTTACCCACAAGACACATCTTCCTCACGTGTAACCACGTGCCACATACCACCACGGTATACAGACGGAAGACGTGACATAGTTTCCAACCCATCCTAGCCATAGACAAGAGTACCGACCCAATCCCGCCTACGGCCGGAATCCCGGGACAGGCAGGCAGGACTGAGCCCCTAGCAGCAGGGCACCAACCCTCTGCCATATGACATCTCGACTACCGGGCCGCAGCTCGTGTAGCCTTCATTTGCCCTGGAGAATGTCCATCGACCCCCGACTTCATCCATCTCCAATCCGTGTACTTTTGTTTATGACTAGACTGAGCCACAAACTAAGCCTTACCCACTAGACATGTGGAAGTACGGTAGTGCTTTGCAACAGAGGCCCGAGCTTAATCCTTATAGTACCCGATGTACGACTAACAAAACCCAACCACGCACCTCGAGCCCAGCCGAAAACCATTTTGGGGGTTTTGAAAAGAGGGGGAGGTGTGTGTCCAATTCCAACATAAGCCAACCATTCCATGGTGTCCAAATGATATGAGAATTCCCAAAGTCTAAAGTTATAAAACCACCTAATGTTGTCCTATTAATCAGCGAAGCATCTACCTAAATTCATACTAGTGGAACCATGAATAGAGTACCCACTAGTTGGGGTTTTGTTTATTCTAGGGTGAACAAGGTAATAATAACAATACCAATAGTAATAAGGTCATAACAAAGGTAAATAGGCATGGCTAAAAAAAACAGTGATAACGCGGGAATTTAAATAAAGCGATAATGCAATAATTTAAATTAAAAATAATTTTGTAAACTGGGATTCAATATGCTCAAGGATGATGTGACTTGCCTTGCTCGCTTTCCCAAACGCCGGCTTCAACTTCCACGAAAAGCGGATCTTCCGAAGCTGCAGCGTCTACACGACCAACGGAAAAGAAAAGGCCTTTACTCTAATAAACTCCACATAACAAACAGAAACAAAGCACAAAAATGGGTTCTTGACTTCTTAAGGAAAAATTAGAGACTTGAATGGTCCAATTCCGAGTTCAAATGGCCAAGATATGGCCATTTGAAGTTTATATGCTCTTTAAATGGATATTTACGAATTTCTTCATTTAAATTTTAATTAAAAATCGGATTTATTGCGTCAGCCGAGGGAGAGGGCGCGCGGACCGGGTCCACGGGAGTGGGGCCCACGCGTCAGCCTCTCGGTCCACGGTGGACCGGGAGCACGCGGCTGGCGGCGGCCGGCGCCGTGGGTCCCGCGCGTCAGCCGCACCCGCGGGCGCGGGCGGCTGACGGCCGGGCCCACTTGGCAGCCGCGGGGCGCGCCCGAAGGCGGCCTCGCCGGCACGGCCGACGGGAGATGGCGCGCCCGCGCCCCGATGGTCACCGCCGGCGACCACCGGCGCGGCGGAGCGGCGCCCGAGAGAGCGGAGAGGAGAGGGAAGCGAAAGGGGCGGTCTTCGGCTCACCCCGGTCGACGGCGACGACGGGAACGGCGGCCGAAGCGGAGGAGGGCGGCGGCGCGGTTCGGGACGACGAGGACGACGGCGCTCCGACGGTCGGCGGGCGAAACGGAGGCGCGGACGAGGTCGACGACGACGCGGCGAAGCCGAAGGAGGTGACGCCGAGACGGGAGGAAGTCCGGAGCGACGACGGCGGCGAACCGGAGCTCGGCGGCGACGGCGGAGAGAGAGGACAACGGCGCGAGCACGAATCCGACGGGGAGGAGAGGCGGCGAGCGGTGGAAACGGAGGAGGGAGGCACGGGGAGCGATTATATAGCACCGGGAGGGAGAGAGGGCGGCCGGAGAGGGAGGAAACGGCCGCGGAGATCTCGGCCGCCATTGATTGCGCCGGCGAGGGTTTCGGGAATGAAATCGGACGAATCCGAGGGAGAGAGAGAGGGAAAAACGGGGGAAACGGGAGAGGGAATCGCGGGGAATGATTTCCCCCTCTTTAAGGCGCGCGGGGACGGCGGGAGGCGGCGAGATCCGCGGCGGCGGCGGCGCTAGGGCACGGGCGAGCGGCGGGAGCGGCGGGAGGAAGGCGATGACAGGTGGGCCCCACCCGTCAGCGAGGGTGGCGGGCGGGCCCGCCTGTCAGCGGCGCGCGCGCGGGGAGGAGGCCGATGGGCCGCGGGGGAGAGGAGAGAGAGGGAGGGAGTTGGGCCGAGCCGGCCCAAGAGGGGGAAGGGGGGGGAAAAGAAGACTTTTAGGTTTTTTTCTTTTTTTATAAAACCTTTTCAACTTTGTTTATTTCTTCTCAATTATTATTTGTGCTCTGAAAATTCCACTAAAATTTGAGGGCTCCTTTTAGACCAAGGAGAATTTAACAAAAATTCTCCGGGCCACATTTGAATTTTTCTTGTACGTATTTTTAGTGTTTGCCAATTTCTTTTCGAATTTTAATTAATTCTATTATTCCTTTTAGAAAATGATTTTTATTTCGGGATGAATTTATCAGGACGTGACAGCTTGCGCGTGTGTTCTTTCTCGTTTGTCTTCTTGTTGGAGTCGTGTGGGGCATGGTTATGCCGGTGTGTGGTATAACTGTGTCGGAGCCTGTCTTTATTTTATTTGCCTAAGCAACTTGAACTTTAATGAACCAATTTAATAGCAGTAATAAATTCAAGAATTATGGTAGTCGTGGGTGGCTAGTTTTAATTGTCAGCTCTCTCTGTTTGCTGGTTCTGTGTGGGGTTTTAAGATGGTGACGACCAGGAGAAGTGCTGCTACCGGTGAAGGCAGCCAACCCGAAGGCAGCAACCACAACAACCAGGGCAGCCCACCTCCACCTCCTCCTCCGCCTCCACCACCACCACCAGACACCAACGCCATTCTCACCCAAATCCTCGCCCAGCAGGCCAACATGATGGCTGCTTTCCTCCACCACCTCCAAAATCTGCCACAACAGAATGCTCCACCACCACCCCCACAACACTCTAAACTCGCCGAGTTCCTCCGCATCCGTCCACCTACCTTCTCTAGCTCCAACAACCCCGTGGATGCGTTGGATTGGTTGCATGCCGTGGGGAAAAAGCTAGACACCGTGCAGTGCAGCGATGAGGAGAAAGTCATCTTCGTCGCCCACCAACTGCAGGGGCCCGCATCTTTATGGTGGGACCATTTCCAGGCTACGCAGCCAGAGGGGCAGCCTATTACTTGGGCCCGCTTTACCGCCGCTTTCCGGAGGACCCATGTGCCCGCCGGAGTCATGGCCCTTAAGAAAAGGGAATTCCGAGAGTTGAAGCAAGGCAACCGCTCCGTGATGGAGTATTTGCATGAGTTTAACAACTTGGCCCGGTACGCCCCGGAGGATGTTCGTGAAGATGAGGAGAAGCAAGAGAAGTTCTTGGCAAGTATGGACCCTGAGCTGTCCGTGCGTCTAGTCTCCGGGGACTATCCGGATTTCCAACGTCTGGTGGACAAGAGCATCCGCTTGGAAGCCAAGCACAAGGAACTGGAGTCGCACAAGCGCCGCTTGGCGAATTTCCACAATCAACAGGGAGCTAACCAAAGGATCCGCTACACTAATCCCTATCCAGGGGGATCCTCCTCGCAGCAGCAGCAACAGCAGCAGCAACCTCGCTCCGCGCCCCGACCTCAATTCGTGGTGCGCGTCCCACAGCCGCAGCAACAATAGAGCCAGCAAGGGACCCGTGCGCCCCGTCCTCCTACGCCAGCCGCGCAGTCTGGTCAAGGCTGCAGGGACGTTCAAGGTCCGCAGCGTTTGTGCTTCAACTGCTTCGGGCCTGGGCACTTTGCGGATAAATGCCCAAAGCCGAGGCGCCAGCAAGGCCAAGCGCCTCCCCGCTCCAACAACGGTGGTAAGGATGTCATTCGGGGTCGTGTGAACCACGTGACGGCCGAGGACGTGCTGTCGACTCCAGACGTCATCGTTGGTACGTTCCTCATTCATTCCATCCCTGCTACCATTTTGTTCGACTCTGGAGCTTCCCACTCGTTTATATCTGTGCCATTCGTGGGGAGAAATCAGTTGGAGGTAGAAAGGCTTAGGAACCCTCTCCTCATCACCACCCCTGGAGGGGTTATGACAGCAAAGTATTATAGTCCTGCCGTCCCTATAGAAATTCAGGGGATTCCTTTTCCCTCGGATCTGATTCTTCTAGACACCAAGAACTTGGATGTGATCCTTGGGATGAATTGGTTGGCTCAATTCCAAGGAGTAGTGGATTGTGCAAGATGCACTGTCACTCTGTACCGAGGGCCGGAACAACCGGTTGTTTTCTTTGCACCCCCAACCTCTGTCAGTAGTTCAGAACTTCATCAGATTGGACTGTCAAAAATCCCCATCGTCAGAGAGTTCGGAGACGTGTTTCCGGAAGAACTACCCGGTATGCCGCCCAAGCGGGAGATTGAGTTCCGGATAGATCTTGCTCCAGGAACCACTCCTCTGTACAAGCGACCCTACCGTATGGCAGCAAATGAACTGGCCGAAGTTAAGAAACAGTTGGAAGAGTTGAAAGAAAAGGGGTACATACGTCCGAGTACTTCCCCCTGGGGTGCTCCTGTGATTTTTGTGGAGAAGAAAGACAAGACGAAGAGGATGTGCGTTGACTACAGAGCTCTCAATGAAGTCACCATCAAAAACAAGTACCCTCTTCCCCGGATCGATGATCTGTTCGATCAGCTTAAAGGTGCCACGGTATTCTCCAAGATTGATCTTCGTTCCGGATATCACCAGTTGCGCATCCGTGAAGAAGATATTCCGAAGACCGCATTCGCCACGTGATACGGACTGTATGAATTCACGGTGATGTCATTCGGTTTAACCAATGCTCCTGCCTTCTTCATGAACTTAACGAACAAGGTGTTCATGGAATACTTGGATAAGTTTGTTGTGGTTTTCATTGATGACATTCTGGTATACTCACAATCAGAGGAAGACCATCAGCACCATCTCCGTCTGGTGTTGGGAAAGTTGCGGGAACATCAATTGTATGCCAAACTTAGCAAGTGTGAGTTCTGGTTGTCCGAAGTCAAATTCTTAGGGCACGTGATATCTGCTAAAGGAGTTGCTGTGGATCCCGAAACAGTGACCGCCGTCACCGATTGGAAGCAACCCAAGACAGTCACTCAAATTCGCAGTTTCTTAGGTTTGGCAGGATACTACCGGAGGTTCATCGAGAACTTCTCCAAAATCGCTCGACCCATGACACAGTTGTTGAAGAAAGAAGAGAAATTTGTGTGGAGCCCGCAATGCAAGAAGGCGTTCAAAACTCTCAAAGAAAAGCTGGTTTCCTCGCCAGTGTTAATCTTGCCAGATACTCGCAAGGACTTCATGGTGTATTGTGACGCTTCGCGCCAAGGATTGGGGTGCGTGCTCATGCAGGAAGGTCATGTGGTGGCCTATGCCTCACGCCAGCTACGGCCTCGTGAAGGCAACTACCCTACCCATGATTTGGAGTTAGCCGCGGTGGTTCATGCTCTAAAAATCTGGCGGCACTATCTCATTGGGAATCGCTGTGAAATATATACTAATCATAAGAGTTTGAAATACATCTTCACCCAGTCGGATCTGAATCTTCGGCAGAGAAGATGGTTAGAGCTCATCAAGGATTATGATGTGGGAATCCACTATCATCCCGGTAAGGCCAACGTGGTCGCCGACGCTCTAAGTCGAAAAAGCCATTGCAACACTCTTAACGTCCGTGGCATTCCACCCGAACTTAATCAACAGATGGAAGCCCTGAACCTAAGCATAGTTGGTCGCGGATTCTTGGCTGCGTTGGAAGCCAAGCCTACCTTGCTCGATCAAATCCGCGAGGCTCAGAAGAATGATCCGGACATGCGTGGACTCCTCAAGAATATGAAACAGGGTAAAGCCGCTGGTTTCACAGAGGATGAACACGGAACCCTATGGAACGGAAATCGGGTATGCGTTCCAGATAACAGAGAACTTAAACAGCTGATACTTCAGGAAGCTCACGAAAGTCCTTATTCCATCCACCCTGGCAGTACGAAGATGTACTTAGACTTGAAGGAGAAATACTGGTGGGTTAGTATGAAGCGGGAAATTGCAGAGTTCGTGGCCCTTTGTGATGTGTGCCAGCGTGTCAAGGCAGAGCACCAACGACCAGCCGGACTTCTCCAACCTCTCCAAGTACCAGAATGGAAATGGGATGAAATTGGGATGGATTTCATCACCGGACTTCCAAAAACCCAAGGTGGATATGATTCTATATGGGTAGTTGTGGACCGATTAACCAAGGTAGCTCGGTTTATTCCTGTGAAGACCACCTATGGAGGGAACAAACTAGCCGAGCTCTACTTCGCTAGGATCGTGAGTCTCCATGGCGTTCCTAAGAAAATTGTATCTGATAGGGGAAGCCAATTCACCTCTCACTTTTGGAAGAAGCTCCAAGAAGAGCTGGGTACCTGATTAAATTTCAGCACCGCGTATCACCCGCAGACAGATGGACAGACCGAGCGTCTAAATCAGATACTAGAAGATATGCTTCGCGCATGTATCCTAGATTTCGGGAAGACCTGGGATAAGAGTCTCCCCTATGCCGAGTTCTCCTACAATAACAGCTACCAAGCCAGCATACAAATGTCACCCTATGAAGCGTTGTATGGACGCAAATGCCGGACACCGCTATTGTGGGACCAAGTTGGGGAAAGCCAAGTGTTCGGGACTGATATACTGAGAGAAGCTGAAGCGAAGGTCAGAACCATTCGGGATAATCTAAAGGTGGCACAGTCCCGGTAGAAAAGTTATGCAGATAACCGTCGCCGTAACCTGGAATTCGCAGTGGACGATTTTGTGTACCTTCGGGTCACGCCATTGCGAGGTGTACACAGGTTTCAGACGAAAGGGAAGCTCGCACCTCGGTTCGTGGGTCCTTTCCGTATCATTGCTCGGCGCGGAGAAGTCGCTTACCAGTTGGAGCTGCCCGCCTCCTTGGGCAACGTGCATGATGTGTTCCATGTGTCGCAACTCAAGAAATGTCTTCGGTGCCGTCCGAGCAGACTGTCCCAGAGCAAATTGAAGTTCGCGAAGACTTGACCTACGTGGAGAGGCCAGTGAAAATCCTGGACACCATGGAGCGCAGGACCAGGAACCGGGTAATCCGTTTTTGCAATGTCCAATGGAGCAACCACGCCGAGGAAGAAGCTACCTGGGAGCGTGAAGACGAGCTGAAGGCAGCCCATCCCGATCTCTTCGCCAGTTCTTCCGAATCTCGGGGTCGAGATTCCGTTTAAGGGGGGTAGGTTTGTCGCGTCCCAAAACGACTCTAAAATACATCCTCGAAATTATGCCTAGAATAATTAAAATCCGTGTGAAAGCCTCCAACAATTAAAATGTGCAAAGTTAAAAGTCAAAAAAAGGCTTGGAGGATTTTTGTATATTTCCTAAAAGCCTAAAATGCGTAAATAAATTTTAGTGGAATTTTCAGAGCACAAATAATAATTAAGAAGAAATAAACAAAGTTAAAAAGGTTTTATAAAAAGAAAAACCCTAAAATGTTCCCTTTCCCTCCCCCTCTCCCTCTTGGGCCGGTCCGGCCCAGCTCCCTCCCCCTCCCTCTCCTCTCCCCGCGGCCCATCCGGCCTCTCCCCGCGTGCGCGCCGCTGACGGGTGGGCCCGCCCGCCACCCTCGCTGACGGGTGGGGCCCACCCGTCATCCCCTTCCTCCCGCCGTTCCCGCCGCCTCGCCCATGCCCTAGCGCCGCCGCCGCCGCGAATCCCGCCGCCTCCCGCCGTCCACGCGCGCAATAAAGTGGGGGGAAATATTCCCCGTGATTCCCTCCCTCTTTTCCCCCATTTTTCCCTCCCTCTCTCCCTCGGATTCGTTTGGAAACCTCTCCCCTAACCTCGCCGGCGCCATCAATGGCGGCCGGATCTTCCACGCCCGTTTCCCCCTCGTCCGGCCGCTCTCTCCCCCTCCCAACCCTATATAAACCATCCCCGTGCCTCCCTCCACTGTTTCCGCCACTCGCCGCCCTCTCTCTCCGCCGGAATCGAGCTCGCGCCGTCGCTCTCTCTCTCCGCCGTCGCCGCCGAGCTCCGGTCCGCCGCCGTCGTCGCCCCGGACCACCTTCCCCCTCGGCGTCGCCTCCTTCGGCTTCGCCGCATCCTCGCCGACCTCGTCCACCCCTCCGTTTCGCTCGCCGACAGCCGGAGCACCGTCGACCCCGTCCACCCGAGCCGCGCCGCCACCTTCCTCCGCTCCGGTCGCCTTTTCCGTCGTCGCCGTCGACCCGGGGTGAGCCGTGGACCGCCGCTTCTTTACCCCCTTCCCTTCCCCTCTCTCGGCCGCCGCTCCGCCGTGCCTATGGCCGCCGCCGGCGACCATAGGGGCGCGGGCGCGCCGCCTCCCGCCGCCGCCGGCGACCATAGGGGCGCGGGCGCGCCGCCTCCCGCCGCTGCGCCGGCGTGGCCGCCTTCGGGCGCACCGTGCGGCTGCCGCGTGGGGCCCGGCTGTCAGCCGCCCGCGCCCTCGGGTGCGGCTGACGCGTGGGACCCACGGCGCCGGCAGGTGTGAGCCCGGGTGCGCCCGGTCCACCGTGGACCGTGGGGCTGCCGTGTGGGCCCCACCCCCGTGGACCCGGTCCGCACGCCCCTCCCCTCGGCTGACGCAATAAATCCATTTTTAAATTAAAATTTAAATGAAGAAATTCGCAAATATTCATTTAAAGAGCATATAACCTTCAAATGGCCGTAACTTGGCCATTTGAACTCGGAATTGGACCGTTCAAGTCTCTAATTTTTCCTTAAGAAGTCAAGAACCCATTTTTGTGCTTTGTTCCTGCTGGTTATATGGAGTTTATTAGAGTAAAAGCCTTTTCTTTTCCGTTGGTCGTGTAGACGCTGCAGCTTCGGAAGATCCGCTCTTCGTGGAAGTTGAAGCCGGCGTTTGGGAAAGCGAGCAAGGCAAGTCACATCATCCTTGAACATATTGAATCCCAGTTTATAAAATTATGTTGCTTTAAATTATTGCATTATCGCTTTATTTAAATTCCCGCGTTATCACTGTTTTATCTAGCCATGCCTATTTACCTTTGTTATGACCTTATTATTATTGTTATTGTTATTATTACCTTGTTCACCCTAGATTAAACAAAACCCCAACTAGTGGACACTCTACTCATGGTACCACTAGTATGATTTTAGGTAGATGCTTCGCTGTTTAACTAGGTAACATTAGGTGATTTTACAACTCTAGACTTCGGGATGTTCTCATCACCTGGACACACTGAAATTGTTGGATTATTGTGGAATTGGATTCACACCTCCCCCTCTATTCAAAATCCCCAAAATGGTTTTAGGCTGGCCTCGGTGTCACGTCCTGATAAATTCATCCCGAAATAAAAATCATTTTCTAAAAGGAATAATAGAATTAATTAAAATTTGAAAAGAAATTGACAAACACTAAAATACGTACCAGAAAAATTCGAATGTGGCCCGGAGAATTTTTGTTAAATTCTCCTTGGTCTAAAAGGAGCCCTCAAATTTTACTTGAATTTTCAGAGCACCGAAAATAATTATTAAGCAACAAAAACAATTATCAAAGTTTAATAAAAAGAAAACCTAAAAATAACCCTCTCCTTCCCTTTGGGCCAAGTCTGGCCCAAGGTTCCTCTCTCTCTCTCTCTCGGCCCGCGGCCAAAGTCTCCCTCTCCTCCCTCTCTTTCCCTCCTCTCCCGGGCCTCTCCTCCTCCTCCCGGCCCACTCTACCTCTCGGCCCACTCCCTCCTCCTCCCTCTCCCTCCCGGGCCGCCTCTCCCTCCTTTCCTCCTGGGCCGCCTCGGCTTCGCCCGGCCCAAGCCGAGCCGCGCCTCCCTCCCATGCCGTGCACGTGCGCGTGCGTGCGCGCCGTTGCCGCGCGCTGACGACGCGCGCCTGACCGGTGGGTCCCACCCGCCCGGTCGTCTCCTTCCTCCCGCCCGGCCTCCTCCTCTCTCCTCCGTGAACCCTAGCCATTCCCTCCCTCAAATCTGCTTGATTCAATTGGCTAATTCCAAAATTGATTAGGGGGTTTTAATCCCCATTGATTCCTCTTCAATTCCCCCCAATTTCCCCCTTGAATGGCGCCCCCAATCGTCGGGAACGGACGCGTCTTTCCCGGCCGCCTTCCATGGCCGCCGGCCGTGTTTCCCGTCGCCGTTCCGCCCTCTCCCATGCCCGGCTTGCTTCCCTCCACTATAAAATGGAACCCCCTCCGTGCGTTCTCTCGTTTTAGCCCCTTCCCGAGCTCCCCCGTGGCCGCACCACCTCTCCCCGCCTTCTCCTTCTCTCTCTCCGGTGCCGGCCGGCCTCCAGCCGCCTCTCCCTCCTCGCCCGAGCGCCGTCCGGTCGTGCCGTCGCCTCCTCCAGCGTCGCAGCCGCCTCCTCTCCCACGGCCTGCCCTCCGTTTCGCGCGGTGACTGCCGGAGGCGCGTTCCCGCCGTCGCCCTTCTCTTTCCTCCGCGCCGGCCGCCTCCAGCCGCCTCTCCCTCCTCGCCCGAGCGCCGCCCGGCCGTGCCGTCGCCTTCCCCGGCATCGCAGCCGCCTCCTCTTCGCCGGTGCTGCCTCCGATTCGTGGGGAAATCGCCGGACACACGCCCCGCCGGCGTCCAGTGGCGTCGCCACCACTACACCGTCTCCGGCCGGCTGCTGTTCGTCGCCGGTACGCCGACCGACGTCGCCGTCTCCTCGGTCGACATCGCAGCGTCGTCCTCTCCTCCAGCTGCTCCCCTGTTTCGCCGGAACGCCGTCGCCCGTGCCGGCCTCCATCCTCGTCGTCGCCGACGTCCCTTCGGCCGCCCCGTTCATCCTCGCCGGCTCGTCGTCTCGCGGTGCCGCCTCCGTCGTCGGATTCACAGCGGCGCGTTCCGCGTCGTCCCCGTCTCCGTGCAGCTGCCGCCGGCTGCCCTCGTCGTCTCCTCGCTGGCCCCGGTCGTCGTCGTCGTCGTCGTCCTCTCGTCGTCCTCATCGTCGTGGCGTTCGTCCCTCCGTCGAGCCGTTCTCGTCTGTCGTCCGCGTTCGTCAAGTGTGCCGCTGCAGCCCCGTCGTCGTCTTCGTCCTCGGCTCCGCGTCGTCAAGCCTCGTGCCGGCCGCGTCTCGCCTTCGTCCAAGGATCGCCGCCGAAGCCGTCCCCTCGCCGTTCGTCTCCGTTGCGCCCGTCTGTCTCCGCCGCGCCCGTTCGTCGTTGTCGTTCCCACGCCTCGTCGCGTGGTGGTAAGGATCTCTCCTCTCGCTGCCCCGTCCTCGTCCTTTCGGTGTCGCCCGTGCCCGTTGTGCGGTTGTCGACCCCGGTACCCGTGTACCGGTGTCGGTAGTCGTTCGCTTGTGCGTGTGGTGACCCTGTTAGTGTGCCCGCTCGGTAGCCACGTGGTTTCCACGTGTGCAGCCCGCACGGTGTCTAGTGGAGTCCGTTTGTCGGCCACTCGCCTCGGTTGACACACGGGATCCGCTTCCGTCGACCCGTGGACTGTCTCTGTGTACTCGGTCTACCGTGGTCCCTTAGGTTGACATGTGGGGTCCGCATGTCAACGGCGCAGCCTTCCTGTCTTTTCCAGGCTAGGGCTTACACATGTTTTATAGTCGCAAAGCCTAATTATAATAATCCGCAAATCTCCATATAACAGCATTAAACTTCGGATGATCATATCTTGGTCATACGAACTCTGAATCGACCCGTTCAAATCTCCTAATGTTTGTTATAACCTAAAGAACCGTGTGCTTTCTTTTTATGTATTGTTATTGCTTCTTTATAGGCTTGTAGCTTTGCTTGTGTGCTTCGCGTAGCTTCTGTCGTTACAGAGGTTCCCGAAGCGTGGTTCGCGGTCGTCGCCGAAGGTTCGGAAGGCCGTTCTCTCTGGGCAAGGCAAGTCACATCATCCTTGAGCATATTGAATCCCAGTTTATAAAATTATTTTGATTTAAATTAATGCATTATCGCTTTATTTAAATTCCTGCGTTATCACTGTTTTATTTAGCCATGCCTATTTGCCTTTGTTATGACCTTATTATTATTGCTATTGTTATTATTACCTTGTTCACCCTAGGATAAACAAAACCCCAACTAGTGGGTACTCTGTTCATGGTTCCACTAGTATGAATTTAGGTAGATGCTTCGCTGATTAATTAGGCAACATTAGGTGGTTTTATAACTTTAGACTTTGGGAATTCTCATATCATTTGGACACTATGGAATGGTGGGCTTCTGTTGGAATTGGACACACACCTCCCCCTCTATTCAAAACCCCCAAAATGGTTTTAGGCTAGGCTCGAGGTGCGTGGTTGGGTTTTGTTAGTCGTACCTCGGGTACTATAAGGATTAAGCTCGGGCCTCTGTTGCAAAGCACTACCGTACTTCCACATGTCTAGTGGGTAAGGCTTAGTTTGTAGCTCAGTCTGGTTATAAACAAAAATACACGGATGGAGATGGACGAAGTCGGGGGTCGATGGACATCTCTAGGACAAATGAAGGCTACACGAGCTGCGGCCCGGTAGTCGAGATGTCATGGCACAGGGCTGGTGTCCTGCTGCTAGGGGGCTCAATCCTGCCTGCCTGTCCCAGGGGTTCCGGCCGTAGGTGGGGTTGGGTCGGTACTCTTGTTTATGGCTAGGATGGGTTGGGAACTATGTCACGTCTTCCGTCCGTATACCGTGGTGGTATGTGGCACTTGGTTACACGTGAGGAAGATGTGTCTTGTGGGTAAAGATGTACACCTCTGATCAGAGTATAATCTATTCGAATAGCCGCGCCCTCGGTTATGGGCAAGCCGAGCAATGTACCCAAGTTAGTGTTTAATTCTTAAAATTTGCTTAACAACTAAAATGTGGAATGGTTGGCCTGGGTTGGCTTGGGACGAGCTGGGACCCAGGGTCGGGTTGCCAGTTCGGTCTGAATCATCGTAGGCCTTGGGTTAAGGCAGGTTCGTGAGGGTTCACGGCCTTGATTAATAACACTGTGTAACTCTAGGATCGTCTTTATAAAATGGCTTTGGGCAACTAAGTGACTTTTAAATGCTGTTTTCTGCAAAATTTAACCCCTATATTATTACCCCTTGTACCCCCTTGCATTAATCATGCATCTGCCGGTGTGGCTTGCTGAGTACTGTGGTTGTACTCATTCTTGCTCAATCTTTTCCCCCATTCAGTAAGAGAAGCTTTGGAGAAGAAGTCTTAGGTGGAGTCCTGGCTTATACCCCAGTTGAGCGCCTGTAAAGATGGAGCCGTAGGCCCGCTAGTCCGCTGCTGTTTATTTTTGATTGTCAGGCCTTAAGTGCCTTTGTAATAATGTAAATGTTATCGATATAATAAAGATGTGCCTTTTTGTACCATGTTTGTGTGGTGTACCCCGGCTTTTCCTGGGACGGGGACTAATACACTAGCGTTCGGGAAAATGTATTTTTCTCGGTCACGACAAGATGGTATCAGAGCCATCTCGACTGTAGGATAAGCCAAGTGGATAAAACCTAAGGACATATTTTATAAATAAAACTATTTGCGAAAGTTCCTTTTTCTCCTTCCCCTAATGCTATTTGCAAAATGTTTATTCTCTTCTTCCTCCTTCGGATTTTCAACTAGTACTAGATGGTTAGTTTTGTGAAGAAGAAGATGCTGTCAATTGTTTGCCGAAGCTCCGGAAGACTGCAGGATCCGCTAGCGAAGCGAAAGAAGTAGTGAAGCCAGCTGTGAAGGAGTGAAGATCTTGGGAACCCGTCGCAGAACCTAAGCCATCCTCTAGGGTAGTGTTGTTAGTCGTGTGCTCCTTTGCTTGTGTGTGTAGCGCGTGGTTTGCATTGGTGGGTTGTGATGTAACCATGCTAGGTTGTTTGCTTAATCAACTTGCAGAATAAGCAAAACAAACAATACATCAATAAGAAGAGTTAGTTCTTTTAAGGTCTGGTCCCTAGTTCTGGTCTATTCTTTCCTGGTTTGATTCCTCTCTCACCTCAATCCCTATCACAGATGTTTAACAGAGAAAAAGGAAAGAATGTCAGCGGGTATGCCTCCAGTAACTTAAGTTTCCAACTCAATCCACCACTGGCCTCAAGAGAGTTAACAAGGGCACACCCTTGGTCCATTCCAAGCATGTTGCTTAGTTCACAGCTACCATTGGTTGGAAGTCAAGACCAAAATCGGTATGTGTTTGATCGAGCATTTGCCACCCAGGTCAATGAGCTTCCAATGCCAGAAGAGCATGTCCCCTTTTGTCATGATTGTAGAGAACAAGGACACTATGCCCTGAATTGTCCATGGGTATATGCCAAAGAAGCCCCTTCCTTTGGTTTAGTAGGGCAGACATCGCTAAACCAGCCTCCTCACACCAAGTCAAGCTTGCAGCCTAGTGTGCAAAGTAGAGAGCCCAATGGAGAGAATCCATTGAATCCCGGGAAATGCTTTCCTCCTAGCCTTTCGCACCACGTGGGGTCACATACTAAGCAAGCCAAAGGCAAGAAGAGTAAGAATCAGAAGAGAAAAGCACCGATGCGAACTGAAGAAGAAGTACGTAAGATGACTATTACCAGCACCGAATGGCCTCCAGCAGGGATAACTATTCCTAGACGTCAAAGAGGAAATACCTTCCGAGGTGCACTGTCACGACCGTAAATAACCCAACGGGCGTTCCTTACGTGCGTGCATTAATCCTTGTCCCAGGAGGCAAGGTACACCAGAAGTTGATACAATTCAGAGTTTAACAAGCGGAATCGTTAATAGTTAATTATTACATGGGCAGCGAAGGCCCAGCACACACAAAGACAAACGAGAAACAGCGGAAGACTAGGGCGACGACCACAGGCACTTGACGGCAGGCACGAGCTAGACACCAAAGCCTTCATCTTCAAGGGGCTCCTCTTCTGGGTTTGGGAAAAAATTGAGCAAGACTGAGTACAACCACCGTACTCAACAAGACACACCCACAAGTGCAGAATAAATGCAAGGGAGTACAAAGGAGTTATACTATAAAGGGTTAGGGTTTGCAGTAAACAGCATTTAAAGGTACTTAGTTGCTCAAAGCTATTTTGTAAACACGATTCTAGAACTATACAATATTATTTATCAAGGCCGTGAACCCACACGAACCTGCCTTAACCCAAAGCCTACGATGATTCAGACCGAACTGGCAACCCGACCCTGGGTCCCAGCTCGTCCCAAGCCAACCCAGGCCAACCATTCCACATTTTAGTTGTTAAGCAGGTTTCAAGAATTAAAACACTAACTTGGGTACATTGCTCGGCTTGCCCATAACCGAGGGCGCGGCTATTCGAATAGATTATACTCTGATCAGAGGTGTACATCTTTACCCACAAGACACATCTTTCTCACGTGTAACCACGTGCTACATACCACCACGGTATACAGACGGAAGACGTGACATAGTTTCCAACCCATCCTAGCCATAGACAAGAGTACCGACCCAATCCCACCTACGGCCAGAACCTCCGGGACTGGTAAGCAGGACTGAGCCCCTGGCAGCAGGACACCGGCCCTGTGCCATGACATCTCAACTACCGAACCGCAGCCCGTGTAGCCTTCATTTGTCCTAGAGATGTCCATCGACCCCCGACTTCGTCCATCTCTAATCCGTGTACTTTTGTTTATAACCAGACTGAGCCACAAACTAAGCCTTACCCACTACACATGTGGAAGTACGGTAGTGCGTTGCAACAGAGGCCCGAAGACCGGTCCTTATATGGCCGAGGTGCTACTATCAAAACCATGCACCCCGAGCCCAACCTAAAACCATTTAGGGGATTTTGAATAGAAGGAGCGGTGTGAAGCCAATTCCACAATAACCAAACCATTCCAAAGTGTCCAGGTGATGAGAATATTCCCAAAGTCTAGAGTTGTAAAATCACCTAATGTTACCTAATTAAACAGCGAAGCATCTACCTAAAATCATACTAGTGGTACCATGAGTAGAGTGTCCACTAGTTGGGGTTTTGTTTAATCTAGGGTGAACAAGGTAATAATAACAATAACAATAATAATAAGGTCATAACAAAGGTAAATAGGCATGGCTAGATAAAACAGTGATAACGCGGGAATTTAAATAAAGCGATAATGCAATAATTTAAATCAACATAATTTTATAAACTGGGATTCAATATGTTCAAGGATGATGTGACTTGCCTTGCTCGCTTTCCCAAACGTCGGCTTCAACCTCCACGAAGAGCGGATCTTCCGAAGCTGCAGCGTCTACACGACCAACGGAAAAGAAAAGGCTTTTACTCTAATAAACTCCATATAACAAGCAGAAACAAAGCACAAAAATGGGTTCTTGACTTCTTAAGGAAAAATTAGAGACTTGAACGGTCCAATTCCGAGTTCAAATGGCCAAGTTATGGCCATTTGAAGTTTATATGCTCTTTAAATGGATATTTGCGAATTTCTTCATTTAAATTTTAATTTAAAATCGGATTTATTGCGTCAGCCGAGGGGAGGAGCGCGCGGACCGGGTCCACGGGAGTGGGGCCCACGCGGCAGCCCCACGGTCCACGGTGGACCGGGTGCACGCGGCTCACACCGGCCGGCGCCGTGGGTCCCACGCGTCAGCCGCTCCCGAGGGCGCGGGCGGCTGACGGCCGGGCCCCACATGGCAGCCGCGGGACGCGCCTGAAGGCGGCCACGCCGGCACAGCCAACGGGAGGCGGCGCGCCCGCGCCCCGATGGTCGCCGCCGGCGACCACCGGCGCGGCGGAGCGGCGCCCGAAAGAGGGGAGGGAAGGGGGAAGCGAATCGGCGGTCCACGGCTCACCCCGGGTCGACGGCGACGACGGGAACGGCGACCGGAGCGGAGAAAGGCGGCGGCGCGGCTCGGGTCGACGGGGACGGCGGCGTTCCGGCGGTCGGCGGGCGAAACGGAGGGGTGGACGAGGTCGGCGAGGTTCGGAATCTCGACCCCGAGATTCGGAAGGACTGGCGAAGAGATCGGGATGGGCTGCCTTCAGCTCGTCTTCACGCTCCCAAGTAGCTTCTTCCTCAGCGTGGTTGCTCCACTGGACCTTGCAAAAACGGATTACCCGGTTCCTGGTCCTGCGCTCCATGGTGTTCAGGATTTTCACTGGCCTCTCCACGTAGGTCAAGTCTTCGCGAACTTCAATTTGCTCTGAGTCGGCCTGCTCGGATGGCACTCGAAGACATTTCTTGAGTTGCGACACATGGAACACATCATGCACGTTGCCCAAGGAGGCGGGCAGCTCCAACTGGTAAGCGACTTCTCCGCGCCGAGCAATGATACGGAAAGGACCCACATACCGAGGTGCGAGCTTCCCTTTTGTCTGAAACCTGTGTACACCTCGCAAGGGCGTGACCCGAAGATACACAAAGTCATCCACTGCGAATTCCAGGTCAAGGCGTCGGTTGTCTGCATAACTTTTCTGCCGGGACTGTGCCACCTTTAGATTATCCCGAATGGTTCTGACCTTCGCTTCAGCTTCTCTCAGGATATCAGTCCCGAACACTTGACTTTCCCCAACTTGGTCCCACAAGAGCGGTGTCCGGCATTTGCGCCCATACAACGCTTCATAAGGTGCCATTTGTATGCTGGCTTGGTAGCTGTTATTGTAGGAGAACTCAGCATAGGGGAGACTCTTATCCCAGGTGTTCCCGAAATCGAGGACACATGCGCGAAGCATATCTTCTAGGATCTGATTTAGACGCTCGGTCTGTCCATCTGTCTGCGGGTGATACGCGGTGCTGAAATTTAATCGGGTACCCAGCTCTTCTTGGAGCTTCTTCCAAAAGTGAGAGGTGAATTGGCTTCCCCTATCAGATACGATTTTCTTGGGAATGCCATGGAGACTCACGATCCTAGCGAAGTAGAGCTCGGCTAGTTTGTTCCCTCCATAGGTGGTCTTCACAGGAATAAATCGAGCTACCTTGGTTAATCGATCCACAACTACCCATATAGAAACATATCCACCTTGGGTTTTTGGAAGTCCGGTGATGAAATCCATCCCAATTTCATCCCATTTCCATTCTGGTACTTGGAGAGGTTGGAGAAGTCCGGCCGGTCGTTGGTGCTCTGCCTTGACACGCTGGCACACATCACAAAGAGCCACGAACTCTGCAATTTCCCGCTTCATACTAACCCACCAGTATTTCTCCTTCAAGTCTAAGTACATCTTCGTACGGCCAGGGTGGATGGAATAAGGACTTTCGTGAGCTTCCTGAAGTATCAGCTGTTTAAGTTCTCTGTTATCTGGAACGCATACCCGATTTCCGTTCCATAGGGTTCCGTGTTCATCCTCTGTGAAACCAGCGGCTTTACCCTGTTTCATATTCTTGAGGAGTCCACGCATGTCCGGATCATTCTTCTGAGCCTCGCGGATTTGATCGAGCAAGGTAGGCTTGGCTTCCAACGCAGCCAAGAATCCACGACCCACTATGCTTAGATTCAGGGCTTCCATCTGTTGGTTAAGTTCGGGTGGAATGCCACGGACGTTAAGAGTGTTGCAATGGCTTTTTCGACTTAGAGCGTCGGCAACCACGTTGGCCTTACCAGGATGATAGTGAATTCCCACATCATAATCCTTGATGAGTTCTAACCATCTCCTTTGCCGAAGATTCAGATCCGACTGGGTGAAGATGTATTTCAAACTCTTATGATCAGTATATATTTCACAGCGATTCCCAATGAGATAGTGTCGCCAGATTTTTAGAGCATGAACCACCGCTGCTAACTCCAAATCATGGGTAGGGTAGTTGCCTTCATGAGGCCGTAGCTGGCGTGAGGCATAGGCCACCACATGACCGTCCTGCATGAGCACGCACCCCAATCCTTGGCGCGAAGCATCACAATACACCATGAAATCCTTGCGAGTATCTGGCAAGGTCAACACCGGCGAGGAAACCAGCTTTTCTTTGAGAGTTTGAAACACCTTCTCGCATTGCGGGCTCCACACAAATTTCTCTTCTTTCTTCAACAACTGTGTCATGGGTCGAGCGATTTTGGAGAAGTTCTCGATGAACCTCCGGTAGTATCCTGCCAAACCTAAGAAACTGCGGACTTGAGTGACTGTCTTGGGTTGCTTCCAATCGGTGACGGCGGTCACTGTTTCGGGGTCCACAGCAACTCCTTTAGCAGATATCACGTGTCCTAAGAATTTGACTTCGGACAACCAGAACTCACACTTGCTAACTTTGGCATACAATTGATGTTCCCGCAACTTTCCCAACACCAGACGGAGATGGTGCTGATGGTCTTCCTCTGATTGTGAGTATATCAGAATGTCATCAATGAAAACCACGACAAACTTATCCATGTATTCCATGAACACTTTGTTCATTAAGTTCATGAAGAAGGCAGGAGCATTGGTTAGACCGAATGACATCACCGTGAATTCATACAGTCCGTATCGCGTGGTGAATGCGGTCCTCGGAATATCTTCTTCACGAATACGTAATTGGTGATATCCGGAACGAAGATCAATCTTGGAGAATACAGTGGCACCTTTAAGCTGATCGAACAGATCATCGATCCGGGGAAGAGGGTACTTGTTTTTGATGGTGACTTCATTGAGAGCTCTGTAGTCAACGCACATCCCCTTCGTCTTGTCTTTCTTTTCCACAAAAATCACAGGAGCACCCCAGGGGGAAGTACTCGGACGTATATACCCCTTTACTTTCAACTCTTCCAACTGTTTCTTGACTTCGGCCAATTCATTTGCTGCCATACGGTAGGGTCGCTTGTACAGAGGAGTGGTTCCTGGAGCAAGATCTATCCGGAACTCAATCTCTCGCTTGGGCGGCATACCGGGTAGTTCTTCCGGAAACAGGTCTCCGAACTCCCTGACGATGGGGATTTCTGACAGTCCTGTCTGATGAAGTTCTGAACTACTGACAGAGGTTGGGGGTGCAAAGAAAACAACCGGTTGTTCCGGCCCTCGGTACAGAGTAACAGTGCGTCTCGCGCAATCCACTACTCCTTGGAATTGAGCCAACCAATTCATCCCAAGGATCACATCCAAGTTCTTGGTGTCTAGCAGAATCAGATCCGAGGGAAAAGGAATCCCCTGAATTTCTATAGGGACGGCAGGACTATAATACTTTGCTGTCATAACCCCTCCAGGGGTGGTGATGAGCAGAGGGTTCCTAAGCCTTTCTACCCCCAACTGATTTCTCCCCACGAATGACACAGATATAAACGAGTGGGAAGCTCCAGAGTCGAACAAAATGGTAGCAGGGATGGAATGAATGAGGAACGTCTGGAGTTGTCAGCACGTCCTCGGCCGTCACGTGGTTCACACGACCCCGAATAACATCCTTCCCACCGTTGTTGGAGCGGGGAGGCGCTTGGCCTTGATGGCGCCTCGGCTTCGGGCATTTATCCGCAAAGTGCCCGGGCTCGAAGCAGTTGAAGCACCGACGCTGCGGACCTTGAGCGTCCCTGCGGCCTTGACCAGGCTGCACAGTTGGCGTAGGAGGACGGGGCGCACGAGTCCCTTGCTGACTCTGCTGTTGCTGCGGCTGTGGGACGCGCACCACGAATTGAGGTCGGGGCGCGGAGCGTGGTTGCTGCTGCTGTTGTTGCTGCTGCGAGGAGGATCCCCCTGGATAGGGATTGGTGTAGCGGACCCTTTGGTTAGCACCCTGTTGATTGCGGAAATTCGCCAAGCGGCGCTTGTGCGACTCCAGTTCCTTGTGCTTGGCTTCCAAGCGGATGCTCTTGTCCACCAGACGTTGGAAATCCGGATAGTCACCGGAGACTAGACGCACGGACAGCTCAGGGTCCATTCCTGCCAAGAACTTCTCCTGCTTCTCCTCATCTTCCCGCACATCCTCCGGGGCGTAACGGGCCAGGTTGTTGAACTCATGCAAATACTCCATGACGGAGCAGTTGCCTTGCTTCAACTCTCGGAATTCCCTTTTCTTAAGGGCCACGACTCCGGCGGGCACATGGGTTCTCCGGAAAGCGGCGGTGAAGCGAGCCCAAGTAATAGGCTGCCCCTCTGGCTGCGTAGCCTGGAAATGGTCCCACCATAGAGATGCGGGCCCCTGCAGCTGGTGGGCGGCGAAGATGACTTTCTCCTCATCGCTGCACTGCACAGTGTCTAGCTTTTTCCCCACGGCATGCAACCAATCCAACGCATCCACGGGGTTGTTGGAGCTAGAGAAGGTAGGTGGACGGATGCGGAGAAACTCGGCGAGTTTAGAGTGTTGTGGGGGTGGTGGTGGAGCATTATGTTGTGGCGGATTTTGGAGGTGGTGGAGGAAAGCAGTCATCATGTTGGCCTGCTGGGCGAGGATTTGGGTGAGAATGGCGTTGGTATCTGGTGGTGGTGGTGGAGGCGGAGGAGGAGGTGGAGGTGGGCTGCCCTGGTGGTTGTGGTTGCTGCCTTCAGGTTGGTTGCCATCACCGGTATTAGCACTTCTCCTGGTCATCACCATCTGAAAACCCCACACAGAACCAGCAAACAGAGAGAGCTAACAATTAAAGCTAATCACCCACGACTACCATAATTCTTGAATTTATTACTGCTATTAAATTGGTTCATTAAAGTTCAAGTTGCTTAGGCAAATAAAATAAAGACAGGCTCCGACACAGTTATACCACACACCGGCATAACCATGCCCCACACAACTCCAACAAGAAGACAAACGAGAAAGAACACACGCGCAAGCCTACTAACTGCTCGTCTACCGCTGCGACGGGCCAGGGCGGAAGGTGAGCAACAGCGCATCCTCCGTGCTACCAACGCCGGAGGCTTCCCCCTCCTGGGGAACCACGGGCGCGGGCTCGGCACGAGGGGTCTCGACGAAGCAAGTCCACGCCAGGGACTGACGAACAAGCTCGGGCCTGGAGGTGCTCTTGCGGGCGGTGATCTTCTGGCTGCGGCAGACGCGGCGACGCTTGGGGCGGCAGACCTCTCCCTGGGCGATCCTGAGCTGATGCAGCTGCGCCTCCACCGCGTCTAGGTCCTTCTTGAGCTGCAGGTTCTCCTGACGCAGCTCCAGGATCTTCATGTTGTTCTCGACCATCCCACGGCGCACCATCTGATGGAAGTCGATACGAGCCGCGTCGTACGCCTCCACCATGCGCGCCAGGTGCATGATGGTAGCGTCATCCTCCGAGCTAGCATCCCGGAAGGTGGCGAAGTCGCGGGCTCCTCCGCGGAGAGGGTGGTAGCGGTAGGGCGAGTGCTGCAACTCGTCCGGGTAGCGCTGGTGAAGAGTGCCGATGGCGAGGAGAGCGGCGCTCTGGCAAGCAGCAGAGAAAGAATCTCCACCCGCGGTGACTGCCAGCGAAGTCCGCTCGGGAGAGCCAGTGAGGATCACTGCAGTAACCTCCCAAGCAGCGTGGGGCTCTGCATCGTCACCCTCCTGCTCCGGGAGCGGCCTGCCCTGGTAGTCCACTCCATGCGGATACCCCAGGACAACGCACATGCCCCGCAGCTCCAAGACGAAACCAGTCATGTCCAGACCACGACGGCTGACGCTGCCGGCCATCTACAAACAAAAACAAAAAGAAAAGCAACATTTTAAAGGTCAGATTTTGGCGATAAATGAAGCAGCAGGACAGAGAGAAACTAGAGAGTTTTCACAAATACAAAGGATTTTTATTTCGAAAATATTGCTAAGGCTTGGGATCTACGGCTCGTCCTAGGGTCAAGGGGGCTCTGATACCAACTTGTCACGACCGGAAATAACCCAACGGGCGTTCCTTACGTGCGTGCATTAATCCTTGTCCCAGGAGGCAAGGTACACCAGAAGTTGATACAATTCAGAGTTTAACAAGCGGAAGCGTAAATAGTTAATTATTACATGGGCAGCGAAGGCCCAGCACACACAAAGACAAACGAGAAACAGCGGAAGACTAGGGCGACGACCACAGGCACTTGACGGCAGGCACGAGCTAGACACCAAAGCCTTCATCTTCAAGGGGCTCCTCTTCTGGGTTTGGGAAAAAATTGAGCAAGACTGAGTACAACCACCGTACTCAACAAGACACACCCACAAGTGCAGAATAAATGCAAGGGAGTACAAAGGAGTTATACTATAAAGGGTTAGGGTTTGTAGTAAACAGCATTTAAAGGTACTTAGTTGCTCAAAGCTATTTTGTAAACACGATTCTAGAACTATACAATATTATTTATCAAGGCCGTGAACCCACACGAACCAGCCTTAACCCAAGGCCTACGATGATTCAGACCGAACTGGCAACCCGACCCTGGGTCCCAGCTCGTCCCAAGCCAACCCAGGCCAACCATTCCACATTTTAGTTGTTAAGTAGGTTTCAAGAATTAAAACACTAACTTGGGTACATTGCTCGGCTTGCCCATAACCGAGGGCGCGGCTATTCGAATAGATTATACTCTGATCAGAGGTGTACATCTTTACCCACAAGACACATCTTCCTCACGTGTAACCACGTGCTACATACCACCACGGTATACAGACGGAAGACGTGACATAGTTTCCAACCCATCCTAGCCATAGACAAGAGTACCGACCCAATCCCACCTACGGCCGGAACCTCCGGGACAGGTAAGCAGGACTGAGCCCCTGGCAGCAGGACACCGGCCCTGTGCCATGACATCTCGACTACCGAACCGCAGCCCGTGTAGCCTTCATTTGTCCTAGAGATGTCCATCGACCCCCGACTTCGTCCATCTCTAATCCGTGTACTTTTGTTTATAACCAGACTGAGCCACAAACTAAGCCTTACCCACTACACATGTGGAAGTACGGTAGTGCTTTGCAACAGAGGCCCGAAGACCGGTCCTTATATGGCCGAGGTGCTACTATCAAAACCATGCACCCCGAGCTCAGCCTAAAACCATTTAGGGGATTTTGAATAGAAGGAGCGGTGTGAAGCCAATTCCACAATAACCAAACCATTCCAAAGTGTCCAGGTGATGAGAATATTCCCAAAGTCTAGAGTTGTAAAATCACCTAATGTTACCTAATTAAACAGCGAAGCATCTACCTAAAATCATACTAGTAGTACCATGAGTAGAGTGTCCACTAGTTGGGGTTTTGTTTAATCTAGGGTGAACAAGGTAATAATAACAATAACAATAATAACAAGGTCATAACAAAGGTAAATAGGCATGGCTAGATAAAACAGTGATAACGCGGGAATTTAAATAAAGCGATAATGCAATAATTTAAATCAACATAATTTTATAAACTGGGATTCAATATGTTCAAGGATGATGTGACTTGCCTTGCTCGCTTTCCCAAACGTCGGCTTCAACCTCCACGAAGAGCGGATCTTCCGAAGCTGCAGCGTCTACACGACCAACGGAAAAGAAAAGGCTTTTACTCTAATAAACTCCATATAACAAGCAGAAACAAAGCACAAAAATGGGTTCTTGACTTCTTAAAGAAAAATTAGAGACTTGAACGGTCCAATTCCGAGTTCAAATGGCCAAGTTATGGCCATTTGAAGTTTATATGCTCTTTAAATGGATATTTGCGAATTTCTTCATTTAAATTTTAATTTAAAATCGGATTTATTGCGTCAGCCGAGGGGAGGAGCGCGCGGACCGGGTCCACGGGAGTGGGGCCCACGCGGCAGCCCCACGGTCCACGGTGGACCGGGTGCACGCGGCTCACACCGGCCGGCGCCGTGGGTCCCACGCGTCAGCCGCTCCCGAGGGCGCGGGCGGCTGACGGCCGGGCCCCACATGGCAGCCGCGGGACGCGCCCGAAGGCGGCCACGCCGGCACAGCCGACGGGAGGCGGCGCGCCCGCGCCCCGATGGTCGCCGCCGGCGACCACCGGCGCGGCGGAGCGGCGCCCGAAAGAGGGGAGGGAAGGGGGAAGCGAATCGGCGGTCCACGGCTCACCCCGGGTCGACGGCGACGACGGGAACGGCGACCGGAGCGGAGGAAGGCGGCGGCGCGGCTCGGGTCGATGGGGACAGCGGCGTTCCGGCGGTCGGCGGGCGAAACGGAGGGGTGGACGAGGTCGGCGAGGTTGCGGCGAACCCGAAGAAGGCGACGCCGAAGCGGGAGAAGGTCCGGGGCGACGACGGCGGCGGACCGGAGCTCGGCGGTGACGGCGGAGAGAGAGAGCGACGGCGCTAGCTCGATTCCGGCGGAGAGAGAGAGAGGCGAGGGTCGGAAACGGCGGAGGGAGGCACGGGGAGTGTTTATAAAGGGGTGGGAGGGGGAGAGAGCGGCCGGGTGAGGGGGAAACGGCCGCGGAAAATCCGGCCGCCATTGATGCGCCGGCGAGGTTTAGGGGGAAAGATCCGAGCGAATCCGAGGGAGAGAGAGAGGGAAGAATGGGGGGAAAGAGGGAGGGAATCACGGGGAATATTTCCCCCCTCTTGATTGCACGCGGGGCGGACGGGAGCGGCGAGATTTGCGGCGGCGGCGGCGCTAGGGCACGGGCGAGGCGGCGGGAGCGGCGCGAGGTAGGGGATGACGGGTGGGCCCCACCCGTCAGCGAGGGTGGCGGGCGGGCCCGCCCGTCAGCGGCACGCGCGCGCGGGGAGGAGGCCAGATGGGCCGCGGGGGAGAGGAGAGAGAGGGAGGGAGGTGGGCCGAGCCGGCCCAAGAGGGGGAAGGGGGGGAAAAAGACTTTTTAGAGCTTTTCTTTTTTATAAAACCATTTTAACTTTGTTTATTTCTTAATAATTATCATTTGTGCTCTGAAAATTCCACAAAAATTTATTTACGCATTTTAGGCTTTTAGGAAATATACAAAAATCCTCCAACCCTTATTTGACTTTTAACTTTGCACATTTTAATTGTTGGAGGCTTTCACATGGATTTTACTTATTCTATGCATAAATTCGAGGATGTATTTTAGAGTCGTTTTGGGACGCGACATGCACGACAGTTGACCCAGCACCTCTTAAGCCATGGCGGCAGAGTATCTGATAGTGAAGGGTCAGATCAAGTCTCCTTGGATTATGAAGATGAGTCTCCCCGACAGGTCGGCAGGGAAGAGATGGAATCAAAAGCATGCCCCCGTTGTGGAGAAATTGGACACGTTGCTAGCATGTGTCTCACACTCTGCCCTCATTGTGAGGAAGACCATCCACCAGGTGAATGTCCCACCCGCAAGGTGACATGTTTTCTGTGCGAAGGTACAAACCATGTGCCCAAGGATTGCCAACTCAGTGTGTTGTTGACCAAGACCGCAGAAATCCAACGAACAACCCTACGATTGTCTCATCAGCTAGTCAGCTCCAACAACAACATCGACGATATCATCCACAGCACCAATGCTCCTCCTGCTGCACCTGACTCTGCAATAAATCATAGCAATAATACCTTCAGCACCAACCATTCTCTGCACCGACGGCCTCAGCAAAGAATTGTCGTCGATGGAAGAAGTTGTGTCTCTCCCCGACCTACTCTAGGCCGAGCAAAGGGCAATCAACCTCAGGAGGGCGATACGAAGCAGAAGACCATTATGCGCTTCAACCAGCAATCAGAGGGAAGTTTCTCCCGTGAATGATAGCAATATGCAGTCCTATCACATCATCACAGAACCAATCAAGGATGATGCAGTTACTAGAACAATGCCAGCTATATCTCTCCAGAATCAAAATGAGCAGCCACGTTTGTGGTTTTCAATTCGCTACTTATCATTGTGTAATCGAAAGTTTGCAGCAATCATGTAATAAATAAATATATTCATGTCTATAAACAGTGAGTTTACTATGTTTATGGATGATTCATGTTGAGGATACAATGTACCAATGTTAAGCACCTTCCCTTTTTGTTTAAGGCAGTGCCTTGTATTCATATAATAAGGGAGAAATGTGTAATACAGACAAGTTCTATGAGGATTCTTTTGGAAGATGCGGATATGTGAGCATGTGTATAATTGTTTACTGATAAAGAAGACCTAGGGTCTCATTTCAGAGGAATCATATACTAATCTCGAGTTAATAACCAACCTGTTGATGGAAAAGAAAACCAATTAAACTGTGTTGGATTAAAAAGCCAAAGAGACTTTTGTTTGGACTGAGAGTTTCAGATGTGTCCTCTTTGGATCAAAGGCAACAACCGCCAGTCTAGCTTTTGACGAACCACTTGAAGGTTGCTCTGAAAGGCAGCAGGCTCAAGTACCACATCGTCACCAGAAGCATCCACAACTCTCGGAGTGAAGAGTACTTAGTTGACAAAGGTCAAAAGATGATTGATAGAAGATATCGAAAAAGATGTTTATTACCAGGCAAAGAAGTAGGTCGAAAGGTGATTGATAAGAGAAATCGGGAAAGAACACATCAAGGTCAAAGGTGTAAAGGAATACGTTGAATGCTAACTGAGGACAACATGAAGTGAACCAAATGTAAAGAAAGTGAATCCGAGTTGCTTGTTCGTGAGAGCTATTCCCAGTTATGAACCAAGTGATATGTTCGAAGATAATCTACAGATGTTAGATTAAAAGCACATCTAACAACGAAGCTTCAGATTTGGCAGGATCACGATCAGACAATAAGAAGTCCAGCAGTAAAGCCATTTGGGAAGACGTCAAAGCATGTCAAGGGGGATAAGTTGGTTCTGTTAAGGAACATAATTCAAAGGCAAAGTTATCGACCCTTGCATCGAATAGCAGAAGTAGCTAGCACCCGGAGAGCAGGAAAGCTCATATGAGGCAGTTGGTGGCAAGTTTGAAGTAAATGACAAGCATGGTAATTTCATGATGACAAGCATGGTATCCTAGTAATGACAAGCTGGTGTCGACGCATAACATGAAGTGGGTAACTTCAATGAGGTTGACTCCAAAGATATGAATTATAAGAAGTTCTGGAACTGAAGCCCCATCTTCAAGTGCCACAACCCAGTTGAAGTTAGCTAAAGGTTCAACCAGGGACAAGTCAGGTGAAGAGAAGATTCCATCCGCAACAGGAGATCGAGCCAAGCAGTCCAGAGTAGAGAAGTTTTGCTAGGCAAGTTTGTTATAAAAGACGCGACGGAAGAAGTCAGACAAGAAGAGAAGACCGCCCAACCTATCTTCTTGCTAGCCTCCTCGAATCTCGGGGACGAGATTCCTGTAAGGGGGGTGGATTTGTCACGTCCTGATAAATTTATCCCGAAATAAAAATCATTTTCTAAAAGGAATAATAGAATTAATTAAAATTCGAAAAGAAATTGACAAACACAAAAATACATACCAGAAAAATTCGAATGTGGCCCGGAGAATTTTTGTTAAATTCTCCTTGGTCTAAAAGGAGCCCTCAAATTTTACTTGAATTTTCAGAGCACCGAAAATAATTATTAAGCAACAAAAACAATTATCAAAGTTTAATAAAAAGAAAACCTAAAAATAACCCTCTCCTTCCCTTTGGGCCAAGTCTGGCCCAAGGTTCCTCTCTCTCTCTCTCGGCCCGCGGCCAAAGTCTCCCTCTCCTCCCTCTCTTTCCCTCCTCTCCCGGGCCTCTCCTCCTCCTCCCGGCCCACTCTACCTCTCGGCCCACTCCCTCCTCCTCCCTCTCCCTCCCGGGCCGCCTCTCCCTCCTTTCCTCCTGGGCCGCCTCGGCTTCGCCCGGCCCAAGCCGAGCCGCGCCTCCCTCCCGTGCCGTGCACGTGCGCGTGCGTGCGCGCCGTTGCCGCGCGCTGACGACGCGCGCCTGACCGGTGGGTCCCACCCGCCCGGTCGTCTCCTTCCTCCCGCCCGGCCTCCTCCTCTCTCCTCCGTGAACCCTAGCCATTTCCTCCCTCAAATCTGCTTGATTCAATTGGCTAATTCCAAAATTGATTAGGGGGTTTTAATCCCCATTGATTCCTCTTCAATTCCCCCCAATTTCCCCCTTGAATGGCGCCCCCAATCGTCGGGAACGGACGCGTCTTTCCCGGCCGCCTTCCATGGCCGCCGGCCGTGTTTCCCGTCGCCGTTCCGCCCTCTCCCATGCCCGGCTTGCTTCCCTCCACTATAAAATGGAACCCCCTCCGTGCGTTCTCTCGTTTTAGCCCCTTCCCGAGCTCCCCCGTGGCCGCACCACCTCTCCCCGCCTTCTCCTTCTCTCTCTCCGGTGCCGGCCGGCCTCCAGCCGCCTCTCCCTCCTCGCCCGAGCGCCGTCCGGTCGTGCCGTCGCCTCCTCCAGCGTCGCAGCCGCCTCCTCTCCCACGGCCTGCCCTCCGTTTCGCGCGGTGACTGCCGGAGGCGCGTTCCCGCCGTCGCCCTTCTCTTTCCTCCGCGCCGGCCGCCTCCAGCCGCCTCTCCCTCCTCGCCCGAGCGCCGCCCGGCCGTGCCGTCGCCTTCCCCGGCATCGCAGCCGCCTCCTCTTCGCCGGCGCTGCCTCCGATTCGTGGGGAAATCGCCGGAGACGCACCCCGCCGGCGTCCAGTGGCGTCGCCACCACTACACCGTCTCCGGCCGGCTGCTGTTCGTCGCCGGTACGCCGACCGACGTCGCCGTCTCCTCCGTCGACGTCGCAGCGTCGTCCTCTCCTCCAGCTGCTCCCCTGTTTCGCCGGAACGCCGTCGCCCGTGCCGGCCTCCATCCTCATCGTCGCCGACGTCCCTTCGGCCGCCCCGTTCATCCTCGCCGGCTCGTCGTCTCGCGGTGCCGCCTCCGTCGTCGGATTCGCAGCGGCGCGTTCCGCGTCGTCCCCGTCTCCGTGCAGCTGCCGCCGGCTGCCCTCGTCGTCTCCTCGCCGGCCCCGGTCGTCATCGTCGTCGTCGTCCTCTCGTCGTCCTCATCGTCGTGGCGTTCGTCCCTCCGTCGAGCCGTTCTCGTCTGTCGTCCGCGTTCGTCAAGTGTGCCGCTGCAGCCCCGTCGTCGTCTTCGTCCTCGGCTCCGCGTCGTTAAACCTCGTGCCGGCCGCGTCTCGCCTTCGTCCAAGGATCGCCGCCGAAGCCGTCCCCTCGCTTTTCGTCTCCGTTGCGCCCGTCTGTCTCCGCCGCGCCCGTTCGTCGTTGTCGTTCCCACGCCTCGTCGCGTGGTGGTAAGGATCTCTCCTCTCGCTGCCCCGTCCTCGTCCTTTCGGTGTCGCCCGTGCCCGTTGTGCGGTTGTCGACCCCGGTACCCGTGTACCGGTGTCGGTAGTCATTCGCTTGTGCGTGTGGTGACCCTGTTAGTGTGCCCGCTCGGTAGCCACGTGGTTTCCACGTGTGCAGCCCGCACGGTGTCTAGTGGAGTCCGTTTGTCGGCCACTCGCCTCGGTTGACACACGGGATCCGCTTCCGTCGACCCGTGGACTGTCTCTGTGTACTCGGTCTACCGTGGTCCCTTAGGTTGACATGTGGGGTCCGCATGTCAACGGCGCAGCCTTCCTGTCTTTTCCAGGCTAGGGCTTACACATGTTTTATAGTCGCAAAGCCTAATTATAATAATCCGCAAATCTCCATATAACAGCATTAAACTTCGGATGATCATATCTTGGTCATACGAACTCTGAATCGACCCGTTCAAATCTCCTAATGTTTGTTATAACCTAAAGAACCGTGTGCTTTCTTTTTATGTATTGTTATTGCTTCTTTATAGGCTTGTAGCTTTGCTTGTGTGCTTCGCGTAGCTTCTGTCGTTCCAGAGGATCCCGAAGCGTGGTTCGCGGTCGTCGCCGAAGGTTCGGAAGGCCGTTCTCTCTGGGCAAGGCAAGTCACATCATCCTTGAGCATATTGAATCCCAATTTATAAAATTATTTTGATTTAAATTAATGCATTATCGCTTTATTTAAATTCCTGCGTTATCACTGTTTTTTTTAGCCATGCCTATTTGCCTTTGTTATGACCTTATTATTATTGCTATTGTTATTATTACCTTGTTCACCCTAGGATAAACAAAACCCCAACTAGTGGGTACTCTGTTCATGGTTCCACTAGTATGAATTTAGGTAGATGCTTCGCTGATTAATTAGGCAACATTAGGTGGTTTTATAACTTTAGACTTTGGGAATTCTCATATCATTTGGACACTATGGAATGGTGGGCTTCTGTTGGAATTGGACACACACCTCCCCCTCTATTCAAAACCCCCAAAATGATTTTAGGCTGGGCTCGAGGTGCGTGGTTGGGTTTTGTTAGTCGTACCTCGGGTACTATAAGGATTAAGCTCGGGCCTCTGTTGCAAAGCACTACCGTACTTCCACATGTCTAGTGGGTAAGGCTTAGTTTGTAGCTCAGTCTGGTTATAAACAAAAGTACACGGATGGAGATGGACAAAGTCGGGGGTCGATGGACATCTCTAGGACAAATGAAGGCTACACGAGCTGCGGCCCGGTAGTCGAGATGTCATGGCACAGGGCTGGTGTCCTGCTGCTAGGGGCTCAGTCCTGCTGTCACGTCCTGATAAATTCATCCCGAATTAAAAATCATTCGCTAAAAGGAATAATAGAATTAATTAAAATTCGAAAAGAATTTGGCAAACACTAAAATGCGTATAAGAAAAATTCAAATGTGGCCCGGAGAATTTTTGTAAAATTCTCCTTGGTCTAAAAGGAGCCCTCAAATTTTACTTGAATTTTCAGAGCACAAATAGTAATTGAGAAGAAATAAACAAAGTTAAAATGGTTTTATAAAAAGAAAAATCCTAAAAAGTCCTTTTCTTCCCCCCCTTCCCTTCTTGGGCCGGCTCGGCCCAGCTCCCTCCCTCTCTCTCCTCTCCCCCGCGGCCCATCGGCCTCCTCCCCGCGCGCGCGCCGCTGACGGGCGGGCCCGCCCGCCACCCTCGCTGACGGGTGGGGCCCACCCGTCATCCCCTACCTCGCGCCGCGCCCGCCGCCCGCCCGTGCCCTAGCGCCGCCGCCGCCGCGGATTCCGCCGCATCCCGCCGTCCCCGCGCGCCATAAAGAGGGGGAAATCACTCCCCGTGATTCCCTCCCTCTTTTCCCCCTCTTTTCCCTCTCTCTTTCCATCGGATTCGCTCGGATTTATTCCCGCAAAGCTCGCCGGCGCATCAATGGCGGCCGAGATTTCCGCGGCCGATTCCTTCCCCTCCGGCCGCCCTCTCTCCCTCCCGACGCTATTTAATCGTTCCCCGTGCCTCCCTCCTCCGTTTCCGCCACTCGCCGCTTTCTCTCCTCGTCGGATTCGTGCTCGCGCCGTTGTCCTCTCTCTCCGCCGTCGCCGCCGAGCTCCGGTCCGCCGCCATCGTCGCCCCGGACTTCCTCCCCTCTCGGCGTCGCCTCCTTCGGCTTCGCCGCGTCCCCGTCGACCTCGTCCACCCCTTCGTTTCGCCCGCCGACCGTCGGAGCGCCGCCGTCCTCGTCGATCCGAACCGCGCCGCCGCCTCTCGCCGCTTCGGTCGCCGTTTCCGTCACCGCCGTCGACCCGGGGTGAGCCGAGGACCGCCATCTCGTTTCCCTCTTCTCTCCTCTCTCTCGGCCGCCGCTCCGCCGCGCCGTTGGTCGCCGGCGGCGACCATCGGGGCGCGGGTGCGCCGCCTCCCGTCGGCCGTGCCGGCGAGGCCGCCTTCGGGCGCGCCCCGCGGCTGCCAGGTGGGCCCGCGGGTGCGGCTGACGCGTGGGACCCACGGCGCCGGCCGGCGTCAGCCGCGTGCACCCGGTCCACCGTGGACCATGAGGCTGACGCGTGGGCCCCACTCCCGTGGACCCGGTCCGCGCGCCCTCTCTCCCGGCTGACGCAATAAATGAGTTTTTAAATTAAAATTTAAATGAAGAAATTCGCAAATATTCATTTAAAGAGCATATAAACTTCAAATGGCCATAACTTGGCCATTTGAACTCGGAATTGGACCGTTCAAGTCTCTAATTTTTCCTTAAGAAGTCAAGAACCCATTTTTGTGCTTTGTTTCTACTTGTTATATGGAGTTTATTAGAGTAAAGCCTTTTCTTTTCCGTTGGTCGTGTAGACGCTGCAGCTTCGGAAGATCCGCTCTTCGTGGAAGTTGAAGCCGGCGTTTGGGAAAGCGAGCAAGGCAAGTCACATCATCTTTGAGCATATTGAATCCCAGTTTATAAAATTATGTTGATTTAAATTATTGCATTATCGCTTTATTTAAATTCCCGCGTTATCACTGTTTTATTTAGCCATGCCTATTTACCTTTGTTATGACCTTATTATTATTGTTATTGTTATTATTATTACCTTGTTCACCGTAGAATAAACAAAACCTCAACTAGTGGACACTCTACTCATAGTACCACTAGTATAATTTTAGGTAGATGCTTCGCAATTTAATTAGGTAACATTAGATGGTTTTTCAAATTTAGACTTTGGGAATTTTCATATCACCTGGACACTATGGAATTGTTGGGTTATGGTGGAATTGGACATACACCTCTCTTCCTCTTTCAAAACCCCTAAAACCTGTTTTCGGTGGGGTTTGGGTGCATGCCAGTTGTGGGAAGTAGCACCCCGGCCACTATAAGGATTAAGCTCGGGCCTCTGTTGCAAAGCACTACCGTACTTCCACATGTCTAGTGGGTAAGGCTTAGTTTGTGGCTCAGTCTGGTCATAAACAAAAGTACACGGATGGAGATGGATAAAGTCGGGGGTCGATGGACATTCTCTAGGACAAATGAAGGCTACACGAGCTGCGGCCCGGTAGTCGAGATGTCATGGCACAGGGTTGGTGCCCTGCTGCTAGGGGCTCAGTCCTGCCTGCCTGTCCCGGAGGTTCCGGCCGTAGGTGGGATTGGGTCGGTACTCTTGTCTATGGCTAGGATGGGTTGGGAACTATGTCACGTCTTCCGTCCGTATACCGTGGTGGTATGTGGCACGTGGTTACACGTGAGGAAGATGTGTCTTGTGGGTAAAGATGTACACCTCTGATCAGAGTATAATCTATTCGAATAGCCGCGCCCTCGGTTATGGGCAAGCCGAGCAATGTACCCAAGTCAGTGTTTTAATTCTTAAAATTTGCCCAACAACTAAAATGTGGAATGGTTGGCCTGGGTTGGCTTGGGACGAGCTGGGACCCAGGGTCGGGTTGCCAGTTCGGTCTGAATCATCGTAGGCCTTGGGTTAAGGCAGGTTCGTGAGGGTTCACGGCCTTGATTAATAATACTGTGTAGCTCTAGGATCGTCTTTATAAAATGGCTTTGGGCAACTAAGTGACTTTTAAATGCTGTTTACTGCAAAACTTAACCCCTATTATTATCCCCTCGTACCCCTTGCATTAATCATGCATCTGCCGGTGTGACTTGCTGAGTACTGTGGTTGTACTCATTCTTGCTCAATCTTTTCCCCCTTCAGTAAGAGAAGTTTTGGAGAAGATGTCTTAGGTGGAGTCCTGGCTTATACCCCAGTTGAGCGCCTGTGAAGATGGAGCCGTAGGCCCGCTAGTCCGCTGCTGTTTATTTTTGATTGTCAGGCCTGAAGCGCCTTTGTAATAATGTAAATATTATCGATATAATAAAGATGTGTCTTTTATATCATGTTTGTATGGTGTACCCCGGCTTTTCCTGGGACGGGGATTAATACACTAGCGTTCGGGAAAATGCAATTTTCCCGGTCGCGACAAGCTGGTATCAGAGCCATCTCGACTGTAGGATAAGCCAAGTGGATAAAACCTAAGGACATATTTTATAAATAAAACTATTTGCGAAAGTTCCTTTTTTCTCCTTCCCCTAATGCTGTTTGCAAAAGGTTTACTCCCTTCTTCCTTCTTCGGATTTCAACTAGTACTGGATGGTCAGGTCAGTGAAGAAGAAGACATCGTCAGTTGTTTGCCGAAGCTCCGGAAGACTGCAGGATCCGCTAGCGAAGTGGAGGAAGCAGTGAAGCCAGCTGTGAAGCAGGAGTGAAGATCTTGGAGAACCCGTCGCAGAACCTAAGCCACCCTATAGGGTAGTGTTGTTAGTCGTGTGTTCCTTGCTTGTGTGTGTAGCGCGTGGTTTGCATCGGTGGGTTGTGATGTAACCATGCTAGGTTGTTTGCTTAATCAACTTGCAGAATAAGCCTAACATACATCATAACAGCAAAAGACTTAGATCTGTTAAGGTCCTATCCTTAGTTTCTAATCTGTCTCTCCCCTTTGTTTTCCCTTTCTCCCTTTCCAAACCTTTGCAACAGATGGCTGACAATGAGAAAGGCAATAAGGTCAGAAGTCAGGACATTGGTACCTCAAGCTCCCGAGTGAATGAAGCACCAGACACCAGTTGTGTGACACTGGTCCAACACCTGATTAACCAGAACCGATTGCTTATAGAGATACTACAGCAGCATCAGACGCCAATTCTGAACCTGAGTCAGATACAACATCAAGTGCAGTTGGAGGTAGTCCAAGCACTCACACCACAAGTCAGCATGCCGCCAGCATCCCGAAGGACCCATGGTGACGTGCCACATGTTGACTCAAAAGAAGCAAGTATCATTTGTTTTATGTGTGATGAGCAAGGGCACTATGCAAGGGAGTGTCCTCAGCAGAAAAGAAAAACACCAATGCGAACCGAAGCTGAAGTCCGTAAGATGATCATTACCAGCACAGAATGGCCTCCACCAGGAATGACAAAACGTCAGAGAAGAAATACCTTCCGAGGTGCACCACAGTTGACAGAGCATCTTTTAGCTAATGGAGGTAGAGTGTCTGATAGTGAAGATTCAGATCAAGTCTCCTCAGATGATGAAGATGAAATGGAACGTAAGGCATGCTCTCGTTGTGGAGAAATCGGTCATGTTGCCAGCTCGTGTGCCACTACATGCGTTCATTATGAGGAAGACCATCCACCTGACAGGTGTCCAACGAGCAGGATCACTTGTTTCTTTTGTGAAGGAACTGATCATGTACCAAAAGATTGTCAATTCAGTTTTCTGCTGACGAAGAAGATAGCCAACCAACCCGCCAGTTCCAACGGAGAGAAGCATCAAGGCAACACAAATCCTCGCCAAGATTACAGTTTCAGCCTAACTCCAGTGCCAGGACAGAGGAATCAAAATGAGAAAAGAAAATGCCGAGTCCGGGAAGATATCTGTTGCTTCAATTGTCAAGGAATGGGTCATTTCGCCGACAAGTGCCCAAAACCGAGAAACATAGCTGCCGGCACGTCAGTCCACGCAACTCCCTGCAATCAGAAGCTTGCTCCTCAGCAAATTGTCATCCATGCATCCCGAAGCAGTCCTATAGCCCGCATTGCAACAGCTCCAACTCCAGCGAGTGCATTACCACAAGGTGTCAATGCTCAATTTCAGCCCCAGCCACCAGTTGACAAGACAGCGGCCAGTATCGGCATTGTACCTTTGGATGTTCCAGCACAGCAGCCAAGAAATCAAGTACAAGATGAAGAACCCGAGCGTGAGAAAGTTATTGTCTGTCACAACTGTAGTACCTGTTAAGGGAGCAGACATGCCAATCGCCAAGTGGTCACTGGAGCAAATGCAGTACCTGTTAAGCCTAGCGCTAGTCAGAAGCAACCATAATACTCTTATATCAGTGTTCAAATACTCTTGTTTTATAGTTGTTCCCGTCAATCATGTAATAACAGAGAAACATGAGATTATGAAGGAGTTTGATAAGTTTATGAAGGATCCATGTTAAGATTGCAGGTGCTGTGAGTTGTGTACATTTTGTTGCTGATTAGGGAGACCTAGGGTCTCATTTCCGTAAGTTCATAATCTATTATGAATCAAATAACCTAGCGATTGATGGCGAAGAAAATCAAGTGATCAACCAAAGAGACATTTGTTTGGACTAAGAGTTTCAGATGTGTTTTCTTCGGATCAAAGGCATGCACCCGTTGTGGAGAAACTGGACACGTTGCTAGCATGTGTCTCACACTCTGCACTCACTATGAAGAAGACCATCCACCAGGGGAGTGTCCCACTCGCAAGGTGACATTTTTTCTGTGCGAAGGAACAAACCATGTGCCCAAGGATTGCCAACTCAGTGTGTTGTTGACCAAGACCGCAGAAATCCAACGAACAACCCTACGATTGTCTCATCAGCTAGTCAGCTCCAACAGCAACATCGACGATGTCATCCACAGCACCAATGCTCCTCCTGCTCCACCTAACTCTGCAATAAATCATAGCAATAATACCTTTAGCACCAACCATTCTCTGCACCGACAGCCTCAGCAAAGAATTGTCGTCGATGGAAGAAGTTGTGTCTCTCCCCGACCTACTCCAGGCCGAGCAAAGGGCAATCAACCTCCGGAGGGCGATACCAAGCCGAAGACCGTCCTCCGCTTCACACAGCAATCAGAAGGAAGCTTCTCCTGTGAATGATGGCAATATGCAGTCCTATCACATCATCACAGAACCAATCAAGGATGATGCAGTCACTAGAACAATGCCAGCTATATCTCTCCAGAATCAAATTGAGCAGCCACGCTTGTGGTTTTCAGTTCGCTACTTATCATTGTGTAATCGAAAGTTTGCAGCAATCATGTAATAAATAAATATATTCATGTCTGTAAACAGTGAGCTTGCTATGTTTAGGGATGATTCATGTTGAGGATACAATGTACCGATGATAAGCACCTTCCCTTTTTGTTTAAGGCAGTGCCTTGTATTCGTGTAATAAGGGAGAAATGTGTAATACAGACAAGTTCTAAGAGGATTCTTTTGGAAGATGCGGATATGTGATCATGTGTATAATTGTTTACTGACAAAGGAGACCTAGGGTCTCGTGTCAGAGGAACTATATTCTAACCTCGAGTTAATAACCAACCTGTGGATGGAAAAGAAAACCAATTAAACTGTGTTGGGTTAAAAAGCCAATGAGACAGTAGTTGGGGATAGGAGTTTGGATACGCCTTTTACAGATCAAGATAAGGATTGTTGGATGAAACCCATAAGGGTACCCGCCATGCCTTTACATTGATAAGTTCGGATATACCTGCAAACAGTTAAGAAGATCCAGGAGACATCAATATTTGAGAACATAGTAGTCGATGGTTGGTAATTAGTCTATCAGGTATCAGAAAAAGGTCAAAGGTGATATGGCAGAAGAACAATTTGGATGCTCCCCATCTCGAGGAAGCACTAAAGATGATCATCGGCAATTAAACCCTAGTGGCATAAATACAGATAGCAAGCAATGTATTTCCCTGAAGGTAGTCAGTGCAGCTTTTTGACGAACCACATCAAGGTTTCACTGAAAGGCAGCAAGCCAAAGGACCTCATCGTCCCCAGAAGCGTCCGCAATCCACATTAAAGAATACCACCTGTTAGAGATAAACCGAAAGATGATTGATAAAAGAGATTGGCAAAGATGTTCTCCAGCATGAAAGAAGTAGGCCGAAAGGTGATTGATAAACAGAAACATGCTCTGCATCGCTCAAGGAAGACCCCTGATAGTGATTGCCCCGCAACAGTCACCTTGTCATTAAATAAGCAAGATGACCTAGGTAAAAGTGTTTCTATGAAGGCAAGGAGTGAAATCTTCAACTCGGTATCAGATGCTACACGGAGTGAAAAGTGCAACCACCGGTTACCAGGTAATGCCATGTCCTGGAAGATGATCCAATGGGAAAGAACACATCAAGGTTAAAGGTGTAAAGGAATACGTTGAATGCTAACTGAGGACAACCTGAAGATAATAATGGGAAGTAAACTGAATGTAAAGAAAGTGAATCCGAGCTGCTTGTTCGTGGGAGCTATTCCCAGTTATGAACCAAGTGATATGTTCGAAGATAGTCTACAGAGGTCAGATTAAAATCACCTCTAACAACGAAGCTTCAAATTTGGCAGGATAACGATCAAACAATAAGAATTCCAGCAGTAAAGCCATTTGGGAAGACGTCAAAGCATGTCAAGTGGGATAAGTTGGTTCGGTTGAGAAACATAATTCAAAGGCAAAGTTACCGACCCTTGCATCGAATAGCAGAAGTAGCTAGCACCCGGAGAGCCGGAAAGCTAATATGAGGCAGTTGGCAGCAAATTAGAAGTAAATGACAAGCATGGTATCCTAGTAATGACAAGCTGATGTCGACGCATGACATGAAGTGGTAACTTGTATGAGGTTGACTCGAAAGATATGAGTTATAAGAAGTTCTGGAACTGAAGCCCCATCTTCCAATGCCGCAGCCCAGTCGAAGTCAGCTAAAGGTTCAACCAGGGACAAGTCGGGTGAAGAGAAGATTCCATCTGTAGCAGGAGATCGAGCCAAGCAGTCCAGAGTGGAGAAGTTTTGTTAGGCAAGTTTGTTATAGAAGACGGAGCGGAAGAAGTCAGACCAGAAGAGAAGACATCCCAACCTATCTTCTTGCTAGCCTCCTCGAATCTCGGGGACGAGATTCCTGTAAGGGGGGTGGATTTGTCACGTCCTGATAAATTCATCCCGAATTAAAAATCATTCGCTAAAAGGAATAATAGAATTAATTAAAATTCGAAAAGAATCAGCCCGCGGGTGCGGCTGACGCGTGGGACCCACGGCGCCGGCCGGCGTCAGCCGCGTGCACCCGGTCCACCGTGGACCGTGAGGCTGACGCGTGGGCCCCACTCCCGTGGACCCGGTCCGCGCGCCCTCTCTCCCGGCTGACGCAATAAATGAGTTTTTAAATTAAAATTTAAATGAAGAAATTCGCAAATATTCATTTAAAGAGCATATAAACTTCAAATGGCCATAACTTGGCCATTTGAACTCGGAATTGGACCGTTCAAGTCTCTAATTTTTCCTTAAGAAGTCAAGAACCCATTTTTGTGCTTTGTTTCTACTTGTTATATGGAGTTTATTAGAGTAAAGCCTTTTCTTTTCCGTTGGTCGTGTAGACGCTGCAGCTTCGGAAGATCCGCTCTTCGTGGAAGTTGAAGCCGGCGTTTGGGAAAGCGAGCAAGGCAAGTCACATCATCTTTGAGCATATTGAATCCCAGTTTATAAAATTATGTTGATTTAAATTATTGCATTATCGCTTTATTTAAATTCCCGCGTTATCACTGTTTTATTTAGCCATGCCTATTTACCTTTGTTATGACCTTATTATTATTGTTATTGTTATTATTATTACCTTGTTCACCGTAGAATAAACAAAACCTCAACTAGTGGACACTCTACTCATAGTACCACTAGTATAATTTTAGGTAGATGCTTCGCAATTTAATTAGGTAACATTAGATGGTTTTTCAAATTTAGACTTTGGGAATTTTCATATCACCTGGACACTATGGAATTGTTGGGTTATGGTGGAATTGGACATACACCTCTCTTCCTCTTTCAAAACCCCTAAAACCTGTTTTCGGTGGGGTTTGGGTGCATGCCAGTTGTGGGAAGTAGCACCCCGGCCACTATAAGGATTAAGCTCGGGCCTCTGTTGCAAAGCACTACCGTACTTCCACATGTCTAGTGGGTAAGGCTTAGTTTGTGGCTCAGTCTGGTCATAAACAAAAGTACACGGATGGAGATGGATAAAGTCGGGGGTCGATGGACATTCTCTAGGACAAATGAAGGCTACACGAGCTGCGGCCCGGTAGTCGAGATGTCATGGCACAGGGTTGGTGCCCTGCTGCTAGGGGCTCAGTCCTGCCTGCCTGTCCCGGAGGTTCCGGCCGTAGGTGGGATTGGGTCGGTACTCTTGTCTATGGCTAGGATGGGTTGGGAACTATGTCACGTCTTCCGTCCGTATACCGTGGTGGTATGTGGCACGTGGTTACACGTGAGGAAGATGTGTCTTGTGGGTAAAGATGTACACCTCTGATCAGAGTATAATCTATTCGAATAGCCGCGCCCTCGGTTATGGGCAAGCCGAGCAATGTACCCAAGTCAGTGTTTTAATTCTTAAAATTTGCCCAACAACTAAAATGTGGAATGGTTGGCCTGGGTTGGCTTGGGACGAGCTGGGACCCAGGGTCGGGTTGCCAGTTCGGTCTGAATCATCGTAGGCCTTGGGTTAAGGCAGGTTCGTGAGGGTTCACGGCCTTGATTAATAATACTGTGTAGCTCTAGGATCGTCTTTATAAAATGGCTTTGGGCAACTAAGTGACTTTTAAATGCTGTTTACTGCAAAACTTAACCCCTATTATTATCCCCTCGTACCCCTTGCATTAATCATGCATCTGCCGGTGTGACTTGCTGAGTACTGTGGTTGTACTCATTCTTGCTCAATCTTTTCCCCCTTCAGTAAGAGAAGTTTTGGAGAAGATGTCTTAGGTGGAGTCCTGGCTTATACCCCAGTTGAGCGCCTGTGAAGATGGAGCCGTAGGCCCGCTAGTCCGCTGCTGTTTATTTTTGATTGTCAGGCCTGAAGCGCCTTTGTAATAATGTAAATATTATCGATATAATAAAGATGTGTCTTTTATATCATGTTTGTATGGTGTACCCCGGCTTTTCCTGGGACGGGGATTAATACACTAGCGTTCGGGAAAATGCAATTTTCCCGGTCGCGACAAGCTGGTATCAGAGCCATCTCGACTGTAGGATAAGCCAAGTGGATAAAACCTAAGGACATATTTTATAAATAAAACTATTTGCGAAAGTTCCTTTTTTCTCCTTCCCCTAATGCTGTTTGCAAAAGGTTTACTCCCTTCTTCCTTCTTCGGATTTCAACTAGTACTGGATGGTCAGGTCAGTGAAGAAGAAGACATCGTCAGTTGTTTGCCGAAGCTCCGGAAGACTGCAGGATCCGCTAGCGAAGTGGAGGAAGCAGTGAAGCCAGCTGTGAAGCAGGAGTGAAGATCTTGGAGAACCCGTCGCAGAACCTAAGCCACCCTATAGGGTAGTGTTGTTAGTCGTGTGTTCCTTGCTTGTGTGTGTAGCGCGTGGTTTGCATCGGTGGGTTGTGATGTAACCATGCTAGGTTGTTTGCTTAATCAACTTGCAGAATAAGCCTAACATACATCATAACAGCAAAAGACTTAGATCTGTTAAGGTCCTATCCTTAGTTTCTAATCTGTCTCTCCCCTTTGTTTTCCCTTTCTCCCTTTCCAAACCTTTGCAACAGATGGCTGACAATGAGAAAGGCAATAAGGTCAGAAGTCAGGACATTGGTACCTCAAGCTCCCGAGTGAATGAAGCACCAGACACCAGTTGTGTGACACTGGTCCAACACCTGATTAACCAGAACCGATTGCTTATAGAGATACTACAGCAGCATCAGACGCCAATTCTGAACCTGAGTCAGATACAACATCAAGTGCAGTTGGAGGTAGTCCAAGCACTCACACCACAAGTCAGCATGCCGCCAGCATCCCGAAGGACCCATGGTGACGTGCCACATGTTGACTCAAAAGAAGCAAGTATCATTTGTTTTATGTGTGATGAGCAAGGGCACTATGCAAGGGAGTGTCCTCAGCAGAAAAGAAAAACACCAATGCGAACCGAAGCTGAAGTCCGTAAGATGATCATTACCAGCACAGAATGGCCTCCACCAGGAATGACAAAACGTCAGAGAAGAAATACCTTCCGAGGTGCACCACAGTTGACAGAGCATCTTTTAGCTAATGGAGGTAGAGTGTCTGATAGTGAAGATTCAGATCAAGTCTCCTCAGATGATGAAGATGAAATGGAACGTAAGGCATGCTCTCGTTGTGGAGAAATCGGTCATGTTGCCAGCTCGTGTGCCACTACATGCGTTCATTATGAGGAAGACCATCCACCTGACAGGTGTCCAACGAGCAGGATCACTTGTTTCTTTTGTGAAGGAACTGATCATGTACCAAAAGATTGTCAATTCAGTTTTCTGCTGACGAAGAAGATAGCCAACCAACCCGCCAGTTCCAACGGAGAGAAGCATCAAGGCAACACAAATCCTCGCCAAGATTACAGTTTCAGCCTAACTCCAGTGCCAGGACAGAGGAATCAAAATGAGAAAAGAAAATGCCGAGTCCGGGAAGATATCTGTTGCTTCAATTGTCAAGGAATGGGTCATTTCGCCGACAAGTGCCCAAAACCGAGAAACATAGCTGCCGGCACGTCAGTCCACGCAACTCCCTGCAATCAGAAGCTTGCTCCTCAGCAAATTGTCATCCATGCATCCCGAAGCAGTCCTATAGCCCGCATTGCAACAGCTCCAACTCCAGCGAGTGCATTACCACAAGGTGTCAATGCTCAATTTCAGCCCCAGCCACCAGTTGACAAGACAGCGGCCAGTATCGGCATTGTACCTTTGGATGTTCCAGCACAGCAGCCAAGAAATCAAGTACAAGATGAAGAACCCGAGCGTGAGAAAGTTATTGTCTGTCACAACTGTAGTACCTGTTAAGGGAGCAGACATGCCAATCGCCAAGTGGTCACTGGAGCAAATGCAGTACCTGTTAAGCCTAGCGCTAGTCAGAAGCAACCATAATACTCTTATATCAGTGTTCAAATACTCTTGTTTTATAGTTGTTCCCGTCAATCATGTAATAACAGAGAAACATGAGATTATGAAGGAGTTTGATAAGTTTATGAAGGATCCATGTTAAGATTGCAGGTGCTGTGAGTTGTGTACATTTTGTTGCTGATTAGGGAGACCTAGGGTCTCATTTCCGTAAGTTCATAATCTATTATGAATCAAATAACCTAGCGATTGATGGCGAAGAAAATCAAGTGATCAACCAAAGAGACATTTGTTTGGACTAAGAGTTTCAGATGTGTTTTCTTCGGATCAAAGGCATGCACCCGTTGTGGAGAAACTGGACACGTTGCTAGCATGTGTCTCACACTCTGCACTCACTATGAAGAAGACCATCCACCAGGGGAGTGTCCCACTCGCAAGGTGACATGTTTTCTGTGCGAAGGAACAAACCATGTGCCCAAGGATTGCCAACTCAGTGTGTTGTTGACCAAGACCGCAGAAATCCAACGAACAACCCTACGATTGTCTCATCAGCTAGTCAGCTCCAACAGCAACATCGACGATGTCATCCACAGCACCAATGCTCCTCCTGCTCCACCTAACTCTGCAATAAATCATAGCAATAATACCTTTAGCACCAACCATTCTCTGCACCGACAGCCTCAGCAAAGAATTGTCGTCGATGGAAGAAGTTGTGTCTCTCCCCGACCTACTCCAGGCCGAGCAAAGGGCAATCAACCTCCGGAGGGCGATACCAAGCCGAAGACCGTCCTCCGCTTCACACAGCAATCAGAAGGAAGCTTCTCCTGTGAATGATGGCAATATGCAGTCCTATCACATCATCACAGAACCAATCAAGGATGATGCAGTCACTAGAACAATGCCAGCTATATCTCTCCAGAATCAAATTGAGCAGCCACGCTTGTGGTTTTCAGTTCGCTACTTATCATTGTGTAATCGAAAGTTTGCAGCAATCATGTAATAAATAAATATATTCATGTCTGTAAACAGTGAGCTTGCTATGTTTAGGGATGATTCATGTTGAGGATACAATGTACCGATGATAAGCACCTTCCCTTTTTGTTTAAGGCAGTGCCTTGTATTCGTGTAATAAGGGAGAAATGTGTAATACAGACAAGTTCTAAGAGGATTCTTTTGGAAGATGCGGATATGTGATCATGTGTATAATTGTTTACTGACAAAGGAGACCTAGGGTCTCGTGTCAGAGGAACTATATTCTAACCTCGAGTTAATAACCAACCTGTGGATGGAAAAGAAAACCAATTAAACTGTGTTGGGTTAAAAAGCCAATGAGACAGTAGTTGGGGATAGGAGTTTGGATACGCCTTTTACAGATCAAGATAAGGATTGTTGGATGAAACCCATAAGGGTACCCGCCATGCCTTTACATTGATAAGTTCGGATATACCTGCAAACAGTTAAGAAGATCCAGGAGACATCAATATTTGAGAACATAGTAGTCGATGGTTGGTAATTAGTCTATCAGGTATCAGAAAAAGGTCAAAGGTGATATGGCAGAAGAACAATTTGGATGCTCCCCATCTCGAGGAAGCACTAAAGATGATCATCGGCAATTAAACCCTAGTGGCATAAATACAGATAGCAAGCAATGTATTTCCCTGAAGGTAGTCAGTGCAGCTTTTTGACGAACCACATCAAGGTTTCACTGAAAGGCAGCAAGCCAAAGGACCTCATCGTCCCCAGAAGCGTCCGCAATCCACATTAAAGAATACCACCTGTTAGAGATAAACCGAAAGATGATTGATAAAAGAGATTGGCAAAGATGTTCTCCAGCATGAAAGAAGTAGGCCGAAAGGTGATTGATAAACAGAAACATGCTCTGCATCGCTCAAGGAAGACCCCTGATAGTGATTGCCCCGCAACAGTCACCTTGTCATTAAATAAGCAAGATGACCTAGGTAAAAGTGTTTCTATGAAGGCAAGGAGTGAAATCTTCAACTCGGTATCAGATGCTACACGGAGTGAAAAGTGCAACCACCGGTTACCAGGTAATGCCATGTCCTGGAAGATGATCCAATGGGAAAGAACACATCAAGGTTAAAGGTGTAAAGGAATACGTTGAATGCTAACTGAGGACAACCTGAAGATAATAATGGGAAGTAAACTGAATGTAAAGAAAGTGAATCCGAGCTGCTTGTTCGTGGGAGCTATTCCCAGTTATGAACCAAGTGATATGTTCGAAGATAGTCTACAGAGGTCAGATTAAAATCACCTCTAACAACGAAGCTTCAAATTTGGCAGGATAACGATCAAACAATAAGAATTCCAGCAGTAAAGCCATTTGGGAAGACGTCAAAGCATGTCAAGTGGGATAAGTTGGTTCGGTTGAGAAACATAATTCAAAGGCAAAGTTACCGACCCTTGCATCGAATAGCAGAAGTAGCTAGCACCCGGAGAGCCGGAAAGCTAATATGAGGCAGTTGGCAGCAAATTAGAAGTAAATGACAAGCATGGTATCCTAGTAATGACAAGCTGATGTCGACGCATGACATGAAGTGGTAACTTGTATGAGGTTGACTCGAAAGATATGAGTTATAAGAAGTTCTGGAACTGAAGCCCCATCTTCCAATGCCGCAGCCCAGTCGAAGTCAGCTAAAGGTTCAACCAGGGACAAGTCGGGTGAAGAGAAGATTCCATCTGTAGCAGGAGATCGAGCCAAGCAGTCCAGAGTGGAGAAGTTTTGTTAGGCAAGTTTGTTATAGAAGACGGAGCGGAAGAAGTCAGACCAGAAGAGAAGACATCCCAACCTATCTTCTTGCTAGCCTCCTCGAATCTCGGGGACGAGATTCCTGTAAGGGGGGTGGATTTGTCACGTCCTGATAAATTCATCCCGAATTAAAAATCATTCGCTAAAAGGAATAATAGAATTAATTAAAATTCGAAAAGAATTTGGCAAACACTAAAATGCGTATAAGAAAAATTCAAATGTGGCCCGGAGAATTTTTGTAAAATTCTCCTTGGTCTAAAAGGAGCCCTCAAATTTTACTTGAATTTTCAGAGCACAAATAGTAATTGAGAAGAAATAAACAAAGTTAAAATGGTTTTATAAAAAGAAAAATCCTAAAAAGTCCTTTTCTTCCCCCCCTTCCCTTCTTGGGCCGGCTCGGCCCAGCTCCCTCCCTCTCTCTCCTCTCCCCCGCGGCCCATCGGCCTCCTCCCCGCGCGCGCGCCGCTGACGGGCGGGCCCGCCCGCCACCCTCGCTGACGGGTGGGGCCCACCCGTCATCCCCTACCTCGCGCCGCGCCCGCCGCCCGCCCGTGCCCTAGCGCCGCCGCCGCCGCGGAATCCGCCGCATCCCGCCGTCCCCGCGCGCCATAAAGAGGGGGAAATCACTCCCCGTGATTCCCTCCCTCTTTCCCCCCTCTTTTCCCTCTCTCTTTCCATCGGATTCGCTCGGATTTATTCCCGCAAAGCTCGCCGGCGCATCAATGGCGGCCGAGATTTCCGCGGCCGATTCCTTCCCCTCCGGCCGCCCTCTCTCCCTCCCGACGCTATTTAATCGTTCTCCGTGCCTCCCTCCTCCGTTTCCGCCACTCGCCGCTTTCTCTCCCCGTCGGATTCGTGCTCGCGCCGTTGTCCTCTCTCTCCGCCGTCGCCGCCGAGCTCCGGTCCGCCGCCGTCGTCGCCCCGGACTTCCTCCCCTCTCGGCGTCGCCTCGTTCGGCTTCACCGCGTCCCCGTCGACCTCGTCCACCCCTTCGTTTCGCCCGCCGACCGTCGGAGCGCCGCCGTCCTCGTCGATCCGAACCGCGCCGCCGCCTCTCGCCGCTTCGGTCGCCGTTTCCGTCACCGCCGTCGACCCGGGGTGAGCCGAGGACCGCCATCTCGTTTCCCTCTTCTCTCCTCTCTCTCGGCCGCCGCTCCGCCGCGCCGTTGGTCGCCGGCGGCGACCATCGGGGCGCGGGTGCGCCGCCTCCCGTCGGCCGTGCCGGCGAGGCCGCCTTCGGGCGCGCCCCGCGGCTGCCAGGTGGGCCCGGCCGTCAGCCGCCCGCGCCCGCGGGTGCGGCTGACGCGTGGGACCCACGGCGCCGGCCGGCGTCAGCCGCGTGCACCCGGTCCACCGTGGACCGTGAGGCTGACGCGTGGGCCCCACTCCCGTGGACCCGGTCCGCGCGCCCTCTCTCCCGGCTGACGCAATAAATGAGTTTTTAAATTAAAATTTAAATGAAGAAATTCGCAAATATTCATTTAAAGAGCATATAAACTTCAAATGGCCATAACTTGGCCATTTGAACTCGGAATTGGACCGTTCAAGTCTCTAATTTTTCCTTAAGAAGTCAAGAACCCATTTTTGTGCTTTGTTTCTGCTTGTTATATGGAGTTTATTAGAGTAAAGCCTTTTCTTTTCCGTTGGTCGTGTAGACGCTGCAGCTTCGGAAGATCCGCTCTTCGTGGAAGTTGAAGCCGGCGTTTGGGAAAGCGAGCAAGGCAAGTCACATCATCTTTGAGCATATTGAATCCCAGTTTATAAAATTATGTTGATTTAAATTATTGCATTATCGCTTTATTTAAATTCCCGCGTTATCACTGTTTTATTTAGCCATGCCTATTTACCTTTGTTATGACCTTATTATTATTGTTATTGTTATTATTATTACCTTGTTCACCCTAGAATAAACAAAACCTCAACTAGTGGACACTCTACTCATAGTACCACTAGTATAATTTTAGGTAGATGCTTCGCAATTTAATTAGGTAACATTAGATGGTTTTTCAACTTTAGACTTTGGGAATTTTCATATCACCTGGACACTATGGAATTGTTGGGTTATGGTGGAATTGGACATACACCTCTCTTCCTCTTTCAAAACCCCTAAAACCTGTTTTCGGTGGGGTTTGGGTGCATGCCAGTTGTGGGAAGTAGCACCCCGGCCACTATAAGGATTAAGCTCGGGCCTCTGTTGCAAAGCACTACCGTACTTCCACATGTCTAGTGGGTAAGGCTTAGTTTGTGGCTCAGTCTGGTCATAAACAAAAGTACACGGATGGAGATGGATGAAGTCGGGGGTCGATGGACATTCTCTAGGACAAATGAAGGCTACACGAGCTGCGGCCCGGTAGTCGAGATGTCATGGCACAGGGTTGGTGCCCTGCTGCTAGGGGCTCAGTCCTGCCTGCCTGTCCCGGAGGTTCCGGCCGTAGGTGGGATTGGGTCGGTACTCTTGTCTATGGCTAGGATGGGTTGGGAACTATGTCACGTCTTCCGTCCGTATACCGTGGTGGTATGTGGCACGTGGTTACACGTGAGGAAGATGTGTCTTGTGGGTAAAGATGTACACCTCTGATCAGAGTATAATCTATTCGAATAGCCGCGCCCTCGGTTATGGGCAAGCCGAGCAATGTACCCAAGTCAGTGTTTTAATTCTTAAAATTTGCCCAACAACTAAAATGTGGAATGGTTGGCCTGGGTTGGCTTGGGACGAGCTGGGACCCAGGGTCGGGTTGCCAGTTCGGTCTGAATCATCGTAGGCCTTGGGTTAAGGCAGGTTCGTGAGGGTTCACGGCCTTGATTAATAATACTGTGTAGCTCTAGGATCGTCTTTATAAAATGGCTTTGGGCAACTAAGTGACTTTTAAATGCTGTTTACTGCAAAACTTAACCCCTATTATTATCCCCTCGTACCCCTTGCATTAATCATGCATCTGTCGGTGTGACTTGCTGAGTACTGTGGTTGTACTCATTCTTGCTCAATCTTTTCCCCCTTCAGTAAGAGAAGTTTTGGAGAAGATGTCTTAGGTGGAGTCCTGGCTTATACCCCAGTTGAGCGCCTGTGAAGATGGAGCCGTAGGCCCGCTAGTCCGCTGCTGTTTATTTTTGATTGTCAGGCCTGAAGCGCCTTTGTAATAATGTAAATATTATCGATATAATAAAGATGTGTCTTTTATATCATGTTTGTATGGTGTACCCCGGCTTTTCCTGGGACGGGGATTAATACACTAGCGTTCGGGAAAATGCAATTTTCCCGGTCGTGACACCTGCCTGCCTGTCCCGGGGGTTCCGGCCGTAGGTGGGATTGGGTCGGTACTCTTGTCTATGGCTAGGATGGGTTGGAAACTATGTCACGTCTTCCGTCTGTATACCGTGGTGGTATGTGGCACGTGGTTACACGTGAGGAAGATGTGTCTTGTGGGTAAAGATGTACACCTCTGATCAGAGTATAACCTATTCGAATAGCCGCGCCCTCGGTTATGGGCGAGCCGAGCAATGTACCCAAGTTAGTGTTTTAATTCTTAAAACCTGCTTAACAACTAAAATGTGGAATGGTTGGCCTGGGTTGGCTTGGGACGAGCTGGGACCCAGGGTCGGGTTGCCAGTTCGGTCTGAATCATCGTAGGCCTTGGGTTAAGGCAGGTTCGTGTGGGTTTACGGCCTTGATAAATAATACTGTATAGTTCTAGAATCGTGTTTACAAAATAGCTTTGAGCAACTAAGTGTCTTTTAATGCTATTTACTGCAAATCCTAACCCTTTATATTATAACTCCCTTGTACTCCCTGGCATTTATTCTGCACTTGTGGGTGTGTCTTTGTCACGTCCTGATAAATTCATCCCGAAATAAAAATCATCTTCTAAAAGGAATAATAGAATTAATTAAAATTCGAAAAGAAATTGGCAAACACTAAAATGCGTATAAGAAAAATTCAAATGAGGCCCGGAGAATTTTTGTTAAATTCTCCTTGGTCTAAAAGGAGCCCTCAAATTTTAGTGGAATTTTCAGAGCACAAATAATAATTGAAAGGAAATAAACAAAGTTAAAAAGGTTTTATAAAAAGAAAAATCCCTAAAAGTCTTCTTTTCCCCCCCTTCCTTCTTGGGCCGGCTCGGCCCACTTCTCCCTCCCTCTCTCTCTCCTCCCCGCGGCCCACCGGCTCCCCGCGCGCGCGCGCCGCTGACGGGCGGGCCCGCCCGCCACTCTCGCTGACGGGTGGGACCCACCCGTCGTCTTCCTCCTCCCGCCGCGCCCGCCGCCGCGCCCGTGCCCTAGCGCCGCCGCCGCCGCGGATTGCGCCGCATCCCGCCGCTCCCGCGCGCCATAATGAGGGGGGAATTATTCCCCGCGATTCCCTCTCCCGTTCCCCCCGATTTCCCCTCTCTCTCTCCCTCGGATTCGTCCGATTCGAAGTCCGTAATCGTCGCCGGCGTCTTCAATGGCGGCCGACATTTCCGCGCGCGATTCCTCCCTCTCCGGCCGCGCTTTCCCCCTCCCGTTGCTATTTAATCGCTCCCCGTGCTCTTCTCCTCCGTTTCCGCCGTTCGCCGCTCGCTCTCGCCGTCGGATTCGTGCTCGCGCCGTGCACCCCTCTCTCCGCCGTCGCCGCCGAGCTCCGTTCCGCCGCCGTCGCCGCTTCGGACTTCCTCCTCACTCGGCGACCCCTCCATCCGCTTCGCCGTGTTGCCGCCGACCCCGTCCGCCGCTCCGCTTCGCCCGCCGACTGCCGGAGCACCGTCGCCCGCGGCATCCCGAACCGCGCCGTCGCCTTCCTCCGCTTCGGTTCGCCGCCGCCGTCGCTCCGGTCCTCCTCCCGACTCGGCGCCACCTCCCTCGGCTCCGCCGCATCGCCGTCGACCTTGTCCGCGCCTCCGCTTCGCTCGCCGTCCGTCGGAGCGTCGTCGTCGTCGTCATCCCGAGCCGCGCCGCCGTCTCCCTCCGCTCCGGCCGCCGTTCTCGTCGTCGTCGTTGTCCCGGGGTGAGCCGAGGACCGCCGTTCGCCTTCCCCCTTCCCTCCTCTCTCTCGGGCGCCGCTCCGCCGCGCCGATGGTCGCCGGCGGTGACCATCGGGGCGCGGGCGCGCCGCTCCCGTCGGCCGTGCCGGCGAGGCCGCCTTCGGGCGCGCCCTCGCGGCTGCCAGGTGGGCCCGGCCGTCAGCCGCCCGCGCCCGCGGGTGCGGCTGACGCGCGGGACCCACGGCGCCGACCGCCGTCAGCCGCGTGCGCCCGGTCCACCGTGGACCGTGGGGCTGACGCGTGGGCCCCACTTCCCGTGGACCCGGTCCGCGCACCCGCCCCCTCGGCTGACGCAATAATTAGAATTTTTAATTAAAAATTAAATGAAGAAATTCGCAAATATCCATTTAAAGAGCATATAAACTTCAAATGGCCATATCTTGGCCATTTGAACTCGGAATTGGACCGTTCAAGTCTCTAATTTTTCCTTAAGATGTAAAGAATCCATTTTTGTGCTTTGTTCCTGCTGGTTGTTTGGAGTTTATTAGAGTTTAAGCCTTTTCTTTTCCGTCGGTCGTGTAGACGCTGCAGCTTCGGAAGATCCGCTCTTCGTGGAAGTTGAAGCCGGTGTTTGGGAAAGCGAGCAAGGCAAGTCACATCATCCTTGAGCATATCGAATCCCAGTTTATAAAATTATTTTGATTTAAATTAATGCATTATCGCTTTATTTAAATTCCTGCGTTATCACTGTTTTATTTAGCCATGCCTATTTATCATTGTTAAGACATTATTATTGCTATTGTTATTATTACCTTGTTCACCCTAGGAAAACAAAACCCCAACTAGTGGGCACTCTATTCATGGTTCCACTAGTGTGAATTTAGGTAGATGCTTCGCTGATTAATAGGACAACATTAGGTGGTTTTATAATTCTAGACTTTGGGAAGTCTCATATCATTTGGACACTATGGAATTGTTGGTTTATGGTGGAATTGGACATACACCTCTCCTCCTCTTTCAAAACCCCTAAAACCTGTTTTCGGTGGGGTTTGGGTGCATGCCAGTTGTGGGAAGTAGCACCCCGGCCACTATAAGGATTAAGCTCGGGCCTCTGTTGCAAAGCACTACCGTACTTCCACATGTCTAATGGGTAAGGCTTAGTTTGTGGCTCAGTCTGGTTATAAACAAAAGTACACGGATTGGAGATGGATGAAGTCGAGGTCGGTGGACATTCTCCAGGGCAAATGAAGGCTACACGAGCTGCGGCCCGGTAGTCGAGATGTCATATGGCAGAGGGTTGGTGCCCTGCTGCTAGGGGCTCAGTCTTGCCTGCCTGTCCCGGGTATCCCGGCCGTAGGCAGGATTGGGTCGGTACTCTTGTTTATGGCTAGGATGGGTTGGAAACTATGTCACGTCTTCCGTCCGTATACCGTGGTGGTATGTGGCGCGTGGTTACACGTGAGGAAGATGTGTCTTGTGGGTAAAGATGTACACCTCTGATCAGAGTAAATCTATTCGAATAGCCGAGCCCTCGGATATGGGCAAGCCGAGCAATGTACCCAAGTCAGTGTTCTAATTCTTAAAATTTGCTCAACAACTAAAATGTGGAATGGTTGGCCTGGGTTGGCTTGGGACGAGCTGGAACCCAGGTCGGGTTGCCAGTTCGGTCCGAATCATCGTAGGCCTTGGGTTAAGGCAGGTTCGTGAGGGTTCACGGCCTTGTTTAATAATCCTGTGTAGCTCTAGGATCGTCTTTACAAAATGGCTTTGGGCAACTAAGTGACTTTCAAATGCTGTTTACTGCAAAACTTAATCCCTATTATTATTCCCTTGTACCTCCCTTGCATTAATTATGCATCCGCCGGTGTGGCTTGCTGAGTACTGTGGTTGTACTCATTCTTGCTCAATCTTTTCCCCCTTCAGTAAGAGAAGCTTTGGAGAAGATGTCTTAGGTGGAGTCCTGGCTTATACCCCAGTTGAGCGCCTGTGAAGATGGAGCCGTAGGCCCGCTAGTCCGCTGCTGTTTATTTTTGATTGTCAGGCCTGAAGCGCCTTTGTAATAATGTAAATATTATCGATGTAATAAAGATGTGTCTTTTATATCATGTTTGTATGGTGTACCCCGGCTTTTCCTGGGACGGGGATTAATACACTAGCGTTCGGGAAAAGGCAATTTTCCCGGTCGCGACAAGCTGGTATCAGAGCCATCTCGACTGTAGGATAAGCCAAGTGGATAAAACCTAAGGACATATTTTATAAATAAAACTATTTGCGAAAGTGCCCCTTTTTCTCCTTCCCCTAATGCTATTTGCAAAAGGTTTACTCCTTTCTTTCTTCGGATTTCAACTAAGTACTAGATGGTCAGCTTTGCGAAGAAGAAGATGTCGTCAATTGTCTGCCGAAGCTCCAGAAGGCTACAGGATTCGCTAGCGAAGTGGAGGAAGCAGTGAAGCCAGCTGTGAGGCCGAAGCTAAGATCTTGGAGAACCCGTCGCAGAACCTAAGCCACCCTCTAGGGTAGAGTCGTTAGTCGTGTGTTTCCTTGTTTGTGTGTGTAGCGCGTGGTTTGCATCAGTGGGGTGTGATGTAACCATGCTAGGTTGTTTGCTTAACCAACTTGCAGAATAAGCCTAACATACATCATAACAGCAAAAGACTTAGATCTGTTAAGGTCCTATCCTTAGTTTCTAATCTGTCTCTCCCCTTTGTTTTCCCCCTCTCCCTCTCCAAACCTTTGCAACAGATGGCTGACAATGAGAAAGGCAATAAGGTCAGAAGTCAGGACATTGGTACCTCAAGCTCCCGAGTGAATGAAGCACCAGACACCAGTTGTGTGACACTAGTCCAACACCTGATTAACCAGAACCGATTGCTTATAGAGATACTACAGCAGCACCAGACGCCAATACTGAACTTGAGTCAAATACAACCTCAAGTGCAGTTGGAGGCAGTCCAAGCACTCACACCACAAGTCAGCGCACCGCCAACATCCCAGAAGGCCCCTCATGCCATGCCACATGTTGACCCAAAAGAAGCAAGTATCATCTGTTTTATGTGTGATGAGCAAGGGCACTACGCAAGGAACTGTCCTCAGCAGAAAAGAAAAGCACCAATGCGAACCGAAGATGAAGTCCGTAAGATGATCATTACCAGCACAGAATGGCCTCCACCAGGAATGACAAAACATCAGAGAAGAAATTCCTTCCGAGGTGCACAACAGTTGACAGAGCATCTTTTAGCTAATGGAGGTAGAGTGTCTGATAGTGAAGATTCAGATCAAGTCTCCTCAGATGATGAAGATGAAATGGAACGTAAGGCATGCTCTCGTTGTGGAGAAGTCGGTCATGTTGCCAGCTCGTGTGCCACTACCTGCTTTCATTGTGAGGAAGACCATCCACCCGGTGAATGCCCCATGAGCAGGATCACTTGTTTCTTTTGTGAAGGAACTGATCATGTACCAAAAGATTGTCAATTCAGTTTTCTGCTGACGAAGAAGATGGCCAACCAACCCGCCAGTTCCAACGGAGAGAAGCATCAAGGCAACACAAATCCCCGCCAAGATTACCGTTTCAGCCTAACTCCAGTGCCAGGACAGAGGAATCGAAATGGGAAAAGAAAATGCCGAGTCCGGGAAGACATCTGTTGCTTCAATTGTCAAGGAACGGGTCATTTCGCCGACAAGTGCCCAAAACCGAGAAACATAGCTGCCGGCACGTCAGTCCACGCAACTCCCTGCAAACAGAAGCTTGCTCCTCAACGAATTGTCATCCATGCATCCCGAAGCAGTCCTATAGCCCGCGTTGCAACAACTCCAATTCCAATGAGTGCACTACCACAAGGTGTCAATGCTCAATTTCAGCCCCAGCCACCAGCTGGCAAGACAGAGGCCAGTATCTGCGTTGTACCTTTGGAAGTTCCAATACAGCAGCTGAGAAATCAAGTACAATATGAAGAACCCGAGTGTAAGAAAGTTATTGTTTGTTACAACTGCAGTGAAGAAGGGCATTACTCCAAAAACTGTCCCCAACCAAGGCAAAATCGACCTCCACATTACCGCCAATTTACACGAAGCAGACATTCCAATCGTATTGTGGTCACTGGAGCAAACGCCGTACCCGTAAGGCCTCGTGTTAATCAGAACCCATAGCAGAAACAATGCACCAATGCTCCTCCTGCTGCACCTGACTCGGCAATAAATCATAGCAACCATTCTCTGCATCGACAGCCTCAGCAAAGAATTGTCGTAGATGGAAGAAGTTGTGTCTCTCCCCGACCTACTCCAGGCCGAGCCAAGAGCAATCAACCTCCGGAGGGCGATACCAAGCAGAAGACCGTCATCCGCTTCAACCAGCAATCAGAAGGAAGCTTCTCCTGTGAATGATAGCATTATGCAGTCCTATCACATCATCACAGAACCACTCAAGGATGCAGTCACTAGAACAATGCCAGCTATATCTCTCCAGAATCAAAATGAGCAGCCATGTTTGTGGTTTCCAGTCCGCTACTTATCATGGTGTAATCGAAAGTTTGCAGCAATCATGTAATACCTAAATATATTCATGTCTATAAACGGTGAGCTTGCTATGCTTATGGATGATTCATGTTGAGGATACAATGTACCGATGTTAAGCACCGTCCCTTTTTGTTTAAGGCAGTGCCTCGTATTCATGTAATGAGGGAGAAATGTGTAATACAGACAAGTTCCATGAGGATTCGTTTGAAAGATGCGGATATGTGATCATGTGTATAATTGTTGACTGACAAAGGAGACCTAGGGTCTCGTGTCAGAAGAACCATATTTTAACCTCGAGTTAATAACCAACCTGTTAAACTGTGTTGGGATAAAATGCCAATGAGACAGTAGTGGGGATAGGAGTTTGGATACGCCTTTTACAGATCGAGAAAGGGATTGTTGGATGAAACCCATAAGGGTACCCGCCATGCCTCTACATTGATAAGTTCGGATACACCTGCAAACAGTTAAGAAGATCCAGGAGACATCAATATTTGAGAACATAGTAGTCGATGGTTGGTAATTAGTCTATAAGGTATCAGAAAAGGGTCAAAGGTGATATGGCAGAAGAACAATATGGATGCTCCCCACCTCGAGGAAGCACTAAAGATGATCATCGGCAATTAAACCCTAGTGGCATAGATACAGATAGCAAGCAATGTATTTCCCTGAAGGTAGTCAATGCAGCTTTTGACGAACCACATCAAGGTTTCACTGAAAGGCAGCAAGCCAAAGGACCTCATCGTCCTCAGAAGCGTCCGTCATCCACATTAAAGAATACCACCTGTTAGAGATAAGCCGAAAGAAGATCGATAAAAGAGATTGGCAAAGATGTTCTCTAGCATGAAAGAAGTAGGCCGAAAGGTGATTGATAAACAGAAACGTGCTCTGCGTCGCTCAAGGAAGACCCCTGATAGTAATTGCCCCGCAACAGTCACCTTGTCATTAAGTAAGCAAGATGACCTAGGTAAAAATGTTTCTATGAAGGCAAGGAGTGAAATCTTCAACTCGGTATCAGATGCTACACGGAGTGAAAAGTGCAAGCACCGGTTACCAGGTAATGCCATGTCTTGGGAGATGATCCAATGGGAAAGAATACATCAAGGTTAAAGGTGTAAAGGAATACGTTGAGTGCTAACTGATGACAACATGAAGAGAATAGCGGAAAGTAAACTGAACATAAAGAAAGTGAATCTGAGTTGCTTGTTCGTGGGAGCTATTCCCAGTTATGAACCAAGTGATATGTTCGAAGATAGTCTACAGAGGTCAGATTAAAATCACCTCTAACAACGAAGCTTCAGATCTGGCAGGATCACGATCAGACAATAACAAATCCAGCAATAAAGCCATTGGAGAAGACGTCAAAGTATGTCAAGTGGGATAAATTGGTTCTCTTGGGAAGCATAACTTATAGTTAGAGTGGTCGACCCTTGCATCGAATAGCCGAAGTACCTAGCACCGGAGACCAGGAAAGCTAATATGAGGCAGTTGGTGGCGAGTTAGAAGCAAATGACAAGCATGGTATCTTAGTAATGACGAGCTGATCTCGACGCATGACATGAAGTTGATAACTTGTATGAGGTTGACTCCAAAGGTATGAACTATGCGAAGTTCTGGAACTGAAGCCCCATCTTCAAGTGCCGCAACCCAGTCGAAGTCAGCTAAAGGTTCAACCCTGGTTCGAGTCAGGTGAAAAGAAGATTCCACCTGCAACAGGAGATCGAGCCAAGCAGTCCAGAGTGGAGAAGCTTTGTTAGGCAAGTTTGTTGTAGAAAGCGGAGCGGAAGAAGTCAGACAAGAAGAGAAGACCGCCCAACCTATCTTCATGCTAGCCTCCTCGAATCTCGGGGACGAGATTCTTGTAAGGGGGGTGGATTTGTCACGTCCTGATAAATTCATCCCGAAATAAAAATCATCTTCTAAAAGGAATAATAGAATTAATTAAAATTCGAAAAGAAATTGGCAAACACTAAAATGCGTATAAGAAAAATTCAAATGAGGCCCGGAGAATTTTTGTTAAATTCTCCTTGGTCTAAAAGGAGCCCTCAAATTTTAGTGGAATTTTCAGAGCACAAATAATAATTGAAAGGAAATAAACAAAGTTAAAAAGGTTTTATAAAAAGAAAAATCCCTAAAAGTCTTCTTTTCCCCCCCTTCCTTCTTGGGCCGGCTCGGCCCACTTCTCCCTCCCTCTCTCTCTCCTCCCCGCGGCCCACCGGCTCCCCGCGCGCGCGCGCCGCTGACGGGCGGGCCCGCCCGCCACTCTCGCTGACGGGTGGGACCCACCCGTCGTCTTCCTCCTCCCGCCGCGCCCGCCGCCGCGCCCGTGCCCTAGCGCCGCCGCCGCCGCGGATTGCGCCGCATCCCGCCGCTCCCGCGCGCCATAATGAGGGGGGAATTATTCCCCGCGATTCCCTCTCCCGTTCCCCCCGATTTCCCCTCTCTCTCTCCCTCGGATTCGTCCGATTCGAAGTCCGTAATCGTCGCCGGCGTCTTCAATGGCGGCCGACATTTCCGCGCGCGATTCCTCCCTCTCCGGCCGCGCTTTCCCCCTCCCGTTGCTATTTAATCGCTCCCCGTGCTCTTCTCCTCCGTTTCCGCCGTTCGCCGCTCGCTCTCGCCGTCGGATTCGTGCTCGCGCCGTGCACCCCTCTCTCCGCCGTCGCCGCCGAGCTCCGTTCCGCCGCCGTCGCCGCTTCGGACTTCCTCCTCACTCGGCGACCCCTCCATCCGCTTCGCCGTGTTGCCGCCGACCCCGTCCGCCGCTCCGCTTCGCCCGCCGACTGCCGGAGCACCGTCGCCCGCGGCATCCCGAACCGCGCCGTCGCCTTCCTCCGCTTCGGTTCGCCGCCGCCGTCGCTCCGGTCCTCCTCCCGACTCGGCGCCACCTCCCTCGGCTCCGCCGCATCGCCGTCGACCTTGTCCGCGCCTCCGCTTCGCTCGCCGTCCGTCGGAGCGTCGTCGTCGTCGTCATCCCGAGCCGCGCCGCCGTCTCCCTCCGCTCCGGCCGCCGTTCTCGTCGTCGTCGTTGTCCCGGGGTGAGCCGAGGACCGCCGTTCGCCTTCCCCCTTCCCTCCTCTCTCTCGGGCGCCGCTCCGCCGCGCCGATGGTCGCCGGCGGTGACCATCGGGGCGCGGGCGCGCCGCTCCCGTCGGCCGTGCCGGCGAGGCCGCCTTCGGGCGCGCCCTCGCGGCTGCCAGGTGGGCCCGGCCGTCAGCCGCCCGCGCCCGCGGGTGCGGCTGACGCGCGGGACCCACGGCGCCGACCGCCGTCAGCCGCGTGCGCCCGGTCCACCGTGGACCGTGGGGCTGACGCGTGGGCCCCACTTCCCGTGGACCCGGTCCGCGCACCCGCCCCCTCGGCTGACGCAATAATTAGAATTTTTAATTAAAAATTAAATGAAGAAATTCGCAAATATCCATTTAAAGAGCATATAAACTTCAAATGGCCATATCTTGGCCATTTGAACTCGGAATTGGACCGTTCAAGTCTCTAATTTTTCCTTAAGATGTAAAGAATCCATTTTTGTGCTTTGTTCCTGCTGGTTGTTTGGAGTTTATTAGAGTTTAAGCCTTTTCTTTTCCGTCGGTCGTGTAGACGCTGCAGCTTCGGAAGATCCGCTCTTCGTGGAAGTTGAAGCCGGTGTTTGGGAAAGCGAGCAAGGCAAGTCACATCATCCTTGAGCATATCGAATCCCAGTTTATAAAATTATTTTGATTTAAATTAATGCATTATCGCTTTATTTAAATTCCTGCGTTATCACTGTTTTATTTAGCCATGCCTATTTATCATTGTTAAGACATTATTATTGCTATTGTTATTATTACCTTGTTCACCCTAGGAAAACAAAACCCCAACTAGTGGGCACTCTATTCATGGTTCCACTAGTGTGAATTTAGGTAGATGCTTCGCTGATTAATAGGACAACATTAGGTGGTTTTATAATTCTAGACTTTGGGAAGTCTCATATCATTTGGACACTATGGAATTGTTGGTTTATGGTGGAATTGGACATACACCTCTCCTCCTCTTTCAAAACCCCTAAAACCTGTTTTCGGTGGGGTTTGGGTGCATGCCAGTTGTGGGAAGTAGCACCCCGGCCACTATAAGGATTAAGCTCGGGCCTCTGTTGCAAAGCACTACCGTACTTCCACATGTCTAATGGGTAAGGCTTAGTTTGTGGCTCAGTCTGGTTATAAACAAAAGTACACGGATTGGAGATGGATGAAGTCGAGGTCGGTGGACATTCTCCAGGGCAAATGAAGGCTACACGAGCTGCGGCCCGGTAGTCGAGATGTCATATGGCAGAGGGTTGGTGCCCTGCTGCTAGGGGCTCAGTCTTGCCTGCCTGTCCCGGGTATCCCGGCCGTAGGCAGGATTGGGTCGGTACTCTTGTTTATGGCTAGGATGGGTTGGAAACTATGTCACGTCTTCCGTCCGTATACCGTGGTGGTATGTGGCGCGTGGTTACACGTGAGGAAGATGTGTCTTGTGGGTAAAGATGTACACCTCTGATCAGAGTAAATCTATTCGAATAGCCGAGCCCTCGGATATGGGCAAGCCGAGCAATGTACCCAAGTCAGTGTTCTAATTCTTAAAATTTGCTCAACAACTAAAATGTGGAATGGTTGGCCTGGGTTGGCTTGGGACGAGCTGGAACCCAGGTCGGGTTGCCAGTTCGGTCCGAATCATCGTAGGCCTTGGGTTAAGGCAGGTTCGTGAGGGTTCACGGCCTTGTTTAATAATCCTGTGTAGCTCTAGGATCGTCTTTACAAAATGGCTTTGGGCAACTAAGTGACTTTCAAATGCTGTTTACTGCAAAACTTAATCCCTATTATTATTCCCTTGTACCTCCCTTGCATTAATTATGCATCCGCCGGTGTGGCTTGCTGAGTACTGTGGTTGTACTCATTCTTGCTCAATCTTTTCCCCCTTCAGTAAGAGAAGCTTTGGAGAAGATGTCTTAGGTGGAGTCCTGGCTTATACCCCAGTTGAGCGCCTGTGAAGATGGAGCCGTAGGCCCGCTAGTCCGCTGCTGTTTATTTTTGATTGTCAGGCCTGAAGCGCCTTTGTAATAATGTAAATATTATCGATGTAATAAAGATGTGTCTTTTATATCATGTTTGTATGGTGTACCCCGGCTTTTCCTGGGACGGGGATTAATACACTAGCGTTCGGGAAAAGGCAATTTTCCCGGTCGCGACAGTCTTGTTGAGTACGGTGGTTGTACTCAGTCTTGCTCAATTTTTCCCAAACCCAGAAGAGGAGCCTCTGGAAGATGAAGGCTTTGGTGTCTAGCTCATGCCTGCCGTCAAGTGCCTGTGGTCGTCGCCCTAGTCTTCCGCTGTTTCCCGTTTGTCTTTGTGTGTGCTGGGCCTTCGCTGCCCATGTAATAAATTAACTATTTACGCTTCCGCTTGATAAACTCTGAAATGTATCAACTCTTGGTGTACCTTGCCTCCTGGGACAAGGAATAATACACGCACGTAAGGAACGCCCGTTGGGTTAATTCCGGTCGTGACAAGGAGTCCGGCCGGTCGTTGGTGCTCGGCTTTGACGCGCTGGCACACATCACAAAGGGCCACGAACTCTGCAATTTCCCGTTTCATACTAACCCACCAATATTTCTCTTTCAAGTCCAAGTACATCTTCGTGCTGCCAGGGTGGATGGAATAGGGACTTTCGTGAGCTTCCTGAAGTATCAACTGTTTTAGTTCCCTGTCATCCGGAACGCATACCCGATTTCCGTTCCATAAGGTTCCGTGTTCATCCTCTGTGAAACCAGCGGCTTTACCTTGTTTCATGTTCTTGAGGAGCCCATGCATATCCGGATCATTCTTCTGAGCCTTGCGGATTTGATCGAGCAAGGTAGGCTTGGTTTCCAACGTAGCCAAGAATCCACGACCAACTATGCTTAGATTCAGGGCTTCCATCTGTTGATTAAGTTCCGGTGGAATGCCACGGACGTCAAGAGGGTTGCAATGGCTTTTTCGACTTAGAGCGTCGGCGACTACGTTGGCCTTACCAGGATGACAGTGAATTCCCACATCATAATCCTTGATGAGTTCTAACCATCTCCTCTGCCGAAGATTCAGATCCGACTGAGTGAAGATGTATTTCAAACTCTTATGATCAGTATATATTTCACAGCGATTCCCAATGAGATAGTGCCGCCAGATCTTTAGAGCGTGAACCACAGCGGCCAACTCCAAATCATGGGTAGGGTAGTTGCCTTCATGAGGCCGTAGCTGGCGTGAGGCATAGGCTACCACATGACCTTCCTGCATTAATACGCACCCCAATCCTTGGCGCGAAACGTCACAATACACCATAAAATCCTTGCGAGTATCCGGTAAGATTAACACCGGCGAGGAAACCAGCTTTTCTTTGAGAGTTTGGAACACTTTCTCGCATTGCGGGCTCCACACAAATTTCTCTTCTTTCTTCAACAACTGTGCCATGGGTCGAGCGATTTTGGAGAAGTTCTCGATGAACCTCCGGTAGTATCCTGCCAAACCCAAGAAACTGCGAATTTGAGTGACTGTCTTGGGTTGCTTCCAATCAGTGACGGCGGTCACTGTTTCGGGGTCCACAGCGACTCCTTTGGCAGATATCACGTGCCCTAAGAACTTGACTTCGGACAACCAGAACTCACACTTGCTAAGCTTGGCATACAATTGATATTCCTGTAGTTTTCCCAACACCAGACGGAGATGCTTCTGATGGTCTTCCTCTGATTGTGAGTACACCAGGATGTCGTCAATGAAGACCACAACGAACTTATCCAAGTATTCCATGAACACTTTGTTCATTAAGTTCATGAAGAAGGCAGGAGCATTAGTCAGACCGAACGACATCACCGTGAATTCATACAGTCCATAACGCGTGGTGAACGCGGTCTTCGGGATATCTTCTTCACGAATACGCAATTGGTGATATCCGGAGCGAAGATCAATTTTAGAAAAGACTGTGGCACCTTTGAGCTGGTCGAACAGATCATCGATCCGAGGAAGAGGGTACTTGTTTTTGATAGTGACTTCATTGAGAGCTCTGTAGTCAACGCACATCCTCTTCGTCTTGTCTTTCTTCTCCACAAAAATCACAGGAGCACCCCAGGGGGAAGTACTCGGCCGTATATATCCCTTTTCTTTCAACTCTTCCAACTGTTTCTTGACTTCGGCCAGCTCATTTGATGCCATACGGTAGGGTCGCTTGTACTGGGGAGTGGTTCCTGGAGCAAGATCTATCCGGAACTCAATCTCTCATTTCGGCGGCATACCTGGTAGTTCTTCCAGAAACACGTCTCCGAACTCTCTGATGACGGAGATTTCTGACATTCCTATCAGATGAAGTTCTGAACTACCGACAGAGGTTGGGGGTGCAAAGAAAACAACCGGTTGTTCCGGCCCTCGGTACAGAGTGACAGTGCGTCTTGCACAATCCACTACTCCTTGGAATTGAGCCAACCAATTCATCCCAAGGATCACATCCAAGTTCTTGGTGTCTAGAAGAATCAGATCCGAGGGAAAAGGAATTCCCTGAATTTCTATAGGAACGGCAGGGCTATAATACTTTGCTGTCATAACCCCTCCAGGGGCGGTGATGAGCAGTGGGTATCTAAGCCTTTCTACCCCCAACTGATTTCTCCCCACGAATGGCACAGATATAAACGAGTGGGAAGCTCCAGAGTCGAACAAAATGGTAGCAGGAATAGAATGAATGAGGAACGTACCAACGATGACGTCTGGAGTCGTCAGCACATCCTCGGCAGTCACGTGGTTCACCCGACCCCGAATGACATCCTTACCACCGTTGTTGGAGCGGGGAGGCGCTTGGCCTTGCTGGCGCCTCGGCTTTGGGCATTTGTCCGCAAAGTGCCCGGGCTCGAAGCAGTTGAAGCACAGACGCTGCTGTCCTTGAGCGTCTCTGCGGCCTTGACCAGGCTGCACAGCTGGCGCAGGAGGACGGGGTGCACGGGTCCCTTGCTAACTCTGCTGTTGCTGCGGCTGTGGGACGCGCACCACGAATTGGGGTCGGGGTGCGGAGCGAGGTTGCTGCTGCTGCTGCGGCGAGGACGATCCCCCTGGATAGGGATTGGTGTAGCGGACCCTTTGGTTAGCCCCCTGTTGATTGCGGAAATTCGCCAAGCGACGCTTGTGCGACTCCAGTTCCTTGTGCTTGGCTTCCAAGTGGATGCTCTTGTCAACCAAACGCTGGAAATCCGGATAGTCCCCGGAGACCAGACGCACGGACAGCTCAGGGTCCATTCCTGCCAAGAACTTCTCTTGCTTCTCCTCATCTTCCCGTACATCCTCCGGGGCGTACCGGGCCAGGTTGTTAAACTCGTGCAAATACTCCATCACGGAGCGGTTGCCTTGCTTCAGCTCTCGGAATTCCCTTTTCTTAAGGGCCATGACTCCGGCAGGCACATGGGTCCTCCGGAAAGCGGCGGTGAAGCGGGCCCAGGTAATAGGCTGCCCCTCGGGCTGCGTAGCCTGGAAGTGGTCCCACCATAGATATGCGGGCCCCTGCAGCTGGTGGGTGGCAAAGATGACTTTCTCCTCATCGTTGCACTGCACAGTGTCTAACTTCTTCCCCACGGCATGCAACCAATCCAAGGCATCCACGGGGTTATTGGAGCTGGAGAAGGTAGGCGGGCGGATGCGAAGGAACTCGGCGAGCTTAGAATGTTGCGGGGGTGGTGGTGGAGCATTATGCTGTGGTGGATTTTGGATGTGGTGGAGGAAAGCAGCCATCATGTTGGCCTGCTGAGCGAGGATTTGAGTGAGGATGGGGTTGGTGTCTGGTGATGGTGGTGATGGCGGGGGAGGAGGTGGAGGTGGGCTGCCATGGTTGTTGTGGTTGCTGCCTTCGGGGTGACTGCCTTCACCGGTAGCAGCACTTCTCCTGGTTGTCACCATCTGAAAACCCCACACAGAACCAGCAAACAGAGAGAGAGCTGACCATTAAAACTAACCACCCACGACTACCATAATTCTAGAATTTATTACTGCTATTAAATTGGTTCATTAAAGCTCAAGTTGTTTAAGCAAATAAAATAAAGACAGGCTCCGACACAGTCATACCACACACCGGTACAACCATGCCCCACACGACTCCAATAGGAAGACAAACGAGAAAGAACACACGCGCAAGCCTACTAACTGCTCGTCTACTTCTGCGACGGGCCAGGGCGGAAGGTGAGCAGTAGCGCATCCTCCGTGCTACCAACGCCGGAGGCTTCCCCCTCCTGAGGAACCACGGGCGCGGGCTCGGCACGAGGGGTCTCCACGAAGCAGGTCCACGCCAGGGACTGACGAACAAGCTCAGGCCTGGAGGTGCTCTTGCGGGCGGTGATCTTCTGGCTGCGGCAGACGCGGCGGCGCTTGGGACGGCAGACCTCTCGCTGGGCGACGTTGAGCTGACACAGCTGCGCCTCCACCGCATCTAGGTCCTTCTTCAGCTGCAGATTCTCCTGACACAGCTCCAGGATCTTCATGTTGTTCTCGACCATCCCACGGCGCACCATATGATGGAAGTCGATACGGGCCGCATCGTACGCCTCCACCATGCTCGCCAGGTGCATGATGGTAGCGTCATCCTCCGAGCTAGCATCCCGGAAGGTGGCGTAGTCGCGGGCTCCTCCGCGACGAGGGTGGTAGCGGTAGGGCGAGTGCTGCAACTCGTCCGGGTAGCGCTGGTGAAGAGTGCCGATGGCGAGGAGTGCGGCGTTCTGGCAAGCGGCGGAGAAGGAATCTCCTCCCGCGGTGACTGCCAATGAAGTCCTCTCGGGAGAGCCAGTGAGGATCACTGCAGTGACCTCCCAAGCAGCATGCGGCTCGGCATCGTCACCCTCCTGCTCCGGGAGCTGCTTGCCCTGGTAGTCCACTCCATGCGGATACCCCAGGACAACGCACATGTCCCGCAGCTCCAGAACAAAGCCGGTCAGGTCCAGGCCACGACGGTTGATGCTGCCGGCCATCTACAAGCAAGGACAAAAGAGAGAAAATATTTTAGAGATCAGCTTTAGATGATAAATGAAGCAGCAAGACAGAGAGAGACTAAAGTATTTTCACAAATAAGAGAGGATTTTTATTCGGAAAATATTGCTAAGGCTTGGGATCTAAGGCTCGTCCTTGGGTCAAGAGGAGTCTGATACCAACTTGTCACGACCGGAAATAACCCAACGGGCGTTCCTTACGTGCGTGTATTATTCCTTGTCCTAGGAGGCAAGGTACACCAAAAGTTGATACAATTCAGAGTTTAACAAGCGGAAGCATAAATAGTTAATTATTACATGGGCAACGAAGGCCCAGCACACACGAAGACAACGAAAAACAGCGGAAGACTAAGGCGACGACCACAGGCGCTTGACGGCAGGCACGAGCTAGACACCAAAGCCTTCATCATCCGGGGGCTCCTCTTCTGGGTTTGGGAAAAATTGAGCAAGACTGAGTACAACCACCGTACTCAACAAGACACACCCACAAGTACAGCATAAATGCAAAGGAGTACAATGGAGTTATAGTATAGGGGTTAAGTTTTGCAATAAATAGCATTTAAAAGACCCTTAGTTGCTCAAAGCTAAATTTAAAACACGATCCTAGAACTATTTAATATTATTAAACAAGGCCGTGAACCCACACGAACCTGCCTTAACCCAAGGCCTACGATGATTCAGACCGAACTGGCAACCCGACCCTGGGTCCTAGCTCGTCCCAAGCCAACCCAGGCCAACCATTCCACATTTTAGTTGTTAAGCGGGTTTTAAGAATTAAAACACTAACTTGGGTACATTGCTCGGCTTGCCCATAACCGAGGGCGCGGCTATTCGAATAGATTTTACTCTGATCAGAGGTGTACATCTTTACCCACAAGACACATCTTCCTCACGTGTAGCCACGTGCCACATACCACCACGGTATACGGACGGAAGACGTGACATAGTTTCCAACCCATCCTAGCCATAGACAAGAGTACCGACCCAACCCCACCTACGGCCGGAACCCCCGGGACAGGTAGGCAGGACTGAGCCCCTAGCAGCAGGACACCGGCCCTGTGCCATGACATCTCGACTACCGGGCTCGTGTAGCCTTCATTTGTCCTAGAGATGTCCATCGACCCCCGACTTCGTCTATCTCCATCCGTGTACTTTTGTTTATAACCAGACTGAGCCACAAACTAAGCCTTACCCACTAGATATGTGGAAGTACGGTAGTGCTTTGCAACAGAGGCCCGAAGACCGGTCCTTATATGGCCGAGGTGCTACTATCAAAACCATGCACCCCGAGCCCAGCCTAAAACCATTTCGATGATTTTGAATAGAGGGGGAGGTGTGAATCCAATTCCACAATAATCAAACCATTCCATAGAGCTCAGGTGATGAGAATATTCCCAAAGTCTAGAGTTGTAAAACCACCTAATGTTGCCTAATTATCCAGCGAAACATCTACCTAAAATCATACTAGTGGTACCATGAGTAAAATGTCCACTAGTTGGGGTTTTGTTTATTCTAGGGTGAACAAAGAAATAATAACAATAACAATAATAAGGTCATAACAAAGGTAAATAGGTATGGCTAGATAAAACAATGATAACGCGGGAATTTAAATAAAGCGATAATGCCATAATTTAAATCAAAGTAATTTTATAAACTGGGATTCAATATGTTCAAGGATGATGTGAGTTGCCTTGCTCGCTTTCCCAAACGTCGGCTTCAACCTCCACGAAGAGCGGATCTTCCGAAGCTGCAGCGTCTACACGACCAACGGAAAAGAAAAGGGCTTTTACCGGCCGGCGCCGTGGGCCCCACGCGTCAGCCGCACCCGAGGGCGCGGGCGGCTGACGGCCGGGCCCCACGCGGCAGCCGCTAGGCGCGCCCGGAGGCGGCCACGTCGGTGCGGCCGGCGGGAGGCGGCGCGCCCGCGCCCCTATGGTCGCCGGCGGCGGCCATAGGCACGGCGGAGCGGCGGTCCGAGAGAGGGGAGGGAAAGGGGGAAACGAAGCGGCGGTCCACGGCTCACCCCGGGTCGACGGCGATGACGGAAACGGCGACCGGAGCGGAGGAAGGCGGCGGCGTGGCTCGGGTGGACGGGGTCGGCGGTGCTCCGGCGGTCGGCGACCGAAACGGAGAGGTGGACGAGGTCGGCGAGGATGCGGCGAAGCCGAAGGAGGCGGCGCCGAGGTGGGAGGTGGTCCGGGGCGACGACGGCGGCGGACCGAAGCTCGGCGGCGACAGCGGAGAGAGAGAGCGACGGCGCGAGCTCGATTCCGGCGGGGAGAGAGGGCGGTGAGTGCTGGAAACGGTGGTGGGGAGCTCGGGGAGGGTTTATATAGGGTTGGGAGTGAGAGAGGGCGGCCGGAGGAGGGGGAAATGGGCGCGGGAGACCCGGCCGCCATTAATGGTGCCGGCGAGGTTAGGGGAGCGGTTTCCAAACGAATCCGAGGGAGAGAGGGAGGGAAAAATGGGGGGAAAGGGGGAGGGGATCCCGGGGAATAATTCCCCCCACTTTATTGCGCGCGGGGACGGCGGGAGGCGGCGGGATTCGCGGCGGCGGCGGCGCTAGGCCCGGGCGAGGCGGCGGGAGCGGCGGGAGGAAGGGGATGACGGGTGGGCCCCACCCGTCAGCGAGGGTGGCGGGCGGGCCCGCCCGTCAGCGGCGCGCGCGCGGGGAGAGGCCGGATGGGCCGCGGGGAGAGGAGAGGGAGGGGGAGGGAGATGGGCCGAGCCGGCCCAAGAGGGAGAGGGAGGGAAAGGGGACTTTTTAGAGCTTTTCTTTTTATAAAACTATTTTAACTTTGTTTATTTCTTAATAATTATTATTTGTGCTCTGAAAATTCCACAAAAATTTATTTAAGCATTTTAGGCTTTTAGGAAATATACAAAAATCCTCTAAGCCTTAATTGACTTTTAACTTTGCACATTTTAATTGTTGAAGGCTTTCACACGGTTTTTAATTATTCCAGGCATAATTTAGAGGATGTATTTTAGAGTCGTTTTGGGACGTGACACATCTCCAAGTGAACAGCGCTCAAGTTCCTCTCGTTGGGACTTGGGTGGAATTACTAGGAGAATGGACACCCTTGATATGCAGACGGGGGAGATCCAATACAACCTCTCGGAACACATAGCACAAACGCAAGAAATGGTCTACCTAGGAAGATCGTGTCTTATCGAGGAAACCAGTTCACCTCAAAGTTCTGGCAGAAATTGCAAGAGGAATTGGGAACCCATCTGAACTTCAGCACAGCCTATCATCCACAAACTGATGGCCAGACCGAGCGAGTCAATCAAATATTGGAGGATATGTTGAGAGCCTGTGCGCTTGATTTTAGTGGAACATGGGACAAAAGCTTGCCGTATGCTAAGTTCTCATACAACAACAGTAACCAGGCTAGTCTGCAAATGGCACCGTTTGAAGCACTGTATGGACGGAGGTGTCGTACTCCGCTCTTCTGGGATCAGACAGAGGAACGCCAGTTATTTGGTACAGAAGTTTTAAATGAGGCAGAAGAAAAAGTTAGAGCTGTCATGGAAAGATTGAGAATCGCGCAATCTCGACAGAAAAGCTATGCAGACAACTGCCGAAGGGAGCTCACTTTTGAAGCAGGAGACTATGTGTACCTTCGTGTCACTCCGCTCAGGGGAGTACACCGCTTCCAAACCAAAGGAAAGTTGGCACCACACTTTGTGGGACCATAATGGATTTTGGAACGTAGAGGCGAAGTTGCTTACCAGCTTGAGCTTCCCTCCAGCATGCTTGGCATCCATAATGTGTTCCACGTCTCTCAGTCGAAGAAATGTTTGAGAGTCCCTGAGGAACAGGCAAGTCCAGATCACATCGAAATTCCGGAAGATCTGACATATGTGGAGAAGCCGACCTGTATCCTTGAAACCAGCGAGAGAAGGACCAGGAACAAGGTAATCAGATTCTGCAAGGTTCAGTGGAGCCACCACTCAGACGAAGAGGCCACTCGGGAAAGAGAAGATGAGTTGAAAGCCGCCCATCCGCACCTCTTCGCCAGCTCTTCCGAATCTCGGGGTCGAGATTCCGTTTAAGGGGGGTAGGTTTGTCACGCCCTGAAGTTCCCCTCATTGTTTTAAAATAATTTAATAAATTGCCCGAAGAAATTGTTTAATTTAACCTAGAGCTAATTCCCTAATTAATAAATGCAACCAATAATTGGAATTGGCAATGTGGGATTTTTCTTGCGTTCCACATGTCACAATATATTAACAGGATTTTTAGTGGAATTTTCATAAACCTATAAGTAATTTTAACCAATTTAAAATCATCAAGGCGCAATATTTTAATACCAGGAAAATCCTTTCTTCCTTTTCTTTTTCTTTTCCTCCTTTTTCCCTTCTTCTTGGGCCGTCGGCCTAGTCCAACCCGCCTCACGCCCGCGCTCGGCCTCCCTCTTGCTGGGCCGGCCCGCCCTTCCTCCTCTCTTGGGGACGCCGACAGGTGGGCTCCACCTGTCGGGTCATCCCTAACCTCCCACTGCCCACTCCCCCCAAGCCGGCAACCACCGCTGCCGCCCACCTCCTTCGCCTTCCACGCCCCGCGCCCGCGCACCTCCCGACGTCGCCGCCCCTCCCCCGCTCATCCCGCCCTCACGCGCGCCCGCAAATGGGCGGGATTCATTTAGAATCCCACCCCTCTCTCTCTCTCCTCCCCCACATCTCCGGCCAAATAGGGGCCATCCCCGGCCTCGTCCGCCCCTCCTGTGCCCGATAAATCGCTCCCCCGAGCCCCCTCAACCTTTTTCCGCTCTCGCCGCGCGTGCTCGTGCCCTCCGCCGCTCTCCCCACGCCACACCAGAGCTCCGCCACCGCCGCCCATCTCCGACCGCGTGCCAACGCCGCTAGAGCCGCCACCGCGCCGTGAAACCGCCGCCGTCGCGCTCGCTAGTGCCGCTCGCACCTCGGCCGCCACTCAATTGCCGCAAAAACCCACCGGAGTCCCCTTCTCCTCGCGTGCCGGTGAGTTTGTCCCTCCCCTCCGCCTCCAGTCGTCAATGGCGTCCGCTGTGGTCGTTTTCCCTACTCCTCTCCTCCCCTTCTCTAGGTGTCGCCGCCGCCCGTCCGCCCCTCCGCTCGCCGGGTCGTCGTCGCCGCCTTCGCCTTCCGCTCCGGCCGCTATGTCGCCGGCGAGGACTCCCTCCCCCTTCTTTCCTCCCTCTTCCCGCGAGTGCCGAGCCACGCCGCCGCTCCGGCCATGTGCCACCGCCTTTCGGCCATTGCCGCCGCTTCCCGCGCCGCCGGTCACCGCCGTCGGTGGCCGTGCCTCGCCGCTGCCCCACCATGCCGGCAGGCCAGCTTTGTGCCGAGTCGAGCCTGGCAGCCGCCGTCCGATCGGCCTCGGGCCGATCCGGACCCTTGGTCTCGTGGACCAGCAGTGGACCACTCCCGTGGTCCCGGTCCACGGTGGATTGGTGCCCCCTCTCCCTCCCCTTGGGCCACTGACAAGCGGGGCCCGCATGTCGGCGCCGCCCCCCCTTCGCTGACGTCAGCCCTGGGAATATATTGCGCAATAAATAATTAAGGCATTTCATTTTATAGTAAAAACACAAATTATCTTCTAAAATTCATAACTAATTCATCCAAGCTTCGTTTAAGTCCATTCAAGTCTCAGTAAATCAAGAAAAATGCAAAGAATCTATTAAAAATGGTTTTGTTTCCTGTTTAGTAGTCTTATAGTGTGTTTTTCCTGTGTGCTTTGTATGTCGCGTAGATTTCGGCCGTTTCGTCGATCCGCGGTTCCTCGAAGACGTTGCTGAGGTCTCATCAGTGCGAGAGCAAGGCAAGTCATGCATTACAATTGATCATATTGTACCCAATTTACAAATATCCCGCATTCTTTTACAATATCACGTGGGATGGATCCTATTACTCAGCCATATATTGTTTACCTTATGCCATTGATAACTTGGGTATAAAAATGATTAGATGTTGGTTTAGGAAATGCTTAACCATGCTTAGCTCAACTAGTACACAAATGGGGATCACATTATTACATAGACTTTGACTATTAGCATAGCTTTGGATTGGTGCCACCGCACTGGTGTTAGTTAATTAAAATACACTGAATGGTGGGCTATGGGTGCCTGGTTTTGCTGGTCACACCCATGGCAAATAAGGACCGGTTCACGGGAAACCCTAGAAGACTTACCGTGCTTGCCACAAGCGGGAGTGGGTAACTACTTGACTTGTAGTATAGCTCAACCCTTTCCTAGGCACCGGTGGCGAGGGTGGGCGTGATGGAGTTGGGTTGGCCGGGGTGTCCGGTTGTCCAGCTGCCGGATTCACCGCGGCGCACGAGGGGACTGCCCACTGCCTTTTGAGGGGTGGGGGTGAAACCTTAGCATGGTGTGGATGGTTAGGGGAGGGTTATGCGAAGGGTCTTGTCACGATTTCCCCCTTTGCAGTGCCATGGTGGTACTTCGGGGCATGGCGACATGTGTGGAATCGTGTCTTGTGGGTACAGTTGTACACCTCTGGCCAGAGTAAAACTATTCGAATAGCCGTGCCCGCGGTTATGGGCGATCAACCAGATTCACCGTGATTAGTCTCACCCCTAGTTTAGCTTAATGAACTGGTGCAGTTCAACTGGTTGGTTGGGCCTGTTGCAACGTGGTGTAGCGTTGGACAGTGATTGGTTAATATTGATTAATTACTGCAACTGTTTTTAGTGCTTTCAACTATTGTTTTTAAATACTAGCTTTATGCAAAAGAACCTTTAACCTCCTTTGGTTATATCCTGCATCATACCTTCTCTTCCTGTATGACTTGCTGAGTACAGTGGGTAGTACTCAGTCTTGCTCTCTTTTCCCCCACACCAGAGCTGAAGATCTTCCTAGTTGGAGCTGTCTTGTTGAAGTTGGTTTCGTCGCTGCCGTCAAGGATTGCTTGTGGAGTGGAGCCGCCCCACTGCTGAAGTCAAGCTTCCAAGTTTAGCTCGCTTTTTCCTTTTCCGATGCATTTGTAATCTTTTATATTTTTGTAAGACGTGGATCTGTATGTCAACAATTGTCGTTTGTGTACCCTGGCTGGTCCTCGATAGGGGTTTAATGAACATTCAGCTTGGAAATTTTGGTTCGTGAATTTCTGGGCGTGACAAGGACCCAGAGCGAAAGCCCTCCCCCCACTGAGGTAACTTGTATCACATTGCATATTTCCCTTTCCAATTGTATATTTGCTTTCCAATTGCATCTTATAAAACTTGAAAACAGAATAAAAATTTGCAAAATAGAAAATACCAAAAAAATAGGATAGGTTTGAGTCATGCTAAGTAAGACAAGCTAGTTCTCTTTGTTGAAATGATGAATAGTTGCTCTGTTTTATATCTCTTGTATATGTGTTCTTAGGTAAGTGCTCTCTCAAAGGTTAAATATGAGTAGCCAATAATTATCCGGGAACCTGAGGTAACTGAGCTGCACTTGCTGATCTAAGTCTAAGTTGTTGTGAGATATGAGATAGTAAATATGAGTTGCTATGATCCTGATACTAGTTTGATTTGAATTCCGGATGTTTTGTTTTTCAAAATGATAAAGTTGAGAGTTCCTCATTGATAAAAATTCCTACCAAAGCCAAAAATATGCTATCATGATTAAACCATATACATTTTAGTTACTTGCCATTCCATTGAACTTTGTCAAACTCTTGTGGCTTGTGTAAATACTTCTCATGCTCTATGATCAAGATCATACATCCACATTTATGCACATGCTAAACTCCTACACTGGGAGCTAAGCAATATTCCATTCCATTTCCATATTACCACCAAAATAAATTCTCCATGCTCTCATGTGCTTTCTTCTCCTAAAAAGAGAAAAGTCTTATTGAAAAAAAAAAGAGGGAAAGGCATGGTTATGAAAAAAAAAAGTTATGCACCATCAAGCATGAACATGATGTTGAAAAAAAATGTAATCATGCCCTCTCCTAATCAATAAAAAAAGGATTTTTGGGAGAAGGAAGTAAGCACAAAGGAGAAGCATTTTTCTTTATTTTTCATCATATACCACTTCCATCATACACCACACATTTTGCACGATCTTGATCTTGAGTATGTTTAGTTATCTGCTTTAGTTTAAGTTTTTGACTTAGTAATAAATGTGAATGCAAGTATGCCATGTTTGATCCCTACTGAGCTCCACATATTAAAACCTTAGAGTAGGAATCAAAAAGGCAACAATTGGTGAGGAATTCATTTTGATACGCTTGGAGAGACTGAGTGAATCATTTGAGGAACTTGGTTTTCTTTTGCAAAATCATTTGAAAACTTCCGGAATAAGAGTTGAATAAAGAATGGGTGATTGGTGCTCTAATTGTTGTTCTGTCTTTCAACCACCCAAGGCAAGGAAAAGCAGTGTCGCGTGGGAATCAGGGGTAAGGGTAAACCACCGTGCCAAAGATTATTTAATCTGAGAGAGAGTACATATACCTTGCACCTGTGTCTTCGAGATATGCAACATAGTAGCAACTCCTGATCAACAACCAAGTCTTTGTTTCCTTTCGTCCTTCACTCGGGACGAGCAAAGGTTCAACCTTGGGGGGTTTTGTTGACGGTCGTTATCGATCAGTTTCGACCATCAATATTCCAAAATAGAGAAGAACTAGTGATGCTTGCAATGCATATATCCGTTAGAATAATAATATTCCACTAGTATTAGGTATACTAACCTGTTGCAGAGAATAACAATAAAGTGGAGGAGAATCAACATCAACTTAGACGATAAATCAATCGGATGGTGTCGAGAACCGGACTTATGTATGAATGGGCCAAGAACTCAAAAATAACACGACACATTGAGCCAAAATTCACAAGTCTACGAAGGAGGACAACAAAGGAGGCCTCCAGCCGAAGATGGGCTGGGTTGGGCCAACCCATGGTTCGGCCGAACCCTGGCCGAACCATATGGTTTGGCTAAACCTCCCGTGGCGCCGATGGATACAGGGTTTGGATGGACGGCTGGGATTGATCCCCAATGACAGTTGGAGGGTATTACCGACCATTCCAACTGTAACAACCGTCATTACCTTCCTATAAAAGGAGCTCCCCTTCTCACTTCACTCACACAGCTCAAGCAATAGCTCTCTCATTTCTCTCAAGTTTAGTTTAGTAGTATCTAGCTGGTGGAATAGGAATAGAGTAGAAATCAGGAGTCCAGAACCCTTCGGAAGAGTTCGGGTATGGCTCTAGTAGCTTTTCTCTTCTCTTTTGTAAGCTTTGTACTTTTATTAGAATACTCTTCTAAATATATTTAAGGTATTGAAATACTTTCCGAGTATATGAGTGCCTACTTTACATTATGTTCATGTTATACTGAATATACGGCTAGCTTATTTGGGAGATGCTTTGGTGCGGGTATAATGTTTGTTTATGCAATTACTCTATGTCATGACGATGATATTAGAGTAGTATCTGGTAGTTTAGACGTGGTGTCTAGATTACGGGATATCATTATTTGGGGTTATATATTGCGGATGAAAGGTGGGCCGCTGATGGTGACAGCTCAGTACGGGTATTCCTCCGCGCCGGTATATAATCCTAAATTAATTCCATGGGGAGGGTATTCCTCCGTATTTATCCCCGGTTGTATGGTCATGACGGGCTGTTGTAAGGAACTCGGCAGTCAGGGGTGGCTTCTCGAAGTACAGGAGGGCATCGGATAGAGGGTATTAGCTAGTATATCGGTTAACTAGAATGTATATATACTATGTATATTAGAAGTATAGGAATAGATTATCTTCCTCTTTTCTTTCCACCTAGCTTAGATAATATAGTATGAGAATGAGTAGCTGATGCTTGTGTGTCACTCTACCCTTGGATTATCTTAACCCCTGCTTAGAATATGATTATCACAAGCAATATATAAATTATTAAGTCAAGTTAATCTTCCTACGGGATAAAATAAATACGATACCCTTGGAATACTTTCGGGTAAAATACTACAATGGTATATCCATGCGCTTGCGGATGAACTCTGTAACCATAATATACCAGAAGTATTTCTGCACCATTGCTGGGAATTATATTTCTAGTAATTTCATTAAGAAATACCAACAGAGATAGAGAGGGATGAGAACGACGCAGGGCGCCGACGGCCGGCGGGATGGAAGGCACGATGCGCGGTGGATGCGGTCAAGTGCGACGGCGTAGGGCAGTGGGCTAGCCGAGGGCGACGTGCGTGATTCGCTTCCTCGCACAATTGTGCTACTGCCGCCTCCAGGAAGTCTCGATTTTGTTGGTAGTGGGGATGAGTTGGGGTTTGTATTGACCGACCAGGTTATATATCTTGTAACGTAAAGTCTAAACGGAGAGGCCTCTCTGTTTAGGCTTAACGCGCGACGCGCCTGCCAGCCGTTGATCAGGCGACATGGCGTGCATTAGGCGCGCGCGTGCGTCCCGACCGCGTGTCGGTTTATCCCAACTGTGCCGCACCGCACGTTTCCTTCCAACCGAGAGAGAGAGAGAGAGAGAGAGTTGGTTACTGTTTAAAAATTTTCGGTGGCGCTCGAGAGAGAGGGGCGGAGATAGGGAGAGGCGAAGGCGGCAAGAATCTCTGGTGAAATCCCTGCCGGAGACGTTGCCGCGGCGGCGGTTTTGGAGGGGGAAGGTTGCGGCTGTTTCGTCCCGTCGCGCCGGCGGCGGAATCGGTGGCGGAGGCGGCGGAATCCGCGGTGGAGGCAACAGTTTTCATCACATCGTGACGGCAGTTACAGGGGGCTAGTGGAGGCTGCGGCTTAGGTTTTTTTCTCTCCACCAAATCCGGCGGTAAGTTCCAGCGTGCAGAGGTGGTTGCGTTTTTTTGTTGAGCCGGAGAGGGGGGAGAGATTTTGTGTGTGATTTTTGTGCTGGTAGAGGTGGAGAGGTGGAGCAATTTGTGTGCGTTTTTGGTGCCAGTAGAGGTGAAGAGGTGGAGCAATTTATGTGCGTTTTTTTTTTTTGTGGCGGGAGAAGTGGAGAGATTGGGCAGTTTAACTGCGCAAATTTGTGTGCGATTTTTTGTGCTCCACAAACCTCTCGGTTTGTTTTCTCTCTAGCTCTATCCCCTCATTTCCCCCTCTCTCTTCCTCATCCAGGTGCTAGTTCGTCCTCTCCGTCGAGCTCCTCTGCACCTTCTCTGCGTCCTCTCGGCGAGCGCAAGTGGTGGTGGATCTCGGGCTCGATTTGAAGGTATTTCTATTGTTTTCTCCATTTTGGCATTTGTACATGGCTTGGATAGTTCATGATTCAGATTTCATGTTGTGTAGCCTCAGCATAATGAAAAGTTGGTGTACTTCCGGTGCCATTTTACTAGGATTTCTGTGTGCCCCTTGATAGCTTTTAGTTTTCCATGCTTCATGTACAACATAAATCCAGTGTGATTTTTTTCAGTTACCATGTTGCTAATTATAGATGCTAATATTCACTTATGTTATTACTTTTTTCAGTTACCAGTGTGATGCATGTCTAGTAACATTTTATTGATTTACATCTAGTCTAGAAAAAATGTTCCTTAAGTAACACATTTTGATTTATTGAATTACATCTAGTCCTGTGGCATGTGAGTAACATTTTGAGAACAATGAAATTAAGTTTGCAATTTTTGTACTTCCTACTAGTTGTTAAGTTACTTCCAAAATGTACTGACTTACTTCTAAATACATAAATGTTACTTCCTACTAGTTGTTAAGTTGTAATTGGTTAGTTTTTGGTGAAACTAATATTCAAAATGGTTTCCAGGAATGGCTAGGAAGAAATCCCTTGTAACGAAACGCACGTTGCACAAAGCAGAGTCAAGTCAGAAAAAAGGGAGTGTATCGCAACGCGGGAAGAAGAGAGATCACGGTGGAGATGATGCAACGCAACCTCCTCTAAAAAGGAGTAGAACAAAGGTATTAAACAACCATCTATCTTTCTACCCCCTAAACCTGTGTTTTGCCTTTTTTATTACTGCACTACACATTTTTTTATGATGCTGCACTAGACTTTTATTTGTATTATTTCTAGAAGTAACTTAACATGTTCTAGAAGTACCTTAATAACTGAATCCAATATTTGAATGAAGTTTGGTTTGCTTCGGAAGGAGTATGACTATGTCCCCATACAATTGCACTACATGTTACAAAACTTGTAAAATCCAAGTGGAAGTGTTTTGCCTTTCTTTTAATGCAATACACTTTTTGATGATGCTGCACTAGACTTTTTTTTTATTTGCTAAAGGACTGAACCATATGACTTTTATTTGTACTTTCCTAGAAGTAACTTAACATGTTCTAGAAGTAACTTCATATGTTGTCAAAAGTAACTTAGCATGTTCTTGAAGTAACTTAGAGTACAGTACCTTTTTTGCTGATTTTTTTGTCCCTTTTTTTTGCTGTTTATGCTTTTCCAGAAAGAGAGCAATAGGGCTTCACCAATGAAATATCAAGAATCTAAACTGGTGCAAGTTTGTCATATCCACAATGCAAAAAGCTGCTAAAGCTGGAAAGAACACCAACTCAGCATGTCTTCTGTACATGATGGTAACAATGCTCACCGTTTTTTATTCCATCACTATCTCAATGTAACTTTTATGTTTATTAGAAGTAAGTTAAGTTGGCTAGGAAGTAACTTACATGTTCCTAGGAAGTAATTTATTGAATTGTCAGAATTAACTTTCTGTTAAAATTGCATAAAGTTACTTGCATGTTCCTATGAAGTACCTTATTGAAGTTACATTTTTCTTGGAAGCAACTTGCATGTTCCTGTGTAGAAGTAATTTGTACATAACAATGTGCCGCATGCGTTGGAATCCTTCCTTTTTGCGTTTTTTTAGAATTTACATTTTATTATGTTGTGCATAACAATGTTCCTGAACTTTTTTTTTATGTAACTTATATCTGGCTGGAATTAAGTTCTCTAATTTATTTTGTAGATTCTATATCTGGACTCGCTCAGAATTGAAAATCTGAATATTCCAGTGAGAGGATTTCGAGCGACTGTTTGGACAAACGATTTGATAAACAAAGCAATATTGATGGACACCTTACCAGATGGTTCCTCTGGGGCTTTACCTGTTCGTTTTTTTAAAAAATTAACATACTTGCATCATTTCTGTTTTTCTCTTTATTTTTTAAGGATTTTATACTTGCAGTAGCAAGTATCTTTTCCCTCACTTCTCTGATTTACTTTTGTACATCTGGTAGATGTAACTCCAACTCATTGTGAAAGTAACTTTGCAATTCTGTAGAAGTAACTTCTCTGTCTTCTTCTTTCAAACAGGAAAAGGACAGAATTGCAACTGCTGTGCATAACATGTGTGAAGGTTTCTCAGCATTGGTTACAAAATTTGTTGTGGGGAAACCCGGTTTGAGTACAGTATCCCGAAACCACCCGCGATCGTCCAGGATTTCGATCGCACACAGATTGATAAACAGAACTGCTTTCGATACATATACCCAAGTTTTTACAGAAATTATTACATAAAAGTTAACTAAGACTGGTTTTAGGGGCCGATAGGCCAAACACACTTCCTACGAACAAAAGACCCATACACAAAATAGGATAAAAACACCACAGGCAATGCCTGAGAGCAGATCGACCTAGAACATGAACTCGTCAGCACCGCAGAATTCTTCCCCTTCCTGCACCTCCTCGGGGAAGGATTGATCGACTGAACCACATTTTATGCAAGAGGTGAGTATCGAGGTACCCAGCAAGCCACATCCATAATAATACAAATAGAATACATGCAAGGCGTACAAGGAATATAGTTCATCAAGGAGGTTTCATAACAAGCCTATTATAAATAGTTTTTCCCTACTTTATCAAACATTTTATTCGCAAACAGTTGTAAATCAACATTTAAAAAGGGTAGCAATATTAATCACCATTCATTATATTCCATATTTTAATTTAAAATCTACTCATACCATGATAAATAGGAATCACCCAATGACATAGCTTCTTAACCAGAAGCACGGCACATTCGAATGATTTAAGACTCATCTCTGTAGAGACTGCCCAGCTTTACCCACCTGATGTCAACAGCTGGCTAGGCTGAGGACAACATAGCCGTTCGAGAGTCCCACTTACTACTAGTTACTGCCTAGTAGGATATTGATCCATCCTAGCAGTCGGGCACTTGCTGGGCCTAAGCAAGGCTAGACGGTCGCTGCTTCCACGGGTTCCACCGTTGTGGATCATGTCAACTTGGCCGAAGCCCCTTCCACATGTCCACCCCAAACCTGCTCATAGAGCCACCCTACAGTATTTCATATAGTGGGACAATGTACTAGGCTAAGTCTGATTACTCAGTCCTATGGATGGGCGCAAATTACATCATTTTCTATGGCATAAGAGGGTAGTCCTTATATCCGGGGAAAATCACCAAAACTAGCACAGGCCCATGCATATTTTAAGTGTAAAAATACACTTTCCACAAAATAATTATAACAATATGCACGGCCTCACAAACCACAACATCCATCTTCACCCGGAATTAATCTTCCATATCACTCCAGGCGAGTGACTCATATCAAATAACAAATTTTATATCACCCGATACGCCATCACGTCACGATGGGTAAACCATGTATATGTGTATAGATATTTGGTGGTCTTATCCACTAGAATATTATTGTGAAGTATATAAATCTACACCTAGGTTATCAAAGGGCGCGATATAGCAATTCATGGATTTGGCTAACAATAACAATGTAATAATGGGTAATAACTAAACTAACAAGTTTATTCAAAAATAATTCATACACAAAATAATTTTATAAATACTCAATGCAAAAAATAACTAAGTGGTTCTCTACTAGGTTTCAATATGATCAAAGATTTGAACAGTGGCTTGCCTTGTGAAACATGGCCTTCGGAAGCTTCAGCGTAGCCTTCTAGGTCCACTTCAGTTCCTGCGAGTCCGGTGGGATCTTCAACGCGATCTATCGTACGCACACGAAGAAACGACCAAATAAGCCTATAATAAAAATACTACAAATAAACGATAAAATAAATATTGTGAATCAGAGCCCGGACAAAAGAAAATGATAAATTGAGAGTTAACTTGATTTGGATGGCAAACGATTTATCCTAGGCTTATGAGTCATGGTCTGTGTATAGTATGGTTGCACTTTGGGATTAATGCTATAGATACTAGAGATAAAGACTAGAATTGATTGGGTTTGAATCTGGAAGTGATCACTGATGGAAGAATTGATATGAATCGGTTTTCTTTTGGTTGACAACTACTGGGCTGGCTCAGGTGGTGTGGTCAGGCTGGACCATGGTGGAACAGTATTGAATCTAGTACTGTTCTTCTTCCTCTGTCAACCACGAACACAGACAGAATGAGAGGTAAAAAGGGAAAAGCTGGATGATGGTTATTGTGGCGGAACAGCAAGAACGTCTTGAGGTAATTTCGTTCCCAGGTGCTGCGAACTCGAAGCTGTTGCTGGTTCTCAGAGAGGATGTTCATGCCGGCCGGAACGCGAACGATAGGATTTAGGCCCCGAAAGAGAGAGAAGATTGGGCGGCGAGCTCCGGTAGCGAACGTGGCTGGGTGAGCGCGTCAAAAAGTGTTCCCGGACGAGAAGGTTCCATTTTTGTGGTTAGTTGATAAAGATGAAGCGTCGGCCATGCCGACCACGGTGGTAGCCATGGTGGCGGACAGGAGCACGACAGGACCTCAGTACAAGCATGGAGAGGAGGGGAAAAACAAGGAGATGGCCTCACCGGCTCTGGAAGAGGCTGGTGGCGCGGGGAGACGACGAGCGATGGCCAGCGGCGGCGGATCAGCTGCACTGTCGGCCTTGGCTGCGGCTGGGGAAATTTTTGGGATGGAAACGAGTTTAACGCTTGAATGCCTACAGAGGAATAGATGAGGACTGGAGGAGGAGGAAAACAAAGGAGGGATGAGCTACGAGCAGCTGCGTGGTTATTTCGGAGGCGGCTCGGGCGGGCGTGTGCCGAACTCGGGGCGGCACATGGAGCAGCGCAGGCAGGAGCGAGGCTGCACGCGGCTAGCGCGTGCGAACGCGAGCAGGGCGCACGACGGCGCGAGCGGCGGCTGCCTCGGCTGGGCCAACAGCAGCCGTGGGCCGGCACGGCCCAAACAGAGGGAGATGGGCAATGGAATGGAAAAAGTATACCCAAGTTCCCTCAACTTGTCATCGAGTTACAAAATCGTCCCCTAACTACAAAACCACATATCTGGCGTCCCTTAACTAGTCAAAACCGGTCGCAATAGGTCCTTTGGTGGTTTTGACCCCGGTTTTGTCCTACGTGGTGGCTGAGTCAGCGTGGGGCCATATGTCAGGCTGAGTCATCTCTCTCCCCCTCCTCTCTAGTCTCTTCCTCGGTTCCTCCTCTCTCTCTCTCTCTCTATTTGGGTCTGTAGGCCGGTCGGAGGTGCGAGGCGGGAGAGGAGGGCGGTGCCGCGACGGCGGCCGGCGGCGGCCGCGGTGGGGAAGCACGGCGGCAGCCCGGTGGAGAGGAGGAGGAGGCTGGTCTGCTGGCGCCGGAGCTGTGCGGTTTGGTTTGGTTGGTTGGTGAGGGGATTCAGGGATTGGTTTGGTGTTTAGTACTGTACGTGCACGATGGCGACGTGGAGGAGCGTGCCGCGGAGGCCGACGGCGTTGGAGATGGCGGCCATGACGGCCGAGCCAGTCAGGAACCTCATCGCCATGGCGAACGTCGCCACCTTGTTCCGGCACGCGATGATCCGCAGTTGCAGCGCCATGAACAGCCCTGCGAGTGAAGAAACATGTTTGTGTTGGTAAGTTGCAAGAACTGTTTGTGAGGTAAGGTGAGGAGGAGAATGAACCGAGGCTGAACATGGCCATGCCATGGCCTGCGTCGGAGAGGATGGAGATGGATTTCAGGAGATTGATTTCCCATTGTGCTTATCGATGGCCTGCATTGCTCCATCGATTCTACAGTGAGGACGGCGCCGAGCATCGGGGAGGCGGCCGTGGGGAGGGTCGCGCAGGGGACCAAAGTCCTGGCCGAGGGCGGCCACGATAGAATATTCTGGTAGGTGTTCAGCGCGCCGTCCGATGAGCAGCTCCGCAGGTCCTACGCATGCTACCTCTCCACCTCCGCCGGCCCACGGCTATTCACGACTATTCCTCATCCGCCGGGCTGCCGCGGTGCTTCCCCACTGCGGCCGCCGCCGTCGCGGCGCCGCCATCCTCCTCTCCTGCCTTGCCCCGTCGATGCTCGCGCCGCCCGCGCCGTTCCCGCCTCGCTACCGCCTGCCACCTCCCCGAGCCCATCTTTGGCCGTCGCGGAACTCCGCTGGGCTGCCGCCGCCGCCGGCCGCCAGCCGCCGTCGCGGCGCCGCCCTCCTCTTCTCCCGCCTCGCCCCGCCGAGTCGCCGACTGGCCTAGAGAGAGAGAGGAGGAACCGAGGAAGAGAAGAGAGGGAGAGAGATGATTCAGCCTGACATGTGGGGCCCACATGGGTCCCACGCTGACTCAGCCGCCCCGTAGGACAAAACCAGGGTCAAAACCACCGAATGACATGTTGTGACCGGTTTTGACTAGTTAAAGGATGCTACGTATTTGGTTTTACGGTTAGATGACGATTTCGTAACTCGATGACAAGTTGAGGGACCTTCGGTGTACTTTTTCCTAATGGAATTGAAAGGAAAAGGTGATGGGCTGGGTTAAGGTAGATTTCAGCACAGGGAGAGATAGTGATCCATTTGAATATTTCAAGAAATTTCTGAATAGATCTTTGGTAGGATATTTTTTTAATAGGAATCGATGAGATCGGGGATTTTAGAATATTTGCACGATGGCTCCGGTTTAACTTAAAATAAACACAAGCTCCTCCGATGGTTTTGGGAATTTTTCTCTGGGATATCTCGGATTTGGTTTGGAGAAGGAAAACTAAACAAAGTTATGTGGGAGTCGGAAACTGAGAGGAAACAAAAGGAATATAAGGATTGGGAGGCTCCAATTCGAAAGAACAAAGAACAATTACTTTAAAGATTTTCGTAAAAATTTTACCCTGAAAAATCTAGTATGTTACATTTGTGAGATAGATGTCCGGGCTTGATTCTGTGGATACAAGGGCTAGTAGTAGCCAACCAAGGCAATTGCGAAAGAACCAGAAGAAAACCGCACAGAGGAAGAAAAATGTACAGTAAGAAGAAAATCTAGGTTTGTCTTTCTTCAGTGTGTTTTTTAACTGACTTTACTTCCAAACTGTACTGACTTACTTTTTGGCAGATGTAACTTCAAGCGATGATGAATATATAGCAAGTGATGAAGAGGAAGCAGAATATACTGATGGAGATGATGAAGAAGATGTAGTAGAAGAGGATGATGATGATGATGCACAGGAAGAGGATGATGATGACGATGCACGGGAAGATGAAGTGAAGTGTTAGAAGTAAGTTTCTGTTAAAATTTCTCTGAGAGGCTACTATGGAATGCATGATGCTGTGTAACTAGGGAATGTAAATTCAACTTTAGGTGGAAGTAACTTGCATGTTTCTAGAAAGTAACTTACTGAAGTATTATAAGTAAGTTTCTGTTAAAATTTCTCTGAGAGCCTACTATGGAAAGCATCATGCTGTGTCACTAGGGAATGTAAATTCAACTTTATGTGGAAGTAACTTGCATGTTCCTAGGAAGTAATTTACTGAAGTGTTAGAAGTAAGTTTATGTTAAAATTGCTCTCAGATTTTGAAACAACAGTACTCATGCCTTTTCTCCAATTTTTTTCCCAGCAACACATACAAAGGAAATTTGGGGGTACGAAGGAAGACAGAAATCAAGATGGAATGCAGAAATCAACACTACAACTCATTGCTTACAAAATTACAGCACAGATTCATAGAATATGTTTCTCAAAGAAGACAGAAAAGATCTAAAAGTTTCTAGGTTAGTCTATGATTTTTTTGGACGGATCTCAAAAAACAGAAGATGAACTTCATGTGTACTTGTGATATTTTTTTTGGATCTACTCTACTTTCTTCTCCTCCTCCGAGATGATGGTTTTCCTCTTCCCCCTCTTCGTGCTTTTTTCATTTTTTTCTGCCATGGCTACGTGGGGATTGACGCCGCCGGCTGTCCGGATTTGATGGGTTGGAGGGGGGAGGGAGGCGCGCAACGCTCTGTCCTAGCCGGACCCACGCCAGCTATACCATGCAAAGCGAGAGCCATGCGTTGCATTGCGCGCGCGCGCTTTCTTTTTTTGGCGAGGGCGCGCGCGGGGACCGGGTTGACGCGGTTTCTTTTTTTTGGCAGGGGCACGCGTTGCACGATACGTCTATCGTGAGACCAGTCTCGATCTAGTCGCATCCATCTTATAAAGTGAGCTGCAAAAGGTCCTTTCCTATTGAGCTTTTGATGAAATAATGGCTGTTAGTACGTCGTGGGCTTTTGCTGGCTTCTAGTACTTGGGCTTCCTTTTATGGTTTTTGATAAGTGATAGCTAGTGGGCTGCTCAATTTCGGGGGCCCACGGGTGACCCGCAGATGAATATCACACCCCGTCCCCGCCCCCGCCTAAATTCAGGGCCCCGCCCGCATGACCCGTGGGTGGAAATTTTGGCCAGCCCCCGGCCCCGTAGGGGCGGAGACCTACTGGGGGCCTGCCCCCAACGGGGAAATTGCCATCTCTAGCTGTCGACGAGTACACTGTTAAATCCTGAAAATTTCGCTCTTATGGGGAGTCGAACCCAGGACCTCAGGTGCTACTGAGACTTTTCTAACCCCTAGCCTACTGGCCATTTCACAAATTCCAATATAGTTGCTTGTGCCGTCACATAACTGTATACTAGCATGTGGCAACTTAAATGTGTATGCACGTAGGCATGACATAAACAACGAAAGAGACCTGGTGGCATGTGCTCGTGGGCTGAGGAAGGAGAGTAACTGCTAAATGCAGATTTGTAGGTACCCAACAAATAAATCGGAAAGAAATTTTCATGCAAGTAAAGAAGAACCCAGATTTGTATGCAAGTAAATCATACTGGAACTTCATCCAAAATTCATAAAAATGGTGTGATCGCAAGTTAAAGATGTGGATTATTTAGGTTCTGTTGTGGCATGGCGATGAATTTTACATTAGTCACTAGGAGCTATTTAAATTACGGATGGGCCGTTTTCACGTCCACACGCAAAAATTGGCCTTCCATTTTCGCGTGCGGTCGATTTTCACGTGTGGGCCTCTTAAAGGCCTGCCTACAAGTCTATCATTCCTCCTCTTTTCCCTCCTTGTTGACGGTCGTTAGCTATCAATTTCGATCGTCAGTATTACCAAAATAAAGGAGAACTAGTTATGCTTGCAATGCATATTTGTGTTAGAATAATAATATTCCACTAGTATTTGGTTCACTAACCTTTTGCAGAGAATAAGTATAAAGTGGAGGAGAATTGACATCAAATCAGACGATAAATCAATCGGACGGTGTCGAGAATCAAACCTATACATGAATGGGCCAAGAACTCAGAAATGACACGACGAATTGGGCCAAAATTCACAAGTCTACGAAGAAGGGCACGAGAGGAGGCCACCAGCCGAAATCTGGGCTAGTTGGGCCGGCCCCAGGTTCGGCCTCCTCAACGCCGTTTGTTCCAGGTCTTTGTCTGGACGGTGTAGATCAGCCCGCAATGACGGTTGGAGGGTATTTCCGACCATTCCAACCATCACAACCGTCATTAGGAGGCTATTAAAGGAGCTCTCATCCTCACTTCACTCACACACTCCAAGCAAAGCTCTCTCATATTCTCTCAAGTTTAATTTAGTGTTCTTAAGCTAGTGGAGTAGGAATAGAATAGAAATCGGAGTCCGGAAGCCTTCAGAAGAGTTCGGGTATGGCTCTAGTAACTTTCCTTTCCTCTTTTGTAAGCTTTATACTTTTATTAGAATACTTTTATTTATACATTTATGGTATTGAAATACTTTCCGAGTATATGAACGCCAACTTTACACTATGTTCATGTTATACTGATTATACTGCTAGCTTATCTGGGAGATGCATCAGTACGGGTATAATGTTTGCTTATGCAATTACTCTATGTCATGACGATGATATTAGAGTAGTATCTGGTAGTTTAGGCGTGGTGTCTAGATTACGGGATATCATTATTTGGGGTTATATGCTGCGGATGAGAGGTGGGCCGCTGATGGTGACGGCTCAGTACGAGTATTCCTCCGCATGTGTATATAGTCCTAAGTTAATTTCCTGAGGAGGGTACTCCTCCGTATTTAGCGCCGGTTGTATGGTCATGACAGTCTATCATAAGGAACTCGGCAGTCAGGGGTGGCTTCTCGAAGTACTAGGAGGGCATTGGATAGAGGGTATTGGCTAGTTAATCATATAACTAGAATGTATGTATACTATGTATATTAGAAGTATATGAATAGATTCTCTTTCTATTTTCTTTCCACTTACCTTAGATATTTTAGCATGAGAATGAGTAGCTCCCTACTTGTGTGTCACTCTACCCTTTGATTTATCTTAACCCCTACTTAGACTATGATTATTACAAGTAACATATAAATTATTAGTACGGTTCTCTCTACTATGATCTTCCCACAGGATTAAATAAATACGATACCCTTGGAATATTTTCGGGTGAAATGCTACAATGGTATATCCGTGCGCTTGCAGATGAACTCTGTAACCATAATATACCAGGAGTATTTCTGCGCCATTGCTGGGAATTATATTTCTAGTAATGTTGTTAGGAAATACCAACACTCCTCAACACTTCAAAATTTTATCCTTATCCACCCATCCTCATCCTTATCCTCTCTATTCTCTCTCACTCTCTCGCCTCTCTCTCACTCCCGCACTCTGTCTCCTCTCTCTCACTCTCTCACTCTCCTCTCTGGTCCCGGCCGGCGGCACCGCGCAGCTCAGCGGCGGGTGCGGCCGTCGGCAATGCGTGGCTCGGCGGTGGGCTCGGCGGCATGCACGTGGCGGCGGGCGACCGGGAGCGGCGGGCTCGCAGCAGCGTGCGCGCGGCGGCGGACAACTGCTCCCCGCCCTGATCCAGCGAAGGCGGTTACCCCCGCCAGGATCTGGCAGCGGCGGCCGTCCACCACCCGGATCACGCGGCGGTGGCGGCGGGCGGACGGGCTCGGATGGTGGGGAGGCAACGGATCCAGCTACCGCGACGACAATGACGGAGACCGTGATGGCGACAACGACGGCGACCACGAGGAGAGGAGGGCAGCGGCGACAGCTTTAGGGTTAGGGTTTTGTTTTTTTGGATTTTATTTTTTTTCTGTTTTTAATTTTTGCGGTGCGGGTGCGCTATCCGCATGCAAAAATACCAATTTTTACAGACACTTTGTTACAGACGGTTGGAAGATCCACACGCGAAAATCACTTTCGACCACACGGAAAAATCATTATTGTACTAGTGAGTGTTACTTGTATGAGAATGGCTTTGGTGGTTGCCTTTTTTATAGTTCAATTGATATAGACTTTTTTTTTTAAAAAAAAAGAAAGTGCACGAGTCTATTAACTTTTGAATACGGCATTTGATCATTTTTCTTTTTTCAAAAAAAGGTGTAAATATGAAAAAACATTAGCAATGATTAAAAATTTTTAATAATAAAGAAAAGTAAAATAATAAATAATACTTACATAATTTATATTTTTTATTAAGATGGATAATCGAATGTTACTTTCAAAAGGCCATACCGTTGTTTATTGATGGAGGTAGACAGGTAGTACGATTTTGCGTATTCTTGATGTATATATGCTAGTTTGTGCCCACATTAATTACAAGCAAATTATAAAATATCATGAGAAACAAATTCCCATATGAGAACATTTATAGTTGCCCATGCCCTCACATAATTGGGTACATATAGTAGTCAACTACTTCGTCCATCCGAGAAAAAAAACATAGAATTAAATTTGACTTAATCTAATATAATGAATCTCGTTAAAAGATTGTTCATATTCTAATAATAAATGTGGATAAGAGATTGTATATCATATTCAATTTTAGATTTATTTTTTTATGGAGCAGAGGGAGTAGTATATTAATTTAAGTGTACTTAAGTTAATTATTTGTAATCATTAAATCTTTTTTCTTCATTGTTTGTATGATGACTGTGGAGTGTGGATGTATTAATTGTTGTGAATGGATTATATGGTCAACACGTGGATTGCTTCGTATGGTCTTGACGTGGATTACTTCCAGTTGCTTGTGAATTGCATAATTAAATAAGCATGTCCATTTCTATATACCTAATTAAAAAATACGTAAGGATTTCGGGACTATTTTCGTCCGTCACGATTTTGGTTGAAGAGAAAACGGACTCTGAGATGAGATAGGAAACTCTAGGGTTAGCTTACTTAGGGTAGAACTCGATTCCGTGCTCAATACAATGCGGATTTGCTTCGATTATTGGAAAAATAGAAAGAGGAGGAGATAAGGATCAAACCCCTCAATCAATTTTGGATTATCTCCAAGCATGTGGCCGGATTTCACCGAGGCGGCGGCTTCCAACAGCGTCGGGAAGATATGGGAGTCCGGCTGGAGGTAGGAGACGACACTGTAGCGGGACCCACGTGACAATGAGAGAAGGATATGAGGACGACTATTAAACTTGTGGTTGCTTGATGGGCTTGATGCGTGCTTGTGGGCCGGAGGCGGAGGGGAAGTGAATGGAGGAAAGCGGGCCAGCCTAACCGCGGGCTGAGGAAAGAAGTGGGCTGAAAATGGCCCAGAGAGAAAGGAGGGTTTTTATTTAGATTTTTATTTAAAATAAATGCTGAAATAATATTTGTATTATAAAAATTAGCAAATGAGCTTTGAAAAATCCCAAAAAAAATCATATAGTGTATTTAATCATGGAGAATTTAATAAAAATTAAATCCATCCATATTATATTTGAGAATTTTATTTTGCACATTTACTTCACTGGTAAATTTAATTGAACTTAAGTATAAATTCTAGAAATAATTTATATATCCCTGAAATGAAAATCAGGGTGTGACAGTTCATCCCATTCTCAATTTGGATTAGGACGACACATACGGATGTCCATGTCCCTCACATGGATTGCGCATCATTCAAATTTCTGCTGTCGTTGCTTACCAAAGTAGAGATCAATGAGATTAATTCAATGAAAATGACTTGATGAAAATGCGTTCTCAAGATTTGTGAATTTAATTATGTCATCTGTTTTTAGAGAGGATGTGCAACTGCAACACAACACTACATGCAACTCCAATCGTTCGTCCGGGTGTTTCCGATTTGACATCCGTCTGTCAACTGTTGTTCCCATCTGTGGTGGTCACCAGGGTTTCATTTACCGCGGTAAACCGCGCGGTTACCGCGCTTACCGCGGGGGTACGGTAAGGGGTAAACCGCGGTAACCGCGTCAAATTCAAATAAATTTGAAAAATAATTTGAATTTTTGATAAATTTTGTACGGTTTATCGCGGTTTGTCACGGTTACCGCGGTTACCGTGCGGTAACCGTGCTTACCGCCGGGGCGCGGTAACCGCGGCCCCGGCGGTAAATGAAACCCTGGTGGTCACACGACCAAAATGAGCCAGTCCCAACGTCCCAACCATGACTGCTTGGTCAAGCCACTCAAAAGCCAGATAGTACAGTGATGTTAGACCTATCAAATAGCTAGGTCAGTCTAGAATTCACTTTGATTTTCATGGGTCTTTCTTTTCTTCAACATCCTATATATATGTGTAATTGTGATTTCATATGTAGCGGGGATATAGTTTCTTTATATAAAGAAGATGGTGAATTTGCATTTTAATCAATTGCATAATATAAACTATCTCAACTTTTTCTTTATTGTATTTTCTTCCCGTTGCAACGCATGGGCATTTTTTCTAGTAGTATACTGAAAAGTCCGTTTTCGTTGTCAGCTAAAGCCATGAAACTTTCAGCCATATCAGTCTGTGGACCCAACCGCTAGGTAGAAATGGTAGTCTTTTTTTTTAAAGGACTTACACAGTACAGTGTGAAGTTGAAATAGCATGATTATTCATACTTAGATAAAAATAAATAAAAATAATATAAAATCATAAAAGTGATCAAATTGTAGTTAAAATAAAATAAAATTATGCATAACAAAAAGATGCAATTATGTCGGTTTAGCGCTGTGCAACTTTAGGTAATAACATGAAAAATATAAATTTTCAGACACCTAAAATCTTACAAATACTTGTGTTATTCTACTTATGTCGATACTTACTTTTTGTTTCCATGACATGAATAGTTCTTGATTGGTTTTACCCAATTCCATAAGCCTATATTTTGTTTACAAGCCCCATATTGGGAGATTAGAATTGGACTTAGGGAAATTGATCCTGTTGTTTGGACTTAGGGAAATTGATCCTGTTGTTTGGAATTTTAAGTGGTCTGAATTATTATCCCAGTTCAAGTTAGATTTGCAAGGACAACTTAAAATATCTCTAATAATTCAGACCACCATCCTATTTTGGGACTACCATGGGATGATCCTACTACTCCGCATTGAGCTCCATCCAAACTAACCTAGAGGTCTCCAAGACATCATCTGGCAATGCCAAGTTCCATGAGTCCACCACCGTGATGGTCATTGCAGTTGATATGAGTTCCATGGAAGCTGGTATAAGAGAGGTCCTTTTTCTAGTGAGGTGTGTAGACGCCCATAGGAGCCTAGAGTAGGCTAGGGCTTCAGTTGTTTTCTTTTAAGGATGGGTACCCCAATCCTTAAGATGTCAGGAATAGGCTATAACCCATAAAAAAAAGGGAAATTAGTTTTGTGACACTGAAAGATCATGATTGAGTTTATAAATCTACCATAGTGTAGAACTGATTTTTAACACCAGATGTGAACCTTTTGAAATAACTAGTACTAAAGATGCATACAAAGTCAAAAAAAAAATTGTGTGCGATGTGGGATTCAAACTAAAGATCTCTCACCTCAACTCTCACGCACGTTACCATCTCACCTACTACACACATCTAACTTGGATAAAGATGCTTTCTTTGTGAATTAACCCTGAAGATATCTTTAATACCGGTTGATAACACCAATCGGTACTAAAAATATCTTTAGTCTAGGTTGGTGTTTTTAGTACTGGTTATTAACACCAACCGGGACTAAAGATCCTCCATCTTTAATCTTGGTTGGTGTTACTAACTGGTACTAAAGATGCATTTTTAGTACTCGGACTTTTAAAACCGGTATTAAAAATATCTTTAGTACCAGTTCTAAATCTAACTGAGATATTTATGTTTTGGGTACTACGATAAAAGATCAGTTCTGCACTAGTGATAGGTTTAGGGTATACTACTGAAAGTTTCCACACTTTAGATTTATGCCATTTGGTCACCTTCCATTACTTGTTTTTGGATATTTGATTTCTTTTGTGCCGAATAATCCAATATGAAATGTAAATGCGCATGGGCATGTCACAAACAGGGAAAGGGACCTGGTGGATTTTAAATATTTCAATGTATTCAATATTATACTCATTTTATCATATATTTTAAGTGGGATTCAGTGGTTAAAATGGATCTTAAAAACAATACATGGTTTGAAATATATCATCCAAGATTAAAAATATACAAGTACTATATAAGTTAGAAAGACTCACATTGGACTCTCAAGCCAAAAGCGTAGAGATAAAAAAATGCATGCATACGTGCACACGTGATGGCTTTAATAGGATGGCTTCGGCAGAGGTCGCGCCGTAAGACTAACCCGTGTGCACGCACGGATTAGATTTGAGGCACACGGATTAGATTTGAGGATACATTATACTTGAAGTATATACTACCAGTATGTTTTATCTAACGGTGTGTAAATTCATCTGATCTTCCTCCCAATTATTCTGCAGTATAAATTGAATAGGGTATATTTGTCTTTTTATCTTTTTGCGTGGGAGGGTAAATTTTGTATATTCGCGTTTCAGTCAGATCCGGTCGATACGCGCCCAGTCAAAGCCAATCCGCTGTGAATCGTCGCCAGCCACAATCGGCGCCACCACCTTCGAGAATCGATTCGATTTCCCTCCTCTATTCCTTCTCTCGTGTCTTTTCCGTCCACCCAAAACAAAACCCTAGTTCTTCCAAAAATCCCCAAATCCTCCATTGATGGATCGGGCCTGCGGGAGGCGGTGGGCAGGTGGAGTAGCAGAAGGGCGCCGGGGACACGAGATGTATTGAGAGAAGAAGCGTTAACACGCGGATGACGAGATCCAAAAAAAACAACCGACAGAAAATTAATCCCGATGGAAATATATCTCTATTTAAAATGACTAAACAACCCTTTTTAAATTCTTTTAACAAATACTAAATCTACCCTATCATATCCTGCAAGTATGCAGTACAATGTACTGTAAAAGTCGTCTTAGATTTTACGCCCAAGAGTCTGTCCTGAGAATTTTGTTTTCAAGCATCATGAGCATGCATTTATTATTATTTCCTTCTTCACCTGCAAGCACAAACACATGTTTTTCATGTGTCTGAATGTATTGCAAAGACAAGGAGTTGTAGTTACAGGAATAGTTGGACACATTGTTTTCTAGATTGGATCATACTTCATCTTAAACTTATCCCTGTCCTTTTGGACCGAAATCTTCCTCATATTCCCGATGCTGCGCAGAAATTATATAGCCACTTTAATAAGCTGTTGTCGGTGCTGTATCGTGAAATGCTCCGTCTTATCAATTTTTATTTCTCTATGGATATATAGCCACACTATGTTCCAACTTGCTCGCCATTTTGATTCCCAGTTCAGCAGGACATAAGTTGAATTGACAGGACAGACATTAATTATCAAATATTACAATTGGTTCAGATTAAATATTACTAGGCTTGGGGGGTGGGATATCATGTGTCGTAAAGATATAGTACACACTAGCGTGCTGTGTACTCGGTTAGAAGTATCGCGATATATATATATATATATATATATATATATATATATATATATATATATATATAAAAGTTAGAGGTAAGAGTCAAATATGAATTATAGAAATAAGATATAATCTAAAGAAATAATTCTAGAGATAAATTTACTCACTATCCCCTATGTACTCTTATATGTAGTGCATGAGAGGGTCAATATAATACAACAGAATACAACAATTAGCTAGATTTTCTATATGGTATCAGAGCCCTATAGACTAGCGTCGATCGATCCTCGATACGATCCATCCATCCTTCGCGCTACCCCGGAGAGATGAGATGAATCCGTAAGCTGTCCCTGGGGCAACGCATTAGCTAGCTAGCCTCTCCTATCATCTATAGATTAGATTATCCACAAACCACAGAACATTATATATGTTTCCAATAATTAGTATTAGATCAATTTATTTTTAGCTACATCGAACCCTACGATCTCCAGGAGCCAACGCGATAACGATTTTGTCGCAAGCCATCGCTCACCAACATCATCGTCGTCTACTTCAAGCAAAAGGCGAGGCCGTTGGCATACGCCGCCACCGTCCAAGCCGCCATGAAGCCTGGGCGGCGTGCGCACCGCACGATCAACAACAAGCAGCGACGGCAACATCATCCAATCAACTACGTGAATGTACATCTACTGATCTACTTCAAGACCAACGTCATCCATTGATCATCACCAAGTCTACGTCAAGGCATGTGCATGTCCATGTCTACGTGCATAATCATCAAAAGCCAATCTACAGCTGCGACGAATGTCTTCACTGAACTCCTGTACGTGGCTGCCAATGACGTGCGCCGTAACTGTGACACCAGATCGGGTCAGCCGCTGCATCGATAACCTGTACGACTACACGATCGTCTTCACCGATCATACATCACTAGTGGTCTTCATCAACTTACCGCTGTTGACTTGTCCACATAGATGGACACCTCGTGTCCTCTGATAGATATATCTACAATGTGCTTCTTCGACGACATCGAACACGTCCTCTACGACGGGAATGACTGCGTCACCGACAATGGCATCGACCACTCATCTACGACGACAATGACTGCATCAACTGAGCATCACTATTGTGATGACCGCTATACGTTACAGAAGGACCAACCAAAGTGGTAGCCTCATTGCCAATGATGTCCTCTGACATATGCATCCTCTGACATTTATAAGGTGCAAGATGCTAACAATTGCAGTTTTATCTTCACGCCATGGCGTAAATTTATTTTTCGCTTTCGGCTATAAGTGGCTACACCTACAACCACAACTACTTCATGATCGGATACATCGACAAATGTCTACAACAAAAATCATTGATGGAAACTCCAACCAAAGCGTTCATATCATTGCTATCGTCCATGACACTCCTGCTATGACTGCGGGACGGAATAGAGGAGAGTCATGGGACGACACAGAAGGGGACGCAGGCAGCAGGTGGAGGACCGTCCATTTCTGATACCATAGCTGTAAAGCACGCCGAATTTATATCATCCAATGTCAATTGTGACCACCACATAATTTTGGATGCGTGGGATCCATCCACGCATAAATAGCCTCTCAAATCTCAATGTGTCCATGTTCACAATTAGCACCATTCAATATAAATTCTGCAATGCCGAATAATAGGCAAAGGAGATATTGCTGGGACTCAGTGTGCCAGTCAACTTCAGCCTGAGACGTGCTCGTCAAACCACATAAAGGCGGTGACTAGATGTGTTACACATCCCAGGAGACTTGACTCAATTGCTTGAGCTCTACAACATCTCAATTGCTCAAAATTCTTACTCATGCTCAGCTAGCTTTAGGAAGATGCTAGCTTAATTTGCACTTTCATCAATGCTAAGTTATCAATTCACATACAAAAGGGATGACTTAGACATAAATAGATACAAGTAAATAAGTTACATATATAAAAGAGATGCAATCAATGATAGTGAATTGAAGAAGATGAAGAAATAGAAGATTTTAAATCCAGTCGCAATTGTTCGCTTTGCTCCCGTTACGATTGAGGAGGAATGTTAGAAGTATAGATACGTCGGTTAGAGATAAAATTCAAATACGAATTATAGAGATAAGATATATTAGAGATAGAATACTAGATAAAATAGAGTCCTAGAGATAAATCTACTCTTACTTGTATTATACTTCAAGTCTCTATCCCCTATGTACTCCTATATATACTTCATGAGAAGGTAGATGTAATACAACAGAATACAACAATTAGATTTTCTATATACTCTGGTTAGACTGTTGTTAAGGATGTGTAACTAAGGGGCAAAGGGGATATTTCCCCTCATGCCAACCTTTGTCCATACAGAGGAAATGGGAATGGTGAAAACTGAAAAAAGAAGTCAGCATTAATTGGCATGATTGAGCATGATAACTAGGTGATTCCCCACGCTTTGCTGCGGGAATTACTAAGCAATTCTCAATATTTTTTTTTGACAATCAAGTTAGGAGTTAAAAGGAGAAAAAATAATAATGAAACATCAGGGTTTATCAGTCAAGTGATACCATGCTTCAATGTGAAACATATTGATAAGTATATATTAAATATTGTAAAAGTGATAGATAGATTTGTTAAAATATCGTGCAAATGATATGAGGGGTGATGATTCAAGGTTTCAAACATGCTGCTACCCAGTCAAGTGAAATTTTGTCCATGCATGTTTGGTATTCACCTTAATATTGCTATGTTGTAGGAAGCAAACTTATTTAGCAAGCTATAAGTTTATTATACTATGCAACAGGTAGGAAATAATAAGAATACCTAGTGATCAGAGATCTTGACAGGTACCAGGAAGAAGTCATTGTCCACCTCCATAGTATCCTTTCCCCCAGCCACCACCTCTTTCCGCATCTTGGACAGGCGGGGATCGTATTTGTCCCCAATCTCAGTCTGCAGCACACCATCCTTGAACAGGTTCACACAAAGTAGCGAAAGAGAGAGATAATGCCAGAATAGATTGCTAGTGTTGCCCAGCAGAAAAAGGAAAGTCTGTAAATTCATTCTCATCTAAGATGAACAACAGAGGTATGTCCCCAATTCTGTGTATCTACAAAAATCAACGAAGAAATAATGAGGATAGTGAGCAGCATAACCGAATTAGCCAAGGAGGAAGATTTCCTCTTGTTGGCCAAACGAAAGAAAAAAAAGGGCACCAATTAACCTGCAGCAGTAGAGTGAGCGAGCTGGCAAGAGAGAGGAACTGATGATAGCAGCACGAGCAGCAGAAGCAAAGGCGCTGCTGCCCCGTCCGCATCCGCCGTCTTCTTCGCCGCCGCCCCTCGACCGCAGCCACCGCCCTCGTCTGTGTCCGCCGCCGCCCTCGACCGCTGCCGCCTCCCTCTTCCGCGTGGCCGCCGCCCTCGATCGACCGCCGCCGCCTCGTTTGCGACCTCCGCCGCCGCTGCCGCCCTCGTCCGCGTCCGCCGCCGCTGCCCTCGTCGCCACGCTCGTCCGCGACCGGCGCCGCCATCGCCGCCGTCACAGTCGCCATCGACAGAGTCCGTCGCCGCCGTAGTCGCTGCTGCTGTCGGGGGGAGGCGAATATGCGATGAGACCAGGGGATGCGAACAGTCGATGAGGTCGGGGGGAGGGGATACGGTGCAGGACAGCGGGGCATGCTACAAAACACAATGAGGACCACTGAAATGTAATCCAACAGCTGACAATTAAATTTGATGATGTGGCTTCACCAAATTCAAGCTTTAAATCTTAACTTTATAGAAAGAAGGGATTAACCTGACCGAGCAGGATGGGTTTCTGTTTTTGTGTGGTGCAATGTTCAGCTTGATGGCCTAATAGCTTTGTTAGCTTGATATCCTACCTTGAGAATACCAGTTTATCAATCGAATTGTTTTTTTCTCTGTAATGTTCCAAATAGCATTAAAATGACTGAAAAATTAATCGGGAATTTGGTTTGACGGTTAAACTATATATATATATATATATATATATATATATATATATATATATATATATATATATATATATATATATATATATATATATATATATATATATATTGGCATCGCCAGGTCACAAAATTAACAGGCTTGAATCATAATTTGGTAGACAATATACATCTTTGCCTTCATTTTATTATATGTTATTTAATTTAAATTGAGTTAGCAAATGATGGGCATACGTATTACTCAATCTCTTATGAGATACCTTAAGTATCCTCTTAAAAGGTTTTTGGCCTTCACAGAAGATGCAAGTCGTAGCACTCGAGGATACTCTTACTTGAATCAACATTAAAATAAAGGCGAACTAGCAATTGAATTTGTATGTGAAACACATCAGAAAATAGATTATTTGCACTGTGTAAATTATGGAACTAAAGAACTTTGTAAAATAAACTTCAAATTTTACACACACACACACAATAAACATATTGGAACTATTAAGAGCAGAATTAAGAGTGGTAACTGATTCTAATAACATTTTAATCTACCACCAGACGAGAGCAATTGAACTACCGCTAGGGTACAACTCCATCCGTTTTATATTATAAGACATTTGTTTTTGAGTAAATTACATTGCCGGTACACGATGTTGTTAGGTGGGTATAATCTAGTACAAGAAATTGTAAAATGCTCGTTTTAGTGCATGAACTTGTCTGATGCGTGCGGAGGAAGGCGAAAAGGACACTACATGACTAATCTTATTGATTTAGAGACTGATTAGGATACTATGTAAACATATATACGAGAATATTCCTATTAGACATACACATCTTCAATAAAAAATAGAACATGATATAGTGATAGTAAAAAAAGATTAAAAAATAGAATTAAGCAATGATATAAAGATTAAAAATATATGAAATTCATTATTTTCATGATGAAGGATAAAGTAGAGGCCAAATTTATAAATATTGCATGTCTTATGCATACTCACTACACGTATGCACGTCATATCCTACTTAATCAACATCAACATCGTAAAATTTACATTACCAAGTTATTTTGGTCCTTATTCGCATGAACTAGACAACTTCGTGTACTGAAACGGACATTTTATAAGTTTTTTACTAAATTGCACCCACCTAACAAGTTTGTGTACCATCATTGCAATTTACTCTTTGTTTTTTTAGTTTTTACGCAGTAGCATTTCAAACACAAAACAATTATTAATACAAATTCAAATGTTAGATTTAATGAAACTTTAATTTAGTGTTGTTGATATTGTTATTTTTTCTATAAATTTGATCAAACTAAAAGATGATTAGAAAAAAAAAATTCAAAGTGACTTATAGTATGACATGGAAGGAGTAATAGCATTCTAAAATGGCCAGAGCATTCACTATAAATTGAGGCATGGTGCAAGCTACTGCATCATATCAAGGACGTCGATCAGCACGTACGTACCCCTCGAACGAACGCTAGCCATGGCGGCATCCCTGGCTTGGTTGCTTGTTGCTATCGTCCTCGCCTCTCTCTACCTCGCCATGCACCACCGATCAGTAGCCGCCGCGCGCCGCCGCCGCCTTCCCCCGGGACCAACGCCGCTCCCGCTCGTCGGCAACCTCCTGTCCGTCTCGCGGAGCAGCCCCCACCGCTCGCTCGCGCGCCTCGCCGAGCGCTACGGCCAGCTCATGCGCGTCCGGCTCGGCGCCGTCGACTACGTCGTCGCCTCGTCGCCGGCCGCCGCGGGCGACATCCACCACCACAGCCACAACGCGCACCTCGTGTCCCGCCCGCTGTTCGACGCGTGGCGGGGCGCGGAGCACCACCGCAACTCCGTCATCGCCCTCCCGCCGCACGGCGAGTGGCGCGCGCAGCGGAGGCTCGCCACGGAGGAGGTCATGTCGCCCGGGAGGCTCGACGCGCTGGCGCCGCTGCGGCGGGAGAAGGTGCGGGAGCTGGTGCGCCGTGTCGCCGGGCGCGCGGCGCGCGGCGGCGAGCCCGTCGAGGTTGGGCGCGAGGCGTTCGAGGCGTTCCTGGGCATCCTGTCACGCACCGCGTTCTCCGCCTACCTCGTCGACCCCGACCTGAGGGACGCCGTCCAGGAGGCGACCAAGCTAGCCGCGACGCCCAACGTCTCCGACTTCTTCCCGGCGGTGGCGGCCGCCGACCTGCAGGGCCTGCGGCGCAGGATGGGGAAGCTAGTAGCGCGTGCCTATGGGATCATCGACGAGCTTCTTGCTCGGCGGAAGGGTGGCCGTGAAGCCGGCGAGCCGCGGAAGGATGACCTGCTGGACCTGGTGCTCGATAACCAAGACGAATGGAAGAAAGAAAACAATCCTGTGATTGACCGTAATAACATCAAAGGACTCATCGCGGTATGATTAATTTTTGAATCTTAAATTATTTCTCAATTCAATGGAAAGCGACGAGACGAGAATGTATGATAATGACATATATCCAATTAGTGTTTCGTTTTCGTTTGACATAAAACGGGTAGTAATTAATTATCTTTTCAATCTTGATCACAATCTGCATAATATTGATGAATTGGCTCTGATCAATACGTACACATCTCCCAGGATTTATTTGTCGCTGGAACTGACTCGGGCTCAACTGCAGTAGAGTGGGCAATTGCTGAATTACTGCAAAGTCCACAATCAATGCAGAAGGTGAAGAACGAGTTTAGGAGAGTTATGTGTACTAGAACAGAGATAGAGGAGTCTGACATTAGCCAGCTTCCTTACCTCCAAGCTGTTTTAAAAGAAACGCTCCGGCTCCACCCAAGTGTCCCAATGACGTACTACAAAGCAGAGGCTACAGTGGAAGTGCAAGGCTATACTATTCCCAAAGACACCAACATCATACTGAATATTTGGGCGATCCATCGCAAGCCTGACGTGTGGGCTGATCCTGACAGGTTTATGCCAGAGAGATTCATGGAGACGGACACCAATTTCTTCGGCAAGCACCCTGAGTTCATCCCGTTTGGTGGCGGACGGCGGATCTGCCTTGGTTTGCCATTGGCGTACAGGATGGTTCATATGGTTCTTGCGTCACTACTGTTTCACTTCGACTGGAAGCTTCCGGAAGGAGCCGAGAAAGATGGTGTGGATATGAGAGAGAAGTATGGGATGGTGCTTCACAAAGAGACACCACTCAAAGCCTTGGCTATTGAAACGTATAATCGCATGTAAACATGTACTCATTGTGATATACTTAAGTCTTGCCGCATCTAAATAAGTGATATATTGTACTCACTACCATAAAACCGCACGACTTCACTTTATTAATAATATTACCCACTCAAGTTTATTATTTACAACTGTACCCTCTCCATTTTGTATCATAAAACAGCTTTGACTTTTTCTAGATTAAATTTCTTAAGTTTGACCAAGTCTCTATCTTTTATATTATATACTTAAAAGTCCACTAAACTTCCTATTAATGCTCTCGAGTCGCAAAGTGGCATCTTATAAACGCTCTCGAGTCGCCAAGTGGCACTCTAATAAATAAGAGAAATTCGACCACTGATTTTCATTTAAATTGGTGGACCCATTATTTTAGATCGTTAGATCTATTTTGTAAAAAAACCATATCTGGGACCTCTTCTTCTATTTTGTAACAAAGTACGTACTTCCCTCCCGTTCCTTCTTCTTCTATATGTTCTTTTTTGTTTTCATGAGAAATTAATTAAAACCAAAATTATTTTTACAGGTGAATATGCCTCACAAATAGACCTTCACCTACTAGGTCTACCAGCTCTTACTCACTTTAAACATCCTACGAACACTTTTAAATCACTACGTGGTGCTATTAGATTAGAGAAAATACTATAAAATCTTAAAAAAGAATGAAGTATCCGACTATCAATTTCTACTTAAATTGATGGATACATTGTTTTAGACTGTTAGTTTTTATAAATAGAAAAATCCAAACCTCTCTCCTCTCCCTAACCCTGTGTGGCATTTAATTCCATTAAACATCTTATAAATGCTTCTAAGTTATTATATGACATTCTTAAATTAGAGAAAAGTCAAAAGTCTTAGAAATTTTGAAAAAAATAATCCAACCATCGGTTTTGATTTATATCTATGGAAACATCATTTTCAAATGATTTACACATTATTTTGGGTCATTAGATCTTGATTACATCCGTCCTACTCCTTTGCGGCATGCAATGTTAAAAAGTCCATTACACATTCTATAAACGCTCTTAAGATGTTACGTCACTCCCATAGATCAGATAAAATCCTAAAATTTTGACAAGAAAAAAAATATTCGATACATTATTTTAGGTGGTTAGATTAATCATTTAGAAAAAAATATCCCAAACCTCCCTCTCTCTCCTTGCCCATGTAGCGATGTGCACCATCCTTTTCTCTTTATTTTCTTTATTTCCTTGACAATTAAAATTAAAATTATCTGTATGGGAAAAAACAACACAAATGGACCTACATCTATTACTTATATACCATTAGACATATAACGACTTTCTACCAACTTAATTAATTTCTATTAACATGCATATGGGGGCTATGTACTTATACAAATTGACTTTGATACTCTTAAAGCAATCTTTTTTGGAGATAAATATGTTCTTAAGAAAGATGATCGTAGCATCCAAATTACACATATGATCTATGAAGTTACTAATAAATTAGAGAAAAACATTTAAGTGACATAATTTTTTAATCATAAATGTACTCATCTAGCATTATAGACAACAAGTTGAAAATAAAGGTGTGGTCGGTTGAACATCATACCGATAAGCATGTGGATTTTTTAAGCATAGGAATCTTAATAATGAAACCTTGAGGTGGCCTTAGAAATATATCAAGTCAATTCCATATAGGAATTAAAGACCATGTCCATTTTTTTAATTTTTTTTGGTAAAACTTGCTAACATTGTAAATCCCGAGTCCTGATGTAGAACAATCTAGAAACGTGTATTTGTTATAAGACACTTCAGTTTAGTGATAATTCACTAAAAATACTATGACCATGTCTTCAATATTTCGCGAGAGAAAATTAGCAAAGCATGCTCATTCAGCTAGTTTAAAAGAAATGTTACTTAGACCATCGTGAATGGCTTCATATCAACCAAATTTAATGTTACATTGGGTTAGCCAATGCCATATTTCCATATTTATTTACAGGTGAAGCGAACGTAACTCAATTTGTCATAGGTGATCATATTTACAGCTAATTAATTATTATTTCAGTGATATGTGACATACCCGTTGATAACGAGACATATATGGTTATTTTCGTGAATCTCAATACATACAAGTACTATCTTCAGAGGTATTCATAGAGTCGGGTGTGTATGTATGTGTTATAGGGATGAGTGTGCGAACATTTATATGAACATCTCTACTATGTTTTTAAAAAATATTTATTTATATGAAACTAAATGGTGTCCAAAGTCACCGGTAAATCCCTTAAAATTTATTTGCAGTGTTCACCCAAAATTGGAAATCAACGTGCTCTCAAGTACTACCAAGATATCCAAAGCTTTCCTCAAAACACAAAAAAGAAAGAAAAATGAAAAGAGAAAAGCAAATTCCCGTTGCAACGCTGGCGCCGCAGTCGGCGGTGCGTACGTGGGAGATCGGCAGCCAGAGTCCGTGCGGCCGCGCTGGCAAGCTTCCCTTCCTGGATTTCGTAACTCGAAAAAACGATTATCACTTTGGGAGTTGGCGACGATTAATTACTCTTGCTATAAAATATGCTTGTATTTTATTTTTCTTACCATTTCATCTCGGTGAATGTCTTGCTAGAGGATATAATTTCTAGAATTTCCTCTAGGTGTTTACGTAACTCACCTAATTTTTTTTTTATCTATCCAATTTCTAGGGAATCAAGATATCCTCTTCTTCCAGTATAAACAGTAGCCATTTGCTCTTCTAGTGGAAGAGGATTTACTTGTTTAAGCAATTCTAGTGATCATCAGCCCCTTGCGAATTGATTATGACTTGTTTCTACCGAGAGCAGAGGCGAATTATGCAAATACTTGTAACTCTGCGAATTTATTATATTAATAAGACAGCTTAATAATATAACAATAGGAAAATTTGTTGATGCTAGAAATTCCAACATTAATTGAAGAAAAAGAAAAAAAAGTCTATGTAGGAACACAATTTAGAAATAACAAAAATTCGGGATTAACAATAGGCAATATTGGAGGAAGAGTACATATAAGAATCATAAAATTCGGAAGAAAAAAAAATAAAACCCAAAATTAGAAGAAAAAATCAAAACAAGAGTTCAAGTAAAAATAAAATTTAAAAATAACTTAAATTCGGAATTAAAATAACAATATTGCAAGAAGAGTCCAACTAATAACCCCATACGAGATTAATTAAAATTTAGAATAAAAATAAAATAAAATAAAATCAGAAATTATAAAAAGAAAATAAGAGTCTAAGTACGAATACAATTTAAAAATAACTGAAATTCAGAATTAAAAAAAGTAATATTGATAAAAGAGTCAAGATAAGAACATAATACGAGATTAATTAAAATTCTAAATAAAAATAAAATAAAATCCAAACTAAGAAAAATAAAAAAGCGAGTTCAATTAGGAATACAATTTTGAAACAACTGAAATTGGAAATAAATAAAATAAATATTAAAAGAATACTCCATATATAATATAATACGAGATTAATTAAAATTGAAAATAAAAATAAAATAAAATACAAAATTAGAAAAACAAAAATTGGATTTCAACGAGGAATACAATTTATAAATAACTAAAATTTGTAATAGAAAATAAAGACTATTGAAAGAAGAGACCACCTAGAACAGATGACGAGATAAATTAAAATTCCAAATAAGAAATAAAATAAATTTTGAAAATAGAAAAATAATTATAAGAGTTCAAGTAGGAATATAATTTACAAATAAAAAATATTGGATGAAAAATATGGAATGTTCAAACAAAAATATTTTATGTAGAACACAGATGACATATGACAATAAAGATGGCAGAAGCAACGGGTCTATAATAGAGTGGTGATGGCTGATGGGGCATCTGAAAACTATTAACAAAACCCCAAATAAAATCCCAATGACGATTAAAAGGAGTGACGACAGACAAGTCGTTAAGCAACACGGTCATGGTTGTTTGTGGGACTTCTAAAAAGTAAAAATAAATAGACCTTAATTGTCACGGTTATGAATACCACATACATGATAGTAATCGACTAAGCTCGGTAGGACCCACCACATACCATATTTTATACGGAGACAAACCTCGTATATAGAAGGAGTTCCGGATAAGGAAGGACAAAAAAAAAGTTATATATGGAAACGATAAGGAGTACTCGGATCGTATCCATATAAACAGGATGTAGGGCTATTACATGTAAGATAAGAGGTCCGAACCTGTATAAAAATCTCTGTCTCCATCTCTTTTACCTCAATCTCGTATATACCTGGTACCGACGATCCCCATACCATCCAAATACACTAGTCGTGACTATCAAACGTCGATAGTGGCGCGCTAGGTAGGGGATTTTGGTGCTTCAAGGTTTCGACGAGATGGGTTTAACAGATGGATTCTCCAACAACAAGTTACTCGACGACTTCGGCTGTGGGGATATCTAACCCGACCGAAATATGTCCTCCGACGGATCAGAATCATCGTCATCCAATGACATCGTTGTTCTGCGACACAGATCGGGTATATCGTTCTAATTCTTAATTGTTAGATCAACTTCCCTTTATCTGTTGATTATGGGTTGATGTATTGATATCCTTGGCTTGCCTATTTTCATGAACCTCCTCCTGAGAGCCGAGCAGCCGTGCCGAACGGGGAGAAGGCAACCAAAGCAGAACCGACAACATGTGTGTCCAAGGAAAACATCGATGTCCTTGTGTCCGACCAGGAGACTGCGTCGCCTGAGCACAAACACATAGATGATGGCAGCACACGTAGGCATGCATTGATTGGCCTAATTAAATTCGGTATGATATACATACACGTCCTCGGGTAATTAGTGAGATTGATTTTTTAAATTAATCTACTAATTTTTATATATCCGCCATATATCTTCATAGATACGCATTATTTTATATAAAATTTTCCGTACCAATTTTTAGATCATACAATATTGTTAGATCTATGATTTATTATGTTTACCAAGAGCATATTTTTTATACAATATCTATCGTGCGAGTATTTCCGATGTTAGGCAGACTTCGGTCTAATACTGGGGGCTCGCTCTATTTTTTCCTGTATAAATCATGCTTATTTACGGTTTACATAATGTCTAATATTTAATCTGCCCGTTATATCCTGATAATACTAGAAGATTCACGCAGTTTTTTGAGTACACACCCGATATTCTCTGCTATATATCTTATCTTCTAGAAAATATTTTTAAGGAACAATTGAGCACTCGAGTAGGTTGTAGTCGAGTACACCCCATTATCGAGAACGCTCTCAACAAATGCAGAGTTGTCGCACCCAACCTACCAACAAAGACTGACGACTTATCTCATGTATAGCACCGGCCACGTCCGGACTATTGGAGAATATGTCATTAACGGATAATCCCTCGTGAACGACGTCGGCTTGATCACCCGACATGACTACGAATGGGCATCCGGATATGCTATAAGTTGGGTATGTGAGTCATAATGACCACATGAGATACACATGTAATCACCAACTCTAGCGCCCCTCCAAGTGATCGAGATACGCCTACACCTGGTTCTCGACCAGTAGATCGTAGCGATCTCTCACCACCTAAAAATTCATCTTCGGGTGATCGAGGTACGCTACACCTGGTTCTCGACCAGTAGATCGTGGCGATCTCTCACCACCTAAAAATTCATCTTGGGTGATCGAGGTACGCCTACATCTGGTTCACGACCAGTAGATCGTAGCAATCTCTCACCACCTAAAAGGTTATCTTCATGTGATCGAGGTACGCCTACACCTGGTTCTTGACCAGTAGATCGTAGCGATCTCTCACCACCTAAATATTCATCTTCGGGTGATCGAGATACGCCTACACCTGGTTCTCGACCAGTAGATCGTAGCGATCTCTCACCACCTAAAACTTCATCTTCGGGTGATCGAGATATGCCTACATCTGGTCCTCGACCAGTAGATCGTAGTGATCTCTTACCGCCTAAAATGTCATCTTCAGGTGATCGAGATACACCTACTCCTGGTACTCGACCAGTCGGTTACAGCAATCTCTCGACATCTAACGCGACAATCAACATTGTCGTGATAGCAACAACCAAGACCGACTAGATTGCCATTGTCACCAGGACGAAAATGTCTAGGACTAACGACAACAGGACGACAACGGACATGGTTAACTACATCACGACATCACACGACATCGACGAAACTCGAGATCCCCATACTTCTAGAGGGCCCGAGGATGAGGCCGTATGTCCAGGAACCGAACCTCCGACTACAATAATTCCTCATCGTCTTCGTCGTTGTCAGGAGGTAGTTCTCGCAAGTTGCGAGGGCGCCGTCCATCTATTACTCTGGATTCCCTTCAGGTGGTCGAGGTACGACTACGACTAGTCTTCGACCAGCAACGTAGCGGTCCTCGCACCACGACTTCTGATGGTCGAGGTACGACTACGACTGGTCTTCGACCAGCAACGTAGCGGTCCTCGCACCACGACTTCTGATGGTCGAGGTACGACTACGACTGGTCTTCTACCAGCAATGTAGCGGTCCTTGCACCACGACTTCTGATGGTCGAGGTACGACTACGACTAGTCTTTGATTGGCAACGTAGCAATCCTCGTACCACGACTTCTGATGGTCGAGGTACGACTACGTCTGTCTTCTACCAGCAACGTAGCGGTCCTCGCACCACGGCTTCTGATGGTCGAGGTACGACTACGACTGGTTTTCCACCAGCAGCGTAGCGGTCCTCGTACCATGACTTCCAAAGGTCGAGTTACGACTACGACTGGTCTTGGACCAGCAACGTAGCGGTCCTCGCACCACGACTTCTGATGGTCGAGGTACGACTACGACTAGTCTTCAACCAGCAACGTAGCGTCCTCGCACCTCTATTTGAAATGGTCGAGAGGTGCTCACTTTTGGTTATCAACCAGTAGGATGTAGTGATCTCTCGCACCTCAAACTGCAGTGGTTGAGTTACGACTATAACCGGTCTTCGATCAGCAGTGTAGCGATTCTCCCACTACCTCTGCGATTTGTTGAGTACAACTAAACACCTTGTGTTTTCCTAGTGTGGTGGTTGTCTCATCATCTACCTCAATTTCTGTAAGTGCTTATATGTGCGATATTTATCCGTTGATCCCTTACCACGATAACACCTACTCTTGAAATCGAACCTACTGACCCTTTATGCTGTTTCGACAAGCCTCCGAGAAACCTACGGGAATTTCGGCTGGGGACGCCTAGAGCAGATAAGGTCTTGTCGGATTCTGAGAGCCGAACGACCATGTAAGACATGGTCATGTAAGAGTGCTCAAAAGGTGTATTAACTAAGCTGTGTAATCGGAAATTGATTTTTCCAACTTCACGGCTGGGGGCTAGGTAAATCGCATTTTCAGCTAGGCAAGTTACGGGTCATCGAGCCTTCCCCTCCGAGAACAACCTTCTCCGAGGACAAGGCTAGGGGCTAGGAGGAGTACCAAACTCCGTTTGCTGAGAGCAACTCTAGCGAGAGTACTCTTTTATTGTCACACGCAGATTTAATTTATTTTCAATTTTTCCATACATATTATATCATGTTACCCTGGAGCGTTCGCTCAGGGGATATTTCTATTTAATATTCTATTTTGAGTATTTGATTTCAGGAAAATTCTATTCAACGCTGTCGAGGACTCCATGTCTCTACGGTCTTACACCGAGATCGACTAAACGAGTACGACAAATATTGACAAGAGAAGGCTTTGTCGCAGACTCTACGCCTACTCGATTACTCGAGAACGGTTGATGGGGCTCGACAAGGAATATGGAATGAAGCGATGGTGTACCCGCCGAGATGGAATTTCTTGACTTCAATTCAAATTCTCGATTACAGCAAGACAGGAGACTTAGTCGCATGCTCCGTATCTTCTCGGTCGACATCGGAGATTAACCTAGACAAACCTAATATAGTGCCTACAAAGGCCGATAAGAGGAATCTAGCGTTATTTCTGATCACACCGAGAACGGTCAAGCCAGCATGACAATAGTTGTTCTAAAGTCTTCGATCGAGAACCTCAACTAGTTCATTTGCATTGAAGTCGGGGGCTACTGTCACGGTTATGGATACCACATACCCAATAGTAATCGACTAAGCTCGATAGGGCCCACCACATACCATGTTTTATACGGAAACAAACCTCGTATATAGAAGGAGTTCCGGATAAGGAAGGACAAAAAGAGTTCTATATGGAAACGATAAGAACTACTCGGATCGTATCCATATTTATCTCCTTAGTTTTACTTGGACAAGAGGTCATATATGGGTATAAATACAAGCCCCCCTAGGAGGAGAGGGGACACAGCCAACAGAGCCACAAGCCACAATGGAAGCCAATACGCCGCCAAATATCGACATCAGAGATTAGCCTAGGCAAACCCCATCCGGCACCTGCGGGGGCCGGCAAGAGGGATCTGGCGCTAACTCTGATCTCGACGATTTCATATTCGGGGACGAAGACTACCTCGTCTCGACCACGAGTTGCTGTTCATACCGCCAAGTCGACGACGGGTAGATAGGTTATCTCAATTATTGTACTCTGTGGTTTTCTATATCAATCCCATATAAACAGGATGTATGGCTATTACCTGTCAGATAAGGGGCCCGAACCTGTATAAAAATCTCTGTCTCCATCTCTTTTACCTCAATCTTGCATATACCCTGGTACCGACAATCCCCATACCATCCAAATACCCTAGTCGTGACTATCAAACGTTGACAATAATGATAATCACGTTTGATTTTAAAATCTGAATGACAGTAAAGAGGGGAGGTAACGGACGAGCCGTAGAGGAGTATAGTGGTGAAGCCGCTAATTGTTTGGTGGGACTTCTAGAAAGTAGAAAAATTATCCCAAACGATAATTATGTTCAATTTTGAAAATCTCATTGGCAATAAAGAAAGGAGGCAGCGAACGGACTGTAGAAGAGTATAGTGGTAGCGTTTGACGAGACTTCTAGAAATTATAAAATAAAACCCAACGAGACAATAAACTCTAGAAACTACAATGTCCAATTTTTGAATGTTCGGGATTTCTAAAAAAATAAACCCAATGATTATTATGTTCGATTTTAAAATCTTAATAACAATAAATAAGGGAGACAGCGGGCGAGCCATAGAGAAATATAGTGGCGAAGCCGCTGACGGTTTGGCAAGACTTCTAGAAAGTAAAAATAATAAACCCAAATGATAGTTATATTTGATTTTTAAAATCCCAATCAAGAGGACGCAGTGAACGAGCCGAGGAGTATAGTAGCTGCGTATGACGAACTTCTAAAAATTATAAAAATGAAACCCAACGAGATAAACTCTAAAAATTATAGGTTCAAAGGAGAATAAATAAAAATAGTGGTAGATTGAGCAAGCAAATAAAGAAGGGGGATAGAAGTAAAAGGTATCAATTGTTGTGACTTTTAAAAACTGTAAAATTAGAAACATGGGAATGATAAAGTTTGGTCTTTCAAAGTCTTAAGACAACACGAGGTAGCTATTTAATAAATTTTAAGTAAAATCATATTGAAAAGTAGATAATTTTGGATCGGCGCCAGGGCCATCCAGCTAGTTGAGCTAATCCCAATTTTGTTTGCCTACAATCTACTTAATTTGGGAGTTGGGGCCCCGGAGAGCGGCTTCACCTGCTGTTCGGGAGTTGTAGTTGGGGCTACCGCACCTAGCTATTCCAGCCGCTTTCTCCGTCGTTGTCCATGCATGGTCACTGGCTCACCGCATGCCGGCGATCACAGAGGTGGAGACACCGGCTTCCTGTGGCATGGGGCGCTTCGTCGGCAATGCGGCCATGCCCCCATCATTAATTAAGGTAGCAGCAGCTATCTAAAGCGGCTGAACTTCCCTTTCTCAACTAGAATTTCTACCCATGCTCTTACTGTTTTGAACTGATTGCTACGATTTGGTACATCCGTACATGCAAATGGCATATCTGCCTCTGCGTCAACCCCATCCATGGACTATTTATTATGCATTGACTAAAAGATCATCGATTGCGTGAAAACGATGCAAATTAATCTTCCCCAGCTGCTACCATCACTTCATTTCTTAACGAGCACCACGATATAGTACTGCAGACAGACCATATATATGGCTCCATTAAAGGGCCGTATGCAAAAATATATTTTCGCATACGCGCCTCTTAAAGCTCCGCCTAGAAGACTAAATTACCTTCTCTTTTCTTTTATCTCCTCTCATATTTCTCTCATATCCTCTCATACTCCTCTCTCTCTCAAACTCCCCTCTCTCTCTCTCCCGGGAGAGAACTATTCTCCTCTCTCTCACTCGATTCCCCTCCCAGGCGGCTGTGACATCCCGACCCAATTAGGATGAAGCCTATGTGGCCCATGTGAGCTATGTGCGCATGTTTAGTACCACCTTGCTAGTTTATATCGCATCTTCCCTCCAACCATGTCACTCCCGGATTAACCCTTTTACACGAAGTGATGACGAAAGTATAAGTGGGGTGGTATTTGTAAGTGGGCCCACCCGTGGGTTGGGCTTGCTACGCGGTTCTGGGGAGGGCTGTTACAAAAGGTATCAGAGCCGACCCTCGCGGTTGCGTGTACGGGTCAGTGTGTGGGCATATGGCGCGCGCATGTGGGTTCAGTGTGAGGGCCATGGCATGCCATATGGCGCCGGCACTAGACGTACATATGTGCGCTAAGAGGGGGTGTGTTCCTGGACATCTGCCTATATGTCTGTTTTGCTACATGGGTAAGTTGGCCCAACGGGGACGTCGGGTCCTTTGAGATGGGGTGTATGTGACATCTCGGCCCAATTTTTGCCCATGTGAGCTGTGTGCGCATGTTTAGTTTCACCTTGCTAGTTTCGCACGAGTGGAACCAGCTTATATGGCATCTTCCCTCCAACCATGTCACTCCCGGATTAACCCTCTTACACGAAGCGAGGTCGAAAGTGTAAGTGGGTGGTATGTGTAAGTGGGCCCGCCCGTGGGTTGGGCTGGCTATACGGTTCTGGAGGGAGGGTTGTTACAGCGGCAGCAACCGGCCAGCGGGCACGTAGCAATGGTGATGAAAAATCCGCATGCAGCCGATGGTGCTAGATCTATGTTGGCATGAACTAAGTTGATGAACATAACGGCCTAGGAGATCTACTTAGCTCCAATGTAGGTTCAAAATATTGATGAGATATGGACATACCAGTCAGTTTAATCCTGCAACTGATAAGATGTATAAGTTGAAGAACAAAGATTAGCTAGCCAATGCCGATACCCACCGATGTCAATAGGGTTTTGAACAATTAACTATATGTCCAATGAAGATTCTAACAATTGAGTAAATAATACTATAAAGATAATCGGCTGATGATAATATAATAAAATAATAATATAATCCAATAGAAACCAATCGGTCAATAATTATATGATAGAATAATTATTTGATCCAGAGGTTAAGCATACATCGACTGGTGTTCCGATGGTATTAAATCCAAAAGATTAGATAATCATTGAAACCTTTGTTGCAATCGGCTAAAACCACCTTGTATGTACTTATAAGCCGATGCAACGTCCAGATAACTCATCGGCTGAAACCTCGATGAAACCATTATTGGCAATCAAGGACATGATAGTTTTTTTATTCTAAACACAACTTAGTAGGTCAAACCCAATTGATGCAGCACTAAGTATGAAAAGAAGCATAAAGTCTAAACAATCAAGTTTTTAACTGATTTTCAGGGTGGTGGTGTCGCGACCGGGAAAATTGCGTTTTCCCGAACGCTAGTGTATTAATCCCCGTCCCAGGAAAAGCCGGGGTACACCACACATACATGATATAAAAGACACATCTTTATTATATCGATAATATTTACATTATTACAAAGGCACTTAAGGCCTGATAAACAAAAATAAACAGCAGCGGACTAGCGGGCCTACGGCTCCATCTTCACAGGCGCTCAACTGGGGTATAAGCCAAGACTCCACCTAAGACATCTTCTCCAAAGCTTCTCTTACTGAAGAGGGGAAAGATTGAGCAAGAATGAGTACAACCACAGTACTCAGCAAGCCACACCGGAGATGCATAATTAATGCAATGAAGTACAAGGGGATAATAATATAGGGGTTAAGTTTTGCAGTAAACAGCATTTAAAAGTCACTTAGTTGCCCAAAGCCATTTTATAAAGACGATCCTAGAGCTACACAGTATTATTAATCAAGGCCGTGAACCCACACGAACCTGCCTTAACCCAAGGCCTACGATGATTCAGACCGAACTGGCAACCCGACCCTGGGTCCCAGCTCGTCCCAAGCCAACCCAGGCCAACCATTCCACATTTTAGTTGTTGAGCAAATTTTAAGAATTAAAACACTAACTTGGGTACATTGCTCGGCTTGCCCATAACCGAGGGCGCGGCTATTCGAATAGATTATACTCTGATCAGAGGTGTACATCTTTACCCACAAGACACATCTTCCTCACGTGTAACCACGTGCCACATACCATCACGGTATACGGACGGAAGACGTGACATAGTTCCCAACCCATCCTAGCCATAAACAAGAGTACCGACCCAACCCCACCTACGGCCGGAACCTCCGGGACAGGTAGGCAGGATTGAGCCCCTAGCAGCAGGACACCAGCCCTGTGCCATGACATCTCGACTACCGGGCCGCAGCTCGTGTAGCCTTCATTTGTCCTAAAGATGTCCATCGACCCCCGACTTCGTCCATCTCCATCCGTGTACTTTTGTTTATAACCAGACTGAGCCACAAACTAAGCCTTACCCACTAGACATGTGGAAGTACGGTAGTGCTTTGCAACAGAGGCCCGAGCTTAATCCTTATATTGGCCGGGGTGCTACTTCCCACAACTGGCATGCACCCAAACCCCACCGGAAAACAGGTTTTAGGGGTTTTGAAAGAGGAAGAGAGGGGTATGTCCAATTCCACCATAATCCAACAATTCCATAATGTCCAAATGATATGAGATTTCCCAAAGTCTAAAGTTATAAAACCACCTAATGTTGCCTAATTAACCAGCGAAGCATCTACCTAAGTTCATACTAGTGGAACCATAAATAGAGTGTCCACTAGTTGGGGTTTTGTTTATTCTAGGGTGAACAAGGTAATAATAACAATAGCAATAATAATGTCTTAACAAAGGTAAATAGGCATGGCTAAATAAAATAGTGATAACGCGGGAATTTAAATAAAGCGGTAATGCATTAATTTAAATCAAAATAATTTTATAAACTGGGATTCAATATGCTCAAGGATGATGTGACTTGCCTTGCTCCGAGAGAACGGCCTTCCGAACCTTCGGCGACGACCGCAAACCACGCTTCGGGAACCTCCGGAACGACAGAAGCTACGCGAAGCACACAAGCAAAGCTACAAGCCTATAAAGAAGCAATAACAACACATAAAAAGAAAGCACACAGTTCTTTAGGTTATATCAAACATTAAGAGACTTGAACGGGTCGATTCGGAGCTCGTATGACCAAGATATGATCATCCGAAGTTTAATGCTGTTATATGGAGATTTGCGGATTATTATGATTAAGCTTTGCAACTATAAAACATGTGTAAGCGCTAGCCTAGAAAAGACAGGAAGGCTGCGCTGTTGACATGCGGACCCCACATGTCAACCTAAAGGACCGCGGTAGACCGAGTACACCGAGACGGTCCACGGGTCGACGGAAGCGGACCCCGTGTGTCAACTGAGGCGAGTGGCCGACAAACGGACTCCACTAGACACCGCGCGGGCTGCACACGTGGAAACCACGTGGCTCCCGAGCGTGCACACTAACACGGTCACCACACGCACAAGCGAACGACTACCGACACCGGTACATGGGTACCGGGGTCGACAACCGCACAACGGGCACGGGCGACACCGAAAGGACGAGGACGGGGCAGCGAGAGGAGAGATCCTTACCACCACGCGACGAGGCGTGGGAAAGACAACGACGAACGGGCGCGGCGGAGGCGGCCGGGAACTACGGAGACGAACGGCGAGGGGACGGCTTCGGCGGCGATCCTTGGACGAAGGCGAGACGCGGCTGGCACGAGGCTTGACGACGCGGAGCCGAGGACGAAGACGACGACGGGGCTGCAGCGGCACACTTGACGAACGCGGACGACGGACGAGAACGGCTCGACGGAGGGACGAACGCCACGACGATGAGGACGACGAGAGGACGACGACGACGACGACGACCGGGGCCGGCGAGGAGACGACGAGGGCAGCCGGCGGCAGCTGCACGGAGACGGGGACGACGTGGAGCGCGCCGCTGCGAATCCGACGATGGAGGCGGCACCGCGAGACGACGAGCCGGCGAGGATGAACGGGGCGGCCGAAAGGACGTCGGCGACGACGAGGGTGGAGGCCGGCACGGGCGACGGCGTTCCGGCAAAACAGAGGAGCAGCTGGAGGTGAGGACAACGCTGCGACGTCGACGGAGGACATGGCGACGTCGATCGGCGTACCGGCGACGTACAGGAGCCGACCGGAGACCGGGAGGTACTGGACGCCGACGAGGAGGCCACTCCGGCGAGCTTCGGGCGAGGAGGAGGTGACGCCGGGGAAGGAGACGATGCCGCGGTGTCGAAGGAGGAGACGGCGGCGTCGATCGGCGCACCGGCGACGAATAGCAGCCGGCTGGAGGGAGTACAGTGGCACCAATGCCACTGGTTGCCGGCGGGGGCGCGCCTCCGGTGGTCTCCGCGCGAAACGGAGGCGACGCCGGTGGAGGGGAAGCAGCTGCGACGCTGCTGGCGGCGACGGCGCGACCGGACGACGCTCCGGCGAGGAGGGAGAGGCGGCTGGAGGCGGCCGGCGCGGAGGAAAGAGAAGGGCGACGGCGGGAACGTGCCTCCGGCGGTCACCGCGCGAAACGGAGGGCAGGCCGTGGGAGAGGAGGCGGCTGCGACGCTGGAGGAGGCGACGGCACGGCCGGACGGTGCGCGGGCGAGGTGGCACAGGCGGCTGGAGGCGGCCGGCGGCGTGGGAGAGAGAGCAGGGCGGCGGGGAGAGGTGGTGAGGCCACGGGAGAACGCGGGAGGGGGCTAAAACTGGAGAACGGATCGAGGGGGTTCCATTTTATAGCGGAGGGAAGCGAGCCGAGCACGGGAGAGGGCGGAACGGCGACGGGAATGGCGGCCGGCGGCCATGGAAAGCGGCCGGAGAAAACGCGGGCGTTCCCGGCGATTAGGGGCGCCATTCAAGGGGGAAATTGGGGGGAATTGAAGAGGAATCAATGGGGATTAAAACCCCCTAATCAATTTTGGAATTAGCCAAGTGAATCAAGCGGATTTGAGGGAGGAAATGGCTAGGGTTCACGGAGGAGAGAGGAGGAGGCCGGGCGGAAGGAAGGAGACGACCGGGCGGTGGGACCCACGCGCGGCGCGCGGTCAGCGCGCGGCAACGGCGCGCACGCGCGCGCACGTGCGTGGCACGGGCGGGAGGGCGCCGCTCGGGTTGGGCCCGAAGGCGGCCCAGGTGGGAGGGGGCGGGGAGGCTTGGGCCGAGAGGCGGCCCAGGAGGAGAGGAGGGAGAGACAGCCCGGGAGGGAGAGGGAGGAGGGAGTGGGCCGGGAGGGGAGGTGAGGCCCGGGAGAGGAGGGAAAGAGAGGGAGGAGAGGGAGACTTTGGCCGCGGGCCGGGAGAGAGAGAGGGAGGACTTTGGGCCAAACTTGTCCCAAAGGGAAAGAGAGGGTTATTTTTAGGTTTTTCTTTTTAATAAACTTTGATAATTGTTTTTGTTGCTTAATAATTATTTCCGGTGCTCTGAAAATTCAAGTAAAATTTGAGGGCTCCTTTTAGACCAAGGAGAATTTAACAAAAATTCTCCGGGCCACATTCGAATTTTTCTTGTACGTATTTTAGTGTTTGCCAATTTCTTTTCGAATTTTAATTAATTCTATTATTCCTTTTAGAAAATGAATTTTATTTCGGAATGAATTTATCAGGACGTGACAAATCCACCCCCCTTACAAGAATCTCGTCCCCGAGATTCGAGGAGGCTAGCAAGAAGATAGGTTGGGCGGTCTTCTCTTCTTGTCTGACTTCTTCCGCTCCGTCTTCTATAACAAACTTGCCTAACAAAACTTCTCCACTCTGGACTGCTTGGCTCGATCTCCTGTTGCAGATGGAATCTTCTCTTCACCCGACTTGTCCCTGGTTGAACCTTTAGCTGACTTCGACTGGGTTGCGGCACTTGAAGATGGTGCTTCAGTTCCAGAACTTCGCATAGTTCATATTTTTGGCGTCAACCTCATAGAAGTTACCCATTTCACGTTATGCGTCGAGATCAGCTCGTCATTACTAGGATACCATGCTTGTCATCATGAGAATATCAGGCTTGTCATTTACTTCTAAGTTGCCACAAACTGCCTCATATTAGCTTTCCTGGTCTCCGGGTGCTAGCTACTTCTGCTATTCGATGCGAGGGTCGATAATTTTCGCCCTTCAATTATGTTTCTCAACAGAGCCAACTTATCCCACTTGACATGCTTTGACGCCTTTCCAGATGACTTTACTGCTGGACTTGTTATTGTTTGATCGTTACCCTGCCAAATCTGAAGCTTCGCTGTTACATGTGATTTTAATCTGACCTCTGTAAACTATCTTCGAACATATCACTTGGTTCATAACTGGGAATAGCTCCCATGAACAAGCAACTCGGATTCACTTTCTTTACATTCAGTTTACTTCCCACTATTCTCTTCATGTTGTCCTCAGTTAGCATTCAACGTATTCCTTTACACCTTTGACCTTGATGTGTTCTTTCCCGATTTCTCTTATCAATCACCTTTCGACCTACTTCTTTGCCTGGTAATAAACATCTTTTTCGATATCTTCTATCAATCATCTTTTGACCTTTGTCAACTAAGTACTCTTCACTCCGAGAGTTGTGGATGCTTCTGGTGACGATGTGGTACTTGAGCCTGCTGCCTTTCAGAGAAACCTTCAAGTGGTTCGTCAAAAGCTAGACTGGCGGTTGTTGCCCTTGATCCAAAGAGGACACATCTGAAACTCTCAGTCCAAACAAAAGTCTCTTTGGCTTTTTAATCCAACACAGTTTAATTGGTTTTCTTTTCCATCAACAGGTTGGTTATTAACTCGAGGTTAGAACATAGTTCCTCTGGAATGAGACCCTAGGTCTCCTTTGACAGTAAACAATTATACGCATGATCCCATATCAGCATCTTCCAAAATAATCCTCATAGAACTTGTTTTTATCACACATGTCTCCCTTATTACATGAATACAAGGCACTACCTTAAACAAAAAGGGAAGATGCTTAACATCGGTACATTGTTTCTACTATGGGTTAGGACTAACATGAGGCCTCACAGGTACGGCGTTTGCTCCAGTGACCACAAGGCGAGTGACTCGTCTTCTTCTTGCATAATGGCCGGAGTGATGGCGCAGGTTACGCTTCGGCTGTTGTCACGCCCGGAAATTCACTAGTAATTTCCGAACTTATTTGTGCATAAAATCCTCATCCAGGAATCAGCCGAGGTACACAAACTGACAATTTAATATACAGATTCATCAAATTAACTAAAACGATAAATACTTACTTATGAGGCACTTAGTCCTCACCAGGAAGAAAATTGCAGCGGAAAATAAAATCTAGCGAAGCTCCGGCTCCACTCCCACAGGCAGCTCAACTGGGGTATAAGCCAAACGTCTTCTCCTTCTGGATCCCTTTTTCTTCAACTGAGGTTGATTGATTATTGCAAGGTGAGCATATGACATACTCAGCAAGCCACACAGCAAATATGCAAGTGCACAAGGATACCAAAGGATGGCATAATATTGGCTCATTTGCAAAAGCAGCATTTAGCAAAACATTTAAGAGAAGTAAAACAGTGGAGTAATTAATCAGGAATTTTAATCAACACTGAACAGCACACCCATGCTGCACAGGCCCAACCATCCTGAATAACCATACCCGGCTGTACAGATCTAACTCCAAACCAGGAGTTAAGCAAATTATTACCAAGTATAACATCTATAACTATTGTGAGAGGTGTGAGACTAATCACGAAAAACATTGCTCAACCCGCCCATAACCGCGGGCACGGCTATTCGAATAGTTTTACTCTGACCAGAGGTGTACCACTGTACCCACAAGACACAGCCTCAACATCATGTCTACCATGCGTCGCGATACTGGAAAGTACCCGAATAGAGGCTGCGACAATACCCTCTGCATAACACAACTCACCACAGTGCACCATTCCTGGATCATAATCACCCCCTTATAAAACAAGGCATGGACTCCCCAGCGACCCCCGTGGGCTTATCTCCGCCACTTCTCAGTCTGGTGCTCCGCAATGAATCATGCTATACAAAAGGTAAAGCCGTTGCCCACGCTGGCTTGTGGTTGGCACGGTTAATGTTTCACAATAGTAGCTCGCGAACCGGTCCTTAATTGTCATGAGCACGACTCTCAAAACCATGTGCTCACAACCCACCATTATCAAGTTTTAGTTGGCAAGTAATTAATTAACCAATCACGATTGACCATCGTGAACTACCATTAAATATAACCATAAGTGATAGTGAAACATTAGTTATCCCAATTGTGTGCTAATGTTTCTAAGCATGGCTAAGCAATAATATCTAATATCTAGTTGAACCAATATATATAAAGCTCAACTAGTCCAATTATAATCACCCAAGGTATCAAGGAATAAAGTAATCAAGAACAAAAGGGCCATAACAAAGAATAGGTTAATTCCACCCAATGACATTCGAAAATAAATGCACAGTTGAAATAAATAGAGAATTTAAATATAGGATCAACATGCTCAAAGGAATTGTGTTTAGGATCTGTGTGACTTGCCTTGCAATAATCGGTCTTCAATTAATCTTCTTGATCACTTCCGACGCACTCACGAACCTTCGCAACGACGGAAACGACAAGCTATCACGCAAAACGAGGAAAAAGACTAATAAAAACCAAATAAACAATACATAAAAAGTAAACAAACATGTAGATCATATTTTTAGATGAATTATGAGACTTGAACGGCCTCATTCTGACTTCAAATGAATTTATTATGAATTTTACAAGATTAAATCTAATTAAAGCCCATTTAAAAAGAATTAAATAAATTTAATTCAATTTATGGATAATTTTAATATGTAGATCTTTATTTTATACAACTTTTGCAACTTGAACCACATTAAACTGAGTTCAAATGAATTAGTTATGAATTTTTAAAGATTAAATCGGATTAAAACACTTTTATGGATTTTAATTGAATTATGACGCAATAATGAATTATTTTTGAAAAGGAAAAGAAGGATTATTGCGTCAGCGGCTAGGGTTTGCGGTGGACCGGGTGCACGGCGGCGGTTCACGGGAACGAACGGCCGAGATCAACCCTATCCAAAACGGACAGCCGAGATCGATCGGTCCACGACCGGCTCACGGGAGACGGGGACGATGACGTCAGCGGTGACGTTACCACCGGCGGCGGCGGCTCGGACGGCTCGGGCGCGCATGCTCGCCGGCGAACGGTGGCACTTCGGCACGAACGGAGGACACCAACGGGTAGAGCGCAACGCGGCGAACTCACCGGTGACCAAAGAAGCGGCGGAAGAGCAACGGACGGCACCGGCGGCGAGGAGGAAGCGGCGGCAAACTTCGGGTCGACGACGGCGACGGTGGTCCGGCGATCTTCGGCGACGGCGAAGGGGCGGACGAGGACGGCGACGCGATGGCGACCACGACGGCGGTCTTCCCGAGCGACGGCGACGTCTGGAACGGCGGCGAAGGACGACTGGAGCGACGGCGACGACGGCGGCACGAAGCGGCACGGCGCTAGGGCGCTACGGTCGACGAGAGGCGAAGGCAAGGGAGGCGACGGGTAGAGGAGAGCTCGGGGGTCCTTTTAAAGGGGCTAGGAGGCAGCGACGGAGGCCCACGGCGACCGGCGGCGAGAAGGAAAGATCGGGTTGGAGGGAGAAAAGTCGATCCGAATCGAACTCGAATCCACGGATTTCCAAACCGAAAAAGACGATGATTCCAAAAGAGAAAAGGAAGAGGAGATCTCAAGGATCATTTGCCCTCAAACGATTCGGCCGGAGAAGGAAAGACGCGGCCGAATTTGGAAGGAGACGGCGGCGGCTTGCGTTAGGGTTTCGGGCGGCGGCGGCGGCGCGAGGAGGAAGACAGGCCTGACAGACGGGCCCCACCTGTCAGCGGCTGAGAGAGAGAGGAGAGCGGCGGCTCGGCGGACTGGGCCGAACTGGGCCGAGGGAAAGAGAGAGAGAGGGTTTTGGGCCGGCTTTCGGCCCAAAGCCAAAAGAAGACTTTTAAAACCTTTTTCAATTTAAATTATTCATGAAATGCAATTCCATTTATTAAAAATACTTCCTTAGCTCAAATAAATCCCAGAAAAATCTAGGAATTATAGAATTAAGCAAAGTATTTAATGAAATTTTATCTAGCCCAATTTTATATTGAGATTTAACAAATTAAAATTAGATCTTCTCTTCTAGGCTTTTAAAATCATTTCTAATAATTCCTTTTAAACAACAATTTATAATTTAAGGATTTTTAAACAAGAAAAGCTCTTAACAATTATAATTAGATCATTAATGATCAAATAATTACTGAACTGTTCTTTGTATCATTTAGGAATTGAGCTCTGAAAAATCCGAGAAAATTTCAGAGAGTTGAATTAATCATGGAGAATTTAATAAAAATTAAATCCATCCATGCTTTATATTTAAGAAATTTTATTTCCCACATTTAACTTCACTTGTAAATTAAAGATCATTTAATATAAATTCTATTAATAATTTATTAAATAATTTATAAATCCTGAAACGAAAATCAGGATGTGACAGCTGTGGACAATCTCTAGAGAAATGACCTGGTTCTTTGCAGTTGTAACAAATCAACGTCTTCTTTACTGAGCTGTCCATCTGGGGACGATCATTTTGACTTGGAGTTGGAATTGGTGGTTGGAAATCCTTGCTAACATTGGCATCAGTGGTACCATAGTTGCTATCACCATTGGAGTCTTTCTCAGTGTCAAAATTGCTAAGGTTGTCATTCTGGGTTCCAACATTGATACTATCGTTGACATCTTGGTGAATGCTACTGACATCGCACGCTTTATTCGAGTGGTCACTAATGGGGCAAGAACCATGGTTGTTGGTGGTATCATCATCATTAGTATTGCTAGTGTTGTTGTCTGTATTGCGTTCATCTTCTTGGGGCAGGAACTCTTGATGCACAACAGAAGATCCGGTGATCTGAAGTGGCTCAGTGCGCTGTCTTTGGTTACCACCTGAAAATACTGGGATGTTGACAATCCTTCTCTTGCAGTTCGTCATCCGATTATGCTCACTTTCAAGTTGCATGGCTTTGTCCACAAGTTTCTCAAAATCTTCATAATCCTCTAGGAGTAGTTGCACTGCAAGCTCATCTTTTAACCCCTGGAGAAACTTCTCTTGTTTGTCTTCATCCGTTTCCACATCTTCTGGTGCATAGTGAGCCAAACGATAGAACTCGTGCAGGTACTCTGTGACGGTCAAATCTCCTTGCTTCAGGTAGCGAAACTCTCGTTTTCTTAGTGTGATCATTCCTGCGGGAACATGTGATCTCTTGAATACAGATGAAAACTCGTTCCAGGTGATGGTATGTCCTTCTGGCCGTGATGCTTCGTAGCTATCCCACCACTCTGAAGCCGGTCCAACCAACTGATGAGTTGCGAAGCCAACCCGCTCCTGGTCGGTGCACTGAATCAACCCTAGCTTCTTCTCGACTGTGCGCAACCAATCACTGGCTTCCATAGGATCGACGGCAATGGCAAAGGTTGGAGGCTCAGTTTTGAGAAATTCTGATAACTTGCACTGTTGCTGGACTGTAGGTACTTGAACGTTGGTTGCCCCTGCTGGGTTGTTCCAATTCTGTAATAGTTGAAAGGCTGTTGCCAACATGTTGGTTTGGTTAACCACAATTTGGATTAGCTCTGGTGAGGTTTCGTTGATGCTTTTCTCATTCCCATTGGCTTGGGTTCTTGAGTCATCGGATCCATCATTCCCATAGCCTTTGTTACCAGTGTTATCTATCTGTCACAAGGTAGAGGTTGAGAGGGGAAGCATACAAGGAAAGAATCGACCAGAACTAGGGACAAGACCTTAAAGGAACTAACTCTTTTTGTTGATGTGTTGTTTGTTTTGCTTATTCTGCAGGTTGATTAAGCAAACAACCTAGCATGGTTACATCACAACCCACCGATGCAAACCACGCGCTACACACACAAGCAAGGAACACACGACTAACAACACTACCCTATAGGGTGGCTTAGGTTCTGCGACGGGTTCCCAAGATCTTCACTCCTTCACAGCTGGCTTCACTACTTCCTTCGCTTCGCTAGCGGATCCTGCAGTCTTCCGGAGCTTCGGCAAACAACTGACGACATCTTCTTCTTCGCAAAGCTGACCATCTAGTACTAGTTGAAATTTGAAGAAGGAAGAAAAGGGTAAACCTTTTGCAAATAGCATTAGGGGAAGGAGAAAAAGAGGAATTTTCGCAAATAGTTTTATTTATAAAATATGTCCTTAGGTTTTATCCACTTGGCTTATCCTACAGTCGAGATGGCTCTGATACCAGCTTGTCGCGACCGGGAAAATTGCCTTTTCCCGAACGCTAGTGTATTAATCCCCGTCCCAGGAAAAGCCGGGGTACACCACACATACATGATATAAAAGACACATCTTTATTATATCGATAATATTTACATTATTACAAAGGCACTTAAGGCCTGATAAACAAAAATAAACAGCAGCGGACTAGCGGGCCTACGGCTCCATCTTCACAGGCGCTCAACTGGGGTATAAGCCAAGACTCCACCTAAGACATCTTCTCCAAAGCTTCTCTTACTGAAGAGGGGAAAGATTGAGCAAGAATGAGTACAACCACAGTACTCAGCAAGCCACACCGGAGATGCATAATTAATGCAAGGGAGTATAAGGGGATAATAATATAGGGGTTAAGTTTTGCAGTAAACAGCATTTAAAAGTCACTTAGTTGCCCAAAGCCATTTTATAAAGACGATCCTAGAGCTACACAGTATTATTAATCAAGGCCGTGAACCCACACGAACCTGCCTTAACCCAAGGCCTACGATGATTCAGACCGAACTGGCAACCCGACCCTGGGTCCCAGCTCATCCCAAGCCAACCCAGGCCAACCATTCCACATTTTAGTTGTTGAGCAAATTTTAAGAATTAAAACACTAACTTGGGTACATTGCTCGGCTTGCCCATAACCGAGGGCGCGGCTATTCGAATAGATTATACTCTGATCAGAGGTGTACATCTTTACCCACAAGGCACATCTTCCTCACGTGTAACCACGTGCCACATACCACCACGGTATACGGACGGAAGACGTGACATAGTTCCCAACCCATCCTAGCCATAAACAAGAGTACCGACCCAACCCCACCTACGGCCGGAACCTCCGGGACAGGTAGGCAGGATTGAGCCCCTAGCAGCAGGACACCAGCCCTGTGCCATGACATCTCGACTACCGGGCCGCAGCTCGTGTAGCCTTCATTTGTCCTAGAGATGTCCATCGACCCCCGACTTCGTCCATCTCCATCCGTGTACTTTTGTTTATAACCAGACTGAGCCACAAACTAAGCCTTACCCACTAGACATGTGGAAGTACGGTAGTGCTTTGCAACAGAGGCCCGAGCTTAATCCTTATATTGGCCGGGGTGCTACTTCCCACAACTGGCATGCACCCAAACCCCACCGGAAAACAGGTTTTAGGGGTTTTGAAAGAGGAAGAGAGGGGTATGTCCAATTCCACCATAATCCAACAATTCCATAATGTCCAAATGATATGAGATTTCCCAAAGTCTAAAGTTATAAAACCACCTAATGTTGCCTAATTAACCAGCGAAGCATCTACCTAAGTTCATACTAGTGGAACCATAAATAGAGTGTCCACTAGTTGGGGTTTTGTTTATTCTAGGGTGAACAAGGTAATAATAACAATAGCAATAATAATGTCTTAACAAAGGTAAATAGGCATGGCTAAATAAAACAGTGATAACGCGGGAATTTAAATAAAGCGGTAATGCATTAATTTAAATCAAAATAATTTTATAAACTGGGATTCAATATGCTCAAGGATGATGTGACTTGCCTTGCTCCGAGAGAACGGCCTTCCGAACCTTCGGCGACGACCGCAAACCACGCTTCGGGAACCTCCGGAACGACAGAAGCTACGCGAAGCACACAAGCAAAGCTACAAGCCTATAAAGAAGCAATAACAACACATAAAAAGAAAGCACACAGTTCTTTAGGTTATATCAAACATTAAGAGACTTGAACGGGTCGATTCGGAGCTCGTATGACCAAGATATGATCATCCGAAGTTTAATGCTGTTATATGGAGATTTGCGGATTATTATGATTAAGCTTTGCAACTATAAAACATGTGTAAGCGCTAGCCTGGAAAAGACAGGAAGGCTGCGCTGTTGACATGCGGACCCCACATGTCAACCTAAAGGACCGCGGTAGACCGAGTACACAGAGACGGTCCACGGGTCGACGGAAGCGGACCCCGTGTGTCAACTGAGGCGAGTGGCCGACAAACGGACTCCACTAGACACCGCGCGGGCTGCACACATGGAAACCACGTGGCTACCGAGCGTGCACACTAACACGGTCACCACACGCACAAGCGAACGACTACCGACACCGGTACATGGGTACCGGGGTCGACAACCGCACAACGGGCACGGGCGACACCGAAAGGACGAGGACGGGGCAGCGAGAGGAGAGATCCTTACCACCACGCGACGAGGCGTGGGAAAGACAACGACGAACGGGCGCGGCGGAGGCGGCCGGGAACTACGGAGACGAACGGCGAGGGGACGGCTTCGGCGGCGATCCTTGGACGAAGGCGAGACGCGGCCGGCACGAGGCTTGACGACGCGGAGCCGAGGACGAAGACGACGACGGGGCTGCAGCGGCATACTTGACGAACGCGGACGACGGACGAGAACGGCTCGACGGAGGGACGAACGCCACGACGATGAGGACGACGAGAGGACGACGACGACGACGACGACCGGGGCCGGCGAGGAGACGACGAGGGCAGCCGGCGGCAGCTGCACGGAGACGGGGACGACGTGGAGCGCGCCGCTGCGAATCCGACGACGGAGGCGGCACCGCGAGACGACGAGCCGGCGAGGATGAACGGGGCGGCCGAAAGGACGTCGGCGACGACGAGGGTGGAGGCCGGCACGGGCGACGGCGTTCAGGCGAAATAGAGGAGCAGCTGGAGGTGAGGACAACGCTGCAACGTCGACGGAGGAGATGGCGACGTCGATCGGCGTACCGGCGACGTACAGGAGCCGACCGGAGACCGGGAGGTACTGGACGCCGACGAGGAGGCCACTCCGACGAGCTTCAGGCGAGGAGGAGGTGTCACGCCCGGAAATTCACTAGTAATTTCCGAACTTATTTGTGCATAAAATCCTCGTCCAGGAATCAGCCGAGGTACACAAACTGACAATTTAATATACAGATTCATCAAATTAACTAAAACGATAAATACTTACTTATGAGGCACTTAGTCCTCATCATGAAGAAAACTGCAGCGGAAAATAAAATCTAGCGAAGCTCCGGCTCCACTCCCACAGGCAGCTCAACTGGGGTATAAGCCAAACGTCTTCTCCTTCTGGATCCTTTTTCTTCAACTGAGGTTGATTGATTATTGCAAGGTGAGCATATGACATACTCAGCAAGCCACACAGCAAATATGCAAGTGCACAAGGATACCAAAGGATGGCGTAGTATAGGCTCATTTGCGAAAGAAGCATTTAGCAAAGAGTTTAGAGTAGTAAAACAGTAGAGTAATTAATCAGAAGTTTTAATCAACACTGAACAGCATACCCATACTGTACAGGCCCAACCATCCTGAACAACCATACCCGGCTGAACAGATCTAACTCCAAACCAGGAGCTAAGCAAATTATTACCAGTTATAGCATCCATACTTATTGTGAGAAGTGTGAGACTAATCACGAAAAACATTGCTCAACCCGCCCATAACCGCGGGCACGGCTATTCGAATAGTTTTACTCTGGCCAGAGGTGTACCACTGTACCCACAAGACACAGCCCCACATCATGTCACCATGTGCCTCAGTACCACCATGGTACCTCGGAAAGGGGCTGTGACAGTACCCCTTGCATAACACAATCCATCGCAGCGCACCATTCCTGGATCATAATCACCCCCTTATAAACAAGGCATGGCCTCCCCAGCGACCCCCGTGGGCTTATCTCCGCCACTTCTCAGTCTGGTGCCCCGCAATGAACCATGCTATACAAAAGATAAAGCCGTTGCCCACGCTGGCTTGTGGTTGGCACGGTTAATGTTTCACAACAGTAGCTCGCGAACCGGTCCTTATTTGTCATGAGCACGACTCTCAAAACCATGTGCTCACAACCCACCATTATCAAGTTTTAGTTGGCAAGTAATTAATTAACCAATCACGATTGACCATCGTGAGCTACCATAAAATATAACCATAAGTGATAGTAAAACATTAGTTATCCCAATTGTGTGCTAATGTTTCTAAGCATGGCTAAGCAATCATATCTAATATCTAGTTGAACCAATATATATAAAGCTCAACTAGTCAAATTATAATCACCCAAGGTATCAAGGAATAAAGTAATCAAGAACAAAAGGGCCATAACAAAGAATAGATTAATTCCACCCAATGACATTCGAAAATAGATGCACAGTTGAAATAAATAGAGAATTTAAATATAGGATCAACATGCTCAAAGGATTGTGTTTAGGATCTGTGTGACTTGCCTTGCAATAATCGGTCTTCAATTAATCTTCTTGAATACTTCCGACGCACTCGCGAACCTTCGCAACGACGGAAACGACAAGCTAACACGCAAAACGAAGAAAAAGACTAATAAAAACCAAATAAACAATACATAAAAAATAAACAAACATGTAGATCATAATTTTAGACGAATTATGAGACTTGAACGGCCTCATTCTGACTTCAAATGAATTTATTATGAATTTTACAAGATTAAATCTATTTAAAGCCCATTTAAAAAGAATTTAAATTTAATTCAATTTATGGACTATTTTAATATGTAGATCTTTATTTTACACAACTTTTGCAACTTGAACCACATTAAACTGAGTTAAGATGAATTAGTTATGAATTTTTAAAGATTAAATCGGATTAAAACCTTTATATGGATTTTAATTGAATTATGACGCAATAATGAATTATTTTTGAAAAGGAAAAGAAGGATTATTGCGTCAGCGGCTAGGGTTTGCGGTGGACCGGGTGCACGGCAGCGGTTCACGGAAACGAACGGCCGAGATCAACCCTATCCAAAACGGACGGCTGAGATCGATCGGGTCCACGGCGGCTCACGGCGGACGACCCCGATGACGTCAGCGGCGACGTCACCTCCGGCGGCGGCGGCTCGGCGGCTCAGGCTCGCACGCTCGCCGGCAAACGGCGGCTCTACGGCACAAACGGAGGGCACCAAGACGTAGATCACGGCGCGGCGAACTCACCGACGACCAAGGGAGCGGCGGAAGACCAACGGACGGCGACGGCGACGAAGAAGAAGCGGCGGGAACCTTCGGGTTGACGACGGCGACGCTGCTCCGGTGATCTCCGGCGACGGCGAAGGGGTGGACGAGGACGGCGACGACTTGGCGAGCACGACGGCGGCCTTCCCGAGCGACGGCGACGGCTGAAACGACGGTGGCGCACGGCTGGAGCGGCGGCGGCGACGGCGGAGCTAGGGCACACGGCGCTAGAGCTCTTCCGACGACGAGAGGCGAAGGCAAGGGTGGCGGCGGGTAGAGAAGACACCGGGGATCCTTTTAAAGGGGCTCGGAGGTGACGGCGAAGGCCCACGGCGGCCGGCGACGAGAAGGAAAGCTCGCGGCTTGAAGGAAAGAGGCCGATCCGAATCGAACTCGATTCCACGAACTTCCAAAACGATTTAGCCGATGTTTCCAAAGGAGAAAAGGTAGAGGAGATCCCGGAGATTGTTTCCCCTCTATCAATTCGGCCGGAGAAGGAAAGGGGCGGCCGGATTTGGAAAGGGACGGCGGCGGCGGCGCGCTAGGGTTTCGGGCGGCGGCGGCCGAAGGAAGACGAAGGGTCCGACAGGTGGGACCCACCTGTCAGCGACCGAACGCGCGCGCGCGGCGGCTGCGGACTGGGCCGACTTGGGCCGAGGGGAGAGAGAAGGGTTTTGGGCCGACTTTCGGCCCAAAGCCAAAAGAAGACTTTTAAAACCTTTTTCAATTTAAATTATTTCTTAAATGCAATTCCATTTATTAAAAATACTTCCTTAGCTCAAATAAATCCCAGAAAAATCTAGGAATTATAGAATTAAGCAAAGTATTTAACAAAATTTTATCTAGCCCAATTTTATATTGAGATTTAGCAAATTAAAATTAGATCTTCTCTTTTAAGCTTTTAAAATCATTTCTAATAATTCCTTTTAAACAACAATTTATAATTTAAGGATTTTAAACAAGAAAAGCTCTTAACAAATATAATTAGATCATTAATGATCAAATAATTACTGAACTGTTCTCTGTATTATTTAAGAATTGAGCTCTGAAAAATCCGAGAAAATTTCAGAGAGTTGACTTAATCATGGAGAATTTAACAAAAATTAAATCCATCCATGCTTTATATTTAGGAAATTTTATTTCCCACATTTTACTTCACTTGCAAATTAAAGATCATTTAATATAAATTCTATTATTAATTTATTAAATAATTTATAAATCCAGAAACGAAAATCAGGATGTGACAGGAGGTGACGCCGGGGAAGGAGACGATGCCGCGGTGTCGAAGGAGGAGACGGCGGCGTCGATCGGCGCACCGGCGATGAACAGCAGCCGGCTGGAGGGAGTACAGTGGCACCAATGCCACTGGTTGCCGGCGGGGGCGCGCCTCCGGTGGTCTCCGCGCGAAACGGAGGCGACGCCGGTGGAGGGGAAGCAGCTGCGACGCTGCTGGCGGCGATGGCGCGACCGGACGACGCTCCGGCGAGGAGGGAGAGGCGGCTGGAGGCGGCCGGCGCGGAGGAAAGAGAAGGGCAACGGCGGGAACGTGCCTCCGGCGGTCACCGCGCGAAACGGAGGGCAGGCCGTGGGAGGGAGGCGGCTGCGACGCTGGAGGAGGCGACGGCACGGCCGGACGGTGCGCGGGCGAGGTGGCACAGGCGGCTGGAGGCGGCCGGCGGCGTGGGAGAGAGAGCAGGGCGGCGGGGAGAGGTGGTGAGGCCACGGGAGAACGCGGGAGGGGGCTAAAACTGGAGAACGGATCGAGGGGGTTCCATTTTATAGCGGAGGGAAGCGAGCCGAGCACGGGAGAGGGCGGAACGGCGACGGGAATGGCGGCCGGCGGCCATGGAAAGCGGCCGGAGAAAACGCGGGCGTTCCCGGCGATTGGGGGCGCCATTCAAGGGGGAAATTGGGGGGAATTGAAGAGGAATCAATGGGGATTAAAACCCCCTAATCAATTTTAGAATTAGCCAAGTGAATCAAGCGGATTTGAGGGAGGAAATGGCTAGGGTTCACGGAGGAGAGAGGAGGAGGCCGGGCGGAAGGAAGGAGACGACCGGGCGGTGGGACCCACGCGCGGCGCGCGGTCAGCGCGCGGCAACGGCGCGCACGCGCGCGCACGTGCGCGGCACGGGCGGGAGGGCGCCGCTCGGGTTGGGCCCGGAGGCGGCCCAGGTGGGAGGGGGCGGGGAGGCTTGGGCCGAGAGGCGGCCCAGGAGGAGAGGAGGGAGAGACAGCCCGGGAGGGAGAGGGAGGAGGGAGTGGGCCGGGAGGGGAGGGGAGGCCCGGGAGAGGAGGGAAAGAGAGGGAGGAGAGGGAGACTTTGGCCGCGGGCCGGGAGAGAGAGAGGGAGGACTTTGGGCCAAACTTGGCCCAAAGGGAAAGAGAGGGTTATTTTTAGGTTTTTCTTTTTAATAAACTTTGATAATTGTTTTTGTTGCTTAATAATTATTTCCGGTGCTCTGAAAATTCAAGTAAAATTTGAGGGCTCCTTTTAGACCAAGGAGAATTTAACAAAAATTCTCCGGGCCACATTCGAATTTTTCTTGTACGTATTTTAGTGTTTGCCAATTTCTTTTCGAATTTTAATTAATTCTATTATTCCTTTTAGAAAATGAATTTTATTTCGGAATGAATTTATCAGGACGTGACAGGTGGATACCTTAGCTAATCTAGATCGATGAAACAATTTAACTGATACCAGCAAAATAAATTGAGACATCGACTTAGATTAACTAAGATATATGATAAATAGGTGTTTACATTGACAAAATTAGAGTGTTGAGGCCCTAGCCTTGCCGATACAAACAGCCATAACAAGCCTTAAACCTCGTCGGAGATCGAAGCCAATGCAACCCAACTCGAAACAAGAACTCGTCGAGAAAGGTGAAAATAAAAAGGGTGGCGATGCGCTGAAGTTATATCGATCGAGAGATAAATTATAAGGACCCTAGGTGTACATATTTATACCCATGGGTAAATACTAGTCCTTATTGGACACAACTCAAATATTCCTAAAGATAAAAGGAAAAACACAAGTTCTGATCGAACACTAAACACACTTTTCTAACAATAAAAGAAAACTAACTGAATCTACCTAATTAATAGATAAATTGCCATATCGCATCCTCTTTGAACTCGGTCTCTTCTAGATAAACTTCTTTTAACCGAATCCATCAAGAATCCAACTACTAGCAGTTGATAATTTCCATCGGCCGATTCCAGGACTCTGAAGCCAATACTAACTCTAGGCCGATGATCACTTCGAGGCTTACCAAATTTCGGTGTTAAGAGATGGCGGGCGGGCCGGAGGCAGTCGGCTGGCAGCGCACGGTGGTGGACGGGCGGCCACAGATCCAGCGTTGGGCGGAGAGAGTCGAAGACAGTGAGGGGTTCGCGGCTGTCCCCTGAGCGGATCTAGCGGCGGTGGCGGGCAGGGTTTTAAATTTCGAAATTAGCATTTCTGCCGCAGCTGAGCGATAGAACCGAAATTTCCGAAATTTCGGAAAATATTTGTATGAAATTTTTTGAATTTTTGACGGAATTTGAATAAAATTTGACCAAATTCACAAAAAAATACAAAAAACATAAATTTTCGGGCTAGATGTTAGCATTTCGGTGGGGGGCGAAATTTTCGAAATTTCGAACCGAAATTTCAAACACTGGTGGCGGGTGGAGCCCGACGACGGTGGTAGGAGGAGCCCTCCGGTGGAGGGCACGCGGTGGGCGGACTGGCCCGCCCAGATTTTTTGCGATTTCTATTTTTTTCGGTTTTTTGTTTTTGTGTTCGGAAGACATAAGTACCCGCGAATTTTCACATGTGGGTGCGCTACCCGCATGGAAAAAAAATGATTTTTGCAGACACTTCCAAGCAGACAAGCCGGAGGCCCGCACACGAAAATCTCTTTTGGCTGTCTGGAGAAATTGTTTCAATACTAGTGCATTGAATTTGTTAGTTTGTGTATCTAAATTGTTGGGGCTGGTTAATTTGTACTTCGTTCTTCATACCTGATTTGTTAAGGTCCATGGGTAAAGAATCGTAGACCCTCCTATCCATCTGGTGTTATATAAACGAAATGTTTTATATAGAGCTTGGTGCTTTGAGCAATCATGCAGCAGCAGCAGCCCCTTCAGTAGTACTAGTAGATCGAGAACACTTAAGCCGCAAACCTTGAAAGGCAATAGAGAAAAATGGCTACAAATCCTGGCCTTTTCACAGTGTCGCCATGGCAAAGGCTTGGAAACCTAAAGGTAACAATGTTCTCGGGAGTACATATGCTCTGCACAATTTTCCACTTCAAATGATTTGCTAGTGATTTTTCAAATTCATTAGCAATGCAACCAGTACATGAATTAATGTAGAGAGAAAAAATGAATTCTATGCTAAGATGAGCATAAACGAAATAAACATGCGTGGATGCTGTCTATGTGTGCTGATCATGCAGTACCTTGTGCTGGCTCCATGGGTGCTTCACGGATGCCACAAAATGGCCACTGCCAAGGAGTTGGGAGAGACAGATGTGGCCTACCTCAGTGTGTTTCCTTTCATGTTGCTAAGGATTCTCCATAGCCAGGTCTGGCTAACCATTTCCCGGCTCATGGATGCCCGTGGCAATCGGCGCCGGATTGTAGAACATGGTATTGAATTCGAGCAAGTGGATCGTGAGAACAACTGGTATGTATCTCACCTGCAAAATTTCCTCTAGTTTTATCTCTATATATGATTTTTGATATGGACATGCCAAGTTCGTGTGTGCTTTAATTCTTTTGAGTTCAGACAAATGGCCAGTAAAAATCTAAACCAATAAAAACAAATGGTCAGTAAAAATATAAACCAAGATTATTTATTTATTTTTTTTGCAGGGATGATACCTTCATCTTAACAGCCATCTTGGAATACCTAGGCCTCCTGTTGATGCCACTCGGGCAAGGAATGCCACTCTGGAGAAGAGAAGGCGCCCTTGTATTGGTCCTGATGCACGCTGGCCCGGTTGAGTTTCTATACTACTGGTTCCATCGTGCACTGCACCATCATGCCCTCTTCTCTCGCTACCACTCACACCACCATGCTTCCATCGTCACTGAGCCAATCAGTTGTAAGATACATCGCTTTGCTTTCTTGAATTACTTGGCTACTAGGAGGTTGTTCAACTCTTTTAAGGTTTCGATTTATAGCTCTCCAAATTAAAATTGCAAGGTTAATAAATCAGCTGTAATTGTTTTTTTTATTTTTTAGAGAATGTTTTTTTTACCCGGCCTCTACATCCAATCGGATATGTGCAGCCTTTTAAGATTGAAAACTTAGCCCCTCAAACAACACAATCTGAAATTTGCTCATGGACAAGGACGAGCCAAGGGGTTCTCGTTGATTATTGATCCTAGTTAACAAGACTTGTTAATTTAGGTTGTTGGGACGGCCTTGTTGAGGTGCTTTGTTCTCCTTTTGCTCACTTTTTGTGTTTTGCGTTTTTGGTTCTTTGTATTTGCGTCGGCACCTCTCTTCTTCTTCTTTAATGCAATGATATGTAACTCTCATATGTATTCGAGAAAAAAAAATACTCTCATGCTCTCTTAGACACGAGCCTATCACTTCAATTTAATTCTTTGGGGTTTGGTTACTCAACCTGAGCTTATCAATGACTAATATGATCATTCTGTTATTCCTATTCAGCTGTCGTCCATCCATTCACAGAGTTAATTAGTGGCCTATGATGTACTTTTTGCAATCCCATTGGTCACATGCTTGTTGACAGGAACAATCTCCATCCTTGCATATGCAATTTACATATTCTACATATATATAGACTTCATGAACAACTTGGGGCACTGCAATTTTAAGTTGGTTCCCAATTTTCTCTTCAAATGTTTCCCTCCCCTCAAGTACCTTATGTACACCCCTTCGTAAGTACCCCATGTTCCTAGTTGATCTATCGATATTCCAAACTGCTGCTTATACTTACATGCACATCATTAAGTGTTTGTACTTAGAACTTCGTTTTCTTCCCTTTTTTTATGCTGCTTCTAGGTTTCATTCTCTTCACCACACGCAGTTCCGCACAAATTACTCCCTTTACATGCCATTCTACGATTATATCTACAATACCATGGATAAATCATCTAGCACCCTATACGAGAGCATGCTCAAGATCAGTAAGGAGAAATGCCTGGATGTGGTTCACCTCACGCATCTCACCGACCACCAATCCATTTATCATCTGAGGCCAGGATTCTCCATGTTTGCTGCTAGAGGATACAACCAAAGTAATTGGTCCATGATAACCATCTTGTCACCCCTGTCATGGCTCATCGCCATGTTGACCTGGGCGTTCAGTTCTCCTCCATTTGCTGTCGACACAAGTGTCATAGATAAAAAGCTCAACATGCAGACATGGGCCATACCGAGATACAGTTTCCATGTAAGAATTAATCTTCGACCATTCGCAATAATGATTATGCTAATTAGAATGCAGGGAGAAAGAGCAGTATATCCTAAAAACGTACATATAATTTGTGTGTGTAGTACCACTTAAAAAGGGAGAATAAAGCTATCAATGACTTGATTGGAAAGGCAATACATGAAGCTGACAGAAGAGGTGCTAAAGTTTTCAGCCTTGGACTCCTAAACCAGGTGAGAAAAAAGAATAATCATATATACATTAGGCCTGAGTTCATTATCTAAAAAAATACATGAGGCCTGAGAAGGCCACAAAAATGACAAGCATATGAGTTTATAAATTAATGATAACAGGTACGCAATCTCAATGGAAACGGAGAACGTTATCTGCAGCAGCAGCCAAAGTTGAGGATCAGAATTGTGGATGGCAGCAGCCTAGCAGCTGTGATTGTTTCCAATAGTGTAGCCCCAGGAACAGACCAAGTTATTCTTGCAGGAAATCTTGACAAGGTGGCTCGAGCCGTTGCTATGGCATTATGCAAGAGAAATGTCAAGGTGATTAACCATTTGCAGTACTTAAGTGTTGTAGTTGATCAAAGGTTTGAATTATGCAAGAATAAGCTCTTCGGTTTTTTTTTCGGCTTTTATAATTGTCTTATGGTTAGCTATCTTGTACAGTTGGAACTTGGAAGAGCTTGTCTGCACACAGCACAGGTGACTTTAGTTGTGTACCGTAAATACTAACAAGGGTACTAACTGCAGGTAACAGTGATTAACAAGGCAAGCTATTACTCTCTGAATCAATGCATGCCCAAAGATATGGCTGTCAACCTGTTATTCTCAGAAAATACTGCTGCTAAGGTAAAAATAATTCAAAATTTTTGGTGGAAGAAGAATTAATGATCCATGGACATATAATAGATGACATTGCAGAAACGAATAAATTTTCTGGCACAAAACTATGTAGGTGTGGATCATTGGAGAAGGCTTAGAAGATTCAGAACAGGAGCTGGCCATGGAAGGAACAACATTCATCCCATGCTCACAGTTTCCACCTAGGATGATCCGCAAGGACTGTATCTACTTGACAACTCCAGCCATGAACATTCCCAGAACACTACTGAACGTCCAATCTTGTGAGGTGACAGTAATTAAATTTAATCAATGAAAATTACTGATATTAATTGTTTGGAACATGAGAGTTCTCTAGGATCTGACAAGAAAATTAAGGACCTATTCAGATTACTGCCAAAATCAACCTTTCCAAAATTTGGCAATGCCAATTTTATTGTCAAGTTGGCAGAATTATTAAATTTTGGTAGAATGAAATAAATATGTTGTACCAAAATTTCCTGTGCATTATCAATATTTGACAACAAACTAAATAACAGCCAAATATTTGTCAATTTTACCAAACAATTGTATGGTTTAAAATGAAACTAATCTAAATAGATCCTAACACTTTATGAGAGTGCTAACGAGAGAAATCTTTGTTGTCCAAACAGGGGTCTTACTAGTATTGAACAGATTTTTGACAGCATGTCTCTTTTTAACAAAAAAAAAAAAAAACTGTAGAACTGGCTTCCAAGGCGTATCATGAGCGCATGGCGCGTCGCGGGGATCGTCCACGCATTGGAGGGATGGGACGAACATGAGTGTGGAGACACCGTGCTGGATTTAGACAGAGCATGGTCAGCGGCGATCCGTCACGGATTCCATCCTGTAACTCGTGTTTGACGTGTGCTGGAGCTAGCTGACCAGCTTGAGTTGGAAAAACGTTGCAAATCCTTTAGCAGATGGATACCTAATGGAGTAATGGAGTTTGGTTGATGCAAATTTCTATAGTACTGTTCTATGTTTTCTATTCTAGAAGAGTAAGGGAAGCACTGGAGCAGTTTGGTGTTATCAATGTACCCAAATTTATGTTTCAATCCCTTGCCAACATTATCTCTGTATGTAATAAAGTAGCTGCATACTCCAGATGAGCAAACATCTGGATTTCAGAGAATTCGCTTTTAAGCCACCCTAATCTATCTATGTATTTCCTTGTAATAAATCTCCCTCCAGGGAGGCTCTAGACATTGTTTTTTCTTATGTCTTTTTACTCCTAATATAATCTCGGCAGAGCTCATGCCGCTTTCAGCTTAAAAAAAGATGAGCAAACATGCAGTCAAGAATATTATTACCTTTGGATCATTTCCTGTTGACAGCAAGATTGCCTTGTTAGTTGGATTTTGTTGCTCAATAATTTTTTTCCAACGGTCTTCCAGATGGCCCCAAATCTATGCAACAAAATGTTTCAGAAAAATTTCCTTGACCTATGTAAAGTATAACTCGATCTCTTTTCTCTTTTCGGCTCAAGCAACCGGGCCGGCCCACCAGACATAGCACAGGCCACCTCAGACGGCCAAGGCAGGCCACCCTAGCTCGGCCTCTTCACAGACCAACCAATCGGCCTGACGAGGCAGCCCAGCTTACCTGGCAAGCGGTCGAGCTGAGCCAGCCATCGCCCGTGGCTAGCGAGAAAGCTAATTAGCGCGTACGCGTTGCCGGCGCGCACGCGGAGCGCTTAGGGTTTTTTTCTAGGTTTTGTTTTTCGCGGTTACGTTCCTTTTTTTTTTTCTTTTCAGGATTTTCTTTCCTTGTATAACTAATTCGATTAGTCTTTTTTTAAGATTTTTTTAATTGAAAAGTAATCTATACGTAAAGTCAAATTTTGAAAATTTTCATCTCGAAATTTAAATTTGTTTGAACTCAAATTTTGAAACTTTCAACTGTTCATCTCAAATTTGAAAAACTTTCAACCCAGATTTGAAAACTTTCAACCTAGATTTGAAAACTTTCAACGCAATTTGAAAACTTTCAACCCAGATTTGAAAACTTTCAACCCAGATTTGAAAACTTTCAACGCAATTTGAAAACTTTCAACCCAGATTTGAAAACTTTCAATCTAGATTTTGAAAACTTTCAACACAAAATTTAAAAACTTTCAAGTCAAGATTTGAAATCTTTCAAGTCAAAATTAAAAACTTTCAATTCTATATTTGTAAAGAGGTGTGTGAAAGATTGAAAAAAAAATTGGAAAGAAACGGCGGAAAAAAAAAAGGAAAGCGTGTGCGCTAAAATCAGAAAAAAAAAGCACGAAAAAGAAAAAAAATGGGAAAATAACTAAAAAAGGCACGGGGAGGGGGGGCAGCTGACGCGCGCGCCAGCTAATTTGCTGGCACATACGCGCGCATTAGCTCCCCCCTGGCTAGACGAGATGGCTAATGGGCGATCGATCGCCCCTAGCGATCGCCCGTGGCGCCCTCTCCCCTCTCCCTCTTCTCTACGTGGTTTTCTTTTTTTTTTACTCCGCATTACTTTCCTTTTTTTTAGTAAATTTATGCACATAAAGTTTGTACATCTAAAGTTTAGAGACCGAAAGTTTATAAATCAAAAGTTTATATATCCGATTCAAATTTGAATTTGAATTCAAATATTTTTTATATATAGTATTTCTATACATCTAAAGTTTATACACCTAAAGTTTATAGACCCAAAGTTTATAAGTTAAAAGTTTATATACCCTATTCAAATTTGAATTTGAATTCAAATATTTTTTATATATAGTAATTTCTATACATCTAAAGTTTATACACCTAAAGTTTATAGACCCAAAGTTTATAAGTTAAAAGTTTACATACTCGATTCAAATTTGAATTTGAATTATATCCGATTCAAATTTGAATTTGAATTAAAATATTTTTTATATATAGTATTTCTATATATCTAAAGTTTATAGTTTATAGACCCAAAGTTTATAAGTCAAAATTTTACATACTCGATTCAAATTTGAATTTGAATTCAAATATTAGTTTATAGACCCAAAGTTTATAAGTCAAAAGTTTACATACCCGTTTCAAATTTGAATTTGAATTCAATTTTTTTATATATAGTATTTCTATCCATATTTTTTCCAACTTTGTTTTTTTATTTTTTTAAATTTTATGGTGTACTAAAGAGAAGAAGGGGAGGAGGAAGGGGGAGAAGAAGAGTGTATAGGGGGAGAGGGATGGGTGATCGCTAGGAGGAGGGGGAAGCGATCACCCACCCACTAGCAGTCCCCGTGGCTAGATCCCCTTAGAGCATGTGCAATAAGGCATCCATAATGTTGTCTAAAAATAGTCCATGGATAATATTATATTTTTTTCAGCTACCTAACCACATTGTGCAAGTAGTCTATAGCAAGGATATAGCAAAAACTGACTATAGCACTATGGGTAGGCAATAAAATAATAAAATATTATAGTTGAACAATAGCACTGTTCACAAATGTTAAACAAACCGTTACACATGTATGGGGGGCAACGGGAGTAGCGACACTGTAGGGGTGGCTGAATTTTTTTACCTTTGGTGGGACCTACTCTAATTACTCACATTGTGGTGGTTTATATAACTATGGTCTCCCAGCTGCGGGTCCCACATTTATGGACTAGTTAGCTAAATACATTGGAGTTGCCCTAAGATTCGAAAGCCGGCGATAAAAATACCACGTTGGCTTAGATGATGAGCTGACGTGCAGAGAAGATGAAAAGGAGTACAGGCTGGCGACTAAGGCTCTGTTTAGATCCCATCCAAAAACTTTACACCCTGTCACATCGAACATTTGAACACTTGCATGAAGTAATAAATATAGACTAAAAAACTAACTAATTTGCACAGATTGCGATTAATTTACGAGACGAATCTTTTAAGCTTAATTGCAACATGAATTGACAATGTGGTGCTACATTAAACATCTACTAATGACGGATTAATTAGGCTTAATAAATTCATCTCGCGGTTTACTAACGGATTCTGTAATTAGTTTTTTTTATTAGTGCCCGAACACCCCATGCAACACCCTATATAATATCTGATGTGAAGGGCTGGTCCTGAGATTTCAGTGGCCCAGGGCGAAACTAATAAGAGGGGCACCTACTCCCTTAATATTGATATGTAAATAGAACTAAACTTAAATTGCATCCTAAAACAACAGTTTCATGACAAATTTTATAGACATTATATTGGTGGAACTCATAAATTACAAAGCTAAAGAAATACCAGATTAATCTAAATAAATCTTACCAATTATTATGTTGAAATAGCAAATCAACATACTTTGTAGTATGATTGTGTATCTTTAGTTTACCAATTGATCCTTTGACGGCATACACTACTGGAGAAATAATCTTTGGAGGGTCGAGCGATTTCCACAATAGTCCCGATTCTAATAAGAACCGGGACTAAAAATTGCTTTTAGCCCCGGTTAAAAAAAATTGATCTTTAGCCCCGGTTGGTGTTACATCTTTAGTCCTGGTTCATCCCCTGTCAGAAGCCTGCCAGGGGGCCGAGGATCTTTAGTCCCGGCTGATACTACTAACCGGGACTAAAGATTACGACTTTAGTCCCGGTTGGTACTATCAACCGGGAGTAAAGATTTATCTTTAGTCTCGGTTGGAGTTATCAACCGGGAGTAAATATTTATCTCCCATCTCTGATCGGTTAAGTCCTAGATAAGATCAGTTAAGTCCCCTCGATCCGATCTCATTCTCCCCTCAGATCCGATCTCATCCTCCTCCCCTCCCCTCTCCTCCTCCCCTCTACTCCCCCTCCTCCCTCTGCGCGGGCGAGCGGCGGGCTGAGCGGCGGCCGGCGCGGGTGAGCGCGGGCAGGCGGCCAGCTGCGGCGGCGGTGGCCGCCCGGCGGGGCCGCGCATGCAGGCGGCGGCCGGCGTCCTCCCGTTTTCTTTTTTTTTCTTTTTTTTGTGATTTGTGATTCACTCGATGTATAATTTCTAGAATTTGTGATTCATTGCATGGATCTGTGATTTTGTGTGTAATTTATTTAAGGATTTGTGATATATTTAATTTGTGTGTATAAGTAACTTAGGATTTGTGAGGTGAATGATTTGGAATGTTACTTGATTCGGGGTTTGATTTGGGGATATGCATCTCACCCGATTTGGTAGAAAATACAGGGATTAACTCAGTCAGTAGCAAATTAACAATGAAAAAAAAAAGAAAAGGGATCAACCGGGACGTGGCTCAGCACCAACCGAGACTAAAGATGAATCTTTACTCCCGGGTATTTGAGCCGGGACCAAAGACTACGATCTTTAGTTCCGGATTCCTTTCCCCGGTTCGCTACCCGGGAGTAAAGGTGGTTGCGAATCGGGAGAGATGTGGGGTTCTCCAGTAGTGATATAATACTGCAATAAACGGACATTGTTAGTCTCTAGGGCTTAGGCCTTCAGTTCGGGATTTTGGAATGCAATCAAACTAGTGCTACTAGAGGAGGGAATGCATGTATGAACTATACCTTCCCCGGCGGCCCGGCTGCAACGTTGCCTTCTTCCTCTCATCCAAAACCTCTAATTTATTGGTTCCTGGCTCTGATGAATGAAAACGACTTGCTGAGATTTGTCAGGATTCACCTTGCCGCGGGCAGCCGGATGACCGATCGTGGTCTGGTAGCTCGCACGGTCGCACCTCACGAAGTCGCGCGGATGGGGATTGCATGGCGGGGATTCAGAATTGTGGATCAGGATGGCATTGGCGCGGCGCTCCTCGTATTCAAGCGACTTAGGCGCGGTGCCGCGGCGGATACATCGCTAATCCTGTTGCATGTATACGGAGGGTCCCCTGGATTTAGGGGGCCTAGAGCGGTCGCACCGCTCACCCCTATCCAGTGCTAGATCTGCTGATGTGACACATTAAAACTTTACATCTCTAAATCTAAACATCTCCTAAATAGTCGCCGGGCTACCGCACACTTCAAAATAAGTGGGCCCGCTACTGTACACTCCAGGAGGTGATAATCACAGCCATTGGTCGAGATAAAGAAAAGGCAGAGAGAGGGAAAGTATGAAAACTAAAGAATAAAATAATATCGCTATGAACCGATGGGTATATATGTTACAAGTACAACCTATTTATTATGCATTTTAGCTGTTAGTTTGATTCTAGGTAACGTGCAAAAAAATTATCGCCAGCAGCTGACGGTCTTAACCTCCATGAACTTCGGTCACCGCCGCCAGTCCATTGCTTCTGGTCGCCGTGCCACCGACAGGCTCGCCGACGGAATCAGCCGCGTAATCACCGCACCTCTCAACCATCGGAAACTGTCGTGCTGGCACCAAACCCCCAGCATGAGAACCGCGCCGCCCGAGCCGTACGTCGTCACCGCGCGCCCATGGCTCGCCGTTGCACCACCGCGGCCCTGCTCCTCCCGTGCACCGTGCGTGCGACTGCCGCTTGCCTCGTACACGCGCGCGTCGCCTGCATGCATGCCGCTGCGACGGCCGCGCCCGTGCTTAGCCGCGCGCACCGGGCGAGTCGTCCCTCTCGTGCGTGCGCCGCTGTGTCCCATGACATGACAAGCTCTTCCGCGCGCGCACCGTGCGGCGCCGTGAGAAACCACGCGCGGACGCGTCGTCGCCCCCCTTGGCTGTGTGGATCCGGCTTTGGCGGCGAGCTGGGTGTGGTTGGTAATCTTGGGGCCTTGGCTCAAGCATGGTCGTTCTAGCGGGGCTCGGCCACCAACGGCGAAGCGTGCCGTACGTGCGGACTCCGGCGTGCAGCTGTGGAACGACAAATGACGGCGGCGATGGCAGGTCACCTTGGCAGCTTGGCTGGCTGGAAGTTGTTGAATATATAAGCACATAATGATTTAATTTAATCTATAAATAAATCATGGCATTAAACACATAAACCAACATAATTGCATCACACGATCTACACATATAAACTAAACAGTAAAACATGAATAGATCAAAGATGCGAAACATGTTGACGTACCGCACAACGATCTACACATATAATGATTTAATTTAATCCATAAATATCTACACATGTAAACTAATCAATAAAACATGAATAGATCAAATATGCGAAACATGTTGACGTACCGCCTTCTCGCATCACACGATCTACACATATAAACTAAACAGTAAAACATGAATAGATCAAAGATGCGAAACATGTTGACGTACCGCACAACGATCTACACACATAATGATTTAATTTAATCCATATATATCTACACATGTAAACTAATCAATAAAACATGAATAGATCAAAGATGCGAAACATGTTGACGTACCGCCTTCTCCTGGTGCAGGACGTCAAAGGCAGAGTTTCGGTGACCTGCTCTCCACCACACATATTTCAAGTAGCTAGGAGGGCATCCTCCCTTTTAAGGAGGTCCCCCTCTCCTAGAATAAACAAGCTGGTACTAAACTCCCCATGCATACCATCCCATGAGGTTGGCTTTTAAGATTTTCCAAAAAATTAATTTTTAAATGGGCTAAGTCCCATCTATTCCATTTATTAATTCCAACAGAAGTTGTGCTACCGCGGCCAGCGTGGCTTGTTGGCAAACAGCGAAGTCAAGCGACGGTTGGTCTCTCCGGCGTTGATGTCTGGTGCGGCAAGGCATGCATGGCCGGCACGGCGCCGCACGGTGACAAAGCTGCGCCTCGAATTCCTTTATTTATATATTTATTTATTTTAAAATTTATATTTTTTTGTTTTTAAAAATTACAGAAATATACCCTTGATGCTATCTGGGGGGCATTTTCCTTAGGAGGGTATTAGGGGACTTAAATGTAAATTTTCTTGTTTAGCTTGTTAGCTTTGTGATTTCATAATTTAAAAACATATAATATGAAGTTGGATGAAATCAAAGTTTATATTAAAATTATAGAGCTCAGGGAGATTTTCAACTTTTTAGTTAACAACTTTTCCACTTAAGATCATTTTGGAGTCCAAATATTCACTACAAAATCTAGAACCTATTGTTTAAAAATATCAGACCTAAATTTTCAAATGACATAGGATAGAGACAAACTTTATAGAGAAGATGAGATCTACAATTAGTTTGTCACTTTTTCATTTAAAATCATTTAGAGTGTTAAATATGCATATGTGCAAGCCAAGCCTAGCTTCCTGGTGCAATTAACATGCTGCTGCCCTTCCTGGTGCTAGTCCACACATATAACATCCAATGGAAACATAAGATCACTTATATGAATCGGAAACAGATCGTTGCCCCTGCGCAAAGACAGATGTGTGGAACGAAAAGCCAGGGTGGCGTTGACGAGATGACGGTAGCATTATTGACTTTTTTAAAAGATAAAGTTAGGGTTGCTATACAACGGAATCCCGTTGGGACAGGATGATACCGGTTAGGTATCAAAGTCCTGATACCTCTGAGGTATCATGTCCTAATACCTAACCGGTATCAGGCGATACCCACGAAGTATCAGGTGATACCTATAAGGTATCAAGCGATTCCTATCATGTATCATGTAATACTTGTGAGGTATCAGGTAATACATGTCAGGTATTAGGCGATTTCTACCACATATAATGTGATACTTGCGAGATATCAGGTGATACATGTCAGGTATCAGGCGATTCCTATCACGTATCATGTGATACATGCGAGGTGGCAGGTGATACCTGTCAGGTATCAGGCGATTCCTACCATGTATTAGATGATACTTGTGAGGTATCAAGAGCCGAGCACCAAAGTGTCATCATTGGTCGTCCCACCATCCATGTCCCATGCCGGAGCTCGTCGCCGGCGGCAGCATCCTCCATTGTCCACGCCACAATGGAGCTTGTCGCCTGCGGCCGCTCCTTCATCATCCACACCCCACGCTGGGCTCGTCGCCAGTGGCCGAGTCCTCCATCGTCACGTCCCACGTCGGAGGAAGTCGCCGGCGGCCGCGTCCTCCGTCGTCAACGCCCCACACCGGAGCTCGTCGCCGGCAGAAACATCCTCCGTTGTCACGCCCCACGCCGTCACGCCCCACGCCGGCGGCCACGTCCTCCGCCGTCAACGCCTCACGGCAGAGCTCGTCGCCAGCAGCCGGGTCCTCCGCTGTCACGCTGGAACTCGTCACCCGCGGCACTTCATATCTTCTCCGGTGATATGCTCCCGGACGGAGCAATGAGGCGAGGCAGCGGGGGCCTTCTCTAGCGAACTCCCTTCTCTCCCTTATTCCTCCGCTGCCGCATGCCCGATGCCAGCGCTGCTCCACAGCCGCATGCGTGCGCTCGTGCTCTGGGGAATGAGGAGGAAGATGATACCGTTGCAGGTGCTAGGAACAGGATACCGGTATCTAGCTTTTCTCTTTTTTTAATAGATAAAGATTTGATGTAATGCTTTTCAAATAGATGATTTAAGAATTTTTGGAATTTGTGGGTTTGACTTTAGAAAAACTCCTGAAGTGAGTTTAGGTCAAAGACGGAGATTGGGGAGGAAAGTTTCAGGAGAAAGGATGGGAATAGCTTCGGTGCAAAAATAATGAACAATTGCGACTCTAAATATTTTCATAAAAAAAATATCGCTAAAACAATTTTTTTCATCTTATTCATCGCTAAAAAAATATTTACGTTTGACCATTCATCTTATTCAATTTTTTTTGCTAACATAAAAATATTTATGTCATGCTTAAAAAAAATATTTGATGATAAATCAAGTCACAATTAATAAATAATAATTATATATTTTTTTAAATAAGACAAATGGACAAACATTGCTTAAAAATTCAACGGTGTTATACATTAAAATACGGAGGGGGTATACAATATGTTTCAGTTCTTTACCATTGCCACGTATAATAGTAACAGTCAGAAATAATGAACGAGAATAAGTAATATTATTAGTAATGATTTTTTTTTCCAACAATCCATCATGAAGTTATGACCTTAGTAGCATTTTATTACTTATTCAGATCTAGTAGGTCTTTAAGTATTACAATGAGTGGCATGACTTTTAAGTATTACTATGAGTACCAGTTTACATGTCATTGCATGATCTTGTAGCCAAGGCTTTAAGTGGTGTCGCCATGGAAAGCACAAGTCCAAACTTCTCACTCATATCAATGCCATCTTTCTTGGCTCCTTCTGGAAGCTTCCAATCAAAGTGAAACAGCAGAGATGCAAGAACCACATGAACCATCCGATAGGCCAACGGCAGACCAAGGCAAATCCGTCGTCCACCACCAAAGGGGATCAGTTCAGGGTGTTTGCCGAAGAAATTAGTATCCTTACCTATGAACCTCTCTGGCATAAACTTATCAGGATCAACCCAGACATTAGGCTGGTGATGAATTGCCCATATGTTAACTATGATGTTGGTTCCCTTAGGAATGGTATAACCTTGCACTTCCACTGTGGCTTCTGCCATATAGTATGACATGGGCACATTAGAGTGGAGGCGAAGCGTCTCTTTTATAATAGCTTGGAGGTAAGGAAGGTGACTAATATCAGACTCCTCTATTTGTGTTCTAGTACCAATAACTCTTCTTAATTCATCCTTCACCTTCTGCATCGACTCTGAATTTTGCAGTAATTCAGCCATTGCCCACTCTATTGTTGATGAGCTCGTGTCAGTTCCAGCAACCATCAAGTCCTGGGGTTTATTGATAAAAGCCAATTTCATCAGTATTCTACAAATTCAGATTGCAATAAAAAGATTATTATCACCATTTTCTGTCCCAATATGAATAAATTAATAAATGGCTTTGCTAACTTTTGTTTTCATAGTAAAGGTATATGTCTTTATCACCAATTCACGGGTTGTGTATGTAGGAGTAAATTTTATCAAAATTTAATTTATCTGGTCAAATATTTGTTTTTAACCATAAGATGCAAAGGTAAACTTCACATTAAAAATAGTAGGTAATTCACGGTCACCAGCCCTGGCAAGTTCGGCGGGGTGATTTTGGCTCATTAAGTGTCTCCACGGTGAATGAAAATCATCAAACCAAAGCTGTATTAGATCAATCCAGAGTATTGACTCTCAATCCCCATTGCTATCTCTAACTGAAACCCAAGACTCTGTTTGTTGCCCACATCTAGGGGTGAAAACGGTAACTGTAATTCCCGGCCTACCGGCGTTCATTTTCGACTTTCTACCGGCCGAGCCATATGAAAATGGTAATTGACCGAAACAAAATGAAAATGGTAAAAAGTATGGAAATGGAAATAGAAATGGTTTTGATGTTATACCAATCGTTTCCGTACTTACCGTATTCTTGTGGAAATTGTCATTTCTTATAATATGGTAATTAACGTATTTCTAAATATGTCGATATTTATATGGCATGCCTATACTTGACCCACACCTTAGAGATTAATCGACTCTTCAATCAAATTCTTAACTTTAGTGCATGGCTGAAATGGAGTTAATTTATAATTTATATAGTATAGGATTAAATTTATTTATACATATAACATACTTTTCCGACCGTTTTCATCCCGAGCCACATCCATCCATCCTTCACGTGAGACCCATCCCATTTCAAAAAAGAAAAAGAAAAAAAACACACACACCTCCCACGTCTGCTATTTGCCGTTTCCATTTTCACACTTTGAAAAAGAAAAACGCAACATATAAAATAATTGTCCGGTTACGATGCATAGATTTTTCTACATAGCATTGTTTTCAACAGCAAACTAATATAAGACATTTTGCGTTGGTCTTCTCAAACAGCTATATCGGACTAAATAAACCTATAACGGCTAAATTGTATATAAGAGCTAATAACCGAAGATAGCGGCAGCTATAGCCGAAGATTTTAAGACCTTGCTACGGAGTAGTAAATTACTCAATGACTTCACTAATTTTCTTGTCCTAATAATTGTATGTCACTATCATACATCCTATTTTTGCACTAAACGACGAGTACTCATGCATATACGCGTGATGCGCATGCGCATGTGCTTTCCATTTATAATTGAGAAACAATTAAAATTCAAAAACCATACCGTGATGAGCCCTTTGATGGCATTACGGTCAAGCACTGGGTTGCTTTCTTTCTTCAATTCGTCTTCTCTGTCGAGCACCACGTCCAGCAGGTCATCCTTCCGCCGCTCGCCGGCTTCCCGGCCACCCTTCCGGCGAGCAAGAAGCTCCTCGAAGATCCCGTAGCCACGCGCCACAAGCTCCCCCATCCTCCGCCGGTAGCCCTGCAGGTCGGCGGCTGCGATCGCCGGGAAGATGTCGGAGACGTTGGGCGTCGCGGCCAGGATGGCCGCCTCCCGCACGACGTCCCTCAGGTCGGAGTCGGCGAGGTCGACGGAGACCATGGTGGACGACAGGATGCTTAGGAACCCCTCGAACGCGGCTTGCCCGACCTCGACGGGCACGAGCTCGCCATCGCCATCGCCGCGCGCGGCGGCGACGCGGCGCACGCGCACCAGCAGCTCCCGCACCTTCTCCCGCCGCAGCGGCGCCAGCGCGTCCAGCCTCCCGGGCGACATGACCTCCTCCATGGCGAGCCTCCGCTGCGCGCGCCACACGGCGTGCGGCGGGAGGGCGATGACGGAGTTGAGGCGGTGCTTCTCGCCCCACCACGCGTCGTACGGCGGGCGGGACGACAGGTGGGCGTTGTGCCTGCTGTGGTAGATGTCGTCGGCGACGGCCGGCGAGGAGACGACGACGTAGTCGACGACGCCGAGCCGGACGCGCATGAGCGGGCCGTAGCGCGCGGCGAGGCGCGCGAGCGAGCGGTGGGGGCTGGTCCGCGAGACGGACAGGAGGTTGCCGACGAGCGGGAGCGGCGTTGGACCCGGCGGAAGGCGGCGGCGCGCGGCAGCTATCCGGTGCGTAGCGGTGTAGAGAGAGGCGAGGAGGAGAGCAAGGAGCAACCAAGCCAGGGAAGCCGCCATGGCGGGCATTGTTGTATGTGCCCAGCCCAAACTTACCTCGATGCCGTAGCGCGCTTGCACCATGGTTCAATTTATAGCGAATGCTCTGGCAATTAATTAGAACGGTCTCCAAGTTTTCAGATTATACTGAATGATCATGCCACTTTGTTTATTGGTCGTCACAAAAAAAAACCATAGGTTGTTTAAACACTACCACTTTGTAATTGATAGCTTAATTTATCACCAGAACACTATCAGACTTTGGAGGTATCTTATTAGTGCTTATACCACTTTGGAGGTATCTTATTAGTGCTTATGCCTGGCATAAGCACTAATAAGATACCTCCAAAGTCTGGTAAAACATAAGCACTAATAAGATACCTTCAAAGTCTGGTAGTGTTCATCTGGTGATAAATTAAGCTATCAATTACTCCCTATGGTGGTGTTTGTATATGAGGTGATGCATTAGTAATAGGTTGTTGTCTATTCTAGAAATTGGCAATGAGAAAGGGGGTAGCGCACGAGATAAAAAGTGGATAAGTGAAGGGACAAGGTTTAGACAGGTTCAGGTCTTCTCGATGAGAAGCAATACCTACTCCTGTTTAGGGGATTAAATCTATCGGGTGTTGTATTGATCTGACGATCAAGTTGTGGTTGTGTGTTGCTCTGCCCTTACAACACTCTCTGCCCTCCTTATATACCTTCAGGGGCAGGGTTAAAAGGAGAAAACCCAGTCGGACATGATTTGGATTTTCTTATACATTTACATAATCGTATATGACTAAAACTATGGAACATGCCTTGGGAAACAAGGCAATGTAAATTCCAAAGACTAATCTATTTGCATAATATACGGATTTAGCTCACCTCCTATTTTTAGTCGGATAAGTTGTCCGTATGGATATATGGTACCCATAATCTCTATAATTGTCAAAAAATATAACTTCTACCACAAAATTCGAGTATTAATTAATAACCCATTTTGTTTGCTGCAGCTTAGCCCCCACCTTCCTACCATCTGTGCTGTTGCATGACTTGAGAAATAGCACATATGCTAATCTCATATTCATCCCATTTTCTCATTGTATTTCATTGAAAATTATCAACATTTTTAGTTTTATTATAAAGTGCTTATTAGAATATTTTATCAGTGTATTATACTTATATATGTCTAGATAATTTAAAGCAGATTTTCAAAAAAGGCTATTTCAGGAGCCCCATTCACAAAGCTATTATTATTAGTGAATTATCAAATTTTGAGGGGCTTATTTGTAAAATGAAATTACAAAAGGGTCAAATTATCTCTCATCTCTATTTTGACTGGTGTCTCAAATTATAAATTTACGTATGTGTTATACTGTTCTTTCTCCTTTATGTTTTTTCCTATTTTTTCCTATTTCCTTTCATAGACCTCTTGAATGTTGCTTGCGATGAATCACAAAGCTTCCTCTGAAAGTCTCGTGAGGATATGCCATCATTTTTTTTTTTTTTTACAATCGGCCACTATATCCAACGGTATATGGTGTTTCTCTGTTAGCATCGGATGGCTGATAATTTTTTGTGGCACAGCCTCCTTGTGTCGTGGGATTCACCTTTTGCTTAGGTAGATTTATTAACGTGGGACAAACTTTAAATAAAAGAGAATGACTAGAGCACGAAATCCCATAGAGGTAACAAATAAATTAAGGCCTTGTTTAGTTTCCAAAACAAAAACTTTTCACCCATTATATCAAATGTTTGAACATATATATGGAGTATTAAATGTGAAAAAAAAACCAATTACATAGCTTGCGTGTAAATTGCGAAGCCTAATTGCGTCATGATTTGACAATGTTGTGCTACAGTAAACATTTGCTAATGACGGATTAATTAAGCTTAATAAATTTGTATCGCAGTTTCCTGGTGGAATCTGTAATTTGTGTTGTTATTAGAATAGATTTAATACTTCAAATGTGTGTCCGTATATCTGTCTTGACAACCAAACCCAAAAATTTTCCCTAACTAAACAAGGTCTAATGCTGTGTTTCCATCCATGAGTGAAAAGTTTTGGCGTGTCACATCGGATATATGGACACACATTTAAACGTAGATTAATCACAAAACAAATTACATATTTCGTCTGTAAACTGCTAGACGAATTTATTAAGCATAATTAATCCTTTATTAGCAAATATTTACTGTAGCACCACATGTCAGATCATAGAGCAATTAGGCTTAAAAGATTCATCTCGCAATTTACACGCAATTTATGTAATTAATTTTTTGTCTATATTTAATACTCTATGCATGTGTCCAAACATTCGATGTGATAGGGTGAAAAATTTTGTCGGGAATCTAAACAAGCCCTAAGTGAAACGAGCCACTCTCACTGCAAACATGTGCTCGTGTTGCATAGGCAGTAGCGCAGGGTCCACATATTCCCTCCTCCTGAGAGCAGTAGCAGTGCGTTGTGAAAATTTGAGGAGACTCGCATAGGGATGAAAGTGGTACGGATAATTTCCAAATTCCGACCGTGTTTTCGGATACGGATCGCTTCGGTCGGATTTTTTTCGGATTTTTTCGGATTCGGATACGAATTTGGATAGTTTTTCTCGGAATCGGATTCGAATACAGTAGCGATGGTATCCGTCGGAACTCGGATTCGGTCGGAAACTATCCGGACTTTTTTGCCGGATATCAGAATCAAAATCAACAGCCAAATCCAAATCAGCCACATCAAAAATCGAAAAAAAATAAAAATCTCGAAAATGCCGAAACCCTAGCTCACCGCCGGCGACGCCATCCTCGTTGTCGCTGTCGACGTCGCTCGAAGCCTCCACAGCCGTCCTTGTCCTCGTTGTCGCATCGCCATTGCTCGCCGCCGCCGCCACCAGAGCCGCCCCTCCCATCGTTGTTGTCGGAGCCTCCGGAGATCCCCCGCCGCTGCCACGCCACTCACGCCGCGCCGCGCCGCTCCCGCCCGCCGCCGCTGCCGCTCCCGGCCACGACCGGCCCCTCCCCAGCCCGCCGCCGCTGGATCTGGGAGGGGGAGGGCGCCGGCCGTCTCGCCCACCGCGCTGTGCCACTCCCGCCGCGTCAGGCCGGCACCCCGCCGTGCTAGGCCACCACCCTGCCGCCGCGCCCCTTGCCAGGCCGCCATCCCGTGCGCGCGGCCGCGCCAGGCAGCCACCCCGCCGCGCGCCATGCCCGCCCCTCCCCCTCTGGCATGGAGAATTGAGAAGAAAGGGGAAAGAAAGAGAGAGAAAGAGGAAGAGAAGAAGGGAAAGAAAAGGAAGAGGAGGACACTTACAGTTGGGACCCACCTTCTTTAATCCAATCAAAAACTTTGAATCGAATTTTATCATATAGTAAATGAACTCATATGAAGAAGTTGTCAAAAACAAAGTTGTAGAACTCATTGACATCTACCATTTTTATTTTGGTAATTTTTCCATCCGAGTTTTATTGAACTATATAAAATTTGAATTTTAAAATATATGAAATTGAAATAATTTTTTGGGTAGTAAATGTTTTCAAATGAAAAAAACTGTCAACAACAAAGTTGTAAAATGCATCAAGATCTACAACTTTTGTTTGGGTCATTTTTCTATGTGACTTTGTTTAAACAGTTTGAATTTGAATTTCAAAATATGACACCTTCAAACAACATTTTCAAATACTAAATGATTTCAACTGAAAAAGTCATCAATAACAAAGTTGTATAACTCATCAAGATCTATAACTTTTATTTTGGTCATTTCTTCATCCGACAAAGCGATAGTAACATTGTTTACAAAATTTACATATCTCACATATAGTTTCATAAGTTATAAGAGAGATATGTAAATTTTGTGAACAATGTTACTATTGCTTTATCAGATGAAGAAATGACCAAAATAAAAGTTGTAGCTCTTGATGAGTTCTACAACTTTTATGTTCATGACTTTTTCAGCTGAAATTATTTACCGCTTCAAAATATTATTTGAAGTTGTCATTTTTTTGAAATTCAAAATTTTAATTGATAAAACAAAGTCACAAGAAAACTATGGCCAAAATAATAGCAGTAAGAACACAATAACACAATAGAGCATGATTTTACAAACATTTAGGAAAAAGAATCATCCAGTTTTGAGTTCATATGAGTGCGATAAACTAGTCTTAAGGAGCCGCATGAGAAAATAAAGGTCGATTTTTACCGACGCCGTCACCCTCAACCACAAAATTGGATATAGCAAAATTATTAACACTAAAATTTGGAAATGTTGATATGTTCTATTAGAAAAAATAACGAGTTATTTTTCTTTGTTGATTTGTGATGCTTAGTTTGAGGGGTTTTTATGTTCCGATTAATATTCGTCACCGTATTCGTTCCGTTTCATATTCGCTCCGTATCTGTATTCGACAATATTCGATTCTGTTTTCGTATCCGGGGTTTCCGATTCCGAAAAAAAATATGAAAATGAATATGGTAGAGCTAGTTTCCGTCCGTATCCGATCCGTTTTCATCCCTAGACTCGCATGCCACCTGTGTAGGAGAACGCCCGAGAACAATTCTCCAGTGCAGACACATGCATGATTCACAGTGCAGATTTTTTTAAAGTGGGGCCCACCAGTCTTTATCCCCTTTTACTTTTCTCTATCCTCTCTCTCCTCTAGTCCTCTATTCGTTCCCACCGACGGAAGAGATGCGACCCAAGCAGTGACGGCTGGCCGGCCCAAGCAGCGAGCGGCGGCGCGGTCGTCCTTGCACGAGCCGGGCCGAGCGGCGGCGTGGTTGTCCTCGCGCGGAGCCGGGCGGAGTGCCAGCGCACGAGCGGAGCGCCGGAGCAGCGACGAGCTCGTCCTCATGCGAGAAAATTGAAATTATACCACTCTCAAAAAGTGGATTCGCCAAAACACCGCTCTACATTTAGGATTCGCTTTTACGCCACTCTCAACAGAGGGGTTTCACCCAAATACCATTTTCTCACAATTCTCCCTTTCCTCACATCTTTATTGACCAAAATGCCCTTAGTTAAATCAATTTAAGTATATAAAAAATACATAGATTATTGAGTAAATACCGCCCAATTATTTTTACATGCAATTTTTTTTCTCTGCACCAAATTACATAATATGTATAATATGTAGCATACTATCTTAACAACATTAAAAAACAGGCGGCGCCTGGTACTATTTTGGCTCAAAAAACAAACAACATAAAAAACACACTCAACCGGAAATGGCAGGAAAATTGAAAGAAAATGGTCAATAAAGATGAAAGGAATGAGAAAATTGAAAGAAAATGGCATTTGGGTGAAACCCCTCCATTGAGAGTGGCATAATAGCGAATCCTAAATGTATAGTGGCGTTTTGGCAAAACCACTTTTTGACGATGGTATAATGGCAATTTTCTCTCCTCATGCGGAGCCGGGAGGAGCGCCAGAGTGGCGGCGCGGTCGGCGAGCCCCGGCCAGCGCAGATGGAGGGGCGGCGCGGCCAGCGAGCCCCGGCCGGCACAGATCGGGAGGCAGCACGGCCGGAGCCACCGCTCCTCTCTCCCCGTCGGCCCCGCCCTCCGCTCCTCCTCCGGCCACTGCATCTCCCCTCCTCCTACTCGCTCCTCTCCCCTCTTTCCTCTGGCACGTGTGGGTCCCGCCGTCTGAGACGAGGAACTCGTAGCCAAAACTTGCTCCGCGTTCTTGAGGAGGCCGCGCGGATGAACGACGTGGCAACGAATATTCGGTTTTGGGGAGGGAGGCTGAACGCCACATCGGCGCACTGTGAACGCCCTGAGGTGAATGCCGAGGACAGTACTCCAGATGGCCCACCTATTGGCTTGGACCATGTGCCCATACCTGTGCTCTTATGCCCATACCTGTACTCCAGATGTCCCACCTAAATGGATCATGCTATTGCATGCTCCCTCCGTCCCAAAAAAAAACCGAATTCTTCGGTTTTCGTATCCAACGTTTGACCATCCGTCTTATATGAAAATTTTTATGATTAGTATTTTCATTATTGTTAGATGATAAAACATGAATAATACTTTATGCATGACTTATCTTTTTAATTTTTTTCATAATTTTTTCAAATAAGACGAACGGTCAAACGTTAGACACGGAAACCCAGGAATTGAGTTTTTTTTGGGACGGAGGGAGTAGATGATATAAGAATGTACTCCCTCCGTACTCAAGGAAGTCGTTTTGGACAGCGACACGGCCTCCAAAACACAACTTTAACTTTCTGTTTCTATAATTTTTTTTAAAAAAGTGATATATGTATGCCATGGCGGGCATTGTTGTATGTGCTCTCGATCAAACTTTGTGTGTGTGTACGTGCCCAGCCCAACCTTACCTTGATGCCCGTAGCGCGGTTGCACCATGGCTCAATTTATAGTGAATGCTCTGGCCATTAATTAGAACGGTCTCCAAGTTTTCAGATTATACTGAATGATCAGAGCAAGTTTAATAGTATAGCGCACTACTAGCTCTAATTCATCTATAGCTAATCTAATAGTCAATTTAAACAATAATTGCTTACTATATTATTAGTATATAGTTCCACCTATCATATACACATTACGCCTTTAAATTCGTGCTGCAGCTGGCTACAAATCTGTAGCCCGCTGCTCTTCTCTCTTATCTTTTATATCATTAAAATATGTTTATAGCTGACTAATAGTCTGCTATTGTACCTGCTCTCATGCCACTTTGTTTATTGGTTGTCACAAAAAAAACATAGGTTATTTAAACACTACCACTTTGTAATTGATAGCTTAATTTATAACCAGATGAACACTACCAGACTTTGGAGGTATATACCTCCAAAGTCTGGTAGTGTTCATCTGGTAGTAAATTAAGCTATCAATTACTCCCTCTGGTGGTGTTAGTGCATGAGGTGATGCATTAGTAATAGGTTGTTGTCTATTCTAGAAATCGGTAATGAGAAATAGGGTAGCGCACGAGATAAAAAGTGGATAAGTAAAGGGACAAGGTTTAGACAGGTTCAGGTCTTCTCGATGCGAAGTGATACCTAATCCTGTTTCAGGGATTAAATCTGTCGGGTGTTGTATTGATCTGACGATCAAGTTGCTGCTCTGCCCTTACAACACTCTATGCCCTCCTTATATACCTTCAGGGGCAGGGTTACAAAGGAGAAAACCCAGTCGGATATGATTTGGATTTCCTTATACATTTACATAATCGTATATGACTAAAATTATGGAACATGCCTTGGGAAACAAGGCAATGTAAATTCCAAAGACTAATCTATTTGCATAATATACGGATTTAGCTCGCCTCCTATTTTTAGTCGGATAAGTTGTCCGTATGGATATATGGTACCCATAATCTCCACAGTTGTCAAAAAGAATAACTTCCACCACAAAATTCGAGTACTAATAACCCATTTTGTTTGCTGCAGCTTAGCCCCCACCTTCCTACCATCTGTGCTGTTGCATGACTTGAGAAATAGCACATATCTCATATTCATCCCATTTTCTCATTGTATTTCATTGAAATATCAACATTTTTACTTTTATTATAAAGTGCTTATTAGAATATTTTATCAGTGTATTATACTTATATATGTCTAGATAATTTAAAGCAGATTTTCAAAAAAGGCTATTTCAGGAGCCCCATTCACAAAGCTATTATTATTAGTGAATTATCAAATTTTGAGGGGCTTATTTGTAAAATGAAATTACAAAAGGGTCAAATTATCTCTCATCTCTATTTGACTGGTGTCTCAAATTATTTATTTATACGTATGTGTTATACTGTTCTTTCTCCTTTATGTTTTTTCCTATTTTTCCTATTTCCTTTCATAGACCTCTTGAATGTTGCTTGCGATGAATCACAAAGCTTCCTCTGAAAGTCTCGTGAGGATATGCCATCATTTTTTTTTTTTTACAATCGGCCACTGTATCCAACGGTATATGGTGTCTCTCTGTTAGCATCGGATGGCTGATAATTTTTTGTGGCACAGCCTCCTTGTGTCGTGGGATTCACCTTTTGCTTAGGTAGATTTATTAACGTGGGACCAACTTTAAATAAAAGAGAACGACTAGAGCACGAAATCCCACAGAGGTAACAAATACAATTAAGGCCTTGCTTAGTTCCAAAACAAGAATTTTTCACCCATCATATTAAATGTTTGGACATATATATGAATTATTAAATGTGGAAAAAAACCAATTACATAGCTTGCGTGTAAATTGCAAAGCCTAATTGCCTCATAATTTGACAATGTTGTGCTACAATAAACATTTGCTAATGACGGATTAATTAGGCTTAATAAATTTGTCTCGCAGTTTCCTGGCGGAATCTGTAATTCGTTTTGTTATTAGACTAGGTTTAATACTTCAAATGTGTGTCTGTATATCTGATGTGATAACCAAACCCAAAAATTTTCCCTAACTAAATAAGGCCTAAGGCTGTGTTTCGATCCATGAGTGAAAAGTTTTGGCGTGTCACATTGGATATACAGACACACATTTGAAGTATTAAATGTAGACCGATAACAAAACAAATTACAGATTTCGCCTGTAAACTGCTAGACAAATTTATTAAGCCTAATTAATCCGTTATTAGCAAATGTTTACTGTAGCATCACATGTCAGATGATAGAGCAATTAGACTTAAAAGATTCATCTCGCAATTTACACGTAATTTTTATAATTATTTTGTTTGCCTATATCTAATACTCTATGCATATGTCCAGCCATTCGATGTGACAGGGTGAAAAATTTGGTCGGGAGCCACTCTCACTGCAAACATGCGCGCGCTCGTGTTGTATAGGCAGTAGCGCAGGGTCCACATATTCCGAGGACAGTACTCCAAATGGCCCACCTATTGGCTTGGACCATGTGCCCATACCTGTACTCCAGATGGCCCACCTAAATGGATCTATTATATAGATGACATAAGAATGTACTCCATCTGTACTCATGAAGCAAGGAAGTCGTATTGGATAACGAAACGATCTCCAAAACACAACATTAACTTCTTATTTCTATAAAAATATTTTTTGAAAAGTCATATATGTATACTTTTATGAAAGTATTTTTCAAGACAAATCTATTCATATAATTTTTGATATTTTCAAACTCAACAACTTGAGAGTTATTGATGATTTATATTCTCAAGGTTTAACTTAAACATTATTGTAAATGACTTCCTTTACGAGTACGGAGGGAGTACAATTTACGTTATTATCAATGGGCAGATGATATCACGTGACTTTTGTTGCACTATCAATTCTAGTCGTATTCAAATTCTAGGTGAATTTTATTGCACTATAAATTCATTTTTTTTATGTTCAGCTGCCCGAAAATCTTTTAGTTGAAATTTTCGGTACATGTTTTAACAAGAATCACACCTGGTGGAATCATTTCCTAATGTTTAGATCTCCAGCCTGGGCCAACTCTAGGGCTCTAGGCTGTGAAATTTTTTTGAAATTATACTGTTTATCGATTGATTGTGCAAAAATATACTGGATAGCGAAGGTTTTGCGGAAATATACCATTGGTATCGCTCTTTGGAAGAGCGATACCGATGTTCGCACCTGGAAAGTACGATAACGTGGCGAAATCGCTATCTGAAAGAGCGAAAGCGAAGTTGAGCTGGTGCTCTCACGCAAGCGAAACGTGAGACCGCAGCGGTATCACTTTTCCGTAGCACGAGAGCGCCACGTGGAGAAATCCCCGCGACTACCTCGGGCGGAGCCATCGCTCTCGCATTTTTGTTGCACGAGACCGAGGTTGGTATCGTAATCCGAAATCGCGAGGCCGGTTGTGACGCGACCGGGGAAACGAGGGCATGCGGTATCGCGCTTTGCACGCGCGAGACTGGTGACGCGGCATGCGCGAGAGAGAAGGCGTGGGGGAGCGCAGTGGGCCCGCTGTGTCGCGCTTTGAGAGTGCGAGACCGATGGCGGTCTCGCTAAACGCGTGCGCGAGAGCGAGGGAGATTGGGGAGCGGCACTGGGGCCGCGGTGTCGCGCTTTGCGCGCGCGAGACCATGGGCAGTCTCGCTCTACGCGTGCGCGAGAGCGAGGGTATCAGGGGAGCGGCAGTGGGCCCTCGGCAAAGCGCGAGAGTGCCTCGGTCTCGCGGTCCGCATGTGCGACACCGTTCTTGGTCTCGCACTCCACATGTGCGAGAGCGACGCACGGAGAGCGCCAAAGGTACACACTGAGACCTTTATTTCCCATCTCTCTATTTCTTTTTGCTTTTTGTACGGGTTCTAGCCATCTACCTTTGCTTTTTAGGAAGGGGTGGAAGAGCTATGTGCACTCTCTTATCATTTTACTGTTATAGTCACATCATGCCGGCCATTTCTTCAGCTGTAGTCGTTCGAATCCAATGCACTCACGGGGTTAAATTGAGAGGAGAGGAGATGGTCCTCACAGAGGAAGACAGAAGGGAGTGAACTGAGGAGGAGAGGAAGAGCAAAAGAAGAGAGGAGGCAGTGGAGAGAAGGAAAAAAAAGATACGTAAGTTGATTAGTTTTCTGTTAGCACAAATTTGTACGATGAGGATTTAGAAAATATTAGTTCACGTAGTTTATATTAGTGTTATTTAATATTTGTTTTTAATTAAGTCAGAGAAAAATTGAGGTATGTATTAGTTCCTACATTATATTTTGTTAGGTCACATGTAAAAATAGAAATGTAGAAAGTTAATAGAGTCGATTCGGGTTAAAAAATAGGTAGACATAATTAATTTATAACGTACAAAAGTATAATAGAAGTTACAATTAATTTGTTCGCAGTAGTAATTGTAAGTTATAATTAATTAGTAATTCATGTGATGTTTAATTTTATATATACGGCCAATATTATATTTAACAAATGAAAAAAAACTGAAATATTGATAGTTCTATTTGTAGGACATATACAAATTGGGTGGCTCAATGAGTGTCATTGTCCTATATAAAGAATAGAAAGAGCTAACCAAAATGATTTTTAACTTAGCTTCCGTCAATGTTTTATTTTTAACCAAAATGATTTTTAATTTGTTAGTTAAACATATGGATTATGCAGTGAAATAAACATTGAGGCAGCAATTGTTATATGAGCAAGCTAGTTAAAAAGGAGTAGTAATAAACTTTGATGCCGCAAATTTTAGATGAGCAAGCTGGTTAAAAAGGAGTAGGCGGGATCTGATAAACACAGGTAAATATTTTGCCATCATATTTATGTGTGATATGGTATGGTTGTGTTGTTTAAGTATTACATACTCTTTTACTTAAATTAATTGCCATTGTTATTATTAATTACATGTTTTAATTAATTAATCTCTATTAATTTGATTGTCATGTGTTTATTTTTTATGTCAAAGTTGTAGTAAAATTATAAATAATTAATTGCATTGTCATGTATTCGTAAGTAAATAATTTATGGTTACGTAATTATTTATTTATAGTTTTTTTAGTACAAGTACATGAATTTTTTATAATTAATATGGAAATATAAATAATTAGTTATTACTAAAGATTTTTCTAATAAAAAAAATAGTATGCGTGTTAACTAATTTTAGTCGTGAATAGCACACGTTTGTTCTGTAAGACTTCCTTACGAAGTAGTTCGTGTTGTCTGCAATGGCAGGAATGTTGGCATTTAGAGTGTATTTCGGTGAAGGTGAAATTATGGAAAATAAAAGTGGTGTCAGTCTGAGCAACTTTAGGCAATGCACACTATACTATCCAAATCCTGACACCCTTACCATGCCCGAAGTTTGGTACTGGTTAACATGCACATTTTCTTTAGATCCGGGTATATATAGTGTTAACGTGAGGGTTATGTGGAGCCAATCGGCCAACAACATAAGATGGGAGTTAAAAAATGTGACACGGAGTAAGGCCTGGCAGGATTGGCTCGCTGGCTGTAGGAGACAGGGATATGAATATGTCATGCTGGTGCAGGCATGTCAAGGAAGAGTCCCCACGGAGAGCACGGTGGGGCAATCTAGCAACCGTGAGGAGTTGGGGTCTAGTTCACACGAAGAAGATGAAGTTGTAGCTCCCCATCGTGGTGGCGATGTTGGTCCTGACATTCAAAATCTATCCATACAAGGAGATGAAGTGGTCAACCGCCATCCTACTGGTGAAGCCGATGAAGGGGAGGACATACCTACTATAGTTGAAGAAATTGAGAGGGTGGACCGACATGCACTCGAAGATGAGGAATACCTCGCTGCTGAAGAGAATGATGATGAAGATGAACAAGAAGTTGAGGAACTACCTATGCCTGCTTCGTGGAGCCTTGAAGACCCTGGTTATATTGCAGAAAACTCTTCTCATGATTCAATATGGTTCTACAGGGATGGCCAAATCAATCTGGGCGCAATGTTCCGTGACAAAACTGGGTTGCAAGACGCAGTGAAGTCATGGTCATTCCAGATGCAAAGGCAGTTCAGGGTTGTCAAGTCTAACAAGACTGAGTACACGGTCGTCTGTGAGATGGAAGGTTGCACCTTGCAACCTTCCATCTTCAAAGGCAATAGAGAAAAATGGCTACAAATCCTGGCCTTTTCACTGAATCGCCATGGCAAAAGCTTGGAAACCTAAAGGTAACAATGTTCTCGGGAGTACATATGGTCTGCACAATTTTCCACTTCAAATGATCTGCTAGTGATTTTTCAAATTCATTAGCAACCAGTACATGAATTTATGTAGAGAGAAAAAATGAATCTATGCTAAGATGAGCATAAACGAAATAAACATGCGTGGATGCTGTCTATGCATGTGCTAATGCAGTACCTTGTGCTGGCTCCATGGGTGCTTCACGGATGCCACAAAATGGCCACTGCCAAGGAGTTGGGAGAGAAAGATGTGGCCTACCTCAGTGTGCTTCCTTTCATGTTGCTAAGGATTCTCCATAGCCAGGTCTGGCTAACCATTTCCCGGCTCATGGATGCCCGTGGCAATCGGCGCCGGATTGTAGAACGTGGTATTGAATTCGAGCAAGTGGATCGTGAGAACAACTGGTTTGTATCTCACCTGCAAAATATCCTCTAGTTTTATCTCTATATACGATTTTTGATATGGACATGAGAAGTTCGTGTATGCTTTCTTTTGAGATCAGACAAATGGTCAGTAAAAATCTAAACCAAGAATTTTTTTTCTTTTTCAGGGATGATACCTTCGTCTTAACAGCCATCTTGGAATACCTAGGCCTCCTGTTGATGCCACTCGGGCAAGGTATTGCCACTCTGGAGAAGAGAAGGCGCCCTTGTATTGGTCCTGATGCACGCTGGCCCGGTTGAGTTTCTATACTACTGGTTCCATCGTGCACTGCACCATCATGCCCTCTACTCTCGCTACCACTCACACCACCATGCTTCTATCGTCACTGAGCCAATCAGTTGTAAGATACATCTCTTTGCTTTCTTAAATTACTTGGCTACTAGGAGGTGGTTCAACTCTTTTAAGGTTTCGATTTATAGCTCTCCAAATGAAAATTGCAAGGTTAATAAACCAGCTGTAACTGTTTTTTTTAGAGAAGGTTTTTTCTTTACCCGGCCTCTACATCCAATCGGATATATGCAGCCTTTTAAAATTAGGAACTTAGCTCCTCAAACAATCCAATCTGAAATTCGCTCATATCGAGATTTGAACTCAGGTTCTTAGTATGTTACTTAGGTTACTGCAACCACTAGGTGACATGCCTTTTCACTTCTGTAGTTGCTTTGTTGACAAACGTCACAAACCAAACGCAAACTACTTCACAACTCACACTCTAACATAGACGAGTCAAGGGGTTTTCGTTGATTATTAATTCTAGTTAACAAGACTTGTTAATTTAGGTTGTTGGGACAGCCTTGTTGAGGTGCTTTGTTCTCCTTTCGCTCTCTTTTTGTGTTTTGCGTTTTGGGTTCTTTCTATTTGCGTCTTGGACACCTCTCTTCTTCTTCTTTAATGCAATGATATGTAACTCTCATATGTATTCGAGAAAAAAAAATACTCTCATGCTCTCTTAGACACGAGCCTATCACTTCAATTTAATTCTTTGGGGTTTGGTTACTCAAAGACTAATATGATCATTCTGTTATTCCTATTCAGCTGTCGTCCATCCATTCGCAGAGTTAATTAGTGGCCTATGATGTATTTTTTGCAATCCCATTGGTCACATGCTTGTTGACAGGAACAATCTCTATCCTTGCATATGCAATTTACATATTCTACATATATAGACTTCATGAACAACTTGGGGCACTGCAATTTTGAGTTGGTTCCCAATTTTCTCTTCAAATGTTTCCCTCCCCTCAAGTACCGTATGTACACCCCTTCGTAAGTACCCCATGTTCCTAGTTGATCTATCGATATTCCAAACTGCAGTGTATCCTAAAAACGTACATATAATTTGTGTGTGTAGTACCACTTAAAAAGGGAGAATAAAGCTATCAACGACTTGATTGGAAAGGCAATACATGAAGCTGACAGAAGAGGTGCTAAAGTTTTCAGCCTTGGACTCCTAAACCAGGTGAGAAAAAAGAATAATCATGCATATATACATTTGGCCTGAGAAGGCCACGAAAATGACAAGAATATGAGTTTATAAATCAATGAAAACAGGCACGCAATCTCAATGGAAACGGAGAACATTATCTTCATCAGCAGCAGCCAAAGTTTGAGGACTAGAATTGTGGATGGCAGGGCAGCAGCCTAGCAGCTGCGGTGGTTTCCAATAGTGTAGCCTCAAGGACAGACCAAGTTATTCTTGCAGGAAATCTTGACAAGGTGGCTCGAGCCGTTGCTATGGCATTATGCAAGAGAAATGTCAAGGTGATTAACCATTTGCAGTACTTAAAGGGTGTGTTTGGTTGCTTGTATCTGTCTAGCCTGGCTCATCTCCCTTATCCAGGTTGAGCTTATCCCAGTTAATGGGATACAGGTTGTTTGCATTAGTCTATCTTGGCTGGTATGAGATGTTGTTTGGTTGTCTGCACGAGAGATACGGTTTAGAGGAGAGTTTGTTTGGTTGGTTGTATGAACCGTATGTATGAGGATCTTTTTTTCTGGGTAAAACAATTCATTATTTGAGCTCATGTAGTGGAGTACGTAGTACTATTACACAGTATATCTTATATTAGTGACTAATTACGGCATAGAGAATGAGAACGGTAGAAAAAAAAAGAGTGACCCTCTCACTCCTCGCCGCCGAGCACGGCCCTTGCCGCTGGCAGCCTGCTCTGCCGAGCCCAACTGGTCGCTGTCATCGTAATCACCGCATCCATCGCTCCCACCGCTCGCCACTCCTCTTGCTCCACCACTCTCTAGCCCCGCCGGCACGCCGCTCCCTGTGGTCATCGTGGTGGCGATGGTTGCTGCTGCTGCTCGCCACCGTCGTCATGGTGGCGATGGTTGTTGCTGCTGGTTGCTGCTGGTCGCCATCGTCACCGTCGTGGCGGCCAGATCCGATGGGAAGCGCTGGAGGTGTTGGTCGCGAAAGGGATTATGTGGCGGCAGCACGGACACCGAGGAATGGATGGGGGCGACATCGGCGATGGCGAGGCAAGGGCGACGGTGAGCTTCCCGATGTAAAATCCTCTCTGGGTCTTCTCCTTCCTCCCGCCCATCTCCTTCCTCCCGAATTTGGCCGAGGTCGAGCCCGGCGATGAGCAATGCAGCAGCAACAAACCCTAGCATTTTCGTTTTGGGGGAGAAATGAGAAAGGGGCAGGGTGGTGACCAGTGACCCCTTCGCACCCCTTGCACACACGGGTAGCATCGACGTTTCTCAAGCCCGGAGCAGAGGGGGTCTCGACCTCGACATCAGTATCCCGCTCGAACTTGCTATCAATGTCGCTAGCAAGTTCGAGCGGGACACTGATGTCGAGGCCGAGTTCTCCTCTGCTCCAACCTTGTAGAGAGTCCATGCTTGTGTTCTGTCGATGAGGCGAACGCAGGTACGACATAGAGGTCTATCAAACCATCAGGGAATACAATGTGAATTTGTGTAGAATACACATGTAGTTCCTAGTTTATGAAGATATACGTGCTTAGTACTTTTTTTAAAACTTTCTTCCCGTACAACAGTTACATAGGCAATGTCGCAGCAAGGCGAACCAATGTCAGTGACTACTAGTGGGACAACTTCGAGCTGGGCTCCTAGGACCCAAAATAGGATTCCTAAGCAAGTGTACACCATAACAGAGGTGGACGAGCTTGGATTTCCGACGGCTCCTCCGAAAGCTGTCAAAAAATTCCCAACGATATGCGGAGTCCTAGGGAGGCGGAACTTCACCATTCTGGAGGACCACATCGGTCTGGTCCCACGGGCAAAAAAAGAAGAGGCCTGGAAGCAGTTCAAGGAAAGCTTCGAGTACCCTGCAGAGGCCTAGGCAAGACTCAAGCGGCAGGCTATCCGCAAGATGGGGAACTTGTAGAAAAATTTCAAAACTGCACTGGTCACGGACTACGTCCTCAACCCTGCCCAGCCAGAACCATTTGTTAAATACCCGTTCATCACCCGGGTCATGTGGGAAGAGTTTCATGCTACCAAATCAACTCCTAAGTCTTGAGCAAAAAGTGAGGCCTATAGGGAGCTGCAGGCAAAGAACCTTCACCCGCACCGGCTTCGCACTGGAGACTACACAGGGAAACAGGCGGAATGGGATAAGGAGGATGAAGCTACTGCGGAATCTAACACCCCGCAAGTGCTTGGTGATATCCCGGTGCAGCGGGCAAGAAACTGGACAAGGGCAAGGGTGAAGAAGAATAGTGATGGAACACTTTCGTTCCTAAATCCCTAAGATCAAGCGGTGTACCAGAAAATCGTAAGTTCAACACATAGAATAAGTTTCATTAGGTTATATCGTATTCTTCATCTAATTCATCCTAACTGTACCACAGGTCGAACTGACTGTTGAGAAACAGTCCTCCCAAGAGGTCTCCTCACAAAGTCGCGAGGATGACGTCCTCACGAAAGCGTTGGGAACCGAAGAACACCGTGGACGGACAAGGGGAATTGGATCTAGTGTTCCATGGAAGCTTGGGTTTCCCCAATACGCGTGGCAATACAAGAAGCACAAGCTTTCAAAGGCACAGAAATATGCACGCCTTAAGGAACAACTTCGGGCGGAGCTTAGAGAAGAGCTCAGAGAATAGTTCGATGAGAAGTTGTTGCAAGTGAAGGCTCGGGTGGAGACATGCTGTCACGCCCAGAAATTCTCAAACCAGAATTTCTAAGCTGAATGTGCATTAAATCCCTGTCCAGGACCAGCCAGGGTACACAAACGACAATTGTTGACATACAGATCCACGTCTTACAAAAATAGAAAAGATTACAAATGCAGCGGAAAAGATTAACGCGAGCTAAACCGGGAAGCTTGACTTCAGCAGCGGGCGACTCCACTCCACAGGCGAAACCTTGACGGCAGCAACGAAACCAACCTCTCTGAGACGGCTCCAACTGAGAGGAACTTCAACTCTGGTGTGGGGGAAAAGAGAGCAAGACTGAGTACTACCCACTGTACTCAGCAAGTCATACCGGAAGAGGAGGTATGATGCAGGATATAACCAAAGGAGGCTAGAGGTTCTTTTGCATAAAGCTAGCATTTAAAAGCAGTAGTTGAAAGCAGTAAAACAGTTGTAGTAATTAATCAATATTAACCAAACACTGTCCAACGCTACACCACGTTGCAACAGGCCCAACCAACCACCTGAACTACACCAGTTCATTAAGCTAAACTAGGGGTGAGACTAATCACGGTGAATCTGGTTGATCGCCCATAACCGCGGGCACGGCTATTCGAATAGTTTTACTCTGGCCAGAGGTGTACAACTGTACCCACAAGACACGATTCCACACATGTCGCCATGCCCCGAAGTATCACCATGATACTGCAAAGGGGGAAATCGTGACAAGACCCTCCACATAACCCTCCCCTAACCATCCACACCACGCTAAGGTTTCACCCCCACCCCTCAAAAGGCAGTGGGCGGTCCCCTCTTGCGCCGCGGTGAATCCGGCAGCTGGACAACCGGACACCCCGGCCGACCCAACTCCATCACGCCCACCCTCGCCACCGGTGCCTAGGAAAGGGTCGAGCTATACTTCAGATCAAGCAGTTACCCACTCCCGCTTGTGGTAAGCACGGTAAGTCTCCCAGGGTTTCCCGTGAACCGGTCCTTAATTGCCATGGGTGCGACCAACAAAACCATGCACCCACAGCCCACCATTCAATGTATTTTAATTAACTAACACCATTGCGGTGGCACCAATCCAAAGCTATGCCAATAGACAAAGTCTATGTAATAATGTGATCCCCATTTGTGTACTAGTTGAACTAAGCATGGCTAAGCATTTCTTAAACCAACATCTAATCATTTTGATACCCAGGTTATCAATGGCATATGGTAAACAATAAATGGCTGAGTAATAGGACCCATCCCACATGATATTGTAAAAGAATGCAACATTTAATAGAAATGCGGGATATTTGTAAATTGGGTACAATATGATCAAACGTATTGCATGACTTGCCTTGCTCTCGCACTGATGAGATCACAGCAACGTCTTCGAGAAACTGCGGATCGACGAAACGGCCGAAACCTACGCGACAAACAAAGCACACAAGCAAAACATGCTATAAGACTACAGAAACAGGAAACAAAACCATTTTTAATGGATTCTTTGCATTTTCCTTGATTTACTGAGACTTGAATGGACTTAAACGGAGCTCGGATGAATTACTTATGAATTTTAGAAGATAAACTGTGTTTTTACTAATAAAGAAAAGTCCTTAATCACTTTATTGCGCAATAAAGCCCAGGGCTGACGTCATCCAAGGGGGGGGGCGGCGCCGACAGGCGGGGCCCACGGGTCAGCGGCTCAAAGGGGGTCGGTCCACCGTGGACCGGGACCACGCGGGTGGTCCACCGCCGGTCCACGGGACCGACGGTCTAGATCGGCCGGGAGACCGATCGAACGGCACGGCGGCGACTAGGCACGACTCGGCTCGGCTTCAAAACCGGCCGGCCGGCCATGGCGAGGCGACAACGGCGCACGACCGCCGGCGGTGCGGGGAGACGGCGGCGGACGGCGCGAAAGGCGGCGGCGGACGGCCGGAGCGGCGGCACGGCCAAAGGCGGCGGCGCATGCGTGAAGGGGAGAAAAGGGAGGGGGAGGGAGGCATCGGCCGGGCTCAGCTCGGCCTCAAGGCCGACCGGGGCGAGGCGGCGGCGAGGCACGACCACCGACGGCGGGGACCGGCGGCGCGGGAAGCGGCAGCGACGGCCGAAAGGTGGCGGCGCATGGCCGAAGCGCGGCGATGCACGTGCGGAGGGCGGCGACATGCACGGGAGGGAGAGTAAAGAAAGAAGGAGAGAGAGGTAGTCCTCACCGACGATGTGGGGGAATCGGGGTCCGGCGGCGGCGGACGGAAAGCGAGCGGCGGCCGAGGTAGCTCTCGCGGCGGCGAATCTAGCGGCGGTGATTGCGCGGCGAGGCGATGGCTCTAGCGACGGCAGCGTGCGGCCGGAGGCGGCGGCAAGCGGTGGCGCTAGCGGCGAGCGGCGCGGGCTCGTTAGGAGACACGGGAGGGGACGGCAAATGGGGGAAACGAGAGAGGGAGCTCGGGAGAGTGATTTAATGGTGCGGGAGGAGGCGGACGTGGCCGGGAAAGCCTCCGATTTCGCCGGCGACGTGGGGTGGAGAGAGAGAGAGAGGGGTGGGATTCGAAAGCGAATCCCGCCCATTTGTGGGCGCGCGCGCGAGCGGGAAAGGCGGAGGAGGTGGGCGGCGTGGGCGCGGGGTGCGGGCGCGATGAGGGGCGCGACGTGGAGCGGAGAAGGCGGGGCGGCAGCGGCGGTTGCCGGCGTGGGCGCACGGCTGGAGGTTGGGGACGACCCGACAGGTGGAGCCCACCTGTCGGCGTCCCGAAGGGATGGGGAGGGGGCGCGGGCCGGCCCAAGAAGGAGATGGGCGCGCGCGGCGGCGGGGTGGACTGGGCCGACGGCCCAAGAAGAGGAAAAAGGAGGAAAAAGGAAAAAGAAAAAGAAGAAAGGATTTTCCTGGGATTAAAAATATTGCGCTTGCTCATTTTTAATGGGTTAAAATTATTTCCAAGGCTCTGAAAATTCCACTAAAAATCCTGTTAATATATTGTGACATGTGGAACCCGAGAAAAAAAATCCCACAATGCCAATTCCGATTATTATTTTCATTTATGAATTAAGGAATTAGCTCTAGGTTAATTAAGATAATTTCTTCGAGCAATTTATTTAACCATTTTTTTTTTAGCAAGAAAAGGGGGGAAACTTCAGGGCGTGACACATGCTTAAGGGAAAGCGAGCCCCACGCAGAGGCGTAGCAGCTGCGCATCAACTGAGGCAGCGGGAGAACAACCAGAAGGGCCCACCGCGGTGGACCACATAACGGTAAAACCAACAAATAAATGCATTTGTTGTCTTAGCACCACAATACGTTCTAACATATTCTAAGGATACATATCAATGTATCTCAGGAACTCACATCATGCACCCTAGTTGTTAGGGTGACACATGCATTTGCAATTCCTGCCGCAGAGGGTCAAGCGTTCAAGCCAACGCCAGAGACCCGAGTGCATGGGGCGCAGCTGCTAGCTGGGCATGGCAAAATTCAAGTGGACTTAGTGAAGCTCGATTGGGTTAGCTTCACTCTCTCGCACCCACCAAATGACGAGATTATGACCCTTGGAGCTGCACGTGGGACCTTTATTCAATGGCCCAAGCATAGCATTCAGATCAACATAACTCCTAGGCTAGCACCAAGTTCTCATCCACCGCTGCGGCATCCCCCTCCAACTCTTGTATCTGCCCCTCCTGTCGTTGAGGAAGGAAATGAAGATCTGCAATTGCAATACGGTACAGATTTTGGTGCCGACGGTACGGAGGTCGACAGCAGGCCGCACCTCCCCCCTTAACATACCCAAATTCTAGGGTTAAGGAATTCTTGTCAAAAATAGTAGGAAGCTAACTTTTCCATTTTTTGAGAGCCAAAAATTTTCATTTTTAACTTAGGTGTGGTCAACCCAACTTTTACTAAAGTAAAATTTAAGAAAAAATTAAAACCTTTTCATCTTTAACCTATAACATAGATGCAAACACAAGTGTAAGCATGCATACTTACATAAGACATGTTTTGATTTGAGTCTTTCTTGTGCATTTGGATTTTTGGTTGGCATTGCATATTAGGTTTCATGAGCATAAATAAAAGATAAAATTTCACTAATCAAACCTATAACCACTTGTCGATGATATGGGCCCGGGGGTACGCACAGTAGAGGGAAGCCGCCTTCCCATCTGGCCACGTGGCTGAGCGGCCTGGCTTTCCCCCGCCTCCTCGGGGGGGAGGGGGGTGGTCAGGTAGCACTGACGCGGCCAGGGGGCCACGTCACGACCCTCGGGCCTTCAGCGTGCTCCACCCCGAGGGCCTCGCCCGACCACCACGTGGCTGGGAGAGCAGGCGGAGCAGGAGACACTACTCCGTGCCTTCAATGCACGGTGCCCCAACCGTCCCGCGCCGCATTTAATGCGGTGTTGGTGGGCGTGTGGCGCCGCTCGATTGACCCCTGTCAATCGAGCACGACCGGTCGGTGACTGGTCGCGGACGATGGGACGGGTGGCAGTGCCCCCACGTTCCGCTCTGTGTCAGGCGGAGTGGGGGCAGATATGCCCTGTCCCATCAGCATGTTCCCAGGAGCGCCCTCCGCGCATGGTGAGCCTTCAAAGTCTCCATGCGTTTAATGGCGAATAACAGGGATCTCCCCCGTGTCAGGCGGAGGACGGCGTTGGACCCCACCCAAGGACGCATGACCACCTTGCTTCCGGTTGAAGGCACGTACGGCCGTCTGACCCAGGCAAGGTGGGTCCCCCTTTCACGGACGGGTAGGTATAGGCGACACATGTGGTATCCCCTTGAACTATAAAAGGAGGACCTCGCCCACCGGAAAAAGGGATGACTCTCAGACAACTTGAGCTCGTGAGGAAGAACAGCTGGGTTTCCCTTAGAGCTCAAAATCTCTTGTAAAAGTTAACCATAATCCCACACACAGGAGTAGGGTATTACGCTCTCGATAGCGGCCCGAACCTATATAATCCATTGTCTTTCACAGAGGCTAGGTAGCAATCTAGCGGCTAGACTGCAAGCGGAAGCACGCTCTTGATCATCGCGCCATCTCCCCTGGCCGAACTCACAAAGGGGGGTCTCACGACCACCCACTAGAAAGGATCTCTCCTCGACACCACTCTTGAGCAAATAATTATAAAGACATGAAAATGATGTTAAATGATATCACCTTAGGTCAAGAGATTCCAAATATATTTTTTTATAAATAGCTAGATGCATTTATGAGGAGGAAAACCCATATATAAAGATAAGTCTTGCTAATTATCTAAAATAATTTGAGTAAGATAAAATCATGGGAAAATTCATGTAGGCTCTACTTAACACATACAACTCACTGTAATTTTCGTACAATTTAATAACTAAATTTTATACCTCAAATAAATCAGTCAAACCAGTCAAATAGTAGGCTAATTATAATCCTTAATCGGCTAAAACATACCCTCACCAAAATACGCATTAAACTGCATATAAGTGCATGAGTGAAAGGCCATTTATCATGAATAAATATAATTTTTCCAGAATTTATTTCATCTGTTTAGACCTCCTAAAAATTTATAAACTAGTTTACACCAAGCCTATTTTCTCTAATTTTCTGAGTGCAACCCAAAAAAAAATAAAAACTAGATATATTCACCTACCTCCAGTAAAATCCACATGGATTTATCTACACCATAAATTAATATAAGAACTAACGAAGATGGGAAAAGAAATAATCCTGTAAATAACTGAAAATCGATTTTCAGTCAAGAACCTACCCATCCCTCATGACAATCTCACTGGCTTGTCCTTACACTTGTTAACCTCCCTCAGCCGACAAGAAAACAGAGACAGAGAGAGAGAGAGAGCGAAGGGAATCAGAGCCGACCGAGCTCTGGGCGTGCTCGACGCGTGGCCTCGACGTGTCCAACGCGGAGCTCGCCTTCTCCACTCCACTCTTCCAGCCGCGTCGTCCATCTCCACTCCTCACTCCAGAGCCGACCAAACTGAGGGCTCCGTCGCCCTCATCTGATCATCTCCATCGCCGGCCACCGAGAAGACAAAGGTCGCCAACGCCATGGAGCCGCGGTCGTTTCCTCTTCTTTTGCGTTCCTCAATCTACTCTTGATGCCGTCTCCGTTCCATCTAATTTCGTCCCATTCCATGCAGCGGTTAAACAGGAACGCGACCGCGCACTCCGACGCTCTGGAGCGCGCACCGAGTGCCACCGCTGCATCACCATCGTCGCGCCGGCCTCCGTGGACCAAATCCGGCCGAGCCGTCGTGCCATCATCATCACCACGACCTCCTCTTCGAAATCCCTCAAGAATCCCAGCCAATGCCGCAACGTAGAGGGAGATCGGCGTCGCCTACCTTAAGTCCGGCCGCCGGCCATCGTCGTCCATTCCTCGCTCTCGGGTGAGCTTCGGCGCGATTCCTCACTCGTAGAGCATCTATAGGTTCCCTCTAAGCCGTTCCCCTCCTGTCCTTGGCAGCTCGAAGACCGAAGGAACGTCGACGCCGTCGCCATGCCGATTTCCGTCGCTGCCAGGTCGTCTTCTCCACTGTCACCGATGTTCAGACCAATCCAAGCTGCGGGTCTAGCTTCAGTGAGTACCCAAGAACCCAGTAGACACACATGCATGCACCCATTCGCATAGAAACGAGCCGGAGCTCGACATGCCTTAGCATGCCGAGAACCACCTTCGCTCGCACCAACGCCGTCGTCAATTACGGCCACCGTAGCTAGCAAGATTACCACCATTAGCTTCGCAATGACCTGCTGCATTTTTTTGCTTCTGTTCGCACCGCCGCGTTGTTGGGTTTATTCCCACATCGGTAATTGATGATGGGGGAGCACGACTTAAAAAAGTGGGGGCGATCCTCACCCATCAGACTAATCTTTTGGGTTGTGTAGGCTCAGGACCTAAAGTTGTGGCTCTGATTGGGCTTGTCCTAGAGCAGAACCAATGTGACCTGGGCTGGCCCACGGGGCCAGGCTGCACACTCTAACAAGTGGTGTCAGAGCCCAAGGTTTAGAACCCGGAACAATTTCTATGGGTCACATGGTGGAGAGGCCAGATAACAAGTGAACAATTTCCATGGGTCACATGGTGGAGAGGCCAGATAACAAGTGAACAATTTCCATGGGTCACATGGTGGAGAGGCCAGATAACAAGTCTTCGGGGTCATATGGGTTGATGTGATAGGTCCCACATCATTCTAAACAATTTCCATGGTGTCAGAGCCCAAAGTTTAGAACCCAGAACAATTTCTATGGGTCACATGGTGGAGAGGCCAGATAACAAGTGAACAATTTCCATGGGTCACATGGTGGAGAGGCCAGATAACAAGTCTTCGGGGTCATATGGGTTGATGTGATAGGTCCCACATCATTCTAAACAATTTCCATGGGGAGAGGCCAGATAACAAGTGAACAATTTCCATGGGTCACATGGTGGAGAGGCCAGATAACAAGTCTTCGGGGTCATATGGGTTGATGTGACAGGTCCCACATCATTCTAAACAATTTCCATGGGGTCACATGATGGAAAGGCCAGGTAACAAATCTTCGGGGTCACATGGGTTGATATGACGGGTCCACTTAAAAGGTACAATTTCCATGGGTCACATGGTGGAGAAGCCAGATAACAAGTCTTTGGGGTCACATGGGTTGATGTGACGGGTCCCACATCGGTAATTGATGATGGGGGAGCACGATTTAAAAGGTGGGGGCGGTCCTCACCCATCAGACTAGTCTTTTGGGTTGTGTAGGCCTAGAAACGAAACACGGAAGAAAACGCCATAGGAGATCCAAACACGATAACGACACCAAGACACGATATTTGATAACGGAGTTCAGCCGAGGCCTACATACGCCATAGGAGATTCAAACATGATAACGACACCGAGGCACGATATTTGATAATGGAGTTGCCTACATCTCCGGGGCAGTGATTACGGGCGCTCCTCCCCAATCCAGCATATACAGCGTATCAGAGTTACAACGACTCACGGCCGGTCGCTGCCGGCAGCCGCTCCCTCTCGCTATGCTAAGTTGTCATGCGGTTACAACAGGCACACCCCTCTATTTATGAGAGATCCTAGGATAGAGTCCGACTCTTACTCTAGTCCTACACTTAGTACAACTTCAAGTCCTAAACTGTAACCGACTACGTACACGTATTGACACAAACTCTAACCCGCGTAAATCACAGTCAATCGCCGCCGGCGAGCTCGGCCAAGCCGTTGCCCTGTATTGCTTCCTGTACAGGAATAAGCCAGGGATCTCTTTCACGAATTCGATAAAGTGTAAGGACTAAAGTGTGAGACATTTCACTCACTGACATGTGGGTAAAGGACTAAAGCGAAAATACAAGAGAAAAATGGGGACTCTTTATAAACTGTGGCATAGACACATGTTGGACTGCGGGTTCTATTCCTCGGAACCATAGGGGCCTTTTTGTATATTAGCAGAGGATGGCATGTGGACCCCATGAACTTAAAATCTGAAAATATAAGGGAAAATCACTAAAGCTTTACATTTTCTGCAGAAAAATGCTCAAACTTGTAAAATCCATATAAAATCAAATGTAGCTCATTTTGAGATGATTCCAGTTGCTATAGATTCACAAAGTTATGAAATTTATTTTAGAAACATAAAAATTGACACACTGTACAAGGTTTGTCTCTAAAATTTATCCAAGATAAATCATACATAAAGCATACCCAAATTATAAAATGCAACCAAAATTCATCTCAACTTATTTTTGAAAAAACTTAAGTTCTACAGATTCACCAACATGCACACTCTAGATAGGAGAAATAAAATTATATACTTACTTTAAGCCAAATACGTCTAAAACTAATATCTTCAAAATAATTAGCTTTGTGTAAGGTGAACTTTAGAAGTTTATATAAAATTCATTTTAACTCCTTTTTGAGTAAGTTCAGGTTCTGTAGAATCACCAAAACCTATACTTCCATGTTATACAATAAAATTATATGCATACTGTATAACGAAAGCCTCTAAAAAAATTTATGTAAGGAATAACCAACGTAAGGTAGCCTTTAATTTATACAATTTGTAGAAAATTCATCCTTAGTCCATATAGAGTGAACCAAGTTAAGTTTCTATGGAGTCAGCAAGGAGTGAAATTTAATTTAGTAAAGTATAATGTGGCACTTTTTGTACAAATTATAGCTCTGAACCTTAATTTGATAAAATAAGTGCTAATCATATAGTGTTGATTAAGCAAAACATAGGTATGTATATATATATAGACGCACTCTAGCTCTAATTAAACCTAACTAAAATTTGTTAGACCAGACAAGCTATAGATTCATCCTCATTCACTAAAACGTTTTAGATGAACATAGCTCGTGTAACAAACTCTAGGTTGATATGTTAAGTCATTAACATAGAATATTCCCTAAGTTACAAAATGTGTAGTAGAGTAATATCAACTCTAAAATTTGTGAACTAAAATTTAATTGATTGACTAAATCATTCATTTTATACATCACTAGCAAGATGGAACAAGTTCTGGACCTAAACCTCCAAAGCCACATACACATAGAAATTATATGCCTAGAACGCGTTATAACTTGTAGAGTACATAGAAAATTCATGATAACTCCAAAAATTGTGAAACCAAAGGGGTTAGTCTTAGAAAATATATCTCTACACTCCAGAGAAGTCAAACATAATAAAAGTCACTTTACAAAAACATTTCACTACGTAACCTAGTAAATATTACCCTATACCGAGTAATTTCTAAAATTAATAACTCCCAAATAAAAAGAGATAAAATAAAAATTCTTTCACCTAAATTCATGTTAGATCAGTACCTACCCACAGTACACAAATCATGCATTTTAGAGCATTTTGGATTTTTGCCTATTTCAGTGTTTGATTGCATAACGTATACTTTATATAGATAATTGCCTAAACAGTGAAGAGGTTACTTAGGTGCTAACATTTCTGAGGATAACACATTTAATCCTATGGTTTGAGGAATGAAAATATTTGTTTGCAAAATTGCATGCAAACCTAGACTATATCGATATTTAAATTTTTGTTATGGTATATGACCTTTTTGCTGCATTCCCTACCTTGAATAATTGTGATCCGTGCAGTTTGTACCCCTAGAAATGGTTAGAGTATATTCCTTGGGCAACATATCCTATGCACATAGGCCCTCACGTGTACACACGTACACACCAACTAAAAAATATCACAAAAAAATCTAGAAAAAATCATACACATACTTTCAATTGTATTACACCTAGGGTTAAAATCTTAACGTCAAATTCATTATATTTTAGCCGTAACAAAAAAACAAAAAATCTAACAGTTTTAAGGTTGCAATTTTGTCAGAATTTTATCTTTTTTGTTATTCTCTATGTAGAATGAATTTGAAGATGCGACTTTGCACTTAGATGTAATACTATTGAAAGTACATGTATGAATTTTCCTAGAATTTTTTGTGATAATTTTTAGTTGGTGTACATGGTGTGTACACGTGAGGGCCTGTGTGCATAGGATACGCTCCCTATTCCTTGTGCTCAAATGGGTTTATATATAATGTATATGCAACTACTTGCTTAGCCATGCTTAGAAATATGCAAATGCTCATTCCATATATAATTAAAATGTGACTTTGATATGTGAACCTTTGCTGGAATAAAATCAATATGATGAGTATTTGCGAACTAAAATGTGTAAAATGTGATTTTAGACTTGGGCGGCAAGTGGTGTGCATATGGTGTTAGTTGCATACCGATAGGGGGAGTGTTTGCCCAAGTCCGTAAGGACCAAACTTGTGTCACCAACTTAAAGTTATTCGTACATCCATATGTGTTAGTATGGGATGGCCTAAGCTGATTTATCTACTTAGCATATCTAGCCTTGCATTCTGGTAGGCCGGTGTGTATGAGTTCGGATAACTCAGAGGAATTTCCTATTTATCCCGACATGGTATTTTAGGTGACTAAGTCTATCCAATACAACAGTATTGTGCCACGTGCTAGGTTCTCGTCGTGTCCGCCACCACAGCGTTAAGTTTAAGGCGTGAGCCCGCCACTTAACGGTTCTAGGTATTATTTCCAGTATGCCTAGGATGGAGGAACACGTATCGTGCTGGTGCAAGGCTAGAAATTTGTATCGTGCTGGTGCAAGGCTAGAAATTAAGTAGTGTAAAGGTTTCATGCTGTTGAATTAACACGTATCGTGAATGCGGGTTTCGATTGCTTCTTCTAGGATGTGAACTTAATGGAGTGAACCCCTAGTCGGTGTGCTTGAGGATTGGGTAGTCAAGCTTCCGTTGTTCTTTAATATGCCTATTTGGCTGGTCGGCCTACTTAACTATTAAATTGGTGTAAGTCTCTAAGTCCCTTTCGTCTTAAATGTCTTTGCTATGTATGTCCATGCTTAAGATGAAAGTGTGAATCTAGTGCACATCCTGGGAATTTAGATTCACATGAGTATGAGTTAAAAATATTTGAGGTGTTGTAGATCTTTAGCCATTTGTCAAGTCTCCTAAATGTGTAACACATCTGGTCGCCGCCTTCGAGTGGTTTGACGGGCACATCTCATACTGAAGTTGGCTGGCAGGCTAAAAGTCAAGCAATGTCTCCAATATTCTTCTCTCAAGGCATCGCATCGGATATTTCAAGAGAGCCTACGTTTTAGAGGCGCCATTCTCGGCACCGGCGAGAGAAGTCCTCGACGCCATTGCTAACCGGTGAGCTCCATTTCCATTCAATGTGTGTTCTCTAATCCAGTCTCACTACCCGCTCTAACGCCACCAAGAACGCCTCATTTGGTGCAGCCAATCTCCGGGAACGCGACCACGTCAACTAGGAACGCCGTCGCGTTCTGGACACCGCCGCTTCGCCTTTGCTCGTCGCCCGGCTTCCACAGTCCACCATTGGTCAAGCCATCTCGCCATCATCTTCACCAGCACCCATTGACCAAGAATCCCGAAGGAATAGGCACGTGGTGAACCACGGTGGGAGATCTCCATCTTCTTCCCCAACTCCGGCCGCCCACGCCATTCCTCTCTTCTTCCTTCTCTGGTGAGCTTCGGCGCAAGCTTTTTCGCCTAAATCTGTCTTGTGCCATCTCAAATCGATGCATGCCTTCTCTTTGAATAGATCAAGACCGGAGGTGTACCGCCAACGACAACCGTAGCCGCTGCGCCGCTGCCAGACCAGCTCTCCATCGCCAAGACCGTGCTGAGCCGTGTTCGCTGCTTGGTGAGCTTTCTGGTAGTCCCTAGGACCTTCAGCAAACACATGCACAAACAGATCGAGTCTCTATCATGGCATGCATGTGCAAGCTGTGCTTTGCCGCCGCTTCTAACATCCTAACTGCCGCTATAGACCACCAAAACTTGCAAAAAAGCTACCTATAGGTTCGTACGGTTGTCCTCTACACCTTTTGTTTTGGGAGCTTGAACTGAATCGCCGCTGTTCGCCGCCGGCGATGTCGGGAAGCTCGCGGGAGAGCTGCTCCTCTGCTCTGTCAAGAGCAAGGGCATGGCTTAGTGAAATTTAAAAACCTCCAGGGGTGTTTCAGCAAATAAACAGACGCTTTACATGTGGGACCATTTACTCATTTGGTAATAACTTAAAACTTAAGCACCTTTTTGAATAAAATCCTGGAGCACGTGCTTAGGCTGCGGGACCTATTTCTTGAGAACCCAGGGACTTATGCGCAAAAATATAGTCACTGACCGGTGGACCCGAGAGAGATAATGATTTGAGAAAAATAGAGAAAATGCAAAACTAGTTTCTTATCAACTGAAAAATGGTAAAATTTTAGAAATTTGTAGAAAATTCATTCTAACTCTGAAATTTACAAACTAAATTTTTTTGGAATCATATTTTTATGCTCTGCATCATAAAAATGTTCGACTAAACAAAATCATGAAGATTTATGTCTCAAAAATCCGAAATGCATGTAGGTCTATATTTAATATGAAGACACTTTAAAAATTTGAAACTTTTAAATGAAAACTGTTAAAATGAAAATTATTTCACTAAAAATCAATGTAACACATAACACAATTAATCTATGAAAAACATTTATGTTAGAGCATGTTGGATTTTTATGTATGTTTATAATTTTGATTTTGCATATGTATGTTTAGACGATTCGCAGTCGAATCATGAGGAGACCCACTTCGTAGCTGAGCAAGGAAAGGAAGAGCAAGGCAAGCTACCTCCCCTCTTTGATCACATTGAATTGAACCTATGATTTGGAGGTTATTTGAAAAGGATTGCAAAATGTGCATGTTGATTATACACTAGTTCACTAAAACTTTGTAAAAATTTGTTAGATCAACTCCTTAACTTGCATTACCACCTAAACTCCACAAAAGACCTTAACCATTATTCCTAGCCTTAGGAACAATTCATTTTGTCACATTAATTATGATGTTTGGGGTCACAAGTCTATGAAAATGCTTAGCCATGCTTAATGTTGTGTTTACTTACCATTTGGGCTCAACTATGTATATAAAATGATCTACTTTATGGTCTGGATAGAAATAATAAAATGTGATATTTGTTAAATAAAATGTTAGAAAATGTGGATTTTAGGTTTGGGCCTTATGTGGTACACATATGGTGATTAGTTGTGTGCGGATAGGGGGAGAGTGTGCCCAGACTGACCTAAGGACTTCACTCAATGTCAGTTCGTTTCGTATAGTTCATTTCGTATATAGTACAACCACATGTGCTAGTATGGGATAGCCCAAGCTTAGTAAATTATTTATGGTTTAGCCTTATATTCTGGTAGGCCGGTGTGTATGAGTTCGAATAATTCAGAGGAGCTTCCTATTTACCCTGATGTGGTAGTTTAGGTGACTAAGCGTGTCCAATACAACGGTATTGTGCCACGTGGTGGGTTCCCGTCGTGTCCGCCACCACGGCGTTAAGTTTAAGGCGTGGGCCCGCCACTTAACGGTTCTAGGTCATATATCGAATATGGCTTAGGATGGAGAAACACGTATCGTGCTGGTGTAAGGCTAAATCATGAATTTTGGAATGGGCTTTGTTGTGAGTAATAAATCGGATACTTATGTATCGCATGCCATGCTTTGCATAATTATTATATCGCATTATGTGGGTAAAGTGTACGTACTCTGCAGAGTTAAAACTAATCGATTAGCCGTGCTCGCGGTTATGAGCGGCGTGTGAATATGTCATGAGTATAGACTTGTGTTCTATTCTTCCATAAGCTGAATTTAAACTTCAAAATGTGATGTGATTTGTGGATTATGTCCTTGCTGCCATGGAAGGCAATAAGGAGCTATGTTATATGTGATTAACATCTACTTTGATGCCCATTTGCTAAGTGTATGCTTGCTGAAATTTAATTGAAAAGAAATCTGAATTTGAAAATGGTCTTTGCAAACAAAATATGCTTTATGCTGAAAATATCCAATGTAAGCTTTATTTTGAATATGCCATGCATGTAGTGTATTAGCCTTGCTTGGTGCTTGCTGGTACAATTTATTTGTACTGACTCTTGCTTGAATTGTTGTTTTGTTGTATGCTTAGAATTGGTTGCAGGTGAGATCACTCCTGAGGAGGATGATTTCGCATGAATTGTTGTTTTGTTGTATGCTTAGAATTGGTTGTAGGTGAGATCACTCCTGAGGAGGAGGATTTTGCAGGGGATGTTTCGTTCTTCTAGGATGGTTCTTACTAGGGTCTACCCTAGTCGGTTGTATGAAAGATCTTTTGGGTAGATTATGCTTCCGCGAACCTAGCTATTTGGCTGGTCGGCCATATGTATCTAAGTACTATGTTGTATGATTCTAACTTACACTTAGAATTTAGAACTCCTTATGTTAGAGATATCATGTGCTTGGATGAAAGTGTTTAGAGTGTTCCTTTTGTTAGGAGCATATTAAACATGAGTATGAGTTAAAGATATTTGAGATCATGTAGATCTTTAGCTATTTTGTGTCAAGTATCCTGAATGTGGAACACATCTGGTCGCTGCCATCGAGTGGCTTGACAGGCACATCTGGGCTGAAGTTGACTGGCAGGCTAAAGGCCCAGCAAGGTCTCATGTATCTTTCTCTCGGAGCGTTGAATGTCTTATTATGTTTGATGGAAGAATTGAGTTATTCTATTCATCCTTCAAATATAATAAGGGGTTTGGAGTGCTTCCGACAGTATTGGTATCAGAGCAAGACCGACGCAGGAACCCTTCTAAGACTGAATGGTAGCAAGGCTTCAAAAGAAAATATTTTGAGGATAATATCCTCACTAAGAATATTTTTGCAAAATCTAATATATTATTACTTCTTAGCCCTCTTTGGATAAATTTCTTTCCTTTGAATCTTGTTTTGATTTTAAAAACCACATCTTATTCTATAGGATTGGATGATGCATAAATAGAAAAGTAATAACTCATAGAAAAGACTAGGAAATGAATGAAACAAATTCTATTCAAGTTAGTACTTGAAATATTTTAAAAATTTTCAGTAAATAAATGGCTAATTACTCCTTTCCAAAGTTAAATTCAAAATTTTAATTTTTCATTGATGGCCTAGAAAATGGTAGTATGGGGCAGGATGGAATTGATTTGTTTTTAACCACAGATTGCTTGTCATATAAAGGCCACCAGATTTTTGTGAAGCCTTTACATTAAGCTCTTAGTATGTCCTAATTTTAGTGCGGATTTTTCATGCTTGCATCATATTTTAAAAATTGCAAAAACCCTATGCTGCGCAGATTCTAGAGCATGTAGCAGTCACTCTTCATATTTTTGCATAGACCAGTATCTAGTAGCTAAAATTTTTCCGATTTACCAATAGCTACCAAACTTAATTAAGAAACCCTCACATTTTTCCTAGAATTTTTGCATGCCTGGAGAATGGGTTAAAAATTCAAACAGCACAGATCAACCTGTAGTTTCAGAACTGCATCATCTAGTTTAGAAATTCATTACAGATAAATATATGTGTCTAAAAATTGTAAACCTTATCCCATAATGTGGGGTATAACCAGGGCATCCTTAGGCATGTATTTAACCAAGAAATTTATGCATTCACATGTTGAATTAAGGTTAACCTATTGCGTAATAGTATGTTGGACAGAACATGATAAAATAACCATAACACCATTTCCGAGTTCCTAATGAGTTTCAATTGAAATTCTAATTGGTCTATACTTCCAACGCTTGTAGATGTCTACTGTGTGGCAACCACTAGGCTATTCTGGAGATTATGAGGAAGGATCATTGCCTCACATCTTGTGGCTCATGCTGCAACATCATGGCCATAACCACCCACCTGAGTATCATTTCTTTTCTCTTGAACAGAGTTCATCTCTCCGAGCTTATATGGCTGAGCTGTGTATACAAGGATTTTGGACCCATGAATCACCCATTTACTTTCAAGCTTATGGTTGGGATGCACCCTCAGCAATGCATGAGGCCGCATTTCAAGCGATTGTGTATTATCGACATCACAGGCCAGGGATGGATGGGTTCTTTCACTATTTTCCAACTCGCACAAATCAAGCAACTGCCAATTACTATCTAGGTCTTGAGGGAAACATGAGAGAGATTGACACTCCACAGCTTTTCTTAGCTGGCCTAGTTCATGCTATGGATAGATATCTCGCGAATACTATAGCTGAGTTGTGTAGATTGCAAGCCAGAGTCGTTATGCTTGATAGAAAAATAGAACAACTTGGGCATCAAGGGCACTTTGATAATGCCATTATTTATGGGAATCATGAACTTCAGCCTCTTACTGAGACTTTGCCTCCTCCAATGGGCGTTTATCAAAACATAAACACTAGCGCCCGCATAAGAGTTGGTTTCCACTGCAATCGTCCAACCATGCCAGACCCTGCACTTGTTGGAGATCCAGTGTTGCTGGGACCATTCTACGTGTTTGAGTGGAATGGGAGAATACCATTTGACCATGGCCACTCCGTCAACCACGATGCCTCAACCTCCTATCGGATTCTCCCAAGTTCCATAGAATGGTGTACTAAAGGAAAAATGTATGGGGCGTAACTTATATTTCTTTTTCCAAAAGATGAATGAGATGACACCCTATTATGTAATCCTTCTAATGGTCAAAATTTGTAACACCGAGGCATGAACTTGGTTTCTTATGACCATTATCCAATTCTATGTATCTATGATCACTTAGATCCTTTGGAACTAATGTACTGGAATGAGACTTATACTCCTTTTGGAATGAATTGCTTGTTGTCCAGAAATTTGTTTTATACAAATATGACACGAATGACTTGTAAATTCAGCTATAAGAAATCATTCCTATGTTCTATATATTTAGGGTGATTGTCACGCCCATAAATTTAGCCCAAATTTCCAAACTATTTTGTTTATTAAACCCCTGTCCAGGACCAGCCGGGGTACATAAAACGACAAGTAAATATACAGATCCAAACGTAAATAAAGCGTAAAATACTTACAGAAGAGGCACTTAGTCCTCACACCGAAACGAAAGCAGCAGCAGCTGAAAAAGGCGATCCTAGCGGGGCTTCAGCTCCACTCCACAGGCAAAAATTCAACTGGGGTCTGAGCCTTGGTCCTCTAACTTTATCTTTAGCTCAGAAGCACTACACTTCTTAAAAGGGGGAAAATAATAGCAAGGCTGAGTACAACCACCGTACCCAGCAAGCCACACCAATGATGCAGACGTGCAAGGGGATACAAGGACGGTTGGTGGCTATTTGCATAAAGGCGGTTGTAAAACACTTTATTTAGCAAACAGTAAAACAGTTGAGTAATTAAGGTAATATTAAATCTCCACTGGTCAACGCTACACCACGTTGAACAGGCCCAACAAACCCACCTGAACTACAGTGCATTGGGTCGATTTATTAAGTGTGAGACTAATCACGGTGATTCTGGTCGATCGCCCATAACCGCGGGCACGGCTATTCGAATAGTTTTACTCTGGCCAGAGGTGCACAACTGTACACACAAGACACAATCCACTGACATGTCACCGTGCCCGGCTAGACACGTCACCATGTCGAGTGATTGTGACAAGACCCTTCATATAACCCGCTCTGACCAAGCACACCACACCTCAGGTTTCACCCCCGCCCTCAGCAGGTAGCGAACAGTCCCCTCTCGTGCCTAGGTGAATCCGGAAGCGACAGAGGCCGTCGCAGGGCCCGCCCTGCTCCATCACACACACCCTTGCCTAGATGCGTCAGCCAGAGAAAAGCTACACTTCAAGGCAGGCAGTTACCCATTCCCGCTTGTGGCAAGCGTTGTATGTCTTCTAGTGCATCCCGCGAACCGGTCCTTAATTGCCATGGGTGCGACCAGCAAAACCATGCACCCACAGCCCGCTATTCAGTCGTATTTTAGTTGGATAATTATGACCATGAAACATGGCTAGATGTCTCGAGCACGCAGCTCATCATGATACTAACATGTCTAATACTGCAATTATCCCATCTACTGAGCTAGTGGTAATTAAGCATCGCTAAGCATATAGTTCTAGCTAGGTCATCAAAGTAACATAAGCTAGTTGATTTATCACCCAAGGTTGACAAAGGACACACATCAAATAACATGGCACAAGCAAGCAGATAGTTAAACCCTATTCCCATGTAATTAGCAAAACGATGCATATTTATTTGCAAACAATAAAACATTTATAAATTTGGATCAACATGCTCAAGGGGGATGTGTGACTTGCCTTGCTTCTTCACTTTTATCTTCTGAACTCTTTTCCTCGAGACCGTAGACTTCCGAAACGACGGATTCTATACGCTGGCACGCAAAACAAGGAAAAACTCTAATAAACACTAAGGGAACAGTACATAAAAAGTAAAAAAACATGTAGAGCTCAATTTTAGATGAATTTTGCAAGTTGAACGGCTCAATTCGGAGTTCATATGAATTAGATTTGAATTTTAGAAGTTTTGAGCCATTTAAATGAATTTGTAGAATTAAATACAATTTATAACACAATTAATGATTAATTTCTCAGAGGAATAGGGACGCGCTGACGTCATCAAGGGGAGGCCGGCGCCGACATGCGGGCCCCGCACGTCAGCGGCACAAAGGGGCGGCGCACGGTGGACCAAGTCCGCACATGGCCAGGGGCACGGGCGCGGCACAAAGCCGGCCCGGTAGAGCCAAGGCACGGCGGCGATGGCCAGCAACAGCGCGGGGAAAGGCGGCGCACGCGAGCGGCGGCGGCGGCTCACGCGAGGGAGCGGCGCGACCAGGGGGTCGAGCGGCACGGGCGAGCGGGACGGCGGCAAGCCGGCCGGCCGAGCACACGACAGCGCCACGGCGACGCGCCGGGCCCAAAGGCCACCGGCGGCGAGCGGCGGCTGCGCAAGGCGGCGACGCACGCACGAAAGTGACGGCGCACGGCGCTAGGAGGGAGAGGAGCAGCTCACCGAGGACACGGCGACGAGGGGCGGGGAAAGACGGGGAAGCTCGGCGTTGGCGCTCCTCGGGACGAAGGCGGAATGGCGGCCCGGCGGCGTTCCGCAAGCGGGAACCGGCGGACGGCGGCCGAAAGGACCTGGGGAGGACAAGGGAAAGGTTAGGAATGGGATAGGGGCTCCCAGCGGCGGGAATCGCCAGCCGGAGGTGAGAAAGAGCGGCGGATGCTCACCGGCGCGAGGGGAACCGTGTTCCGGTAGGATTCTGGTCGTGAAAAGCGGCGGCCGAGGTGCTCCTCGGTGCTGCGAAGCGAGCGGCGGCGACGACACGACTTGAGGTGGCTAGGAGCGGCGGGAGGCGGCGGCTGGAGCACGCCGATGAGTGGTGGGGAGAGGGAGCGCCGTGGGGAGGTGGTTTCGGCGACGCAATGGGGAAGCGGAGGGGATGCCGGGGTATGGCACGACGCGGCGAAGCCGCTGGTGGCGGTCACGCGGAGCGGCGGCGGTAGGAGCAGCGGTGGCGGCCGGCTAGAGGATCACCGGCGAGAGGTGCAGCGGTGGCGGCGTGGTTTTCGTGCACAGGAGGGCTCGGGAGAGAGGGGAAAATGGAGAGGGAGGTGCGGGGAATGTTTTTATAGGGGAGGGGAGGTCGGACTGAGCCCGGGAGAGGCGGAGTCGGGGCGGCAACCGCCGGCGGCGTGGGCGGCATCGTGGGGTGTGGGTGGCGGTTTTGGAAGGGAGAGGTGGGGGATGAGGAGGACGTGGGGCGGCGGGGTCCCACGGCCGGCGGACTCGCGTGCGGGGTGGAGAAGGAGGGCGGAAACGGCGGCGTCGTGGGGAGGCTCGAGCGGCCATGGCGGCGGTTGGAGCAGGAGGAAGGGGATGACAGGTGGGGCCGCCGGCCCCACCTGTCAGCGAATGGGAGAGAGGAAGGGACGCAAAAAAGACTTTTTGCGAGGGAGGATAGGAGGGAGGCCGAGCGGACCGAGGGAGGGGAAAGGGAGGCCGGCCTAGCCGGGAAAGAGGAGGGAGGGAGTTGGGCCGAGCCCAAAAAGGGAGGAAAGGGATTTAATTTGGTTTTTCTTTTTATTTAAATGAGTTTAATGAACTTTGTGACTTTAAAATTACTTCTTGAGCTCCGAAACTTCACGGGAAAATTTCAGAGAATATTTAGGGCCCAAAGAATATTATAAAATATTTTCGGCCAATGATTTTTTGAAGGGAAAATTTTAATTCTCCCATTATTTCACTTGATTAAGTTACTTTAACTTTTATTGAATTTTTAGAAAATGCATTATTAATTGATTTTTAATCCCGACCGAAAATCGGGGCGTTACAGTGATGTATATGTCAAGTCTTTGCACAAACAGCTCATGTACTTGTGTACCTTGAGAGCAGAATGGCAAATACTCGCTCCGGTGATCACTCTGCAGACCGTGCCTGGGGTAGTCGACGTACTGCCACCACTGAGCAGCATGATGATGAACCGTCCCTCGCTCAACTCTTAGCCAATCAGAACCGGCTCTTCGAAATAATGGTGGCGAACTCTGAGAACATGGGGGCTGCTATGGCACAGCAGGCTAACCAAGCTCCTTCCAAGTTGGCAGATGTTCAGCGAACTCATCCGCCACATTTCTCCTCTGCAGCTGATCCACTCGCAGCAGATGATTGGCTTCGTGATATTAAAATCAAGCTAAATCTTTGCCAGTGTGATCCTGTAGAGAAGGCTACATTCGCTGCATACTACCTGCAAGGAGCATCAGCTGCTTGGTGGGAGACATACAAGACTCTCATTCCTCCTGATGAGCCTATCAATTGGACTGTTTTCTGGGAAGGATTCATATCTGCTCACATCCTTCCTGGTCTCATGGAGATAAAAAAGAAAGAGTTTCTTAACTTGAAGCAAGGAAACATGACCTTCATGGAGTTCATGGAACGCTTCAACTATCTGGGTAGATATGTCGCTGCTGACATGAACACTGAAGCAAAGAAGGTTGAGCTATGCAGAGATCGTCTTGCACCTGAACTCAACCATGCTATTACTGCTCATGAAATCACTAGCATGAAGTCACTGGTTGAAAAAGCCCTTCGTGTCGAATCAAGTGAGAAGGAAGTCGTTGAAGATCGTAAGCGCAAGTGGGCTGCAAAGAAATTTGCAAGTGGCAGCAGCTCCACTCGGCCTCATCTTGCTCCATCTCCTGTGGTTCGTCCCATGGCACCTCAGCCACCACGGCAGATGTATGTGCCTCCACGTCCACAAACTCAGATAGTCCGTCAAGTTCCTCGCACAGTTCAAGCTGCGGGAGATGCATCTCGTAATGATAATGTCGCATGTTATAATTGCGGCAAGAAGGGGCATTATTCTCCTAACTGTCCTTACCCGAAGACTGGAAAATCTGGACCGCATACACAGGGAGCACCACAAAGGAGAAATGTGGCGGATGAGTTCGCTGAACATCTGCCAACTTGGAAGGTGCTTGGTTAGCCTGCTGTGCCATAGCAGCCCCCATGTTCTCAGACTTCGCCACCATTCTTTCAAAGAGCCGGTTCTGATTGGCTAAGAGTTGCACGAGGGACGGTTCATCGTCATGCTGCTCAGTGGTGGCAGTACGTCGACTACCCCCGGCACGGTCTGCAGAGTGAGCTCCAGAGCGAGTATTTGTCATCCTGCACTCAAGGTACACAAGTATATGAGCTGTTTGTGCAAAGACTTGACATATACATCACCCTAAATATGTAGAACACAGGAATGATTTCTTATAGCTGAATTTACAAGTCTTCCATTTCATATTTGCATAAAACAAATTTCTGGACAGCAAGCAATTCATTCCAAAAGGAGCATAAGTCTCATTCCAGTACATCAGTTTCAAAGGATCTAAGTGATCATAGATACATAGAATTGGATAATGGTCATAATGGTCATAAGAAACCAAGTTCATGCCTCGGTGTTACAAATTTTTTACCATTAGAAGGATTACATAATAGGGTGTCGTCTCATGCATCTTTTGGAAAAAGAAATGAAAGTTACACCCCATACATTTTTCCTTTAGTACACCATTCTATGGAACTTGGGAGAATTCGATAGGAGATTGAGGCACCGTGGTTGACGGAGTGGCCATGGTCAAATGGTATTGTCTCCCATTCCGCTCAAACGCGTAGAATGGTCCCAGCAACACCGGATCTCCAACAAGTGCAGGGTCTGGCATGGTTCGACGATTGCGGTGGAAACCAACTCTCATGTGGGCTCTAGTGTTTATGTTTTGATAAACGCCCACGGGAGGAGGCAAGGTCTCAGTAAGAGGCTGAAGTTCATGATTCCCATAAATAATGGCATTATCAAAGTGCCCTTGATGCCCAAGTTGTTCTATTCGTCTATCAAGCATGACCACTCTAGCTTGCAATCTACGCAACTCAGCCATAGTATTCGCGAGATATCTATCCATAGCACGAACTAGGCCAGCTAAGAAAAGCTGTGGAGTGTCAATCTCTCTCATGTTTCCCTCAAGACCTGGATAGTAATTGGCAGTTGCTTGATTTGTACGAGCTGGAAAATAGTGAAAGAAGCCATCCATCCCTGGCCTGTGGTGTCGGTAATACACAATCGCTTGAAATGCGACCTCATGCATTGCTGAGGGTGCATCCCAACCATAAGCTTGAAAGTAAAGGGGTGATTCATGGGTCCAAAATCCTTGTATACACAGCTCAGCCATATAAGCTCGGAGAGATGAACTCCGTTCAAGAGAAAAGAAATGATACTCCGGTGGGTGGTTATGGCCAAGATGTTGCAGCATGAGCCACAAGATGTGAGGCAATGATCCTTCCTCATAACCTCCGGAATAGCCTAGTGGTTGCCACACAGTAGACATCTATAACCTTTGGAAGCATAGACCAATTATAATTTCAATTGAAACTCATTAGGAACTCGGAAATGGTGTTATGGTTATTTTATCATGTTCTGTCCAGCATACTATTATGCAATAGGTTAACCTTAATTCAACATGTGAATGCATAAATTTCTTGGTTAAATACATGCCTAAGGATGCCCTGGTTACAACCCGCATTATGGTATAAGATTTACAATTTTTAGACACATATATTTATCTGTAATGAATTTCTAAACTAGATGATGCAGTTCTGAAACTACAGGTTGATCTGTGTTGTTCGAATTTTTAACCCATTCTCCAGGCATGCAAAAATTCTAGGAAAAATGTGAGGGTTTCTTAATTAAGTTGGGTAGCTACTGGTAAATTGGCAAAATTTTAGCTACTGGATACTGGTCTATGCAAAAATATGAAAAAATATGAAGAGTGACTGCTACATGCTCTAGAATCTACGCGGTATGGGGTTTTTGCAATTCTTAAAATATGATGCAAGCATGAAAAATCTGCACCAAAATTAGGACATGCTAAGAGCTTAATGCAGAAGCTTAAAACCCTCCTCCTGCCAAAAGGAGCAAGAGGGTGAAATCTTCTCCACCCCACCTTGACACACTCAAAAAAGCTGCTGGAAAGGGAAAAGCAATAGGAAAGGTGCAAGGGACTCTTCTGGCTCCGAAGAAGCTAGATCTTGGCAAGACGCCATCAGCTCGTCCTAAGCCTCCGACAGAATTCACATTAGGCATGCCATTGGTCAGAGATGACGTGTTAGCGAAGATGGGCCCTGCATGCAAGGAGTTGCACGGCTACTACATGGAGAGGTCCAACGCAAGGAGGAAGAATAGAGAGACCTCCATGACGGGCTACCACGATAGACAGCCATTCCTCGGGCCTGAAGCCTTCATCGCCGTAGACTTTAAAGATCTATGGGACCTCTACAGGGTGCGGTCGATCGACACCAACCTCTTTAAGTGCTACTCCTTATAAGTATAGTTGCATACGAGCTATGGTATTCTCTATCCATATACTACCGCTTACCCGGATTCTTGTCTTGTTTCTAGGTTAACTTGGAAGCATGTCTGTCGTCATGCACCCCATGTTGCCTTACTCGATCTAGCTTTCATCAACGAGACAATTATAAACAGCGATCGAGCCAACATGGTAGAATATATCAAGGACTGCTTATAGTACCATCAAGACAAGGAATTCATTATGTGCGCCTACAATTAACAGTAAGCGTGTACCCTACTTAGAATCAAATGCGCGACGCATATAACTTAAGTTTTTAACTAGCAATTTATTAATGTCACAGGCGTCATTGGATTCTTTTGGTCATAGTGCGGAAGTGGAATTTGGTATACTACCTTAACTCCAATATCAAAAAAGACATATGCGATTGGTCGGCGATTGAAGCTGCTTTGAACAACGCCTGGGACCAATATGTGGCAAAAGGTGGGTGGCATAAGGAAGGGCATCCCACACTCGGTCACAAAAAAGACTTCCCAATGCATCAACAAGTTGGCGACCAGTGTAGGTTCCATGTCTGGCATAACATGAGGAGCTTCGCAAAAAAGGTGACATTGCTCGACCTTGAGGTGTGTGCTTCCATTGATTATTATAGACATAGGACGAAAACTTGCCAAGTATGTAGACTAACTTGGCGCCTCACATACATGAAAAACTTTCAAGGATCCCGGAAAACAACTTCGATATCATTAGAGATAAGATAGCAGAATTCATACTAGATGATATGTTGTCAAAACAAGGAATGTTTAGAGTCAAGGTCCAGCTAGCTCGTCTCTGAATGGTTGAACATTTGCAATGTTTGCGACAAACATTGGATTTATGTAAATATTCTTTGTAACACAATTTTCCACAATGTTATGTAAATATTTGCATTTCTAATTATATATAAACTTGTTTAAATTTATAACTCAGTTTTGCAGGTTTTGATGCATGTAGGTGGTTTGAAGAGCAAATAGGATGTGAATGACATAAATATGTGATGGATGAATGCTGTGATGGATGAATGAATGCTATGACGGAATATGTGAATGGATGCTGGGAATTGTGGGTTGCTGGGAATGGGACTATGTATATTGCTTCTATTATTTTTGCTGCAGACATGGCTAGCAAAGGCCTGAGGCTAGCAAAAAACAATTTTTTTTTTGGATATACTCATCCCTGGCAGGCATTTCAAGTAGGCCCGAAAGAGATAGAGCCATCTGTGATGGTCTCAACCTTTAGACCGATAGGGATATAGTCATCCCTGACGGGCTATAACTATAAGCCCGATAGAGATAATTCGTCCGGCCCGTGATTATTTTTGACTCAACACGTTGGTTAAACCTATCGGTGATGGCCTTTATCTTAAGGCCCGATTGAGATGATTAGTCATCCGTGACGGGCTTAGTAGTGTGCCCGATTGAGATTAGTCATCCGTGACGGGCTCCTTCCTAGCTTGGTTTGACTCGGTTTGCTTGGTCAAACTTATCTGTGACGGGCACTGTTTTTGGCCCGATTGAGATGACTTTCATCCGTGATGGCCTTGTGCCCGATTGAGATATGTTCTCACATCAGTGACCTTTGCTTAGTGACGGGGGTTATACCTGAAAGAGATGAGGCTTTTAGCCCATTAAAGATAACCGATCCCGTTCCAGTGGCTTAGATCAGAACGAAATCACGTTTTAAGGGAAACTATAACATCATTTCGCTTTTGACAAAATTTATGTAGGTTTTAGTCCAATCTGTGACTAATACCCCTTCCGTTATGGGAAATTTTCATATACTACATGTAGAACAGAATACTGCAGCTGTTTAATTTGCTTCGCAATAACGATAGGGCCCTGATCGAGCAACACTACGTCCCATCTTCTATGATTAGAAAAAATCCGAAATGAAGACATGTTCCATATGCAAATGCAAGACACAAAGTGGTAAAGATCGCATCCCTAAATGGTTAAAAAGTCGACCTAATCAATTTGGATTGCATGTTCCTTTAGAAAAACATATAATTTGATATGTGGTTCCTCAACTATGGAAGTCGCACCGTTGGAAAAACCAATTTATAATTGAGCCAAACTTAGGGCCAGTAACCTATAAAATTTTTCAGAGATGAATCGAGAGAGTTAAAAAAAATGCTTAGTAAAACATCCGGAAAAGAGGTTCATTAAAAGGATCATATTCTGACATACTCTTCATAGCTCATTAGCTACATCAAAGTAGCCCAAGAAACATTTCCACACTTTAGGACCAACATTTACACTTTCTTTTAGGTTTCAAAAAAAATCATATTTAGGTGCACACCTGAAAGAACCTGATGAATATCGATGAGTGATACTGAGTTGATAGTTTAACACCATTCGAGAGTGATACTGAGTTAACAGTTTGACACCATTCCAAGAATTGAATTCATTATGCAAACCAAGAGATAAATCATTACCAAGATAAATATCTCCAGACATCAAAATCTTTCTATAAATATGGGCCATAAAAATATCTCTACTACTTAAAAAGTATGTAGTGGTGGCGGTGAAGCCAACCCTGACAGACACGCGTCCTATGAACCATTGGATTGGGACATCAGACCCCGTCGCACGCGATTCGCTTTTCTCGCTTTCCTCCGCCGCGTCGCTCACGCTCGCGATCCAACTGCCGACGCCGCGCCTCCCACTTGTTCGCCGAGCACTGCTACACCTCCACCGCCGGCGCCCCTCAGCCCAGATAGCAGCCCGTCAGCCCATCAGGAAGAGGAGAAGTGGAAGACCTCGATCTTTTCTCGGCTCATCCCGTACGCCGCCCCTCTTCCACGTCTCTCTGGTTTCCACGCCGTGTCTCCCGAGAACATGTCGCCGTCGCCTTCCCCCTCGCTTGGAGAACGGCAGTGGGTCACGGCTAGGGACGCCGCACTCGCTGGCTGCCGGCCAACCCATCGTTAATCGTCCAGTCCAGGGGCACAGCCAGCATCCGGCCAAACTTTCACAATATCAGCCACGAATAAGTCCATCAAGGTAACAAATAATGCTTCATCTATTTATTTTTCAATCAACTTCACTGGTTATAGACAAAACCAATTGGATGTTATTTTTCATATTGTAGGGTTAGGAGTCCAGTATGTTTCAATTTGGGTTCTTGAGAATTGGAGTAAAACTGTAAATTGGAGGCAAATTGTAAGTCATGTAAACTGTGATTTTACTTGAATGAATGATAAAAAAAATACACAATTTCAATTTCTGGAACGCAATGGTAGAGCATGATACTTGATTTCTTTTTCTGTTTCTTGTTAAGAGAAAACAAGGATGGTTGATATTTAGCATTTGTTAAGAAGAAATTGTTTAAGGCTGAAATTGTTAATTGACACAGATGGACTCTGCTGAGACCGGGAAAGAACCAACTGAGATTTTAGCCAATACAGAGATACCAGAGCAGGTCAATGACTCAAACATCACTTATCAAAGAATTGAGTAGATAAAAAACATCTGTGCATCAGAACACAAAAAAACCAAAGAAGGAACATGTAATCCAAATTATGCTGCAAGGTACTTCTATTTTCTTTAGAAATTATGATGTATTTTCTTTTGTTCAAATATGATTTATTTTTGAAATCTTCCGCTATAGATTATATTTGCAGCGCAGAAGATAATCAGATCATAGGTAGGTTATGTGAGACAATTACTTGAGAGACAAATGGTCGTCGACATCAGTGCTGCCTTTCTTTACAGATATGACATGGCCTGTCTTTCTTTTTTATGACAGTAGCTATGTTAATGGCGATGTACGTACAATTATGTTTAGTATGCATACCACAACATGGCCAAAAACAATCTAATTGTTTTTTTTTATAGTTTATAAATGCTTATATTCATTGTATAAGGGAAGAGAAGCACCTTACTAATAGAGATGGTGGAAAGGTATTTTTGGAGAACACTATTATTTGTCTATAACCAGTGAAGTTGATTGAAAAATAAATAGATGAAGCATTATTTGTTACCTTGATGGACTTATTCGTGGCTGATATTGTGAAAGTTTGGCCGGATGCTGGCTGTTGCCCCTGGACTGGACGATCAGCGACGGGTTGGCCGGCAGCCAGTGAGTGCGGCGTCCCTAGCCGTGACCCACTGCCGTTCTCCAAGCGAGGGGGAAGGCGACGGCGAGATGTTCTCGGGAGACACGGCGTATCGAAACCAAAGAGATGGGGAAGAGTAGCGGCGTACGGGATGAGCCGAGAAAAGATCGAGGCATTCCACTTCTCCTCTTCCTGATGGGCTGACGGGCTGCTATTTGGGCCGAGGGGCACCGGCGGTGGAGGTGTAGCGGGGCGCGGTGAAGAAGTGGGAGGCGTGGCGTCGGCAGTTGGATCGCGGCGCTGCTATACGTACGACTAATTTGTTACGACGGTTGTACGATGAAACGTTTCTCTTCTAGCCTCATAACGCTGATTAACGTTGCAAGTTCTGGTCCCACACTGGACCTCTTCTAACGCTGAGCCGGCCCATATCCAAAACCCCAAGCTCATCACATCATCGTCCTGACATCTTATAATTAAGCCTCCTGGCACAGCTAACCAGAGTAATTTATTTTTCCTAATCAATCTTATATACTCGTACTGTCGCTCAACACTTATCATGTAACCTAGCTTAAGTTAAGTAAATTATTTTGACATGAACCTAGTTTTACAAATACTCCATCCATCCTATAATATAATGGATTTTGACTTTTTCTTACAATGTTTGACCACTCGTTTTATTCAAAAAATTTGTGCAAATATAAAAAACGAAAAGTTGTGTTTAAAGTACTTTAGAATAAATAATAATTCCAATTTTTTTTAAATAAGACGAATGGTCAAACAGTGTAAGCAAAAAAATCAAAATGTCTTATATTATAAGAAGGAGTATATATGATCCTTGCACCTCGGACCCTGGTAGCGTCACCCCTAGCTGGAAGTATTCTAAATTTCCAATGGCACAAATCAGGATAAGTCGATAAGATGCAGCAAATGTTCATGTATGAGCCAATGTTTGGCATGGTTTATATTTATTTGGATACAGAGAAAAATAGGCAAAACAAAATAATGAGTATATGCGTATGGGCTTGGGCTGCAACATACGCATGCACCACGTAACGTTAAGATGCCAAGCGCCGTCCGCGTAACGATGCCAACCGCCGTCCTCGTTTGATCGTATAAAAATCGTACAAAATCACCGTATGCGGAGCATTTTCCGTAGGATCGCGAGCGTGAGCCACGCGGCGGAGGAAAGCGAGTCGCGTGCGATGGGGTCTGCTGTCCCAATCCAATGGTTTCATAGGACACGTGTCCATCGGGGTTGGCTTTACCGTCACCACTACAGACTTTTTAAATAGTAGAGTTACAGATAAATTATTCGGTTGGCCTCAGACTTACACGTCTGTATGAACAGAGGGATGGACGCAGGTACGAAATTGTGGTGTAAACGATAATTTGGGGGTAAAAAACAAGACAATGGCCAAATCATGGTGCTAATTTTGCATTCTCGTACTCAATACAATTTTTAGAGAGCGAGGAGGGGAACAACAAACAAAAGGTTTAATGTCATCTAGAAACTGGCATATTCAATGTTTAATGGATAAATGTAACGGATCATGCTTCCTTGAAAGAATGAAAGATACAGTAATTGAAAGGAAAAATAAATTCTTTATTAAATGTGTAATCTAGTTACATGTAGAGAAATTTGGGGTAAAGATATACACAGTTCAGGAATTGGTGTTTCTATACATGATTGCTCATTTGCTCAGAGAAATGTGTTCCTATAATGGACCATCTCCAACTTTATATGGGATGGCATGATTTCTCTAGCCTAACCTTTATCAGACCATCAGGGCCCTTATGCACATGAAATTAATTATTGAGAGAACAAAAACCTAAATGGAAATTATGTCTTCATTGAAACGAATCTGTTGAAAGACCCAATCTGGCTGTCCATGAACTCTGGTGGCAGTCTTAATTAAGATGCTGAGGTCTCAGCATCTCCATCTTCCGAGTGCGATGAGCCGCCACCATTGATCATCTCAGTATCACCATCACTCTGTCCTACCAGCGAGTCCGTCTTATTGCGCCTTATTAATCCAACTTTCCTTTGTTCTGAAGACAAACAAATGAACAAAAAGTATGTTATAGTCTACTACTAATGATATATATATTGATGTACTTGACTACTAGCAGGGAAAAATTAAGTGACAACCACAAGAAATTTTAAAATTCTCGTCTTACTTTTGCTGGTTATGGTGTCTCGAGTCATATCCAAGAAGTCCTTCCAGGTGTAATTCTGTAGTTCTTTCTTCTCTTCCTCAGAAAGTTCAAAGTTTGGCTCCCTTCCACACATAAAAGCAGCCCTGTGTTGATATGTCAAATCTAGTCAGTTCAAACAAAATATCAGCTTCTCCTACACAATAAATTATGATCAGTTGGCCGCGGCAGATATGCAAGTGGCGTTTGAAGTAATATGCATATGATGCAACCTATACTGTATGTATACAGGCTTGAGGGTTGTATGCCAACAATGATGAGTAGTCCACCTTAAGCATGGAACAATATTGATCTTTTAGGATGTTAACAGTCTTTAATCATTATATAATAAAAAAACCTTAGTTTATTGAGACAACAAACAGATTTGATAAAGCAACATTGTACTGTTTTGGTGAAGGTGCTTCTAAAAATTTTTGGCTATTACTCCGATAACTTTGCAGACTAGCTAGTTCCTTTGTAATATTTTCTAGCATATATCAATATATCACTTCTTCATGATATTAAAGTAAATTAGATTTATAGTATTGTATACAAGTATCAGCATATTACTAACAAAGCAGAACATGATATTATATGCAAAGATAGAAATATCATAATCGTGCATAAAAGTCCAGCTAATACCTATCATATAGTCGGGCTGCTTCCTCCTGTGTCCCGACAGTACCTAAGTGGATTTGTTTCTTGTCAACTTTTATAGCAGCTTGCCATTTCATGTTTTTGAAGTAGACCCCTCTCATTATGCATGGTTCTTGGTCCACATACTGCTTTCTTCTATGTCGTTTTCTGCGCTTGATTTCCTTGCCTATAAATATAAAAGGAAGCAAATTATATTTTTGTCAAAATAAAAATGCACGTTCAGCTTATGCCTTTGGATACCTCATTAAGGATGAAGGTAACCAATGCAAATCTGAAATAAAATAACAAAAGAGTTTCTGAACATGAATAAAAAGAGGGAATTCATGGAAAAGAAAAGGTAGAATCTTTTAGAGAAAGAAAAGGCTCTAGTGAAACATCCCAGGTCAGGTCACCTAGTTATGTAATTCAACTCTATCTGGTTTTGGTGAGAGCAGTTTCATCCTCGACATCACGTTCGGGGTAATCTCAATTCATGTGCAAGTCTGTTCATGGATCAGAAGCGTCCTTTCTATTGGTTGCTAAAACATAATATATCCTGTTGTGTTCAATGCTTCAATGAGAAAGTTGGGCCAAGAATGGATTCAGTTTCATCATGATTCAAGAAGTTCAAAGTCAGCCTAATTTGATGGGACTATTATAGAGTTGTACCTAGATAAGATTTCTGATACCGAATTATAAAACAACCATTTGCCATATAAAATTTACCTGGACTATATACTTTAAGGAAATACAAAGAGTACTATGAAATAATATGAACCTGGATAGTAATGGTTTTTCTCTTCCTTTAAAGAATCAGACCCATTTGAAGATTCCAGAAGTACATCAGAATTTTTAGTCTGCAACAAAAAGGTACATTTTATCAAACAAAACCATCGTTGCCAGTGCAAATAGCATGTGTTCAGAAGCATCAGAAAATAATGTAGTTTCTAAGGAGTCACTATAAAGCAAACCATATGAAACAGAAGAAAAAAAAGGAATTAGTATAACACATGAAGCTACTGTTGAAAAGTGGCACTGCAACAAAACAAACAAGAGCAGCAATCTTGTTATTCAATCCATTGGTTTTACTTAATTTCCCACCATGTAGATAAAAGTACTAGAAGGTAAAGTAGATATGATAAAAAGAGAACACCATCAAAGTAGTCCATTGACACAAGGAGCAGTCAAGCACAATCTATCTTACAGCGCTATGTTAAGAAATAGCTTGTCAGTGCCTGACGTGTTATTTCTGAAAAGCCACAGGTTGTACCATTTATTGTCAGAGAAAGAGCAACTGAATATATTTCTGACATATTCGAAGTTCAAAACCAAAATCAGAATCCCATTCGATTTTGATATCCTTCACAAATACTTGTAACTTTTTACTATGGCTTTTTACTTTCACAAATATGTGCCACGAGCCCATGAGTGCTTTCCAATTAATATTCACTCATTTGGCCTCATTAATTTTCCTCATTTACTTGCCCGCCAAAAACGCAGTGGACCCATAATCCAGTTATTAATGGAGAAGTCAAAATGGGCATAAACAAATTATTGCCAAGGTAACTCCATTTTAGTAAAAGTTGACAAGGATTTATCAATGTAGTGGGTATAAATTTGAACTCCTTAAATCATACCATTAGTTTTTTGAAGGTGCTAATTTGGTAGTATAATTTTATGGTCAATGACAGCCTTGCGAAAATACAGTTATTTTATTCACACTATTCTAAAATACAATTAAAATGGTAAAAATCAAAGTAAAGATTAAACCAACAATGGTAAATTAACTTGCGAAAATGATTGTCAGAGTTCTGTCACAGAAACTTTGGTGATATGCTTGAATATACCATAACTTGTAATATCCATTAACTATAAATAGAAACTGTGATAGCATGGTTTTCACAGATAATCAAACACAACACAAGGTGGCAACTAGCAAAACATTTTTGCAGCAAAGTTGTACTGGCATTGAGGTGTTAAACTTACCAGGGGCAGCGGGTGCACACTGAATGGCTTTATGTTAGGGTGTGCAACTTCCACAGAATTTTCATTGTCACTAGGCTTTGGAAAATCAACCGGTAACGAATCTTTCCCTGAAACAAAAGGTAAATTAATATGAGCGTTCAAAGTGTACGCATAATACATTCATTGGTCTAGCTGTCTAGGGAGGTATGTGTTGCATAAATGATCCCCTTGCTTGGGTTCATGGGAAGAAGTACGATGAGAAAACAATATAGTCATACTTCGAAATAATCTTATTTTGCCAATAGTATTTTGTCCGTAATCTCGATTGTTGGTCAAATCAACAGTTCACCAGAAGCCATGTGCTTCTAACAGTGATTCACACAGCATATTTGTAGTTACGATGTCTTACTATATTAGGATTTGTATAGTTGCACGAATCTGGCTACATCTGCCCTTGTTTCATTTCTGTGTGCCTACACAATAGTATGAACTTACACCCTTCTTGCTGAAATACTTCTAGAGTTACGTGTAGCTTCAGAAAAGAATACCAGAACACTTGACGCTGACATTTGCGATAGCCCTCTAAATTTATTTAAACATAAGTAATATGCAATTTTGCACCATCTGTTCATGTAAAACCGCAGCTTGTGACATTTAACACATTAAAATATCATCTTCCACCATGTAATTTGGACAAATTGAGCACTCTTCCGCCATGTAAAAGCATGTTTATTGTTACAGGTTTGCCTCATTCCGACAATGAGATGGAAATGGTGCATTGAGACCTCTGTGGGCACATCCACGAAATGGCTCATATATCCATGTGAACAAAGACCCAGGTGTGTCCAACATGACCTGTGATGTCAGGAGCTAACCAAATGGAGGGTGAGAATCGGCTTGACCGTTCTGTTATGCCATTGCAAAACAAGGAAATCACTTTCACCTCCTGTGTGGGTGAATAAGCCAGCTCAGACATGCCCCCAAAGAAATCACCTTCAGTATGGCACAGCATCCTAACAGGACAATGAATGGCCTCTGGCCATTGCTACACCAGCATTTGGGTGCATCCCACCTCACATAATGTTCATGAACCACTGAACCTGGTTCAGAGAGCCCAATTTCTGTGAACTTAGAATGTGGAAGTGGTGTGTTAACTTACAAATAGTGCAAGCTGCTGTGTTTACAATCAGATGGTGGGCAATGCAACTTACTCTTTAAACAAAATTGATTTTTAACCCACAAAGGGCACTGATATACATCTTTGAATAAAAATTACAAGAACGGTAGAGGAAGCACGACATATATAGAAAGCCTTCCCTTATTGATTTCCATAATAAATTTTGCAAAGACTGCTCATAGTAAGCTAACCAGTCAGCAGAAAAATGTTTAAAGTACTTCATTCCACACCATGCAATATGGAACAGATTATACGTGCTCCATCTAATCATGGTACCATCAGGGCTACGGCAACTCCCGTCTAAATTCTTTGCACAGATAATTCTGGTGCTGGAAGCAATTAGTTCGCAGCCAAATCATGTTCTTGTAAGGTCCATTGACTATTCAAATTCCTCCTATGGTCTCCAGATAATTTCCCAATCCCACTAACTTATACACCATGGGGAGCAACATAAAACACGTATACAAGGAGTTGCAAAGTTGTATCAACGGAAGCTGACTACAGATGGTATACCAATAGAGAAACAAAATCAAGAAATTTCATGTACAAGATATTTGTAAATTGGGTGCACAGTACTGCTTTTTTTAATCTGAAAGAGTAGGTATAGCATGTTCCATTGAAGAGTCAGATCATAATAGAATTGATAAGCATAACCAAGAAAGACATGCTATGATGACTTTGTATATAACTTGTAAGTAAATAAAGTAGCACATTTTCACAACAGAGTTCCTCTGAAAAATTACGTAAACATATCAGGAAACAAATCATGACATTGCAGTGAGTCTCATACCAGAACAAAGCCCCAAAAGCCGGCGCCTCCTCAAGCTAACCATATTTCAATGCCACCTGCAATATAGTTAGAAATATAAGATTTTCTAAACCAATTATAAAAGCGAGTACTATAAGGTTGTATAAAAAAAGGTTTTAGGTTCAAATATGGAGACATCGTGAGAGAAATAAGTGTGTCGCAATTAATGCAAGAGCTTTTGATTACATTAGACAATACTAGCCTGCTGGAAACAACAACAGTGTTCAGTGCCCAAACCGGGGAGAGCTGAAGAGAAGGGAAACCCCAGAGGCATTGATCATTTGGTACAGCCGCTAATTCGGCATTTGGTACTGCCACCATTTCTCGAACTGGAATTACGTTACACTTCTCTTATTGGCCATATCTATTTCTTCCCTATGAATGGTAATCTTAACCATATTGCCAAATATATGCAGAATAATATTGACTATTTGTTCTTCACATCAATAGACAAAAAAAAAATGTTTTGTGATAGTAGCACATAGATGCGACTGGCAAACCTAGTGGCGGGTTAATGCACTAACAAACAAATGTGGAAGATCACACTCATATCTTTTTACTTATTAGCATTAAGTTACTAATCAATAAAATGGAATCTAAAGGAGCCAATCGTACTACAAAAACTGATAAACTCATGTGAGTTATCAATCTCTGGGAACAAAACTGTTGACAATAAGACATCAACATTCAACAGGCCTACAACTTCCATGGAGACAGTGAAGAGTACTACAGGCACTGGAAATTGAGGGCTCAAATAGACAGCAAAGGAACAAGGATGCTGACAGTGCAGCAATGTCCAGCACGATCCTCAACAGAGCTGTATCATCTGACAAAAGCCCCACTAACGTCACGTGGAGGCACAGGTCAGCTTTAACTGAAACTCGGCGAAAGGAGTAACCAAATAAACGCCCTAAAAATAGTGAGTGAAAAAAAAAAGAAGAAATCAAGGTGATGTACTTGTCACCAGTCACCACTAACAGTTAGCACAGACCTAGCAAGCACACTCCAGGGCCTACAGAATCCAACGAATCCTACTAGAATTTAACTCTTGAGGAAAAAAGATTTCTTTGTTGTGACAGTGAAGTGCACGAACTCTGCAAAGAATCTATCTGTATTATCAAGCCAAGGACTACTGCAAAGATGGAATTTTCAGGCACACTAGTCATCATCATCACCAACATAATCCTACGCTGACTTTGTTACCGCGGAATTATCTGATTTGCACATAGGAGAAGCACCCACTGTGTAGTACAAATCAATCGCAAACACGAACAGGGCAGGTGGCAACAACCAACCTTCCGCCACCCAACCAATCCTAAGAGGCTTAGATGATAACAACAACAACCCCCAAGAACACAGAGAATTCACCCCCTTCCCTCACCACCCAAAGACCCCCCAACCACCGCCACCTTCCAATCCTACCACCCCACACGAACTCAACAAAACAACCAGCAAGAGAAAAAAAGAAGAGAGAAGAAGCACGCCATCAGAATGCCGCCGGAATTCGCGGGGGGGCCAAGAAACACCACGCCGATCAATCCTGCCGGAATCCAAGAACCGCCGGAAGCCGCCAACCTCTGGCCGAGAAATAAACGCACACGCGAACAAGAAAAGACGACGGCGACGGAGGGTAGGGGCCACAGACCGGCCCCCGTAGTAACACGTACCGACGACGAGACCCGCCGGCGGCGTCGGCGTCGGCGGCGGCGAGCGGCCACCAAGAAGAAGAGGAGGAGGAGAAAAAAAGAGAGAGAGAAGTTGGTAGGAGAAGTTGGCGACGGGGGATACAAAGAAGAGAGATGACTCTCTCTCTCTCTCACCTCCTCAAATCTACTACTACTCTACTACCACCTTTCTCTCTCTAGCCCTCCTCCTACGGCGACTCGGCTCTCTCTCTCTCTCTTATCGCACTCTATCTCCTCGTCTCGTCTCCCGTTGATTCTTGGTGGTATTTTTCCTGGTTTATTATTTTTATTTATTTATTTTTCTGGTATTATTATTTTTTTTGTGAAGGGGATTGGTGACGTATCGCCGTAGAGGTACAGGAGCCATGCTTTGGCTGGTGGTGGCGGCCTGGCGGGGGGAGGGTGGAGGAAAGTACGGGATTGCCCCTGGGGAATGGGGATTAGCCGGCGTGGACTTTTCAGAGTCAAGGGACGACCCTGACAGGGATCCTTTAGTAAATAAATAAATTATCGTTACTTCCTCTCCTCTCTGCCCATGAAAAGTTACACAGTTTTTTCTTATATATACTCCTTACTTCCTGGATTTTTCACATTTTGGTCCTTTTAAAAAACTTATTTCGTAAATAGACCCCTGAAAAAACTTATCCCAGAAATGGTCCTTTTTGGACGCCAGAGTGGCTGGCGCCGTCATCCAACAGGACGACGCCAGAGAGGCTGGCGCCGTCCTCCTGCCACCGTAGCGCACGCGAACCGACGTGGCAGGAGGAGGGCGCCAGCCATGCTGGCGCCGCCGCCTCCATTCCTGTTTTTCTGTATAGAGTTGCAACGGTGTCATTTTTATTTTATTTTTTCGGATGTTTTTTCACACTTAGGATCACGATACAACCAACCACAAAAAAATTTAAACTCGAACTACCACTTAGCTAAGTCTGAAAATAGCTAGCATACCACTTAGTCTACTTTGCACCTTCACTAAAATTAGACCATAATTCCTTTAGTAAAACCCTTTGATCAGCATGTTAAACATAATGCACTCTACCACTATATGAAATTACTTAATCTAATTCAAAATATAACCACATGAAATGACATATATAAGTTAAACAGTACATAGAGATGCAATTTTTTTTATTTTTATTTCATTTTTTTGATATTTTTTTCACACTTAGGAGAACATAGGAACCAACCGTATAAAAAATGAACTCAAACGGATAAAATATATGACTTGTAGAATTTTCCAAAACTCTACCGAAACGGACAAAATATGTCATCTATTAAAATAGGCGTAACTTTCTCATACGGACTCGGAATCAGGCAAATAATATATGCACGGACATCTACAGAAATGTTACATCCGATTCTCCCCGCTTTGTCGGGTTCGGCGATATTAAAACCTCCAAATTCCACTTGCAAGATTGTGTTTTCGAGGAGAGAAGTTTTTCGGTAGAACTTTGGAAAATTCCACATGCCACATATTTCGTCCGTTTGAGTTTATTTTTTACATGGTTGATTCCTGTGAGTTCCTAAGTGTGAAAAAAATATCAAAAAATAAAATAAAAATAAAAAAGTTGCACATCTCTCCTTTGCACTAGTTCGGAGAGAGAGGAGAGGAGAGGAAAAATTCTACAGGTCACATATTACGTCCATTTGAGTTCAATTTTTCTATGGTTGGTTCTTGTGTGTCCCTAAGCGTGAAAAAAATATCAAACAAATAAAACAAAAATAAAAAATTTCGGGGGGGGGGGGGGCGCCAGCCACTCTGGCGCACTCCCTAGCCACCTCAGCATCGCCCCGCCACGTCGGCAGGGGGACGGCGCCAAAGTGGCTGGCGCCGTCGTCCACTCTGGCGCCCCAAAAAGGACCATTTTTGGGATAAGTTTTTCTAGGGGTCTATTTGCGAAATAAGTTTTTTAAAAGGACCAAAATTTCACATATATACGTTCTACTTCCTCTGTTTCACAGTGTAAGACTTTCTAGCATTTGCCCATATTTATTTACATGTTAATGAATCTAGACATATATGTGTGTCTTATATTGTGGGCAATGCTAGAAAGTCTTATATTGTGAAACGGAGGGAGTACTATTTTATTTATCGCTTTTGATCGGTGTTATCTCAGTTTTGACCATTCATGAATTTTAAATTATCATATTTTCTTGTTCTTAATTATAAATTATATGGTTATTTTTAATATACCTTATATACATCATGCTTCAATAATGTATTCATATTTATACGTGGTTAATATAAACTGTTACCATTTTTAACTCTATCAAATTTTAGTATTAGCAACTTTTAGGATGACAAGAAATCAAACATGTTATTTGCAATTGCTACTCTATCACATTTTGATAATTCCATAAGTTTCTACTCTCAAATATTTGATTTGGTAAGGCTTTAAACTAAACACATCTAACACTCTCAAGTTTTGATAATACTAAAATGTGCTAGAATTTGACATTGTCAAAATGTGGTATGACTGAAACTGACAGTAAAGTAAATAAGCTTATGAATATTCAAAGTTTAAATATCAATAGTGCTCGTTAAAAGTACTTGGGAACAGAGATCACTATCTAATTCATGCGAATATGTGCGGGCGAGAGTTCATAATGTGACAAAAATGTTTAACTATTAACAGAGACACATGTAATGTAGCCTCGTAGAGGTATGTTAGACACCTTTGTTGGTGTTAAAATACTCTCTCTCTCTCTCTCTCTGTGTTGGTGTTGAAATATACTCTCTCTCTCTCCTATTAAAATTATATCACATTTGATTTTTTCTTATGTGCAATTTGACTATAACTTTTTGTTACAAGTTTATAACAGATCTACACAAACTATTTTTTATATTTTAAAACTACATAATTTAAAACATTGTTGATTGTTAGAATTTTAAAAGTTTAATCGACCGTTGTTCAAATGTCATATATAGCCGGAAAAGAGTTTTCTTATTAACTAGAACGATGTGGAAAATGGCCCCTTCTAAGTTCTAATTCACGTCGACCGAGTGGTAGCCCTCAGTATTCGAGGGCAAGTTTCAGAACTGTCCACAAATTAGATCATTTAAAACAAATTGCGCATCCTACCAAACATGATCCAATGATATGTTCTTTCACCTGTACAAATCTAATTTAGTGAAAGTTGGGAGGTTTCTCATCTTCCCATATGGCAACTATAACCATCTAATAGCATATAAGTAAGTCATCTTGGTGCACTAATTATTCGCTCCATTTTCAAATACTACCTCCGTCCCAAATTAATTGTAATTCTAATGTGTTTAGCACATATTAAGGTTTGAAAAGAAAGATTATGATACCCTTATTAAATGGTTTATAGGTAAGGATGAGAGAGTAGTTGAGGGTAAAATGGGAAAAAAATAGATGAGTGATGAATGGGATCATTATTACTCTATTGGGATAATTATTTTAAGATAAATTCAAATTTTAGAAATACAATTATTATGGTATATAGATGGTACTTATCACCAGAAAATATTCATATTTATCTTTTTAAAAAAAAGATACAAATACTTAAATACTTAAGAAGATGGCATACTGAAATATGTATTGCATCCTAAAGATAAACATTAAGGATTCCGTTCATCCTAGTCTTACTCTATAAAAATTATTTTGATTAAAGCTACTCCCTCCATCCCTAAATGTTCGACGCCGTTGACTTTTTTAAACATACTTGACCGTTCGTCTTATTCAAAAAATTTAAGTAATTATTATTTCCTATCATTTGATTCATTGTTAAATAAACTTTTATGTATACATATAGTTTTATATATTTCACAAAAGTTTATAATTTTAAGGGTCAAACATATTTAAAAAAGTCAACGGTGTCAAATATTTAGAGAAGGATGGAGTATAATAGAGCGTCACCACGATATTGCCCAAGCAACTAAATCCTTTCAAAAGGAATGTAACCAATCCATGCATGATGAATCAGCCAAGCCATGATGTAAACACTCATGTGAAAGGTGGTCAAAAAAGGCGAAGAGAATACCAGGAAACATAGCTCGCACTCACGCTTTGGAGTGGTGGACCGCTGACACAATCTAAGGTGGTGAATTTAAGTAGCGAGCTTTCATTGTCTCAAAGGTGGTGAATTACTTAATTAGTGACTTGAACTATGCATGTATTACATGCTAAAATTGGAGGTTTTGCAGGAATGCTCAGAACTGAGAAAGAATATTTGGACACCAGGATTTTGTCAAATATTCAGAGTTACTATTGTATTTTTTGGGGCACCGATACTTGTGTCTGTTAAACTAAATGGCAACTCTCCCTCTCTTTTTTTTTAATGTTAAAAAAAAAACTCTCCCTTTTTCGAATAACCTGGCTAGTTATCTTATTTCTTTACTTTTTTTTAAGAACTACTATTAGTTGTACTATCTTTGTGTTGGAAAAAAATATTTCTAGCTACTCCAAAAATAATTATTAGTAAGAGAAAAAGACTAAGGGCAAGTTTTATAATGGGGTGATAGTCACTCTTAATCTAGTACACATCATCAACTTATTAATTAAGAGACAATATATACAATAAATTACCTCTAGCACACTTGTCCCAATACATCATATTAACTTACTTTATTTGTTTCATATCAATTCATTGGTCTCTTGTTCTCATCTCTCGCAGAGTTTGTGTAGAGGATGCTCCTTGCATGGGAGGTGATTCTTTCTCTCTCCTTTCATATCTCTCATCCACATCATCATATGAGCTTATAGTACTTGTCCTAATGTGTTTCTTACTAAGGTCCCATTCTTTTCTCACGAAGATGGAGATTTTACCTCTGTTTCCGTTAGCACGTTTTTCAAACTACTAAACGACACATTTTGTGCGAAAACTTTCTATATAAAAGTTGCTTTAAAATATCAAATATATCTATTTTTAAGTTTGTAATAATTAAAACTTAATTGATTATGTACTAATAGCTTTCTTATTTTGTATGCCCGTATTTAATCTGAATCTTTGTAAGATTCGAACTCAGCTTAAGTGGGTATCCAAGGGATATTCGAGGGATAATACTTCTTGTGTCGTGGATCGTAGCAGCTAAGGGGTTAGGAATAAACTTTTTTTTAAATGGAGGGAATGTAAGTTAAGTATATTTTCATAAGACACATTATAGTATTCTAATTACTCATTGGGCCCTTATCCATGATTTGTCCATTGTAAACTTTTGTTGCGTAAGGTCCTCAGGAGTTGTGCTTAAACCGTAACATGGTACACCCTCCCCAACCTGTAGAAAAAAATCTCTTTTGCTTAGTACCTTTTATATTCAATAGCTTGGATCATGTTTGTACGAACATTATAATACTCCAATTTGGTAAAGCTGCTCTAGACGGATTTGCTGATCATTGTAGGAATTAACTTTTATATCATTCTTTAAGAAAAACGGCCGCAGCCTATCTATATTCAAATAAGAAGAATAGATGGAAGCGCGCACACATATCTATATACTAGCCAAATATCCGTGCTTTGCTATGGATTAAAATAAATTAATAGTGAGGTTCTGGGGACGTTTTTCACATGTAGATGATACATCGTACGTGTGAAATATGATAGAACTATATATGCAGAGGGATTATTTTTATAAAATAAAAGTATATTGGTTATGAAGTAGTAGTTGGTAGAAAACATGATGAAGTAGATGATAAATAAAAAAAAAAATACTATACTTGGTACTTGGTGAGGTGGTGGCACCTTTTTTAAGAAGAGTATAAATACAAACAATACACTCAGCAGTTACACTTTCTATAAATAAAAGAATCAACTCGAAATTAATTTTATTTCCGATTTTTCTTGTTCATTGCGTCTATATCCAAATAGCGAGATGCTCTCAACGAACAAAATGCTGCCCTGTGAGATTTTGTGTGTGTACTTTGACCATGGATTTGTTTATTGTAACGTTCGTTTACCTTTTCTTCGTCGAGGACTCTCCATTGCCATGCTTATGATTTATGTTAACCATTCTTTTATCCACGCATGACATGTTCTTTTCTATAAGCAAGAGCTCGGAGTCATTGCGTCAACATTGTCCGAGTTCGTAAAATCCTAAATATATTATCATTCAAATTTAAAAAGCTAATATATACCATCTATATATAAGCATATTCGAGGTTACTTGTATGAAACCGCTAGGAAGTTTAGCTGAGCCTAGCTCACTTGGACCATGTTTGGGGAGATTCTAGCATATGCAATTTTTTATGGAAGTTGTATAGCTATCTAAACAGTTCAATTTCTGAAAATATGTAGTTATAAAATTAAGAAAATAAACTAAAAATCAAAAGTTAGATTTCCTAGGTTCTCTAGAACTTTAGAAGTTAGCTATCAATCAACTACGGTCCTATTTAGTTCTCAAAAACTTTTTCCAAAAACATCACATCAAATTTTTTGACACATGCATGGAGTATTAAATATTGATAAATTTAAAACTAATTGCACAGTTAGGGGAGAAATCACGAGACAAATATTTTGAGCCTAATTAAGCCATTATTAGCCATAAGTGCTACAGTAACCCACATGTGCTAATGACAGATTAATTAGGCTCAAAAGATTTGTCTCTTTTTCCAGACGAGTTATGAAATTAGTTTTTTCATTCGTGTCCGAAAACCCCTTCCAACATCCGGTCAAACGTCCAATGTAACATAAAAAATTTCCTTTTCGCGAACTAAACAGATCCTATTTCTCAAAATCTTAATATCTCCAAACAGATCGTGGTGGACGGTGAGACGGTGAGGAGAGTGCGTGCATATTTCTACGTACTATATCCAAAGTTGAGCCCCAGTGAACAATTTGTTCATTAGTAGGAGGGATACAGAGCACAACTTCTTTCTTTGGCCCGTTTTTGGAAGCTTCTGAATCCGAGAAACAATTGTTGAGTAGTCTGCTACTCAGCTAGTGAGAATCTGAAATGCTAGATTTCTCAATTTTTATCTTCAAGTTCATTCTTTTATTCACATAACTATATATTCTCAATATCTAGGTGAGAAAATATATTGTTTGATAGAGCTGAAATTCCGAAGGTAACTACAACCCCCAAATAAGACATTGTCTCCTTTTAATCTAGAATATATAAAAATTCCTATTTTGTTTTCATGTGAACGGTCCTAACGTATCACTTTTTAAATTCTGTTTTAGATTATATATGATTTGTTCCTAGGTAACATTCTAATCTTGCAATTTTTTCTATTTCTGTATTTATAAACTCATGTGTTCCAAAGAAACCCTCAATCGAAACTATTGTAAAGTGGCCTTTTGTTAGAAGTAATCAATTGGGAGGTCAAATAAAAGGACTATTTATACTAAATTCGCATGAAATCTCTCTCCCATCTCACTCGATTTTTTTTCCATTCATCCTATTGAGATCAATGATCATCTAGATCAACCAATCCAATCGATACATATACACACTAAACCCAACACCTTCCTCCTACTCCTAGCCACCATCCTACACCTTTCTTCCTCCTGACACTTTAAGCGCACCACCTCTGACGATGTTTTCCAGTTAGTTCTTCATTGAACACCACCCGCCACGGCTTTTGAAATCAAAATTTTGTACCGACACCGCAACATCTCGCCATGGACGAACCACCTCCTTCTTCATGAGCTCCAACAAGGTGCCCCCACCTCGCTCTCCTCCTCAGCACTCGGCTAAGATCTTCCCACCCCACCCTCTTCCATCTCTCACTGTTGGATCTACCACCACCCACCATGTGACTGAAATTCTTCGACGTCACCATATAGCTCACTACCCTCCTTTGTGTCCCCACGGTTGTGGTAGCGCCATCTCCGCTTTACCTCCTTCCCGTCATTGCCACCCACAGTCAGCCCACCGCTACCACCCCTAGCCTCCCTCTAAACCTAGGGAACCCTCTCTCCCTCCTATCTCCTTCCCTCGCCCCGAATCCAAACTGGTTTTCAACGATCGTCGTGGTTCATCAAAGGTCATGTAATTGGAGGAGAAGCATACTAGAGAGCACAAATCATTACGCTTTTCAAAAGGTTATGAATCCTAATTAGGTCATCGATCGTCAGCAATCAACGGAATTTATTAAGGTCGCTAAAATTGAAGCAGAGACTGACAAGAGCGCATATCACGATTGGATATTAATTTATAAGATTTTGACTTTCATTTTCAGTTGAACGTACTTTATCAAATTCGTAAATAATAAAAATAGCAATCATGTAATGCAGCAAGAGCAAATTAAAGTCATCAAACATTTTGGTATATGACTATACTCCGGACTCCAGAGGATGGCGCCAGACAGCAGCAAAAAGATGAGAGGGAGGTACTCGGGTGGTGGTTCGTGCGTAGCGTAGGGGTAGGATGGGAATTAGAGGAGGTGACAGTTGGACGGATGGGGGCGGAGCGGACGACGCGGCCGATTGGTTTTTGGTGTTTTGGGGGCTTCCGTTGGTTGGCGCGGCGCGACCTGCCTTGCCTGCCTGCCCACCTCTTTCGTCTCGTCTCGTCTCTCCGTTTCGATTGTTTTTGCGCGGCGACATCTCATCCGCGGGGCTCAGCCACATGCCTGCCCGCATCTGATCCACAGCCATATACACAGCCTCCTCTCCTGCATCTGTATGCTACCAATCCACACGTGTGGAATATCAGTTTGTCAAGTCTTTGGGCCAGTTGAAATGGGCCCCAACAGACAATTTCGCCCATGGCCAGCCGAAGATGCGTGCCTGTTTAATTGGGCGTTGGGCCTTAGCATTTCTTTCGTGGAAGGAATAAGTCTAGTTGACGTCCCTCAGCTCTCACCTCTAATCGAATCGCATCCCTCAACCGCAAAACTGGGTATAACGCATCCCTCAATTTTGAGAACTGGTGCAAATCGACTCTTTGATGGTTTCGAAAGAGGTTTCTGCTGATGTGGCAATTGACTGTGATTGACTTGCTGAGTCAACAGATGGGGCCTACTTGTCAGTGAAATGTGAATTCTTCCTCTCTATCTTCCCCTTCTCTCTTATCTCATTTGAGGCCAGTGGCTTGAGCCTGGTGTAAAGATTCAAGACCCAGCGCCAATGGTAGAGGGGAGGGCTCACTAGCGCTCGGAAGGAGGAGACCCACAAGCGAGGCAGTTATGGCTAAGGATCATCCCGAAGGAGCTATGTTGGGTCCAGTGGATTTGCCATCGCTGTTACCTTAGGTGGTGATGGCGACGACTAACTGGTGGCGGCGCAGGGAAGGTGGCAATGGGGGTGGTAGGTGAGGGATGGGGAGGAGAAGGAGCGAAGTCGTGGGAGGAGGCGAGGCATAGGAGGGATGCAACCCACGCCATGGGCTCCTCCCATCAGCTACCGACGGGCCACCCAGGAGCTTCTCTCTTGGTGTCGCCGCCCTTGTGGAACGCCGTAGAGGTTGGGAAACGGGGCTAACTACGGTGGGATGGAACCGAGAGAGCAATTTATGGAATGTCGAGGATGCCAAGCGTCGGGAGGTGGAAGCAGAATGGAAAACCTCGACAACAGACATGTATTGGAGGGCGCTGGGAACATCAACATCTACATTGGCGAACACCGTGCGGGCGCTCTGCTCCCCCTCTACATGCGACACCCGAGAGCCCACCTCCTCCCCCACAAGTGGCATCGTTGTCACCGAGCTCCCCATCCTCGTCCGCCTCCACCCACATGCTCTTGCTCCTCCTTTTCCTCGCGGTCCTCGCGGGCCTCACCTTCCTCCTCCACTCATCCGTGCTCGTTGCCCGTGTCACCGAGCTTTGCCTTGACCACGTCCGCGTCAACCCATCCCCATTCCCAGCCATCGACCTCAAGGTTACGACGGAGGAGGGGAGCAGCAGTGGCGACCGGTGAGGAAGGCGGTCCTCAGCGGTGGAGGAAAGGAGGGAGGAGAGGGAGATGGCGATGTGTCGTCACCATCGTCGTCCGCAGTCCCAATGCGCATCCCGTCCATCCACCTCCTCTCCTGATGTGTTGTGCTCCATGAGGCCAGCAGTAGTGGCGACAGCGGTGCTGTTGGTGGTATTTGTTACGGTCACAGATAAATTCTCAAGCACACGGATACCGCTGTAGCATTTCACCAGGAGTGACGGTGTATCATATTTATATTTCCGCAGGGAAGGTGATGGTGTAAAGATATAGTTCATGCATCCTTAATCAAGCTATAATTATTTTACCATAGTATAAATAAAGGTTAATTGATAAATCATAATGAAGTAGTGTGATACAAAAGAGATTTATCTCTAATAAATATACACTAGCTAGTGGAGAAGAACTATAGAAAACTAAGATTCATATGTAACTCTATATTACTAATGTTTAGTTTACACTTAACATATATATGCTTACTAGGGCTAGGACTTAATTATAGGCACTCAGGTAATACCGAGAAACCACTTCTGATTGGTCTGCCAACGTGGTGGCTATAGAATTTTATGAGCTCTTATATCATATTTGGACGTGGAGGGATACAAGGGATAGACAGGCTTATCACGACCTACCGCCTACTTCCGTGGGATATAGCCACATCTAACGACATTTAACTAACATAAGAACTATGTTTATATTAATAAATAGTATCAGTAATTCTCTAAGACTTCCACCCTTTGAATAGACAACGAGCAAACGTACGGAAAGTATCCCAATAGACCACAGTGAGAATTGCCGTGGCAAATTAAAGCTATCCTACATTGTAGTCAAACTAAACTTGTACTGCATCAATTTCAATCTTTCGAAATTGCATTTTACCTAACTTAAGCCGAGGATTGAAGATTAGACGTATCACAGTTGCGAGTTGAGAGGCGAAAAATATACTAATCCCTCGCCTTAGCTGACAGAGAGAAACAAGCGATAAAATAGAACTATCGTGGCTGTTCACCCTTTTGCTAAGCTTAACCATTTTAATAGACACCTTTTTTTTTTGCGGGTGATAAAACCAAAAATTGACAAAGTAACAAGATATATAAATATTGCCACAAAGTTTGATCCACAATCCTCCTCTTACAAAAACTTGACAAAAGCAGTAACTAATCTCAAATATAATCTATGCACATCTCAACTTTATCAAATATTAACATGCTAAAATTTGGCACTACAAAATTTGATGCTAAAATTTGGGACTACAAAGTTTGATGAGGTTTGATTTAGGCATCACAGCCAACAGTCCATGTGGCCAAAGGGCCAGGGATTAGCCCCCGCGCAGAAGATCCGACAGTGAGTGCGCCGCGTGCCTGTGTGCTCTCCCACCGGCTCACTACCAGAATTCCGGCCGCCTCGCATTTCCCACCACCACCGCACCATCGCCGCCGCACATCGCACATGGTTCACTTCGCCTACACCAAACATTCCCCCTTCGTGGATTACCACCTAAAAACAACCCGCCCCACGCCACCGACAGGTGGGCCCCACCCCTTGACTCCCCTGTGGGCCCCACACACCAGATGGCGACCTCGTAGTACTAACAGATGGGCCCCAGTGTCAGTGTGAGTGGAGTGGAGTGTCGGCGATGTGATTAGTGAGGGTATTAATCAATTCTTCTGCCGCTTAATCCCCCCCTTCCCCCGGTAATTAAAAAGGCATTCGCCGTCGCCGCTCGTCTTCTTCTTTCCCACTACGATAGTAGTAGTACACTGCGAGCTCTCTCCCTCCTCCAATGCGACGGCTTCCCGGAGATTGCGAGCTTGTGAAGTAGTAGCCGCCATGGGTGGACGCGGCGCGCTACCGGTGGTCGCGGGGGTCGTGCTTGTCCTCCTGGTGGTCGCGGCGCGGGGAGCCTCCGCCGCTGGAGGTGGAGGTGGTGGTGGGGCGGCGGCGGCGGCTGTCAACGGGGACCGGCTCAGGGCGGAGCAGATCCGGAAGCAGGCGAAGGACGCGGCGGCCTCCGCCGCCGCGCTGGCCGCGGCGTCGCGCAGGCTCCACCTCGACCGCGCGCGCCACCTCCGGCTGCTCTCCTCCCTCCACCGCAACCTCACCGCCACGCTCCGTGACCTCAGCGCCGCCGCGTCGGCGTCGGCGTCCGCGTCCGCGTCCGAGGCCGGCTACGCGTCGGCGGGGGACGAGGTGCGGCGGCTCGACCTGCAGGCCAAGGACCTGATCCGCGCCGCGCGCGCCGCCATCGCGGACGCCAAGCCGCTGTTCGACCCGCAGCTCAAGATCCAGCGGCTCAAGGACGCCATCTTCGCGCAGAACGAGTTGCTCGCGCGCGCCAAGAAGCGCGGCGCCTTCGCCTCCCTCATCGCCGCCAAGTCCATCCCCAAGCCGCTCCACTGCCTCGCCGTCCGCCTCACCGCCGAGCGGATTGCACGGCCCGAGAATTACGCCGACCCGGTGCCGCCGCCGCACGCGCTCGAGGACCCCGCCATGTTCCACTACGCCATCTTCTCCGACAACGTCCTCGCCGCCTCCGTCGTCGTGCGCTCCGCCGTCGCCAACTCGCTCGACCCCTCCAAGCACGTCTTCCACGTCGTCACCGACCGAATGAACCTTGGCGCCATGCAGGTTTTGCCCAATTCTCTTCCTCCATCTTGCAGATGCCTTAAGCTATTGCTCCTATTGTTTATGCACAGGATTTTGTTTACCATCTTATAAAATCAACAAAAGTCTGAGAGTAATGGTTGCTTATTAGAGGCGATTAGCATCTGCCTGCCAAAAATTGACCTTACTATGAGTGGCACTTTCAGTGATTATGATTGTTTTTTTCTAGATGTGAGATCTAGTCAAGTTCTAAGAAATCTTGCATACCGTTACCAGAAGTAAGGTGTTTGCTCACTTTAGCCATTTGCCACCAAAACTACAGATTAGACGAGATTGAATTGAATTGATCTTTAGTCTTGTATAAGCAAGAATAATCCATGTTTTGCAACACTGCCATAAATTACCCCAAAGGTTACTTACTCGTTGAAATGCCATGTAATTTGTTAATTGGCAATTTCTGAAACAACGATTTCCTGACAACTCATGGAACCTAAACATATTCCATTCCGGCATTCCTGCTGAGCGTTTGATCTTACGGATAAACTCTGTTTTGTTTTTACTGAACAATGTTTGAACTATTGCTGCTGTAAGTACATACTACTTGGTTGATTTTGAGCTCTGGAGCAGGAACTATATGTACTTTTAATAAGACGGACTAATAACGACATATTGCCAGAATTAGTGAAGATAAGGAAGACCCAATGACAATGACACTGCTACCAATTAGAGCTGATGTGTTACTGTCAGATGTTAGCAAATATGGTCTGTTAGATCTAATTATGTCAGTTGTTCTGGAACTTTAGAACTAGACAATCTGCTTGTGAGAAGTCCACTAGGGAACATGCTTTTATAGCTGACTAAACCCCTGAAAAATGTATTAAGTAACTTAGGCGCTTGGAAAGTGAGAATAGGTTTTTCTTCAGTGTCACCATGGCACAAATATTATTGTGCTAACTAATGCCTTATGAAATGTTAGAACCTCAATACTGACTCCAATCTGTTGCCAATTTCATCTTGGTCTTCTTTGGTATATTGCTATTGTGTGCCTTCAACTGTTGTAGTTTCGATGCAAAAAACAATTCTACGTTCAGATCTCGTCTATGTTCTATAGCAACCTTAGTAGTTTACTATTGAAAGTGAGCTCAAAGTAGTATGTTCATGTATCCCCAGGTGATAATTCGCCTAATGGACTTAAAAGGCGCGCACTATGAGGTCAAAGCATTTGAAGACTACAAGTTTCTTAACTCCTCATATGTTCCTGTGCTTCGGCAACTGGAGTCAGCAAACCTCCAGAAGTTCTATTTTGAGAACAAGCTTGAGAATGCTACAAAAGATGCTAGTAATATGAAGTTTAGGAACCCCAAGTATCTCTCGATGCTCAATCACTTGCGGTTCTATTTGCCGGAGATGTACCCAAAGCTGCACCGGATACTTTTCTTGGATGATGATGTTGTGGTACAGCGGGATCTTACAGGATTGTGGAAGATTGACATGGATGGGAAGGTGAATGGAGCAGTGGAAACATGCTTTGGATCGTTTCATCGGTATTGGCAGTATATGAACTTCTCGCACCCACTTATCAAAGAGAAGTTTAATCCTAATGCATGTGGATGGGCATATGGCATGAACTTCTTTGATCTTGATTCTTGGAGGAGAGAAAAGAGTACTGAGCAATATCATTACTGGCAGAGTCAGGTACGGTTTTCTTTGATGCAGTTGTAGATTTTCTTTTCTTGTTTGAAGTTTCTGTGTGGTAAAATGTGTGCCAAGCTGCTCTCTGTGATATGGCAATCTGCAACAACTCTTTCATGTAAGAAGAGTAACTACGAAGCCCCTGTTTAGCTCTTTCATGTAGGAGTTGATTGGACATCGTTATGCTGTTAATTTGATCGTATTTCGTTAAAATCTCAGTGGTTCTGGCCTAGCTGTACTGCACAATATGTTGTTGAATTAGTATTTCTGCACTGTATCTTTTTACTACTAGTTAATTGTGACCGGGAACTTTCTGTAGATATTGCCTTCTGTTTCACTAGTGAATAGGGCATGATGCATGTATATGACTTCATTTGTGGGTATGCTATCTTGCAGAATGAGAACAGGACATTATGGAAGCTAGGAACGTTGCCTCCTGGTTTGATCACATTCTACTCCACCACAAAGCCTCTGGAAAAATCTTGGCATGTTCTTGGACTCGGGTACAATCCAAGCATAAGCATGGAGGAGATTAGAAACGCTGCTGTTGTGCATTTCAACGGGAACATGAAGCCCTGGCTGGATATCGGTCTGAACCAGTTCAGGCACCTATGGACAAAATACGTGGATTACGACGACTCATTCATTCGCCAATGCAATTTTGCACCACCGTAGAAGGAAAAGCCTTTGCCATTGTTCTACAGATATCAAGGAAGATTGGTAACTAGAGCTAGAGCCACTGTAACAGTTAACACATGTACTATCGCATGTTTTGTGGAAATCTCAGGAGCCTGCGAATTAGAACTGCGAAGGACAAGAAATTCTTTCTAGATCTTGTTGTATGTCATCGATTAAGTTATGGTGAAAATGCTGTTCAAAACATGAACATTATTTTCATCCCGTTTGTAATAATCTTATGCGTGTCAGCGTGTGTATGCCAAAGTCATGTGCTGTGTTCATAATATGAAGACAATCTTACTAGGACAAATTATCAGAAGATCAATGAACTCCTGTAGAGAAATATTGTGCAAACGGGCTTATATGCCAATTGCTACTGAATATGTTGAATTTATAAGCGCATAATGGTTTAATTTATTCCATAAATAAATCATGACATTGCAGATATAAGCTAGCATAAACGCATCATAAGATCTATACATGTATACTAGATAGTAAAGTATGAACAGATCAAATATTCGCAATATGTTGAACACGTACTGAGGGTACCGAAAGACCGGTTGCTCAGCAGGAAGTACTCGCGGTTGTGGGCGTTGACGACGGCGCACAGCACGTGAGCGAAGAGGAAGACGAACCGTTGTGGTCGAACAGGGAGCAGTCACGCGAAGTGCTTCCCAAAAACCTTATTGCCGCCTTCTCACGGTGTAATATGTCGAAGGCGAAGGTTCCGGAGACCTGCTCTCCAGATCACCGGTGCACACCAACAAGCGGGATGGAGTAGACTACGAGCGACGTCGCAGTACAGAGGAGGAGGCAAACCCTAGATTGATTTAGCATGTGTTGCATGGGGGCAGCGACTCAACTTATATAGAGATATCTGGACACCTGCACGATCTCCGCTCCGCGTAACCGAGCGGATTATTCGGAGTGTTTCCAAAACAAACAAATCTGAATTTCCCGTAGCAAAACAAAACTGCAAAAGGAGGTTGCATCTGCGCAAGGGTGAGAAACCAATTTTGGCGGATCATTTGATGCGTACATCGCGTGTGTGTGCTACCATGCCATGCCAGGCGAGGCAAGGTGAGTGCGCGCGTGTGTTCCCCCTCTTTTCTCCACATCACATGTTTCAAGTGGCTAGGAGAGCATCCTCCCTTATAAGGAGGTACCCCCTCTTAGAATAGGCAAGGTGGCACTAAACTGTCTATGCATGCCATCCCATGAGGTGGGCTTTTGTGATTTTTCTAAAAAATTAATCTTCAAATGGGCTAAGGCCCATCTATTAATTCCAACAATTTGGCCTACTTCAATTGTGGCGACACCACTAAGAGCAATTCTCTTCCTTGGAGGTGTCATTATGGCATTCCCCTTCCTCCGTACTGATCTCTATGTGAAAACCTCGTTCCAACTTCTAGATAGGTGGTGGTTGTTTGATCAAAAAAAGATGAGTGGCGGTGGCGATTAACGTCGTGTCCTCCATGGATGCACCACTTTGGGAAACATTCCTTGTGCAGCCATGACTGTTGGTTGAATCTTGCGTTGTCTCGGGGCTTTCTGCTTCTACACCAAGGTTCCATATATAGGGCTAGGATGTTTAACGAGGACTTCACCGTGGATCCACTTCTTGCTTTGTGGAAGGTCGCAACCACATTTCGTTTGACCTAGTCATACTTGCTTCGTTGTTGGGGTGCAACCAAGCTTGACAACAATGACACATGGTGACGTCTTTCTAGGTGTCCCGGTGCTAACCGTGTGTAGAAAGTGGCAATATGGTCACTTTGGCTGGCGTCCACTAGGGAAAGTCGGAACTGCTTGGTTGTTATTGCAATGAGCTTGACCATTATAATGCATTTGTATTTATTGGCGGCAAGCCCAGCAACAATGACACACGTTCTTTGTAAAGTTGGAGCTGATGTGCCACTATTGCCACAAGCCCGGCATTATCATAATGTTGTACATTGGGCTCTATCGTTACTCGTTACTTAGTTGTTTGTGGGTTAGTGTTGAATGTTGATGTATGACCTGTGCTTGTCGGCCGTTCTAACCACAAAGGTTATAGTTTCGACTAGATCTAAAGTAGTGAAAGAATTAATCTTTCTCATCACCACAATAAGCCACATCACTCAAAATATTACAACCGTTGGATCAAACTGACATAAAAAACTAGCCTTCTGATCTTTGAGTAGCGATTCAAACATGGTTAAGAAAACTCATGATTCTTTAGGAGGCCTCGAACTGAACACTCCTTAAACATCCACCCATGCACAGTAGAAAAATCCAACAGTCCAACAAGCAAGCGAGAAGAGCTGAGAGAGATCATGATCATCAATTGTTATTTGACTTTTTATGTGGACTTCTATTTACTGAATATGTCAAAGGTAAAATTTGGATATACATTTGTTGATGCGAAACACTGCGGTCTGGGAGATCTGCTTAACTCCAGTGCAGGTCTAAGGCTAACCTTGAGTGTGTCAAGGGCGTGCCAGGTGATTTGATCCTGCAATCAGCAAGAAAGAGAAAAGCAGAGTTAGTCAGCCGATAGCCGATCGGCCGATAGGCCGATAGGGTATCGTTGGTCGGCTCAGCTGATATAGTTAAACCAGATCGGCTAAGGACTTGGTAAAATAGAACATAATAAACCCTAAACATGCCTCATCGGTTATGATATCATTTGTTTGGGTTTGATAAATAGACTTCAGACGATATCATGTAAATAGTCGATAGAACAATATTTAGAGAAAGAAAAGATATTATACCAGCTAATACTCTAGTACAGACTTATATAGGCAAACTATGACCGGTTAGTATTTTAGATAACCCAGCCGATACCGATCTTAGCTTGATATAACTATATAAATGGATCCATTTATATAAGTGGCAAATATACATAAAACTTATGTAAAAAAGCATGTATATTAGGTAAGATCAGCTGAAACTCTGATTCTTTACTTAAGTATAATTGTTTCCATATTAGTTTCTAGGGTTCAATAAAAGACTAGGGATGATGCATCACAGAGTAGATAAAGAAACCTAGAGTCTAAATAATCAAGTAAACAATTACTTTTCAGGATGGTAGATGTCTTAACTAATCTAATCTAGTAGGAAGATTTAGCCAATACCAGCAAGAGCCCTAAAGTGAGAACCAATCGATAGAGATAAATCTAGATACTAAGACTAGATTAGCTAAGACATATGATAGCATATGACCATGATAAAAGAACTAAAACATCTAAAGCGACATAATAGCCCCAATAGCACAAGCCATCGAGACGTGTTACCTCTTGCAAAGCGAACTCGTTGAAAAGTAAAAACAAAAAGGGTGGCAATGCGCTGAAGTTGTATTGGATTGTCTCCCGTATTACAATACTAGGGGGGTTCATATTTATACCCCGAGTCAAACCTTTCTAAAGATAAAATACAAACAAGACCATATACGGCGGTCTCTTTGTAACATACTCGAAATTCTAGGACTTAAAATTTCTTGTCAAAATAGTTAGAGGTTAACTTCTCCAATTTTTGAGAGCCAAAAATTTCCGTTTTAATTTAGATGATGACCAACTTAAACCATTGCATGATTAAAATTTGAGAACAAAATAAAACCTTTTCATTCCCAACATTAGACTAGAAATGCCATCAAGCATTTGAGCATACATGTGCATAATACATGCCTAGGCTCGAGTCCCTTGTGCATTTGGATTATGGTCTCGCTTTTCATAAAAGGGTTAAAATTACTAAACAAACCTATAGTTAATCTTGGGTGATAACATGTGGACTTAATATTAAACTCAAATATCATCTTCTCAGCTCAAAAGAAGTTTAATGTAATCCCTGTAACAATATTAGGTGCAATTATGAAGTGGGAACACATATACAAAGTAAAGTAATCCTAATTCTCTAAAATATTATGTGCAAGTTAAAAACCATGGAAAAAAAATTAGATAGACAATGTTTAGCACAAGCAATTCACTATAATATTGGTACAAGTTAATAACTAAGCTTAATACCACAAATTAATCATTCAAAGCAGAAAACTAAAAGGAATCAAATTAAATTTTAATCGGCTAAAGCCATACTTCATCCAAAAGTACATTTAACTGCTCATAAGTGAACATGGAAAATAATTTATTCAAATACTAGATTATTTATCATGCCTAAATATAATTTTTCTAGAATTTTCCTCCTCTGTTTAAGCCTCCTAAAAATTCAATCTAGCTTTCTAATAGCCCATCTTTGTTTAAGTGAAACCAAAGAAAATGGAATCTAGATGTATCATCTACCACCAGTAAAATCTACACTAATTCTTCTAGTCCACAAATTAAGATATTGAGTTGCAAACTTAGGGGGAAGAAATAATTCCGGAAATTCATCAAAAACCAATCTCACTCATGTTTCTACCCAGACCTCTCTCTTCCACCTAGTTTACTTCGCCCTGGCCCCACCTGACAGCTACTATAGCTTGCTCCAGCGCTGTCAAACTTTTTCTCCACCGCTCCAGCCGATTAAACAGCCGAGAGAGAGAGAGAGAGAGAGATCGTTGGCGGAGGGAGTGCTCGACGCGTGGAGCTGACGTGCCAACGCCGAGCTTCACCCTCAACTCCTCTCAGACGCGTCGCCCAGCCACACTCACCATCCCAGAGCCGACGAATCCGAGAGAGAAGGCCCTCTGCCTCTCCGCTGCTCTCATCTCCATCACAGGCCGCGGGAGAGACGACCGTCGACAGCCTCTCTGAGCCACGGTCATCTCTTCTTGTTTAGTGTTCCATCATCTCCTCTTGATGCCGGTTCTATTCCCTCTAATCTCATTCCAAACCATGCAGCCAATCGCCGGGAACGAAAGCCTCGCCGATGACGCCCTGAAGCACGCACCGGAGCGCCGCTGTTTCGTCATCATTGTCGCCTGGCCGAATCCATCTATCTCAAGCCAAGCCGCTGCGCCGTGAAGTTTGCCTCGACTTCCTCTTCAAGACGCCTCAAGAATCACCATCGGAGACACTAGGAGCACGGAGAACACGCCCCTTTTTCCTCGGCGCCGATCTGAACCTGCCACCGTCGCTACTGCCGAATCCATCCTCTCCGGTGAGCCATTGCTCGATTCCTCGCACATACGCCACCATAGGGACCTCAATAACACTTGATGACTGCATGCATGCCAGTTCTTGGAGCTGTTCAAGCTATCATCGTCGACCCAGAGGAGATTGCCGCCGCCGAGCAGTTGCACGAGTCGCCGTCACCCACCAAGCTTTGCCAGTCTTGTCTAGCATCTCGGTGAGCATCCTGGACTCCTTAGGAAGCACATGCATGCATGTATCTAGCGAAAACGAGGCCCCAAAGCAGCATGCAGTAGCAGCCTAAGCACAGCTGTCGCTCAGACCCGCCGCCGGCGCTACTCCAATGTCCCATAACGAAGAAAACTAGAGGAATGGAATCGCGAGAGCTTGGTCTTCATTTTATCTTTTGACCTCAACCTCAAGCGAGCCACCGTTTGCCGCCGGCGAGCTCGAGATCGACCTCAGCCATGGCTAGCTCTGCTCTGTCAGAGCAGAGGGATGACTTGCGTGAATTAGATTAAGCGCAGGGATCCGTTTACAATTGTAGAAACACACTGACATATGGGCCTAGGACTGCGGGTTGATTCCTAGAAACCCCAAGGGCCTTTGTGCATATTGGTCCCTCACAGCCATGTGGACCCCATCCTTTAAAATCTGAAGAATAATTAAGAAAATGCCCAAACAAACATGTGGACCCCATCCTTTAAAATCTGAAGAATAATTAAGAAAATGCCCAAACAAATATATGTTTAGCAGAAAAATGCACAAAGTTGTAAAATCTATATAAAATCAAATATAGCTCATTTTGAAGTGATTCCAGTTTCTGTAGATTCTTGAAGTTATGAACTTTATTCCAGGAATATAAAACTTGACACTCACTGTACAAATAATGTCTCTAAAATTTATCTAAGATAGGTCATACATAAAACATGTACAAACTTATAAAATACATAGAAAATTCATCTCAACTCATTTTGAAACAAACTCAAAAACTGCAGATTCATCATCATGCACTCTCTGGTTAGGTGAAATAAAAGTAATTACTTACTTTGCATAAAATGCCTCTAAAACTATTATATCTAAAATGATTAGTTTTAGATAAGCTAAACTTTAGAAATTCATGTAGAACCCAATTTAGCTTCAATTTGAATAAACTTAAGTTCTGTAGGATCACCAAAACACGTATTTCCATGTTATGAAATAAGATTATATACTTACTGTGTAGTAAAAGTCTCTAAATATTCATATAAGGATTTACTAACATAGAGCAACCTTTAATTTGTAAAACTTGTAGAGAATTCATTTTTAGTCCAAATGAAATGAACAAAGTTTCTATAGAACCAGCAAATAGTTAGCTTCAACATAGTAAAATAAAATTTGGCACCTTTTGTAGAGAACATAGATCAAAACCTTAACTTAGTGAAATAAGAATTTAAACACATAGTGTTATTTAAGTAATACATAAACATGTATAAGTATAGATACACTTTAGGTATAATTAAACCTAAATAAAAACTTGATTGACCAGTGAAGCCATAGTTCCATACTCATCCACTAAAACTTAGAAGAACTTAACTCATATGACAATTTCTAGGTTAATATAATATATTGCTAGTTTAGATTAGAGCATCTCTAGTTTATAAAATATGAACCATAGTAGTACAGACCATAAACATGTGAAATAAAAATGTTTTAGTTAACCAAATTATTCCTTTTATTCAACTTAAACAGGAAGTAGCATGTTCTAAACCTATAACTCAAAAGTCATGAACATATAAAACACTATATGCCTAAAACACGTTGTAACTTGTAAAATCTATAAGAAAATCATTATAACTCGAAAAATTGTGAAACCAAATGTGTTAGTCTTATAAAACACATCTCCACACCCCTGTGAAGTCTGATATAATAAAAATCACTTTACAAAAGTATTTTATAACACTACCTAAGACTATACTACTATAAACCGATAAAAATTCTAAAATTCATAACTCCCAAATGGAATAAGATAAAATAGATATTATTTCACCTAAATTCATTTTAGATCAGTACCAACCCACTGTGCATAAATCATGCATTTTAGAGCATTTTGGATTTTCAGCTCTTTCGGTGTTTAATTGCATAACGTGTCCTTTATATAGATAATTGCATAATCGGTGAAGGACTGGATTAGGTGCTAACGTTTCTCTGATCAAGGCAAGTTTTCTCCTCCCATCCTTTGAACACATTGAATCCCATGATTTGAGGAATGAAAATATTTGTTTGCAAAGTTGCATGTGAACTTAGACTATATCGGTATTTAAAATTGGGTTAAGGTAGTTATGACCTATTTGCTACATACCCCCACCTTGAATAATTGATCCTCTTGCTGTTTGAAACCCTAGAAATGGTTAGAGTACACTCTTTGTGCTCAAATGGGTTTATATATGCTCTATGTGCAACTATTTACTTAGCCATGCTTAGAAATATGCAAATGCTCATTCCATCTATAATTAAAATGTGATTTTGATACATGAACCTTTGCTAGAATAAAATGAATATGATGGGTATTTGCGAACTAAAATGTGTAAAATGTGATTTTATACTTGGGCGGCAAGTGGTGTGCATATGGTGTTAGTTGCATACCGATAGGGGGAGTGTTTGCCCAAGTCCATAAGGACCGAACTTGTGTCACCCATTTAAAGTTATTCATACATCCACATGTGCTAGTATGGGATGGCCTAAGCTGATTAATCTAGTTAGGACTAGCCTTGCATTCTGGTAGGCCGGTGTGTATGAGTTCGTATAATTCAGAGGAGCTTCCTATTTACCCCGACGTGGTAGTTTAGGTGACTAAACATGTCCAATACAACGGTATTATGCCACGTGGTGGGTTCCCGTCGTGTCCGCCACCACGGCGTTAAGTTTAAGGCGTGGGTCCGCCACTTAACGGTTCTAGACATATTTCTAAGTATGCCTAGGATGGAGGAACACGTATCGTGCTGGTGCAAGGCTAGATTCTAAGTAGTGTAAAGGATTCGTTGTGACCTCTAGTCCGCACTCATAATGTAGAGTGTGTGGTACTTGGCCGGCACTGAACCAACTAGAGTGTAGCCTCTAGGCTTCTATCATATCATGTGGGTAAAGGTGTACAAACTCTGCAGAGTTCTTTAAACTAATCGATTAGCCGTGCTCACAGCCAAGAGCGCTTTGGTGATGTGTCATGAGTATTTAAACTAATCGATTAGCCGTGCTCACAGTCAAGAGCGCTTTGGTGATGTGTCATGAGTATAGACTATGTTTTAAAAATGTAATCATGTGACATTGGTTTGAAATTGATAAATGTGTTTAGTTGTGTGTGTGGTGATACATTATGACTTATTGTTAAGTATGACAATAAGAGATTGATTATGATGGAATTATGAAGAAGTTAATAATGAAACTTAAAACTTGTCTTTGTTAATTGAAGCATCAACTCCTTTACAAAAGAATTGCGAAACAAAACTTGCTTTATGCTGAAATTGAACTACATATTGCCTTCCTTTGAATATATGCCTTACATGTAGTATGGTAGGATTGACTTGTGCTTGCCAGTACATTAAACAAGTTGTACTGACTTGCTGTTGATATAACCTTTTGTTTGCAGGTTTAGATTTAGTCTTTGAGTGATGCGGGTTCCGATTGCTTCTTCTAGGATGAGAACTTAATGGGGTAAACCCCTAGTCGATGTGCTTGTGATCGGGTAGTCAAGCTTCCACTGTTCTCTAATAAGTCTATTTGGCCGGTCGGTCTATATAATTATTAAGTTGTTGTAAGTCTTAAGTTTCTTTTATCTTAGTTGTGTTTGCTATGTATAATAATACTTAAGATGAAAGTGTGAATCTAGTGCACTAGTGCACATCCTGGGAACTAGATTTACATGAGTATGAGTTAGGAATATTTGAGAGGTTGTAGATCTTTAGCCATTTTTGTCAAGTTTCCTGAATGTGTAACACATCTGGTCGCCGCCTTCGAGTGGTTTGACGGGCACATAGCAGGCTGAAGTTGACTGGCAGGCTAAGGGCTTAGCAATGTCTCCAATATTTCTCTCTCGAGGCGTCCGATGTTTCATTATGCTTGTTTGATGACTTGAATTATTCACTTCATCTCTCAAATATAATGGAAGGTCCGGAGAGCCTACGACACTCTTACCAAATCACTATCAAATCGACTCAAATACCCTACTCTAATTGGCAATGATAGTCATTCTAATATAGGCCCAGACCGAGCACAAGTCATATCATATTGGCTGTATCGGCCATCAGCCTCATAAACCTTGATCAACTTACATTCTGTCTTCTAGCCAATACGATATCCAGCCGATGCGCAATCCGACTCCAAATTCAACTCGATTCCACACCAAATCTGCTTCGATCTTCTTCCTTCTTCTCCAAATTTGATGCAAAATTCCGTTGTTAACAATATTATACAAAATCTCTCTGATTTGATTTTGTCTTCGACATAAGCCCCCATAGGCTTTTATGTGGGCTTGGCTTCACTTTTATATAATGACCCATGTATATATACTCCAGGGGTGTTGATTACGTGAAGAATAACAACTCAATCATGTTAACATGAATTCTTGAGGATAACTCTTCAACAAGGCATAGTGCTGAAGCTGGTCACCAAGCAAAAAAAAAAAAGTCTAAAACAACTACTAATAAAGGTAAACTAATACTATGTAAGTACAGCGTTATTATACAATATTTAATTCTGGTAGCAACAATATTTTGTGTTGTATACATATAAACCCAAGACTTCATCTTTACCACTTAAGCAGCTATTAGTTAGGTCTACTATATACTTTTTGGACACAACCATTGTGAGCCTTATGCATTATATTGCTGAGTAGATGTTCTCATCACTTGAGCATACGGTACAGCAAGTAATGGCATTAAGACATAGAAGAAGTTTGCTTGTGTAGAAGAATTCCACAAGAATAAGAAAATATCTCAATGTGAATTCTAGATGAACATTAAATACACAAGAAGATGACGACGTGATAAACCTTGAACTCCACTCGATACGCTCACGGCTTTGATTGGCCTGATCTTTCGGTGAGTTGAGATAACTACGATTTGGGAGCAACGTTGACGATCCGACTACAACCTTACAAGACGTTGTTGTGTTACGCCTTAGCGATCGATACACCTCCCCCTTGGTTGTTGATCTTGCTGGTGCAGATCAACCTTATTCCTGCATGCAAATCGAAGAAACAAGCAAGAACAAGATAAAAGCAATATGATATTGCAAATAGGAATTGAATAAACATGATAAGTTGGGGTTCTGAAGACGAGCAATTAGGTGGTATAGCCAACACACGTAACTACAAGGTAAAGTAGCAATGGCTAAAACTTTAATCTAACAAAACCCGAGAAATTATAAAGGGGTCCTGTTGACGGTCGTTATCGATCAGTTTCGACCGTCAATATTACTAAAATAGAGGAGAACTAGTGATGCTTGCAATGGATAAATATATTAAAATAATAATATTCCACTAGTATTAGGTATACTAACATTTTTCAGAGAATGACCATGAAGTGGAGGAGAATCGACATCAACACAGACGATAAATCAATCGGACGATGTCGAGAACCAGACTTATGTATGAATGGGCCAAGAACTCAGAATTGACACGACAAACTGAGCCAAAATTCACAAGTCTGCGGAGAAAAACAACAGAGTAGGGGTGGGCATAAAAACCGTGAACCGAAGACCGAAGCCGAAAAAACCGTAACCGAGACCAAAAAACCGAATTTCCAGTTATCGGTCACAACATCGTGTGTTAGGTCTAAAAGACCGAAGTTCTTTCGGTGAGTTCGGTCATCGTCGTTAATTAACCGAAAAAACCGAAGGACCAATCAACCCAACTGCATGTATTCTTTTCCAGGCCCATTAGTCTATTGCGTGTGTACAGCCCACAAGCTAACCCTCCTTTAAAGAGAAAAAAACACCTTATCACTTATCCCCATATTCCCCTCCACACAGAAATCACGGATGCGGCATCTCTGCAAGCTCTCACTCCGCCGCCGACGGAAACGAGAAAACTGCATCCCGCAGTCACGCCTCCGCTTCTTCCCATGAGCTTCCATTCTCTTCTCCCCTTCCCTTCTAAGCTTCAATTGCTCCACTGCCCAGTGCCCATGAGGCCATGAACCGAGGATCTGAGGGGTGAGGCAAGCAACGCCGCAGGCTCAGGCTCGGCCACCCGCAGTTGGTCGCCTTGGAGGCGCGGCCGCGCGGGGTTGAGCAATCGTCCGCGAACGAGGAGGGTTGAGCAAGCTGGTGCGCCGGAGGTAGGCAAGCAACAGATGCCGGCTTGGGGTTTCTGGTTTATTGATTTAGTCAATGGAGAAATGTAATCTATGACTTTATGACTTTTTGTTTGAGATTTTGATTAATCTCTTTGTGAATTTGTATATTCAGGACGTAACTGATAATTTTGATGCATTCCCATGTTTGGTTGTTCTGCTTTTGCTTATTTACTTCGATGTGCACCTTGTTAAATCGGTCAGCTCGGGTAAAACTGAAGACCGACCCGACACTTCGGTTACCCGAAATGTCGGTCCATGAATTTTTTGTTGCAAATATCGGGTTCTTGTTTTCAAAGACTGAAGTTTTAAAAACCCGAACAACCCTGGCCGATTTTTCGGTCGTAGACTGAAAGCCCACCCCTACAACAGAGGAGGCCGCCAGCTGAACCATGGGCTGGTTGGGCCGGCCCCAAGTTTGGCCAAACCTCTCTCATCGCCGCTGGATGCAGGGTTTCTTCTGGACGGTGTGGATTAGCTCCCAATGACGGTTGGAGGGTATTTCTGACCATTCCAACCGTCACAAACATCATTGGGGTGCTATATAAACCCCTCACCTTCTCACTTCACCCACACATCTCAAGCAATAGCTCTCTCATTTCTCTCAAGTTTAGTTTAGTAGTATCTAGCTGGTAGAATAGGAATAGAGTAGAAATCAGGAGTCCGGAAGCCTTCGGAAGAGTTCGGAAGAGTTCGGGTATGGCTCTAGTAGCTTTTCTCTTCTCTTTTGTAAACTTTGTACTTTTATTAGAATACTCTTCTTTATACATTTATGGTATTGAAATACTTGCCGAATATATGAATATCTACTTTACATTATGTTCATGTTATACTGAATATACAGCTAGCTTATCTGGGAGATGCTTTGGTGCGGGTATAATGTTAGCTTATGCAATTACTCTGTCATGACAATGATATTAGAGTAGTATCTGGTAGTTTAGGCGTGGTGTCTAGATTACGGGATATTATTATTTGGGGTTATATATTGCGGATGAGAGGTGGGCCGCTGATGGTGACAGCTCAGTACGGGTATTCCTCCACGCCGGTATATAATCCTAAGTTAATTCCCTAGGGAGGGTATTCCTCCGTATTTAGCCCGGGTTGTATGGTCATGACGGACTGTCGTAAGGAACTCGGCAGTCAGTGGTGGCTTCTCGAAGTACCAGGAAGGCATCGAATAGAGGGTATTAGCTAGTATATCAGTTAACTAGAATGTATGTATACTATGTATATTAGAAGTATAGGAATAGATTATCTTTCTCTTTTCTATCCACTTAGGTTAGATGATATATTATGAGAATGAGTAGTTAATGCTTGTGTGTCACTCTACCCTTAGATTATCTTAACCCCTGCTTAGAATATGATTATCACAAGTAATATATAAATTATTAATCAATGTTCTCTCTATATGATCTTTCCACAGGATAAAATAAATACGATACCATTGGAATACTCTCGGGTGAAATGCTACAATGGTATATCCGTGCGCTTGCGGATGAACTCTGTAACCATAATAAACCAGGAGTATTTCTGCGCCATTGCTGGGAATTATATTTCTAGTAATGTTGTTAAGAAATACTAACAGGTACCTAGCTATTTAAGGAGGCTATTTAAGGAGTTGGGATGATGACCAAGGGGTCTCTAAGGTCATGCTCCACCAGATTGGGGCGCACCCCATATGGGTCCCACTTAGGCTAGGGTCCAAGACGAAGTTACGGGCCCATAGGCCCATTATAGATGACACAATACCTTGGGCGGATGACTAAGATGGAATTTTAAGATGAGGTTGGATCCTTTGGAAAGAGGACTCCGAGATCTTTCCATCAAGTAATCACAGGCCGAAAACAGAGGTTGTATGCATATTTGGCGGCCGTTTGAAGTCAGCAATGTAGCAGGTGGCCGAATCAGATTCCAAAACTCATGCGGCTTGATCTTGATGTCTCCCGGTTGAGCTATGATGTGAGCAACGGTTGTATCAATAGTGGCTATGATCATATCATGACGGTAGGTTATTTATGAGTTATAAGGCATGGGATGTTGGCCTTAACATGGGCTGGCCAGACGAGACTTAATTACTCCCCAAAGTAGATTGTCATATTGCGAGCAGCTCGAATGGAATTTTGACATCAATTTCATGGCAACAGTGAAGCACGTCCGATCAGGACAGTCTGACTAGGTCTTGTTAAACTTGTTGGGATTAGCATGTGTATCCAAGGAAAAACTTTCCTTGTCATACAATTGTTCTATATACCACTGGTATGAAAGGTGAATGACATTTAGCATCAACATAATTTTCTTTATGAAAAATGTTCTAAAATGCTATAGGTAATAGTATATGCATGTTTTAATTATTCCATCATATAGATAGTCCTAGAATATCTATAGTTCCATAAAAAAAAATTAGAGCGTGACATTTGTTATAGATCTAATGACCATAATACACTGTAAATATTGCTTGGGTAGCTTTCTATTTATAAATTGACTATTTATTATGTTATACATTTTTAAACTAGAGGTAAAGGCGTAAATAGTTATTATATATATATATATATATATATATATGTGTGTGTGTGTACTACTACCGGGAGCAACTACTCCCATCTTATCTATGTGGCAGTGCAAATTTCTGCTATTTCGGAGTCCTCATTGGCGTGTTAATTAGCCATGTCATCCAACCCGTTTAGAATGACAACCATTATTTTCATGGGATACAAACAATTTTGAATGCATGTTAGTTCATCCGCCAGAGGAGCAGAACATGGACACTACGATTGGCAGAAACCATTTTTTCTCCCATTGATGTTCTGTTCCGTTTCCAAATAATGTTCTGCTCCTTTCCAATTGATGTTCTGTTCCGTTTACAAATAATGTTATGCTCCTTTCCAGTTGATATTTTTCTGCTTCTTTTTAATTTCCTGCCTTTCTTAACGTCTTCTGCTTAGTGACGATTTTGTTGAAGGAGCAGAAGATGTGCTTCTGTTCAAATTAGTTTTCTGCTCCCTTTCTAACCGATGTTCTGCTCCTTGCCTCCTTTCCTAGGTCACATACTCCATACTGCTTCCTTTCATGTTTCTGCTCATTTTCAAGTCTTATAAGCTTCATATAGACGATGAGATTCAATTTAACAGGCAGAAGGTATTCTGCACTTTTTATTCCTTGTTCTATGCGTTCTTACAAATTTGAAATGACCTGAATGGACATAACAGACGTCACAAATTATGGGCCGGGGAGCAAAAGATGTTCTGCAATTGTTTCTGCCGAGTCCTATGTCTAATAGTGAATGGAATCGGTTTGTGAAAGAGCAGAAGATATTCTGTTATCTCTACCATCCATTGATTCAGGAGGGGGATTATAGCTTTCTGCTGCACAAATTCTGTTATGCCGTTGTGATTAAAAAGAGTTTCATCCCTCAACTCGGCTGTGTTGTACATCCATACCAACAGAAACTATCCTGAGCAAAATATAACATACCTATTTAAGTATGTAAACATAAACTGCAATTAGTAATCAATAGGCAGAATATGAACTGCCGTTACATAGAGAAAAAATTGGTATTTGTTCTGCCAACAATTTGTTTTTTCGATGATGTTCTGCCATTTTCTTTTTCTGATGTTCTGCCATTTTTTTTCAATTGGCCAGCTACATATCTTCTGACGGTTAGAAGCAGAGCATATTCTGCCAAGGCGAGCACATAGGAACAAACTCCAACCGAATGTTTTGCATGCAGCCGATGATTTAGCATTTATTTGAACTAATAAACTATTTAGTTAATTACTTAATTAAACAACCCGGTCTGCAGAAGTTTAGTAGATTCAGGGTTATTCCGTTAAATCGATCCGTTAAGGGAAGGGTTACTCCCGGGCACCATGGTATCAAATGCACAAAATCATTCAAATTTTTCAAAATTTTTAAATTGTGAGTATATACCTAGTTATAAGAATTCAATTTATACCTACACCTAACAACAAAACAACTCAAATTTAACTTTATCTCACAATCCATGATTACATACCTAACTAATTATATGTTTGGATGTTATATACCTAGAATCAAAATCTAACAAAAACAAGTTCAAATTCAGTTCAAACTTGCTTTGAACTAGTTAGTAAAGTAGTTAATGTTAATATCTAAATATTTGAAAAAGTTTCATACTCATTTGAATTGGGTATATACTCAATTTCAACAATGGTGTCCGGGCACCATGGAGCACCAAACAAATTTATTATATATATATATATATATAATCATGTATCAAGTGAAGTACATAAATTTTATAATATATATTTTTTTATATAATATAAACAATACACTGCTAATGACTATACTTACTTAAAAAGTAATGTAGTAGCATTAAAATAAATAAAATTTATAATAGTTTAATAATATTATGTAAGTTTTCAGATTTCATATTAAAAGAACCTACGAACAAGAAAATCGGGCTGCAAGAACCAGATTTTCTTCTGAATTATCTAAAATTCAGAAGACAAAAATAATCGAGGACCTAACAATACCTAGCAAGAAGTTGCTTAATCTCTAGAGCTATGATCTTTATATTGGTTTTTGCCAATCTAAAGTAACTCATCACAACTAATGAAAATCTAAACTAAAGATAATGAAGGGATGAATTCAAGAGATTCAACGCAATGATGGAACCAACTAAAGAAATAGATTCATCGCCGGTTGAAGCGTCCCGTCTACCGCTTCTGCTTGCGATTCTTGATATGCCCCGTCTTGCTGGTGTCAGCGGCGGCCTGCCAATTCAAGCCAGGAGGCATCGCTATCTGCGTCCCCAATGATGCTGCAGTCACCTTGAAAGAGGCCGGACACAGGAGCTGCTCAGCTGGAACCGGGACCACTTCTTTTTCTTGTTTGTCATCAGGAGCTTCGAGAGGTCTGGAGATGGAGATTCTTCCGATCGTCGCCAAGCTCCCCTCTGCTGCTTCCGTGCGCCCTCCCTCTCCTTCTGATTCTGCCTGCGCCCACTCTCTCCCTCGCTCTCTCTTCTACTAATTGACGATGAAAGAATAACTCGAGGAGAAAATACAAATCGGTGGGCTCCCTTCCCCTACCTTGTACCATTATATAGAGCGTCTTGATTCAGCGGCTTAGTTTTTCTCTCTAACTCCAAATACCACCCTTGATATCATAAACTTCAAAACTCATTTTTTTATTTTTCTTTCAATTCAATTCGTTAGTGACTCAATTATGCTTCCATTTTCATTTTCAATTCAATTTGTTACTGACTCAATTATGCCAATGGCGCCCTCGGAGAAATATGAATCGGAACGGAAGGCAGCTGTTCTAAGGCGATGTGGCGGCGGAGAGGTGTACTAGCTGCGCTGGTCACCGGTTGCTACTTGCGGCTCCTGCATGCGCGCGGTAGGATGGTAGATTGGTTGTTGGTGGCTTGATGACTGTCATTCCGATGAGGGCCGGATCCACTGGTGGCGCTCCAAAAAAGCTTCGGATCTGATGGTGGTCGTTCAGGGAGGTACGGTAGTGACGCTGACGGTGGCCGACGTCCAGGCTATGGCGGTGCCGCTTGATGGCTATCGACCGATGTGATGGTGGTGATGGCGTCGGTGGTGGCCGAGAAAGGTGGCAGTGGAGGTGGTTACCGGCCGGCCTTGCACTCCGATGATGTGTGGCCATGCCGCCGTGGACGTGGTGGCAGCGAGGACTAGCGGCGTCGGTGCTCTTGGTGGTGGCGACATAGTGATGTTGGGCGGTGTCGGGGGCTAGTCCTCCGATCCGTCCATTCCTCGGTCACAGGAGGAGAGGGCTGGTGACGACGGACAGCGGTGAGGGACTAGCCCTCCCCCTGCAACGGCGGCTCAACTAATGGGTATGGTGATAGTGGTGGTTGGTTGGTTCGGCCATGGCAGTTTGTGATGACGATGGCGGATGCTCTTGGTGTTGGTGTCCTAGGGATGGCGGTGACTTGGCGAGGTCCGGCGCTGGTTCTGACCATGACCAGGTGAGGACAAGGGATGGTGATCATCGATGACGGGGCTGGTTGACAATGCAATGGTCGTTGGCTCGCCCGATGCAGATAAGGACAACAGCAACGAAGGTTCTTGATGACTGCATCATAGGGAAGGTTGCTACCAAGCAAGCATTGACGCAAAGGTCTGGTTGCGGTTATGTCTCGATGGCAGTGGAGCGTCTTCGACAAGTTCTTGATTGTAGAGGCAGTGCATGTCATGCTAGACGGCTCCACGACGCTCTAGAAGCGACAGTGATATCGATGGTCTACAGAAGATGGTGGTGGCACAGCAAGGCGGCTTCGTGACGCACTAAGGGCGTTCAAAATGCGGCTGCAGCTTAGGTGTTTTGGACAGGGCGTAAGGTGTTTTGGATGGCGATGGCAGACAGAAAGCATAAAAGTTGGCAGCAGATGGTGATTGTGTTCTGCAGAGGGAGAGATGATGCGAATATAGGTAGCTCGGACTAGTTCTAATTCTCCTCTTTCCCCGTCTTGCGCTGCGACGGAAAGAATAAGTCTTCGATGAAGGTTGGAGCTAAGTCTTCTCGCTTTTTTTTTTTGTGTGCGTGTGTGTGTTTGTTTCTTTTCCTCAGTGTGAGGTTTAGAGTCTATGATCTCGTGTATGTGTTTTGGCTATGTATATCCTTTGTAGATATAGAGACTGAATTAATAAAAAATCCATTATCTAAAAAAGATTTGTTGGTGACTAGTATTATGACAATTATGCTTCCAATTTGTTACGATTTCACTACATGTTGTACGAACCAATTTATTTGAAAAGCATCCGTGCTTGACCACAACATTTTCATCCTCCCAATCGAGATGAACGGATTTACAAGTTGTGCACTTGTGTACACACAATTGCAACGTTTTCTTTTTCCTTTTCAATACTTTGTTTGTCGGTACCAACACTTGAAAATTTTGAAAAAACGCCGCCGCTAGCGCAGGTGTCCTCTAACATCTTCCTGATCATGCCCCCACTACTGATATGTTTTTTCTTTGAGAACTACTACTGATATGTTCGTCTTGTTTTTTTATTCATACTAGAAAGGTAAAGATGATTTAATTTGTATACATGTATCAACGGATAAATAATCAGACATGATGAAGAAAAAGAACATCAATCATACGGGAAAGCACTATATGTCGTCCTGCTTTATCTCAAGTAGAGCAAGAATTGACGGAGGAATTAGCAACTTTAATCAACCTTTTCAGTTGGCATATTTTTTTAGAAAGTATCTACGTTTAACATTTATTATAATTACATCATGATTTGACAATGTGATGCTACAGTAAACTTATTATAATTATGGATTAATTAGGCTTAAAAAATCCATCTCGCAGATTAGCTCTCATTTATGAAATTAGTTTTTTTATTAGTCTATGCTTAATACTCCAAATTAGCATCTACACATCCGATGTGATATGGACTAAAAAAGTTTTAGCCCCATCTCTTCACATACAAGAGGGATCTAGGGAGGATATCACACCCGGAAATTCACTAGTAATTTTCGAACTTATTTGCGCATAAAATCCTCGTCCAGGAATCAGCCGAGGAACACAAACTGACAATTTAATATACAAATCCATCATAATAATAACGTTACACACTTACAAAAGAAAAGAAAACAGCAGCGGAATAACGGTCTAGCGATGGCTTCAGCTCCACTCCCACAGACAGCTCAACTGGGGTATAAGCCAAACGTCTTCTCCTTCTAGATCCTTTTTCTTCAACTGAGGTTGATTGATTATTGCAAGAATGAGCATATGACATACTCAACAAGCCACACAGCAAATATGCAAGTGCACAAGGATTCCGAAGGATGGCATAATATAGGGTTCATTTGCGAAGACAGCATTTAGCAAACATTTAAGAGAAGTAAAACAGTGGAGTAATTAATCAGAAATTTTAATCAACACTGAACAACACACCCATGCTGCACAGGCCCAACCATCCTGAACAACCATACCCGGCTGTACAGATCTAACTCCAAACCAGGAGCTAAGCAAATTATTACAAGGTATAACATCTATAATTATTGTGAGAGGTGTGAGACTAATCACGAAAAACATTGCTCAACCCGCCCATAACCGCGGGCACGGCTATTCGAATAGTTTTACTCTGGCCAGAGGTGTACCACTGTACCCACAAGACACAGCCTCAACATCATGTCTACCATGCGTCGCGATACTGGAAAGTACCCGAATAGAGGCTGTGACAATACCCTCTGCACAACACAACTCACCACAGTGCACCATTCCTAGATCATAATCACCCCCTTATAAAACAAGGCATGGACTCCCCAGCGACCCCCGTGGGCTTATCTCCGCCACTTCTCAGTCTGGTGCTCCGCAATGAACCATGTTATACAAAAGGTAAAGCCGTTGCCCACGCTGGCTTGTGGTTGGCACGGTTAATGTTTCACAATAGTAGCTCGCGAACCGGTCCTTAATTGTCACGAGCACGACCTTCAAAACCATGTGCTCACAACCCACCATTGTCAAGTTTTAGTTATCAATTAATTATCATAACACGATTAACCATCGTGAGCTACCATTAAATATAACCATAAATAATAATGTAGTACATATGATTCATCCCATTAGTGAGCTAATGTTTCTAAGCATGGCTAAGCAATTATATCTAACATCTAGTTGAACCAATATATAAAGCTCAACTAGTCAAGTTATAATAACCCAAGGTATCAAGGAATAAAGTAATCAAAGCAAACAGGCCATAACAAAGGAATAGATTCACACCACCCAGTGACATTCGAAAATAAATGCACAGTTGAAATAAATAGAGAATTTAAATATAGGATCAACATGCTCAAAGGATTGTGTTTAGGATCTGTGTGACTTGCCTTGCAATAATCGGTCTTCAATTAATCTTCTTGAATACTTCCGGCGCACTCGCGAACCTTCGAAACGACGGAAACGACAAGCTAACATGCAAAACAAAGAAAAAGACTAATAAAAACCAAATAAACAGTACATATAAAGTAAACAAACATGTAGATCATAATTTTAGATGAATTATGAGACTTGAACGGCCTCATTCTGACTTCAAATGAATTTATTACGAATTTTACAAGATTAAATCTAATTAAAGCCCATTTAAAAGAATTAAATAAATTTAATTCAATTTATGGATAATTTTAATATGTAGATCTTTATTTTATATAACTTTTGCAACTTGAACCACATTAAACTGAGTTACAAAGAATTAGTTATGAATTTTTAAAGATTAAATCAGATTAAAACATTTATATGGATTTTAATTGAATTATGACGCAATAATGAATTATTTTTGAAAAGGAAAAGGAGGATTATTGCGTCAGCGGGTCGGGTTCACGGGACAAGGCGACGATGACGTCAGCGGTGACGTCAGCGATGACGTCATCACCGACGACGGCTCGGCCTCGCGCGCTCGCCGGCGAACGACGGCGTGACGACGCAAACGGAGGACACCAACGGGCAGAGGACAACACGGCGAACTCACCGGTGACCAAAACCACGGCGGAAGAACAACGGACGGCGCCGGCGATGAGGAAGAAGCGGCGGCGGTCTTCGGGTCGACGGTGACGGCGGTGCTCCGGCGATCGACAGCGACGGCGGAGGGGCGGACGAGGACGGCGACCACGACGATGACCTCCCCGAGCGACGATGACGACGACTGGAGCGACGGCAGCGCACGGCTGGAGCGGCGGCGACAACGGCGGCGCGAGGCGGCACGGCGCTAGGGCTCTACCGGCGACGAGAGGCGAAGGCGAGGGTGGCGGCGAGTAGAGGGAAGCTCGGGGGTGCTTTTAAAGGGGCTAGCGAGCGGCGACGGAGGCCCACGGTGACCGGCGGCGAGATGGAAAGCTAGGGTTGGAGGGAGAAAAGTCGATCCGAATCGAGCTCAAATCCACGGATTTCCAAACGAAATTGACCGAAGTTTCTATAAGAGAAAAGGAAGAGGAGATCGAGGAGATTATTTCCCCTCAAATGATTTCACCGGAAACGAAAAGGATCGACCGAATTGGAAAGCGGCGGTGGCTAGGGTTTCGGCCGGCAGCGGCGCGAGGAGGAAGACGGGCCTGACAGGTGGGGCCCACCTGTCAGCGGCTGAGAGAGAGGAGGAAGGGGCGCGGTGGACTGGGCCGATTGGGCCGGGGAGGGAGAGAGAAAGAGAGAGGGGTTTTGGGCCGGCTGGGCCAGATGCAAGCAGTCCGAGGAGAGGGAGAAAGAGAGACTTGGGCTGACTTTCGGCCCAAAACCAAAAGAAAGATTTTAAAACCTTTTTCAATTTAAATTATTCATGAAATGCAATTCCATTTATTAAAAATACTTTCTTGGCTCAAATAAATCCCAGAAAAATCTAGGAACTATAGAATCAAGTAAAGTATTTAATGAAATTTTATCTGGCCCCATTTTATATTGAGATTTAACAAATTAAAATTAGATCTTCTCTTCTAGGCTTTTAAGATCATTTCTAATAATTCCCTTTTAGACAACAATTTATAAATTAAGGATTTTTAAACAAGAAAAGCTCTTAACACTTATAATTAGATCATTAATTGATTAACTAATTACTGAACTGTTCTTTGTATCATTTAGGAATTGAGCTCCGAAAAATCCGAGAAAATTTCAGAGAGTGTAATTAATCATGGAGAATTTAATAAAAATTAAATCCATCCATGCTTTAAATTTAGGAAATTTTATTTCCCACATTTAACTTCACTTGTAAATTAATGAACATTTAATATAAATTCTAATAATAATTTATTAAATAATTTATAAATCCTGAAACAAAAATCAGGATGTGACAGAGGAAGACGAGTCCAATCGGTCATTATCTAAAAGAAATATTTCTATGCATGCCACCATGCTCGCTACTCACATGATTCCTGAGACCGACTCGATGATGAGGCAACGTACCAAGCTTCCAGCAACAACAATTTTAATTTTTATAATAGTAGAGATATGTGAGATGAGCGGAAAATGAACTTATTTTAGGATAGAGAGAGTAACTGTGTAACCACACTACCATAAGAAACGTTATCCATATGAATATATACTTACTTCGTCAAAAAGAATCAAATCCTAACTATAAATCTAACCAAATGCTTGTTTAGGTTCATAGCCAGAATTCGAGGTTTTTTTGACGGATTACATCTCAGTGGAAATCTGACATTGTAGTATCTCTGAACTCAAATATTGTCAAGGTTCCATTTACAACACTACTATTGTACAAAACAAAGTTAAAGCACATATCGACACGGTAGAAAGGAAACGCCCAATGCCGAGTTTCATCATAGTCCCTAAATTTTTCAAATTCTACGAGAAAACAAAGTTCTGAACAAGATTGCCAAACAGCACAAGATTGTGCCTGTCTGCGTATCAATCGGTGTAAGACTTTTCAAGTCAAGTTTATTCAGCATCCACTAGCATTTTTTAAATCGATAAGCCAAAAGTTTTCGGTACTACATGCTAGCTACTAGACTGTGACAGACGATCTGGGCGCACACTTCCTCCATCGAGACAAATTTCATCATCTGGTAGCGGCGGTTCATTCCCCATATCCCTAGTCTTGTGCAGGAGAAAAGTTCCTGCAACGATGGTCACAAAACCACATAACTGTGTTGCAATCTGTGTTGCATTCCGTGAGAATGAATCCTGGAATAGAAAAGGCAACGATGGCCAAATATATCAGACAAAAATGGCAGATTGTCAGTTGAATTGGAAATACAAAACAGTTATTTGAACTCAAAACACTCTTGGTCATTGCAAGAGAACATCAAGCTGAAAGGATAATGCTGTAACTGCTGATGGGATGTAATTTTGAAATAGTAGGATCCATTGAAGTCAGGGACACAGGCCAAAGCAATAAGTGATGAACAACCTTGTGGAGTTGTGGTCTAGTGAGTTTTTCTTTTTCTTTTTTTTTTATTTATAAAGATGGTCTAGCAGATTAATTTCCTCCAAATGAGTTATCATGGAAACACCTAAATAAAAGCCTGGAATTCCTACACCCAGCAAAACAAAACATGCTCTTCAGATATAGAAAAAAAAAACTGAAGTTCAACCTATACATTTGAACTCGTGAGATATAAACAAACCTTAACTGCCTAAATCTTATTATCTGCAGAGATACCTGGCAGTTATCATAATGCAATTCAAAAAACAGTTTAAACTTTTTTATAATTCTTTAATGTACATTCAGAAGAAAATAAGAAAAAGTAAAGCAAAAGCTTCATATATTATTGATAAGTTTTTTTTTCAAATATATAGCTTATTGCTAAAAAGTTTCTTCTAATTTGTGGCACGGTGCCAGTCAGTACCAGGGTTTGCAATTTCGGTTGCCACCGAAATTTCGGTGGTTGCCGAAAATTTGAAAATTTTGTGATTTCCGGGTTTTTCGGACCGAAATTATTTGAACTTTTAACATGTTTTGACTGAATTTGAACGAATTTTGACCAAATTTACAAATATTTGAGAAAAAAACAGAAAATTTTGGGGAGATTTGTGCTTGCTGGTGGGGGCCGAAATTTCTGAAATTTTGAACCGAAATTTCAAACCATTGTCAGTACTAATCTGGAGCGCATTTTCTCTCAGGGAGACAAACACTACAGGAATCACATTTGCAGATACAATTTTAAAGCTATTTGAAAGTAACAAGTACATCACCTTGTACATAATCATGTTAGCAAAAATAGTAAGTATGGTGAACATCACGTAGTACACAGGAGAGACCACAGCTGTATTAAATGAGTCCAGTGCCTGCAACAAATTAAATAGTCAGAACTCAAACAGAGTTCAAACACATATTTCTGCAGCAGCCTTTATGATTTAGAATTATCAATAAATAGTACTACGTATCTATTTTAGAAATAACTCACAATTTGGATTAGTAGTGTACAATCATATCTTCTCCTTTACTTTCAGAACAAATTATTGACTTGAGTAGTTATGCTTTGATGATAAGGATTGCAAAAAAAAAAAAAAAAAAAGACATATTCCAAAGTGTGCTACACCTGCACTTACCTTTGGAAAAACTAAAGCAAATAAAGCATTTGCCATACTTTCATAGGAGTAAAAAATAACAAGCTGGCCGTAATATGCTAGACTGCTTGCTTAGTATAGGTTATGAAACAAACATAGGGAAATAAATATATTTGAGTAATTGAGGCTTAGGTCATGTCAGACATTATAGAGCGATTATTTGCATATTGAGTTGCACTTTTTGACATAAGCTGAAATGAAATTGGAAGCATAGAAGGTTTAAAAGTTTGTTGCAGAATAGACCACCTCATGCATGGCCAAACATGATCACCCATTTAAGCAAACTCACACATAAATGCAAATTTACACAAATGGCATCAACATTATGAACGCTTACCTTATTTAAGTAGTTCAACTGCACCAAACAACAAACTATAACAACAACTATGAAGAACCATGTTTGGATGTAGATGAACTGATTTGATCCACCAAATGACAGCTTCAAGGCAATGGCAACTGCCTTTACACTGATAACCTGTTCCAAAAACCATAATTGTATTAATCCACAATCACTAACCACATCCATTCAATTAACTGAATCCAAAGGTGATGTATGTCTTATATACCGTGAGAGATCCCATTGTTGAACAGATTGCAATATAAACAAGCATCTTCCTGTGTCCAGAACGTTCAGCAACCCAGAAAATCAAAAATAGAACAGAAACCACAGCCACACATGAATAAACAATAAAACCTGCAGAAGTTATCCAGATAACAAAACCTTGTGGTTAACATTCTATAAGAAGTTCCATTCTTAGAACAAGTGAGAGAATAAGTAAATGCTCGCAAGAGAACTTTAAGATCATTATTATTGGGATATATTACCCAAAGTTGCAAAATTTTGCGATGGTTGTAGTCTTGCAATTTTCCATAGTATTGGTCAAGTCAGGGAATACATTCAGTTTTACCCCATAAAAAGGGGAAAAAATTAAACATCCACATTGGATACATCGTCCTACAATTAGCAGATTTAGTAATAAAGCTTCCTCACAAAAAAAAAAGATTATGTAGTAACACATGAAAATACTAGTGTTTTTTAAAATGTTAACAGTACAAAAGTATCCTACGGTATACATATTATGTTAATACGAAAAGATAAAAATGGATCCTGTTGGTTCTTTATTGACAGAAGTATTCAAGTAGTTTACCTGGCTCAGTAGCAAGATGCCATATTTCATCTATTGAATCAATCTCTCTCTCCTTTGGGGCATGCAAAACTATACCAACAGAGCCAACAACACACAAGATACAGCCAACAACACCAAACATATGGAGTTTTTCTTTCAAGACGAAGTGTGCGAGCACTGCACTGCATGAACAAAATAGTAAAGAAAACAAAAAACATACTTTGATGCATGAGTAAATTATAGAATGTGGTATGGATACTACCTAAATATAATGCTAAGAGCTCCTAGAGGAGTAACAAGTACAGCAGGAGCAAATGCATATGCTGCAAAGTTTGCTACCTCGCCCAGAATCACTGCAAGGTAAAACAAGATGATTAGGAATAATGTAGCTTCCGGTTCATATCACAAATATTGGTTCACATCTAAGTATCAGTATCCAGTATGTTGATTTGAACTCTGTATTAATGAGATGGCTACCCTTTTTGAAAGTGAAATAATCAGAAAGGGAAATGTAAATAATAATTATAATAATTGGATAGATCACAGCAGTGAAATTGAATTGCAGGGCATGAAGCTCATAAGCACTACTCCCTCCGTTTCACAATGTAAGTCATTCTAGCATTTTCCACATTCATATTGATGTTAATGAATCTAGACATATATATCTATCTAGATTTATTAACATCAATATGAATGTGGGAAATGCTAGAATGACTTACATTGTGAAACGGAGAAGTACTTTTTAGCGATTATATTCTGCAGATAAATTGCTAAGTTGAAAACCATCCATGTTTTTTTTTAAAACAAAGGTCCTAATCTGAGTATCAAGTGTTCAGAATTAAGCTGATCCAAGATTTGCTTTTTCTCAAACTTTGCAAAAGTACCTACTCCGGATTCCTGAAATCCTGAATCATATGATAATTTAATTGAAGTGATGTAAATCATGTGGATTGGCCCTAGGATTACTGTACTGGTGGTGGATCTACACAAAACTTAATGCTATAATTATAGCATTCAGTGATTATGCTTCACACTAACCCATCATCCACCATTTTTTCTTCTATTTTTTATGGTTGAAGTAAACAACAAAAAAGTGAACCAGTACCTATATTCAACTAGGACTTATTACTCAAGGTGTGTGACACAATTCAGTCAGTAGTGAGCAGCAAATCCACAATGCAGAATACTTGATTTTTTTAAAAACAGATGACTAGAATACTTCAAAAGGCATGGTTCCAATACACACTTACTAGTTATCATCCCCAACCACCATAATGGCTCATACAAGTATGAGAAACCTCCAGAACCTACAGTGCATATTAAAAAATATGAACAAGTAATACTACATAAAAGGCTGAAAGAATTCAAAACTGCACTTGAAAACATTATGCAATTCTACATATAAAAAGCATTTGTTTGCAATGTCAAAAGTTCATTCAGTTTATATAGCTGCTGGAAGATGTACAACCTGCTCTTACCCCAGAATCCCCAGCCTTCTTGAGCCCAATTTTCTTGATAATAAAGCTTGATCCGATAAATGCACTTGATGATATGGCCAGGGTCAACCCTCTCACATTGTCTATAGATGTTACCATGCCTTCTGGAATGAGAACCTATGAACCTATACCTACAATCCAAAATAGTCTAATGAAGAAAACATTTCATATATTGAACTTGTAGACAGTGATGTTCAACCTCAGGTTGCTTTTGCATTAACTCCCATGTAATCCTTAAGCTAAGAGGGAAGATAGGAGCAACTAGATGTTGGCTGATTACAAACAATTGTTTGTTTGACCTTCTGAAGATTTCATAATCAAGGAATAAATTTGATTTATTTATGCTTTTCAATGAAATTATTTATGTTTGAATGCTACGGTGCAAATCCATTATGAGAAGAAACTGGTTTAGAAAGTGATACGTTTCTCTATTCCTTGCTAAAGCAACATGGAAAGGACTGTAGGCTTCAGACCTCTCCAACTCATAGAACATGCCAGAGAAAAGAAACACTTAAAGGAAATACTTGCATAAAATCGAATGGTCATAAATGTGTACAGCATGGAATGGGGAAGCAGCTTTTGCCCGTTGATACTACAACCAAAATGTAAGGAAACTGAACTTTGAGACAAAACTCGATCTGTCTACTGAGAAAAAAAAGTAGTATAATAAGCATGACGGCAAAATATCAAATCGTAATAAGCGTTCTACATGGTGCAGAACATAGAAGATGACAAAATCCATGTTTTGTGCAAAATTCTTCTTTGGTAGAAATTAAGGAGATCTGAATTTGTCTTTCACTCGACAGAAATGAAATGAGGACATATAGCATTAGCAAGACACAGGGCAATAACTTTTTTTTTTTTAGATAATGGATTAAACCCGGCCTCTACAACAGGGCAACAACTACAAACAACCCTGCGGAAAAAGCTTCCCCAAGGCAGATTGCTGCTTAAGTGATAATGCCTTACAACCTGCTTCATCGCATATTTGCAGCACGAACTACTACAAGTAGCAGACTTTGGCATATGACAAGATTTTTTTGTCCTTTGAGAAATGGTTCCTATGAAAGAGAGAATTTTCTTCTTAATACATGTACAGCACATATAAGGCTGTACTCATGAATCATGATCAAAGCATTCAAGATGCCAAAACACGACTATGGCTTTTAGTTCATCCCTACATGAGTTACCAAGAACACTACGGCACGATAATTAAATTTACGATTACAATCTAGCAAAGGAAAGCACAAGAAACCACACGGATTGAAATTAAAGAAAACACTAGTGCCCAATACTTGTAAGATAACAGAAAGAAAAATATCCATCCTCTACGTCAAAAGATTAAGCAGGCACACAACCCAACATTACCATCAGAATCTCCTTACCTCGAAATTCAGCAAGAAAGGACCACTAGTTCCCACAAGTTAGCAACGGAAAGAAACGTCGATGAGATTATGAGAAAACAAGAGCACAACCGGTTGATAACCACAAGGATTAATGAGCATGTTATTGCCAGCGATTTTGACAGCTGGCACGTGAAGATGAAGGGAACTTTTGACCACGCCAGCCATGCACAGGAAAGAGGAGAAAGCTTTAAATAGACGTTAGGAATGTCAATGAGCACGAGAATGAGGGAAGAACAAGTGGAAATTAACTGCCGGCTACAATTAATAATTGCTTTGCCAGATTAAATCAAATCTTGTGCAAAGGAAACGGAGAGAAATGTGTAGGTAGTAACTAGGATCATTGCTTTGCGCGGTTAATCACCATCGACTTCAATTCTAAAGCAACAAGGAAATTAATTATCAAAGCACGGCCAGCGAAAGAAGTAAATTCCCATGAAAACGTTTGCTTGCTGCTGAACCATCCATGCGTAAAGCAAGCCAAAAATCACGGAACAAAACTGACGTGAACTTGTAACCGGTGGAAGGCAAAGCATTCAGCCGTTCCAAATGAAAAAGGGGGAGGATCCAATGGAGAAACTGGAAAATTAAAATCCATTGGAAAAAAAAAAACAAGAATTCCCCGAATCCTCAGACAACATAGAAGAAGGCAAGAAAGAATAGTCCCAAATAATAGCGTAAAATGTCTATTCAACATACAAATAATTATTTTTTAAAAAAAAAGCGTAGCGATTGGGCACTTCGTCCACACCGATTCATCGGGAGCACCAATCATCACCGACCGACCGACCGACTCATCGTCGTCGTCATCAGCAGCAGGAGAAAAAAAAAACGAATCAAAAAACCGATATATTACAGGCCGGGCTTGGAGGACTCCGGGCGGGCAAATTACCTCTCCGATCCGCGAGCGCGCGCGGGCGGTCGGCGAGGCGTACGTGCGGGACTCCGTCGGCCGCCTCCGCCTGCGAGACAGAGAGAGATAAGAAGCGCAACGTACGCCGTCGACGGCGTGTGCTCCGGCGGGCGGGGGGGACTACCCGTGCGTGGAGGCGGAAGCGTGGCACGCGTGGAGAACGCGGGGCGGGAGAAGCAAAGAGAGGGACGGGAAGGGAAGGGAAGGGAAGGGGAGGGAAGGGAAGCGAGACTTGTGGCGGGGGAGGTGGCCAACAGCGAGCGGCGGAGGGGAGAGGGAGGGGGACGCTTTTTACCGTTGGAATTGCTACGGCCGCACGAAAGCCAGACCAGACAGACCACCCCTCTCGCCGATGCCGGGCCGGTCTTTGGGCCGAATGGGCGACATGGATAAGAGTTTTTTTATTTTATTTTTAGGAATACGTTCACTTTAGATCCCTCAAATTTGTCGCCGAGTCTCAGGTTCGTCTCTAGACCATAATACCGGATATGACGCGTCCTCAACTCTCAAAACTAGTGCAAGTACGGTCCTAAGAGCATCTCCAACAGCATCTACATTAGCCTCTCCAAGCCAAATTTTAACTATTCAATCACAAAAAAGAGCTCCAACAGACTAGCCAAACTCGCTCGCTGGCTGGCCAGATTTGGCCAGCCAAAGCGCCTCGCCAAACGGTGCGCCCCACATGACTCTGCGCAGTCGTCGTCGAGTCGTCATCGCGAGCCACCGCTGCCGTCGCTTGCCTCTGCGCTCGTCGTCGCCATCCCCGCCCCAAGCTCCACCGCCGCCCCCCGAAGACGTCCGCCGCCGTCGCCTCGTCGAGCAGAGCGGCGGCCTCGCCGTCGCCTCGTCGCCTCGCCGGCGGCGGCCTTTAGATCCGGCTCCGGCTCGGCGGAGAGAGGGAGCACGGACGCCGCCTTTCCGCCTCCCCGCGCCGCGCCACCGCCTGCCGCCTCCCCGCGCCGCGCCGCGCCGCCGCCTGCCGCCTCCCCGCGCCGTGCCGCCTCCCGCCTGCCTGCGCTGCCTGCCGCCTCCCCACTGAGCGCCGACGACAGGAATGGAGGAAAGGGGAAAAGAAGAAAAGAGAAGGAAGAAGGGAAGAGAGAGAGAGGAGAAAAAGAGGGGTAGAGGTTGACATGTGGGTCCGTTGTTATTTTGGAGAGGATTAATAGAGTCTGTTGGAGTGACCACCTAGTTTGATTAGCTAAATCAGATGGAGAGTTGGCTATATAGATATTTGGAGAGTCAAAATTAGAGAGGCTGTTGAAGATGCTCTAAGGCAGTTTGGATGATTGTTTCCGTTGACATGGCACCTACGTGGTATTGACAAAGTCAGATAAAACCGAGAGACCCACATGTCAGTAAGGGTTCGGTTAAAAATAAAAAAGTTGCTGTGGGACCCACATACGTTGTGGAGTGATCTCTACAGGGAGGTGGCTGGAGGGAGGTGATGGGGTGCACCGTCGTGTCCTGCTGCTTCTCGTTTGTCGTGGTGGAGCTTGTTGTCGTCCGCGGCACCACCGCTAGGAGAAAGGAGATGGACGAGCTCCACACCTAGGTTGGCGCGAGGAGGGGCCAACCCTCTGGTCAGCGACGAGGCAGACGGAAGACTGGTGTAGGTTGGGAGGGCGGTATAGATTGGGAGACCCGTGACAACCACAGTGCCACCCAACATAGCCGGTTGGTGAGCTGGGCGGCAACCCAGATCTAGAGCCTGTCGAGGGAGGCGCGGCGGAGGGGATGTGCCAGGGCACGCCGACCACGGTGAAGCGACTCAGGGTGCATGCGAAGATCGACATATGTGTTATTTTTGCTGACTCAAATCTCTCAGTTCACGCGTGGCCGTTGACATGTGGAGCGTCGCATGGTGGTTCTTGATGACGGAGGTGGACGAATCCACCGTCGTGGCCTCAGCAACCCCTCCACCACCACTTGAGGAGGAGGCGGAGGACCACAAGGAACAGTTGTACTGATGGAGTACTCCCAGCCCACCACCACCGCGATAGAAGATGTCATGGCAAGAGGAGGAGAGAGATCAAAACGCCAAACTTGTTGCGGCGGCGGCGGCCCTTCACTATCCCGCTCGATCCCATCCTCGTTGGGATGGCACGCCATCATAAATTTCACAACTGATGGTGACCTGGTCCTTAAATCACCCGACAAGCTAGAGAGTGTGCGGTGGGGAGAGCAGTGGCAATGAGCTACCGGGCACGCAAGCGTGGATCCAACCTTGCCAGCCATGCTTGGAGCCCATCGTGGTTCCTCCTCGCGGCCTCCACCTCTGTGTCGGCTGTGTCCCAACGACGATGCCAGCAACATGTTCCCGTCATCTTCCTCTCGCCTCATCGTCCCGATTCTCATCTTCCTTTTTGTCCATCTTGCCACCACCATCATTAGGGTCTGTGGGGGCAGGGAGGGCCTTCGTCGACGGTCAGCATCGGTGCCCTTCCTCCATCGAGCTAGCTTCTCCTACCAGTTGCCATTCTCCTAACCACTCGCCGCTGGCCTTCTCCTCACCGCTCGCCGCCTGGTGAGATGGGAACAGAGGAGGAAGAGAGAGATAGGTGAAGAGGCCTTGATGGGCCCACGCTAACTCGGTACTATTGACTTGGATGTCACGTTAGACAAAATCACCCGCTATACTATCATGGGACCTACATTGCATCGATTTTGACAATTGAGGGACTCGGTGTTTATGGTATGTTGGTTGAAGGATGAAAATTGAACTCGATGTCAAGTTAAGGGACTAAAATGAACTTATTCCTTATTTTTATAGTTTGTGTAAATTTCACAAAACTATAGATATTTTAACTGAATATTGCAAAAACTATTTAAGGTATTGTGTTACGAAACTGCACATTAGCGCTAATTTTATAGAGTAAATTGTGTGTTGGGCCACAAATTCTTATGAAAGTTTCACTTTGGACCTCCTTTTGTTTTTTTTTAAAAAAAAGTTGGGCTAGGTATTTTTGCTAAACGTTATCACTTTGGACCGGTTGGGTCACATGTCGATGAGACTAACAATCTGTATTGTCCATGTGTCAGTTACATGTGGGCCACTCGATCCAAAGTGCAATTTGGTCATAATACCTAGTCCAAAGTAAAAAAAAAATAAAAACATTGCAAGAGTGATCCAAAATAAAACTTTGGTACTCAATTTAATATTGAAGTTATCACAAAACTATGATCTTAGAGTTTAAATCCCTAACACCACCATTATGTTGAAGTTTTAAACGTTGTAGTTTTGTGATTAAATTGGCACCAACCTTGTAGTTTTGTTATAAATTTGCTACTTAATACATATAGTTTTGAGATACTTCATTTTAAATCTGTAGTTTTAAATTTGACGCTAAATATGTAGTTTTGTGATAAAATACCTTAAATATATAGTTTTTGTCAAAGTATATGTAGCTTTATGAAATTTACTCTTAAAGTTTTTTTTACACTCTTTAATGTATAAAACTATATATACTCCTCTCATCATCTAGAAGGGTTAATTTTCCCATCATATACAGTAGCCTTATGAACACACACGCACACCTATCACTTGTCCCACACCTATCACTTGTCCCGTAATAAGTTCATTTTTTTATAATCATTGCATTAAATTTTGTAAAAATAGAAAATAATTGTATGAGAGTAGATAAAATGAGGAATAATTATCTTGAGATTTAATAAAATAGAGGTATTCAAGTCATTTAGATGTGTGGGATAGGTAAAAAATAAACTTTTTCTTAAGAAACACAGTAACCTTATGAACACAGCACACCTATAACTTGTCCCATAATAAGTTCATTTTTTTAATCATTGCATTGAAGTTTATAAAAATAGAAAATAATTGTATTTGGAATAGATTATACTCCTATGGGGAATAATTGTCTTGGGATTTAATAAAGTAGGGTATTAGAGTCTTTTTTATTTTGTATTGGTATGTGTGGGATCAGGGCCGTCCCGTCAAATTCGGGGGGCGGATAAAACTTAATTGATGATATAATATGAAAATAATTTATACCCCGTAATATATTTCATAGCACTCTAGAATGTCCTAAAATGATAATCCAAAATTAGGGATTACCAGATTTAAAATTACCAGAAAGAATTAGGTCAGGGGCGCGGCAGGCGACAGGCGGCACGGCCGCATGAGAGAAAGATGTGAGGTGTCGTTTACTCCTCTCGTTCGTTGCGATTGGCGATTGGCGAGGTCCACAGTGGGAGGCGATTCAAGATTGCGAACTGGCCCAACTGTGCGAACCGACAAAGGCGTAATTGAAGCCGAAACGACAAGAAAAATAACTGATTTTCAGGACTAGTTATGCTACCAATTTACTTATTGAGTTGTATATCTAGTGTTGAAGTTTTGGGTCTAGGGGGCCTGTGCGGGCGCGCTGGCCGCACGCCCCTAGGGACGCCCCTGTGCGGGATAGGTGAAAAATAAACATTTTTTAGAAACATAGTAGCCTTATGAAAGCACAAACGTTGACAAGCACACCTTATCAGCTGTCGACCTTTGAGCTATCGATGGGTATATCACATATCATTTAAGAATCTATTATATAATTAAAGGAATAGAAAAAGGAGCCTCCACGTTCGCTCTTATGGCCTAGAAATTCTTACATTAATCGGAGAAAAAAAGAAAAAGAAAAAGCAGAGTCCATATAGAAATACAATTTAAAAATAGTTGAAATTCGGAATTAAAAAGTAAGAAATATTAGAAGAGGAGACTAGAGTCCATATAGAAATACAATTAGGAAATAACTGAAATTCGGAATTAAAATATAGGGAATATTAGAAAAGGAGACTAGAGTCCATATAGAAATATAATTAGGAAATAACTGAAATTCGGAATTAAAATATAAGGAATATTAGAAGAGGAGACTAGAGTCCATATAGAAATACAATTAGGAAATAACTGAAATTCGGAATTAAAAATAAGGAATATTAGAAGTAGAGTATAGAGTCCATATAGAAATACAATTAGGAAATAATTAAAATTCGAAATTAAAAATAAGGAATATTAGAAGTAGAGTATATAGTTCATATAGAAATACAATTAGGAAATGATAGAAATTTGGAATTAAAAATAAGGAATATTAGAAATAGAGTATAGAGTCCATATAGAAATACAATTAAGAAAAAAAAATAGAAATTCGGAATTAAAAAATAAGGATTATTAGAAGTAGAGTATAGAGTCCATATAGGAATTTAAAACTAACTAAAATTTGGAATAAACATAATAAAATTAAAAGTAGAGTTTAGAGTCCGTATAAAAAATACAATTTACAAATAACTAAAATTCGAAATTAAGAAAAACATGGAAAGAAGAGTTTAAGGTCAATATAGGAATACATATATAGGAATACAATTTAAAAGTAACTGAAATTCGAAATTAAAAATTAAAGAACATTGAAAGATGAGTTTAGAGTCCACATAGAAATACAATTAGAAATAATAAAAATTCAGAATTAAAAATAAATAATATTGGAAGAAGAGCATAGAGTCTATATAGAAATACAATTTACAGAAAATTCGGAATTAAAAAATGAAATATTAAAAGACGAGTCTAGAGTCCATATAGGAATATATATAATTTACAAATAACTAAAATTTGATATTAAAAATAATTAATAACTAACACGTATATAAAATATAATATGAAAATTCAGAAATAAAAATAAATAATATAACAAAAATATAATGATGCTAGCCGCGCAATCCGCGCGGGCCACCATGCTAGTTAGCTGTAAATAAAAACACTGATGTTAGCTCTAAGACTTAAATATGGGTGAATTGGTTTTACCATAAGTATCCTAACGAGTTGAGATACTTTAACCTACCGAAGGAAACAGAAGAGCTGGAGCGTACTGCGTACTAAGAGGCTGTTTGGTTGAGTTCCAACATTTGCCAAAGTTGTGGCAATCAAGTTGGATCAATTAAGCCTAGTGTTTGGTTCATGCCACAAATGAGTTATGCCACAATTTTTCAGTAAGCTGGCCTACTTGTCATTGAGTGATTTTTTTTTATAACTTGTCATAATTATGACCAATAAATTCTTAACCATACAATGTATGGTATTGCCACACTTTGTTAAATATTTCGTAGTAGACTATAGAAGTCATCCAAACATCCCCTTAGAACTTCCGACTCAAACGGGGCTCGAAGGCCCAAAGCGCCGCTCAAAACGGGGGGCTCCAAGGCCCAAAAATGCCGCGGAGAGCAGCTGGCGCCTGGCGGCCTTCTCCCGTCGCGTTGCGTCGCATCGCAGGGTGGAGCCAGCCAGAATTCAAGGTCGAGGGCGAGGGGCGAATCAATCCGCCACACCGCACCGCATCGTGTCGCGCTCGCGTCGCGTCGCGCCGCGGGGCTCCAGATCCGGGGCCGTACGTATAACCCCTCCTCACCAAAGCGCTCACTCACAACACGAACACACCCTCTCCTCCTCTCCACTGTTTCGCCACAAGACCCCAGAGCGCCGCCGCCGCCGCCACCAACTCACTGGGTGAGCCGCCGCGGCCCTAAACCCTAGCCCAGCGCGCGCCTCTCCTCCTCCTCCTCCTCCTCCCCCCATGGCCGCGCCGCAGGCTTCCCCGTCGCCCTCCGCGCAAGTGGTAAGCTGCTTCGGTCCCCTGTCTCTCTGTGGTTTCGGGATTTGGAGGGGGGGTTTTTCTCGCCGTGGTTCCGTGCTGATCTGCAATGGCGGGGGGGAACTGGGTGCTCTCTCTGCAGGTGGGCAACGCGTTCGTGCAGCAGTACTACCAGATCCTGCACCAGTCGCCGGATCTGGTGTACCGGTTCTACCAGGACGCCAGCCGCCTCGGCCGCCCGCCCGCCGACCGCTACGGCGACATGGTCTCCGTCACCACCATGGAGGTCAGCCCCCGCCGCCTCCAGATCTGGCGCCGCCGCGAGGCGGAGGCCTCCATTTCTTACAATTTTTTTTTTATTTTCTGGTTGGGATGGTTCCACAGGCGATCAACGAGAAGATCATGGCCATGGACATGTCGCGGGCGGAGATCAAGACGGTGGACTCGCAGGAGTCGCTCGGCGGCGGCGTCACCGTGCTTGTCACCGGCCACCTCACCGTCCGCGACGGCGTGTGCCGTGAATTCTCCCAGTCCTTCTTCCTGGCGCCGCAGGAGAAGGGCTACTTTGTGCTCAACGACATGTTCCGCTACGTCGGGGACGGCCCTACCCCTGCTGCTGCTGCTGCTGCTGCTGTGGAGGTGCAGCCTGAGGCAGATGCCGTGGCTCCACCCCTGGCTAATGGTACAGCTACTGCTCCTCTGCAGCCTGCTGCTCCTGACTATGGTGTGTTTGGTGAAACCCTTAAAACTCTATATAGCTTTTTGGGGGAATTAGATGGTGGTGATATTGATTTGTTTTCCCCCGTTTTGTAGATGGTATGCCACAGGAGGAGCCGGATGTTGTGGAGCATGCGGCGGTGCCTCCTGAGGAGGAGGAGGAGGTTTATAATCCGCCTCTGGAGGAGGTGGAGGGTGGGGCTGTGGAAGAGGAACAATCAGTTCCTGAGGTGATTAACGAAGTCCCAAATAATGTGGTGCCCGTTGTAGCTCCTGCAGCTGCTCCGGTGTCACACGAGGAGGCGCCAAAGAAGTCATATGCCTCAATTGTAGGTTTCTCAAAAGCAACTTTCTCAAATTTCGAGCTGTATTTTGCTTATACATTTATATCTAATCATGAATGGTGTTTTTCCTGTTTTATTCCATTTGCAATTGTGAAATGCACACTGCTACTCTGTAAGCTAGTCCACTCCAAATGTGTAGTTATGCACAAACTTTTAGATACTTAACGTACCGCCAGCACTAAATATTCTGTAGTCTTATGAGGTGCTTCTTATGGAAAAGTTTTTATGTTATGTCATCAATACACTCTAGACTGGTTTTGTGCATTATAATGTTTTGTCTTGATGTCGCACAATCTGGGAGCATTAATCTATTGATGGTTGACCAGGAAGAGGCAGTGCTAAAGTTGAAATATTCTTGTGCTTTTTTAAGTGTAATGCTTCAAAAAAAATATTAGTGACAGCTTTCAAATAATTTGAGTAGCTTTTTACTGTTGGCCATGATGGTTGTCATCTTGTTTGGTAGAACCATTGCTCAAATCAAATTTTTGCTCTGCATTCTTTGTTAATGGTATCGTATTTTTCCTGTGCTGCAGGTCAAAGTCATGAAAGAAGCTCCAGTGCCAGCCCCTATTCCTGCTACTAGGCCTGCACCTGCTGCTAGACCTGCACCTCCCAAACCCGAGAAACAATCTCCTGCCCCTCCGGCTCCTGCTCCAGTTGCAGATGCTACTCCTTTTAGTTCTAATGCTGAGAGCAGCAATACGCATGAGCCAGAAGGTATTTTCTACAATCCTATGCTTTGGTCAAGACTCTAGATATGTCAATTCTGTTAGCTTCTCTGAACTTTGGTCTTTATTTTGAAGTTGATGCACATGCGATATACGTGAGGAGTCTACCACTAAATGCCACTACGACACAACTGGAGGATGAGTTCAAGAAGTTTGGCACCATAAAACCTGATGGGATTCAAGTCAGAAGCCATAAGGTACTTGTTTTTTTCCCCTTCCTCTGGACTTTGGATAACTATCTATGTTATTCTGTCTCTGAAAGTGTTGTCAATATTTTCTAATGTAAATGCAGATTCAAGGGTTCTGTTATGGCTTTGTTGAATTCGAGGAAGCTACTGCAGTCCAAAGTGCTATAGAGGTAGTCTTTCTTAGTTTTGATCATTCCATTTGTCAGGTTGTTTGGTGATAGTATCAATTTGTTCATCACACACTAATTCTGATCCAATACTGTGAGCATTGTTGGTTCATTATCACCGCGTGCTTTTCTTTATAGTTAGTGCCCTTTTTTTAGTTACCAACAGCTCTTGTTGCTTGACATTATCTGGTGATGACTGCATTACATATCATATCTTCTCTGAAATCTTGATTTTGAGTAACTTGTTTTTTTGTTGTTGAGTGGACACCATTTATCTTTACGCTGTTCTGAAAAAACCATTCTTTTTTTTTTGTTCCACAACTGGTCTGAACCATGAAGCACTGGTCATTGAAGAGCTTAGATATGGGCAAATTTGAGTATATGCCTGCATGACAACGTAAAATATTGGATCTTTCCCTGAGAAACTATAGGTCTGGCTATCACTACAACACATTGGGCTATTAAGTATTAAACATAATATTAACTCAGCAGGTAGGAGAGTGCGTGTGAAATGGCTACTTTTCACATACACATGTAAAAAAACTCTCCATCTGTTATTCCCATTGTAACCAAGGTTCCAAATACTGCTTTGTCTGGAATTATCGGTCCCTGGTGAAATCTGTACTGTATTTACCAGACAAAAGTTCAAGTGCTGGTCAGAAAATTTCTAAATTTAGAATTTTATGTATGAGTTTGAATCACAGCCATCCAGCCAGTAACCAGTCACCCCCTGGTTCTGGTCCAGTTTCTGGCCAGCTTTTGGAACCTTGGGAACAACTGGAAAAATTTGCTGTGGCTAAAATTATTTTAGAATCCCATCTGTTAACTTTTTGAGAAATTGCTGGAATTATTCTGAATATCCAATTAAGGAGATAAAATTGCTTATTTTGGCTAATGAATGGTTAATTGTGATTTGTGGGATAACAATTATTTTAACTTAAAATCATTTATTTGGAACCCTTAATTTATATTTTTATTGGAGTTATTTTCATATTTCTTTACTAGATTAATAATCCAGGTGTAATTAGGGATGTGTGGGATCTTCTCTTTCCAAAGAACTGGGGAACATTTTTTTTTAAAAAAAAATGTTTTCATGTGTTGTGGCAAGTGAATTCCATTTTGGAGTGCTGAACCAAAGTTTTGGTGTATTGTCAATCCCAACATTATAGTTATTGTCATTGTTAGCTTCGTAGATATTGCTCTATGTTACATAATGTTTCCCCTGCATTCCACCCAATGGATCGGGAATATTTCGGAATTATTTGTTGTGAATTCTGTAATTTTGTTCTCAGTTCCCCATGTTGTCTGGATCCTACTCTGAGTTTGTATTGTTCAGGTTGAGCTAATTATGTCAACTCAATTGCTTCCATGATTTGCTTTCAAGTTTCCTTAACCGTTCAACAAAGGTTATCACTTGTTATGTGCAGTCATGCTCTGTTGCCAGTATCATTGTGTGTTGTGACTTTGATGTGGTTTACCTTTTTTTACTTGGTCACTGAGTATTATATACATGCATCAAATTCTAATTGTTTTTAACTTCACACAGGCTTCTCCTGTAATGATTGGTGGACGCCAATGTTTTGTCGAGGAGAAGAGAACACCTGGTTCACGAGGTCAGTGTAACAGAACACTACATGTTTATTTCTTTTTTCGAGTTATTGTAAGTGTAGCATTGGAGCGTACTTAAATGTCTGACTAGTCTAAACACCAGTAGTAATGGAATAATGGTCTGCAGTAGTAATTGAAAGAAAAAGAAAATAAAATGAATAAATAGAAAAAGGAGAAAGTCATCATAGTTGGAAATTATCATTGGAATGTCTTCTTAATCATAGCACATGTTGGATGGGCTAATTTTATGTTGTCATGAGAAGCATGACTGCACTTTTTGTGGGTTCTTCAAATGGACTGCAAAGTCATTTTTGAGGGATCTCAACACTCTATATCTAGCTGTCTAGCAAACCTCATATAATGGCAGTTAGAATGTTGGCACCTGAAGAATTATTTCCACTATATATGAGCTCAACTTGTTCCAAGTTCTCATCTCAACTGATATGTTGCCTCAGGATCCAGCAGAGGAGGAAGGTTTGCACCAGGAAGAGGTAATAACAACTTCAGAGCTGACGGGATGAGAGGCCGTGGCAATTATAGTGGAGGAAGGAGCTATGGAAGGGGTGATTTCAGTTACAGATCTGATTATGGTGGCAGAGGTGGTGGCAGAGGTGGCTCTGCCCGTGGACCTGATGTTGGCTACCAGAGGGTTGACGGTGGTCGTGGTGGCCGTACATCAGCAGGCCCTGGTGCCCCTGCAAAATGAGGGGCGAAGTAGCTTGTGTCTCTAGGATTATCATTCCATGGTCCTTGGAATGTCCAGATTCAACATAGGCTTCATCAATTGATTGCATGCTGGAATTGTCAAGCTCAATTTACAAATTATGAGGTTCTATTTTTGAAGGCGGCAAAAGGGGTTAAATTGGTTGCTAATTGTAGAATATACACCTATTCACATGTAGTCTTAGCTTGGTCTTTGATGATCAGCTGATGTGTTATTTTTTTTCTTTTGTGTTAATTTTGTCCCATTTAAGTTTGGAGCATTCATTTGTTGTGTCCATTTGATTTTATAGTTACTACGAACTGCTGAAATAATTGATAGTTTAGACTCTAGAGTAGCTGGTAAAGTAGTAATTAGGAGAGATTTTGTCTTGTTCTTGTGATGTCTTGAGGCGAAGGACACTCTTATTGATACTAGTTTGATACTGGTTTATTTAATTTTTGAGGAATTTACCCTGTGCACTTTGGTCTTGTTGGCATTGCTATTCCCTCGATTCCAATTTTGCTGGAGGACTGGTAGCGAACCAAGTAAATATGCAGTCGTTGACATTATCGAGTTGATTAGAAGATATTGGTTCCAGGTCTGTTTGGAGGGTGCAAGAGAGGAATTCTGATAATAGTTTTTTTATGCAAAAATATTGTTACTACTACTACTACTATCTAAATGAAATGGTCGATTAGAAGATACTGGTTCAAGGTCTGATATGAAGGTGCCAAGGTAGTAATTCTGATCATAGCTTCTTTTTTTTTATGAATTACTACTATCTAAATGAGATAGCTTTAGCAGGTGCCAAGGTAGATACTACTCCCTCCGTTCCTCCGTTTCATAATGTAAGGCATTGTTCATATGATGTTAATGAATCTAGACACACATATATGTTAGATTCATTAACACCTATATGAATGTCGGTAATGCTAAAATGACTTACACTGTAAAACGGAAGTAGGAATTTTGGGATCCAAGCAAAGCCCAGCGGATGAATGATTGGACACCATGTCACCGTGTAATGTCTTCGCTCTACACCTCCGTTCATCTCATCAACTTTGCCTACCATTTAAGGGCTTATTCGGATCACGGGATTGTAAAAACGTAGGAATAGGAAAATCGTAGGAATATGATAGGAATGTATGTGTAAAACAGAGGATTGAAAAACACAGGAATTCTGTAGATAGGATTGGTAAACATGTGTTCGGATAGGCAAAGAAAAAACATAGGAAATGGAAAAAATGAGGTAGGAGTGGATGGAAATTTTCCTTTGTTTCTCTATTGATTCCACATGAAAGGAATTTTTCCTCTGATTTTTCTTTGGGTCGATTCCTATGAACCGAATGTCAGGAAAGGAAATATTTCCTATCTACAGTATTCCCTTGAAAATCCTAAAAAATCCCTCAATCCGAAGAGGCCCTAACTTGCTACCTCGTCTCCTCTAAGCCACGCTTCCTAATCCTAGGTTCCATGAGGTCATAAGCATGGTTTTCAGTAAAAGGGAAATATTTTAAGACAGGTATTCTATTGTTTTCTTTAAAAAAAAAACTGATGGAGCAACTATTGTTAGCGTTGTGGAGTGTCAAGAACCATTTAACTCAATTCGTAATAAGCAACGAAATGTTACGGATGGTTTAGTAGAAAGTAGGTTTGAAAAAACCTACTCACATAAAAGAACGAGCATCAGTGGGCTCTAAGGAGGAGTTGAAGATAAGGTTATCAAAATCTTGAATCTATTATACGACTTTATAATCCTAATTAAGGTGCTTGTTTTTATAATTTTATATAAGTAGAATTACGATTCTATGTTTCTAATCCTAACTACAACCTCGGATTCGGATTCAGGTCGCGATTTTAATGACCTTGGTTGGAGAAAAAGAAATCATATACCTCCATGATCTTAGAAGAGTGATGGAAGATACTAAGTTAACAAATAAATTAACCTAAGTATCATTACTGTGAACCATTATTTCAAAAAATTAGCGTGCATTGGTGAACATAAAATAATCAAATCCTATATGATGCTATCTTATTAGTTTTGTTTAATTTTTCTTTCATAAAACATGCTCCTTTGACGAATATTGATACTTCTATTTAAGTGCGTTTACAATGCAGTCTACATATTCGAGAGGCCCAAGAGAGTAGTTCGATCTAGAACCGTTGTAGAAAATAGGCTTCACACTGCATGTGGCCTTAAATAGGACCAAAATAAATATCAAAATACTCTTAAAAGGAACTTAAATTGGACCCAAACAAATATAAAAATACTCTTAAAAGGAACTTAGGCTACAGTGGTGGTGTCCCAGGTCAAAGGGTCAACAACAAATTGGATCAAATACCCCCAACTACCACGCTTCTCATTAAGTCTTTTCCGCTTCCTACCCCGCTTCTCATCAAGTTTTTTTCCCTTCATCCGCCCGCATCGCTCGTCACCGCTGGGGCAGGAGCCGCTGTGCTAGTTGCTAGTTACCACGGGAGTAAGACTGAGGAAGTGGATAGGGTTGGAGTCCAAGAGGCGCGGTACGACACGAGAGCCATGACCTGCTTCCCCTTCTCTATCTTTTCCTCTACGCCATCGTCGCCATTCCCTCCAGATCCTCCTCTTATCCTTCTCGATTGCTCCACCTCCATGGTGGGCGGCAAACAGCACGACGGTGGAACGGAAGCTATCGGAGCTCTCCACCAACAACGGCATCGATAAGGTTATCCCCAGGAAGGGCAAGGTGAGCTGTATTCAATCCCCTTCCCTCATGTGTCACTTCATGCATTTTCTCATGGCTACATCGTTGCTTGTGATTTATGGAATGGTTGTGATTAAGTGACGATAAATCTCCGTACAAGCAATCCCCCCCTCCCTGACGGCGACGAGCAAAGCGGTGTGGGAGGGGGAAAATCTAGTGCACGGGAGGGGTGATTCAGGAAACACTTTCTTCGCATGGGCAAAGCCACGATTCAACGAAGCTCCGACCTCCACGACGCGGTGCCATGCTCCTCTTCCTGCTCCGCACACCCTTGGTCAACTTGAACATGTGACCAATTTCGGTTACGCGGTCTTCACGGGGCTCTGCGGCTTGAAGAGATGGTGACGAATATCTGATTCCTAGCACTCGAGCCGAACGACAGCTCGGCGCATCATGAGCACCCTAATACAACCATGTTTCTAGTAGTGAGTAAAAATATGTTAGGGATGTTAGGATTATGTTGGGACACCCTAAACACAGAGGGTGTGTTTGGATAATGGGAAATGAGATGTGTGATTGGGATTGGGAAATGAATGAAGGGATATGATTAAATAGACGAGGGAGAATGAATGGATAGGATTTAAAAATGGGTGGGAAATCATTTCTCTTAGACATTTGCCAAACACTACCTGATGCTTAAGTAACATGGAGGTGTTAAAAAGCAATCAATTTATCGTTTTTTCGTGTTTAAAAAAATTCTAAAAAAAAGAGATGGAAGTGTAAAACCCTAAACCCAAAACCAGAGGAAGCGACGCCGCTCTTTCCACCTTTTCCGTCCCCCATCCCCAACGTTTCCTCCTCCGCCCCTCTCCCATTCCATCCATGGCGGAGCAAGAGCAACAGATGGATTGGGAATAGAATCAATCGTTCTCACCTCTCAGCAACAACGCGATCGCCGATTCCAAGTTTCCATTCCCGGAGGAGGAGGAGGAGGAGGCGGAGGCGGCGATTCCAATCTAGATTGCGAGGGGGCTGGTCAGCATCAGGAGGAGGAGTAGGGGGAGGGCAAGATGAGCACGGTGGACAAGATGCTGATCAAGGGGATCCGGAGCTTCGACCCGGAGAACAAGAACGTCATCACCTTCTTCAAGCCCCTCACCCTCATCGTCGGCCCCAACGGCGCCGGCAAAACCGTGAGCGCCCCAATCCAATCCAATCTCTTTCCCCTAGCATCTGCAGTGTGCGCGTGTACTGATTTTTTTTTGGTTTTTTTTTGCTTGGTTTCTGTCCTCCCTGCAGACGATCATCGAGTGCCTGAAGCTCTCCTGCACCGGCGAGCTGCCCCCGAACTCCCGCTCCGGCCACACCTTCGTGCACGACCCCAAGGTGAGGCGCACACGCGGCTTCAGTGTTCGTCCTCACCATGGGCTCGGGGTTGAGTCGTAGGGGTTTTACTGCATTTCGGGAACAATGGTGTGATTAATCTTGTTAGTAAGGTCTATTGGGGGCATCCAGTTCACGGTGGTTTGATACCAGTCGGATCGAAGAGGGGTTGATGCTTTTATGATTTGCATCTTGGTGGAGTTGAGGGATCTCGAATGCCTATGGAGGTGCAGTGTGCTGTGCTCTTGTGCCATGGAATGGGCTTGAAATGAATGATGGTTATTGTGGACTGAAGCTGCTTCGGTTGTCGGCATAATTTTCTACCAGGAGTTCTTTTACATTACTTGTTTCTGTGGGGTGTGCAGGTGGCAGGTGAGACGGAAACAAAAGGGCAGATTAAGCTGCGGTTTAAGACAGCAGCAGGAAAGGATGTGGTGTGCATCCGCTCCTTCCAGCTTACCCAGAAGGCATCAAAAATGGAGTTTAAAGCAATTGAGAGCGTCCTCCAGACTATAAATCCACACACGGGCGAGGTCCTCAGACTTATTGTTTCCCCTTTTGCTTCCAAGTTGCTTTGTATGGGGCCATGCCTTTGAGATTTATTTATTTGATTATATTGAGGCGTGGGTATGTTTGGTTAGTTACAAAAGATTCTTGAAACTCCAACTGGGAAAAATAACTTTGCCAACATGTCATTGGATGATCTTGATTTGGTTCAGAACACCTGTAACCCGAAAATGATTTCTCATTTCTATTGTTGTTTGTAACTCAAGGTTCATTACAAAGCTAATATTATTACATATATCAATCATATGCTGTAGTTTCTGTTGCTATACATGTCTCTGCCTGTAGGACTTTCTCGTAGTAAATACTGTCCCCATGGTTGCATACAAATGCGTCCATAATTTCCCTTGCACTTTGTATTGTCCGTGTCAGGTAAACCCTTGTCTCAAATTTGAGTTAAGTACTCCGATCTTAGCTATGAGTCTGTGGTGGTTATAAATGTTTTCATAAACTAAAATAGCCGGAAGTGCATAGTTATGTGGGAAATTTTCTCTCAATTTCCCTTTGTATTGCATACCAATTGATAGAACAATCAGATTGCCCTTATGAATCATGCAACACTTCTCATATCTACAAATACATTTGATTTCTTTCATTTTTGGTCTATTTTTGTGGTCGTAGAAAATTTTCTTAGGACACCTTGTACTTTCTGTGACCTTATATCCACAAGTACTTAGAGGGACATTGTTGCACATAAAAATTTGATCCATATGAATCTAGACGATGGAAATTTCACACTTGTTTGGTTGGTTCTTAATAATATATTTAAACGAGGCAATGGGTTTGTATCACTATGACTTCATTTGGGGTTGAGGTGGATTATGATAAATCTCGGTTGGTAAACTGTTTTTATTCAATCTAAGTTGGAAGCGATAATATTATTGTGTTCTATAAAAATGAAACAATTGCGAGATATACGGTGATTGCATACCATATTTTTCTAACCATTATTTGATTTTTTTTTAAAAAATATAATGATTCTTACATTTCTACTGCAAATTAAAAATAAGCACAGTATAATACAGCACAGCCACCACAAATTGCGCCTAAAGGAGTACTGTATCTGTTGAACATTTGAGGTTACAATGTATATTCACAGCCTAATTTGTTTTTGTTATTGCTGAATTCAGAAAGTCTGCCTCAGCTACAGATGTGCTGATATGGATAGGGAGATTCCAGCTTTAATGGGTGTATCAAAGGCTATACTGGAGAATGTTATATTTGTGCACCAAGACGAGTCCAATTGGCCTTTGCAGGATCCATCGACACTCAAGAAGAAGTTTGATGATATCTTTTCTGCGACCCGGTACTTGAATGTGTTACTATTTTGTGTTTGCTTCGGAAGCTCTGGTCAAGAGCATAACCTTTATTAGTTGAAACATGACAATATTTTGAGATAAATTATTCTCTAGAGTAATCATCGTTATTCCTTGAAATGTCGTTATGGCTAGCATTGGACTGCCTTAATTTCTGTATTGCATGTGCAGCTATACCAAAGCTCTCGAAGTCATAAAAAAACTTCACAAGGATCAAGCACAGGAAATCAAGACTTTTAGGTTAAAGTTGGAGAACCTTCAGACTCTAAAAGACCAAGCATATAGGGTACTCTAATCTTCTGTTCAATCATTCCTGCTAGACCGCCATTGTACTCTAATCTTCTGTTCAATCATTCCTGCTAGACCGCCATTCGTAGTAAGATTATTTGCCAAGGGTTGGGCTATCATTTCTTTCTGGATCTTTGAAATGCTACAATGTTTTTTTTTTTTAAAATGATTACTGGTCAACTAAAAGAATTGAAGGGATTGTATCGTTCTGCCCTGCATTTGTGCCAGAATATATGGCTAATCAATATATTTTACCTTTAATTATTTGTCATAAGATGTCTGATTTATCAACACGGTGTCCTTCTGACTTTAATGATGTTATTGGTGAGGAATGCAGAAACAATGTAAATATTTGGCAATTAATGAAGTAATTTGACAGCAGACACCATTGTAACACATTTGGTATTACTTTTCACATCAATCACCTCCCATTCAAACTTCTCCCCATCTTACTACGAACCACTCTCCCAATCCCTACATATCCTTATTTAATGAGGGGCATTTTTTTCTTTTTTCTCTATAATTAATTTACCTCAAATAACCTAGAATCCCTTGTATTTGGGGATGGAGGGAGTACACATCAAGTTAGATACTAGTTATTGTTTCTATGTGCCATTCAAAGTTGTGATAACCAGCTTTTGCATGTTCACCTGACATCCGTAGACCCTGAAATTATTTCTTAATCTATTATTATATGCTACTTATGTCTCACTAACAATTGTGTCCTTGACCCACATGTCTCACTAACGTACCTTTTATTTTTACTTTAACTCTCACTAATTTTGACAGCTCCGTGACAATATTGCTCAAGATCAAGAGAAGTCAGATGCCTTAAAAATTCAAATGGAGGAACTGAGAACAAATGTTCAAGGTGTTGAAGACAAAATTCGTCGTACTGAAAAAAGTTTAGCTGACTTGAGGAGGCTTCAACAGGAAATTAACTCCAGTACATCTGCTAGAACTACATATTTTACACTTCAGCAGCAACAGTATGCTGCTCTTTCTGAGGAAAATGAAGGTAAGTGACTCCTTGGTGTGTCACTGTGCCCTTCAGGCTTCATCCCATTAGTTCTCACCATTACAACAATTGACTGTCTTTGTTTAGATACCGATGATGAACTAAAGGAGTGGCAAACGAAATTTGAAGAAAGAATGGCATTGCTGCAAAATAAGATCAGTAAACTAGAAAGAGATGTGGATGATGAAAATACAACAAGCTCCTTCCTTTCCAAGGCCATAAATGATTTGATGCGAGAAACAGGAAGGCTCCAGGCAGAAGCCGACGTAATGTTATCATCTTTTATATCTTCTTTTTATGATTTTATCAGTCATTATTAACTATAGTGGACATTGTTTTATGGCATTAAAAGTTTAAAGTTACATCCAAATATTTGGTTTTCAGGCTCACATGTCAGTGAAACACGAACGGGATTCAGCAATCAGAAAGATCTTCACCAAACATAATCTTGGGCCAATACCTGATGCTCCTTTAACTGATGCTGCTGCCATGCACCTTACAAACATAACTAAAGCAAAACTGTCAAATCTTAATGATGATTTGCAGGATAAGAAGGTGAGAATACTGATTCTATGTATTCTGGAATTTAATTGCTAAAGTATACACTTTTATTTGTAACTTCCACTGATTATAAGCTTCAAAATCATTTCCAAAATCAATATGCGTATGGAGTTAGTCATATAGCAAATGTGCTCTATTCTTCATCCACCTCATAATTGTCCTGTTTTGGTGTGGCATCTCAGTGGACGTATGAGTTATGTATTAAACAGTTTTTGTTGGAGGAAGAATGTTACTGAATCTAATCAAATAATTTGCTCAAGTAGGCAGTGAATTTTATCTAGTTAATATTGAACCCACCTGTTCTTAAAAAGTATGTGCTCTGACAAGAAAATCCCGCTTTATGACCAGAAATCTAATGAGGCACAGAAACAGTTTCTGTGGGGACGCTATCTTGAAGTAAATACTCGCTACTCTGAAGTTGTTGGCCAGATAGAATCTAAGGTTGCCTCCAAGGTTAGTCATGAAAAGAACATTGGACAAGCACAAATATGATCTTCTGCAACTATCTCAGAAGAAATTACATTTCTTCCATTATCGTTAACTTTTCAGAAAGGTATTTCAAGGCGCATGAAATATAAAGAGAGTGAACGCGATGCCGCGGAAATGGACCTCTCAAAGTACAATCTTCCCCGTATTGATGAAAAGGAGAAACATCTGGTACTTTCCTGATCCAATTATCTTTGGTTCTTGGAAACATCCATATATGTAGCTGCACTTTGCTTGTTACATTTTTATCAGAAGTAGAAAGAAATGTCACAGGCTCACAGCATTAGACAGTTTGAGCATTGCACCCTTAGGCGTTGGCTCATATTTTTCTCCACATGCTTTGATGTCTTAAAGTATGCCATCATTCTTAATTCTGATGAAAGTATTTTTTTCGAGAATACTATTTGGACAGCAAATTGAAGTTGAAAGGAAAGCACTTGCGCTGGGAGAAAGGAACTATGATTCAATTATAAATCAGAAGCGCACAGAGATATTTAGCTTGGACCAGAAGATAAAAACACTTCAGTGGGAAAAAGACAGCATTATTAGTGATTCCAATGACAGGGTACTACTAGACGTGAAGAAGGATGAATTGGAAGAAACCAAGAAGAAACTTAACAAGATGCATGTTTCTTCCTCTCTCCTTTTATAATCCTACTTATTTTATGATTCACTTTTTTATATTTCCCAATCTTAAAGCTTGCTGTGTGAGAAGTTCAAGTAACACATACTGTGTAAAATGCAGATATGATGAGCATAAGGACAAAATCAGAAGTGTGTTTAAAGGGAGGATTCCTTCTGAGAAGGAAGTCAAGAAGGAACTTAGTCAAGCCTTTGGGTATGTGCTACTCTGTTTTTCTTATATTTGTTTCAACCAGCGATCAGTGATTCCTTTGTTGGTTGCTGTGATCAGTTCAGTTTACCTGTGTCATTTGTCAAGCTGTAGTTTGAAAAAGTTATCTCTTCCATCAATTGACTTCCTTTCTGCATTTTTATCAGTGGGCTACTGATAGCTATTAGTAGTAATAGCAGTATCTGACTATCTGTAGTTATGCATATTTTGATCAATCATGCACACCATGAGCTGATGTACATTCAATGCAAGTGTAGTAGCGTACATGATAGTTATAAACATAACCGTGCAGTTGTATCTATATGGCTGTTCATTAATGTTGGGATGATTAGTCCTGTGCACACGAACTATCATGTTTATGCCAATTCATCCTAACAGTAGATGTGAGAATACTACATATGAAGTCCTCTAGTTGTTATTTATGCATTTGGTAATGGTACAAAACTCTGCTTGGCTCAGGTCTGTAGACAGAGAATACAATGATCTGAACTCAAAATCCCAGGAAGCAGCGCAAGAGCTGAAACTGGTACAGATGAAAATACTTGATGCTAGGAGCCACTTGTCAAAGCTTCAAAAGGAATTGGATGGTAAATTCAGATATTACTACCGTACATTTATACTTACGTAATGGCATGATTTTATGTGAAATATTTTGATATCTAAAAGATCCACTATGGTGTGGGATTTGAACAAATAACTTTGGAAAGGAGTCGGTTATACGTCTCCTTGAATTTTCAACTGTAAATGTACCATATTTTTCTCATTGCTATTTTTAAACAATGGTGGATTTCCTACGAACTATGTATATTGCATGCATTTGATATTTCTTTTTATCTTTAGGCTAACCTAGCACATTCCTATCCAAATAAAGGAAAATATGTGAAAAATACTGAGAAATTTAATTAGTGGAACTTAGGATGTTACAATCATAAACAAACGAAGTTAGATTACTTTTGATCAGATTGGCCTGTGACCATGCAAACATGTGAAATGCAATTGCTGTTAGGATTCACATCATTTTTGCAGCTCTTGGCCTCCATTGAGGTGAGATAGTATCAGATTCTTCTCTCCCTTAGTCTCTCCTCTTAGCACTTATAGGCGCTACTTGGCATAGCTAGCTGCGGCAGTATAGCTACAGTACATTTCTTACTGATGGTACTGTAGTTGCAGCTGCAGCTAGTACTAGCGATCTAGGCCATGGTGTCCCCATTGTGCATGATTGCTCCCTGATTATGTGGTCCGCTTCCTTGCTGCTATCATGATGCCAGACAAGGCAACACTGGTCTATGCAGCACTTAGCTCGCTCTAATCGTCTAATTAATTGCATGTCGGATCAAACTGGGTGTCTAGGTGTTCCTTCCACAGATCGGTGGATGCAGTTCATGCTATGTACTCCCTTCGTATTTTAATGTATGACGCCGTTGACTTTTTGACTAACGTTTGACCATTTGTCTTATTAAAAAAAATCATGTAATTATCATTTATTTTATTTTGACTTGATTTATCATCAAATATTCTTTAAGCATGACAAATTTTTTTATATTTACACAAAGATTTTGAATAAAGCAAATAGTCAAATGTTGGTAAAAAAGTCAACGACATCATGCATTAAAATACGGAGGGAGTACCTCTCTCTTCTTTAGCTGTTTGTGCTCACTGAATGTTTCTTTAAGTAACTGCCTTTGACCCCAAATGAGATTGATTTGTTTGGTTGCCTTTTTGATTGGATAGCCAAATTGGCAGGTAGTTCATGTGATTAGCCTTGCTGGGACATTGCCTTGTAGGAGATAACTCATGCGTTGAGGAAATATTGTTGTTGTACATAGCGCCATTGTGGAAGGTGTCCAAGCATCTGGTAGCTGCTGTGCCTCATTCTATAGTACTCCTATATTAGTGCTGCGGAATTTGGTTGGTCATACCTGTCTAATTTACTCTTTTAACTGGCATCATGTTCAAAGCCAAATTGTCCTTTAGACTCATCATAGTTCGCTGAATAAAGCTGGGACTAGTTCTGATCTATGCTACACCTGAACCAAGGGTAAATTTCTTCTCAATTTGATGACAAGAACTAATTTGATTGTTTTGTCTGGGCAGAAATTTAGCACACTGTACCTATATCATCTTCCAAGGTTCTCTCAGAGATGATAATAAATTAATGTTTTCTCAATACTGTAAAGAGAATACAAATATTGTCACGGAAATTAATAAAATTTTTCTATGGAACTAACGAAAGGACTGCTCATTTATTTTATCTTTTAAGACTGTGATAAGATCCATTGACACATGTTTTTCTACAGCAAAGAGAAGCTATGTGGAGTCCAAACTTCAATCCATTACGAAGATGTCTGCTGACATTAACATGTTTCCCAAACATCTGAAAGATGCCATGGATGAAAGAGAGAAACACAAAAAGTTGATATCTATAATTTTATCCATTTTATTTGGTCTATATATCTCCTTGTGATGTGCTAAATTCAATGCTTCCTGCTTACATGCAGCAATTTAAGTTACGCGAAGGGAATGCGGCAAATGTATGAGCCTTTTGAAAATTTGGCTCGTGAGCTCCACATGTGCCCTTGCTGTCAACGTGCTTTCACACCTGATGAAGAGGATGAATTTGTAAAGAAGGTGCCTGATCTAATAATTGATATAACATGCTGCCTTTTACTTTGTTAGAGTTACTTTATTCATATGAGTTTTTCCTAATGTGTCTGTTGTACCTTTCAGCAAAGGACAACGTGTGAAAGTACTGCAGAGCGCATGAACAAGATCTCATTTGAATGCTCAAATGCTGAAGACTTTTTCCAGCAATTGAATAAACTCAATGCAACTTATGAGGAATTTGTGAAGCTGGGAAAAGATGCTATACCTCTAGCAGAGAAGAACTTGAAACAACTTTTGGCGGATGAAAGTGAGAAGGCACAAACATTTGATGATGTTAGTTTCCTGTTATTAGCACACAACTCTGTTTTAGTTCCCAGACATAAAAGAAATAGCAGACAGTATAACCTCATGACTTAAATGAACTTGACTTCTCTGGTTCAATCCAAACTGGAATATCCTTGAGCTTGTATTTCGTTCCTCGTGCCCAACTAATGGGGCACAATTATATCATCCCTTGCCACCTTGTGCAGTACTAAATCAGTATATTTAATTTCTTTAAAACAAGGAGTTGATCTCATACTAATTGTGACTAGCCTACAGCATGCTATTCCCTCTGTCCACAAATATAAATGATTTGGTTATATACCTGGACAAGCACTCGTTCAGTTACATAGCCAAAATCCTTTATATTTGTGGACGGAGAGAGCATATCTTGTTTAGATGGTCTGTAATTATGTGTTGCCACCTCTTCTAGGCCACATTGGCATAAGGCTTGTTTTGGTGTTCTTAAGCTCTTACTTGATTGGGCACTGTAGGATGGAGTCTCTCAATGAAATCTATAAAACACATGTAGTTTGTGGTTAGCTCATGTCATAGTCTTGTATTTAAATAAGTACTTACCTTTGAGAAAATATTTTAATCATAGTATATCTGTGGTCTCATGTGAAATCTTAACTTGCTTTCAATTAGTTACCGATGCAGATAATATCATTATTGACGAAGATAATTTATTATGTATAACCTATTTCACTGTGTCTTGTTTGCATTTTGATGGCTTTGATCTTTGGAGAGATGTAGTTTTGTTTACAGTTTCCATATGTGATCCTTCATTGCAGTTTGTCAGTGTTCTTGCTCAAGTTAAAATGGACAAGGATGCAGTGCAGGTATTGCTACAGCCAGTTGAAGTGATTGATAGGCACGTACAAGAAATACAGCAGTTAGGACCACAAGTTGAAAATCTTGAATATAAGCTTGATGTTCGTGGCCAAGGTGTTAAATCTTTGGAGCAAATCCAGTTGGAGTTGAACTCTCTGCAGAGGACAAGGTATTTGATTCTCAGAAAGGAGCAAATTTGTTAATAGCCATACAGGAACAAATGGCCTAAAAAACCTTAATACTCTGTTGATCTGTTCGGAAATTTAGAAAAGAGTTTTTGAAGGAATTAAATCAACAAGATATTTTATGCATGATCAGTACTTGGGGTCTTGAAAAATTCTAGTGCTTAAGCTTTTCAGGGTCGACATGTCACATACACTGCTCTAGCTATGGCAATCAAATTAAATGCTTACAGAGCTAACTGATGCCCTTAATTTGTGGGAGTACGAGATAATGCTTTAGTGAAGGATGCACCCATCCAGACTTTTCTGCTCTGAGTCAGCTATCTGTTACATACTAGTTGTAGAGTTCCCTTTTTCACTTGGTACTGATAGAAATAAGCGCACAAACTGGTTATTGGAGATCTTTAGGTGCTTTGGCTTTCAATATGCTGTAACTTTGTTGAGATACTACTATATATAATATATTTTCTATTACCATCTTTTAAGCAGTTTATTTGACCTCTCTTCACGACTCCACTTGGAAGCTGGAAGCTTCACTTTGTTTGATACTCTTATCTATCGAACAGGGACACATTGAACAATGAAGTGGATGATCTAAGGGATCAACAAAGAACACTTACCGATGGTCTGACTAATGCTCAGATGCGATGGCATGATATTAGGGAAGAGAAGCTAAAAGCTTCAGGTGCAGTGCACAAATTTCAAAAAGCTGAAGAGGATTTGGGACATCTAGCTGAGGAGAAAGAAAAACTAACATTAGAAGAGAAGGTACTCCTGCTTGCCTTCTGTGCAAAATTTTTTCTTGAGTAAATTTCATAAAACCCCACCTATTATAGTCCAAGTTACACAAAACCACAGATATTTTGACACGTGGCAAGTAACCCTGGATATTATGGTCCTAAAGTTTCACAAAACCACACTGTTAACCATTTTAACACACTCTTGTATCAAAATTTTAAAAAATGGATGTAACATTTATATGCTGAACAAAATCCTCATAAATTTGAGATGTGATTGTAGAACTCAAAAGTCAATGATCAATTGGGTGTTTTTGTGAAACTTTAGGACCATAAAACCTACGGTTATGTGTGACATGCCAAAATCCCTGTGGTTTTGTGTAACTTGGACCATAATAATAATAGGGAGAGTTTAATAAAATTTACTCCTTTTTATTTGTTGTAATACCTCAATTCCAAGGTTCATGCTTTTCAGATATATGCCCATTTTGGTTGGATGATATAACATATTTACATATAGTTTACTGGGGTCATATGTTATCTGGGCAAGCCACAAAGTTGGTGCTATCATGCAGTCCTTCTAGTTTATAGCCTTAAGTGCATCTGATCAATTTGATAAACTCGTATGTAAATACTACAGTTACTTTTGATGAAATGTAACTGAGAATTTTACTGGCTGGTTATCATTGTACCACAATTTAGTCAGCACTCGCATCAGCCTCTTTCCAGGAAACGCTTGTGGTTCACTTGGCTTGCTATTGTTTCGAGTCCCGGAAATGTTGGGGGTGCTTTTTTTTATCAATGACATGCTTACACTTGGGCTTATGCACTATGATGCAACATGTGTATAATCTGTTATTGCTCAATTATGCAGCATTTAGAGGAGTCTCTTGGTCCGTTGTCAAAAGAGAGAGAAAGCTTGTTGCAAGAGCATGAAGCTTTGAAGGAAAAGCTTGACCAGGAGTATCATCAGCTGGCAGAAAGAAAAAGGGAATTCCAGCAGGAAATTGATGCACTCGAGACACACAATGAGCGTATCAAAGGGTATAAAACTCATATTGCTCCTGAATTTTAGTTTGTCCAACTTCTACTGTCTATGTTTACTCCTGAATCCTTTTAGGTACCTGAATTCAAAGAAGGGCGAGAAGCTTAATGAACTACAGGAAAAACATACTCAATTGCAGTCTGATCTACATAAAAGTAAGGAAAGAAAAGAAGAAAAATCGGCGGAGTTAAGCAAGAACAAAGAGCTATTGAAGAGCCAAGATCAGTTGAAAAGAAACATTGATGACAACCTTAACTACAGGAGAACAAAGGCTGAAGTGGAACGACTTACTCATGAAATAGAATTACTTGAGGACAAAGTACTTTCCATTGGCAGCCTGTCTACTATAGAAGCGGATCTTAAGCAATATTCACAAGAAAAAGATAGGCTTCTTTCAGAGGTATTTTATCTCTCATTTGAAACAACTGACAGTTGCATCTAATAAGATGGCGTTCTTTTATGCTCTGTTTCTGAAATCATTAACATACAATATGTACGACAATGTATGTGTTTCTTAATATGTCATGTTCACATGTTCCAGTAATGAATTTAAAAGGAAATTTTACTCACAGAAGATTGTGATCACCCTAATTCTTTTTGGCAACTTATGCAGTATAATAGGTGTCAAGGAACGCAGTCCGTTTATCAAAGTAATATTTCAAAACACAAGCTTGAACTTAAACAGACGCAGTACAAGGATATTGAGAAGCGATACTTTAACCAACTTCTTCAACTAAAGGTTGATGGCATGAATGCCCAGGTTCATTTTCTTTGGTTTTTGATCTTGTTGCTTGATCTAATAGCTGATGTGACTGCAGACAACTGAGATGGCAAACAAGGACTTGGACCGATACTATGCTGCTTTGGATAAGTGAGTACGTCTCACCATCACTATGTGCTATTATGTTTCATTTTTCTTGTATTTACTCCCCAAGAGTTGAGTGAGTAAGTGATACTGACTTTCTGAACATTGTTATTTTCACTTCAATAAGCAAGGTTTGAAAAAGAGCTAAGCGAGTAAGTGATACTCATGCGGTTGCCCCCCTAGTATTGATTATTTGATTATAAGCATAACCGGCAATGGAAGATTGTGTGATGTAACCTATATATGCCAACAGGAAGGGGGCACCAGTTACATATATATGCTCTAGTAATAGACCTGTATATTGAACGCTAGTAATAAGAAGCATCCTTTTTGTTCCTTGTTTAAAGATTTGCCTTCCTTCTATGTATTAATAGACTGAAAATGTCACGTTTGTGTCAACTGTTATAAATTTCCTTGTTTAAACACTGAAATTGTTTATTGCCGTATCTGTTATATCAGATTTGTCCCTTATAAACTGAAAACATTGAAATCCCATAGTCTTCTCTCTGCCAAGAAAATTGTGTTGCTGTCTTATGAATCTGTTTTTTTTCTAATTTTATTAGCATGAAATTCTTATGTAGTACTCCCTCCGTTCCATATTGATCATGATGTAACCAAAAAACAGAAATTCCAAATTGATCACCATATAACCCTGACCCTTTCATTTGACGTGTAGTATTATTATTGTATTTATGCATGCAAATTGAGTTTGCATACAGGCATTTGGGGGTGGTAAAGTTCCCGTTTCTTGTGTATGGGGGGAGTTAAAGTCTGCATGTTTCTTGATTTTCTCCCATCATATATACTCCCTCCGTACTCTTATAGGAAGTCGTTTAGGACAATATTTAAGTCAAACCTTGGGAATATAAATCATGAATAACTCTCAAGTTGTTGAGTTTGAAAATGTAAAAATTATATGAATAGATTTGTCTTGAAAAATACTTTCATAAAAGTATACATATATCACTTTTCAATGAATATTTTTGTAGTAACAAGAAGTCAAAGTTGTGTTTTGGAGACCGTGTCGCTGTCCAAAACAACTTCCTTTACGAGTACGGAGGGAGTACTCACATTAAATGAAATACAAGGAAGTTAACGCTTCTCTTGGTCTTGATGAAAATACTTACATGATGATCAATATGGAACGGAGGGAATACTTTCTATGATGAACATACGAAAGATGACATATGTATTAATTAAAAACATGATATCAAAAGTGCTTTTGAGTGAACTGGTTTGTGTGCAAAACCTACTTCTGTAAAAGTAAAGGTCCTAAATTGGGACCATAACACTCACTGTTAAGTGTATATCAGCCATTTGGCCGATGTATCCGGAGTTGGCCTTTATGGTTAATTTTAAAATAAGCGACTCTAATCAAGACTAGCAAAAGAAAGGATATCATAAAAGAATACTCCCTCCATCCTGTAATATAAGGCACCCACGCATTTCAAGATTCCACCTTCAAAACATTTTGACCAACATTTAGTACAATATGAATTAAATTTTACTTGCTAAAAATTATATAATTGGATTGACATTTGAATCTACTTTCATATGGTTATAGTTTTGTTACTACAAACCTTATAATATATGAGAAATTATAAGACAAAGATTAGTTTTGGGGACCGTGTCAAGTTTGACCATGCCTTATATTATGGGATAGAGGGAGTACCTACCTAATCTATTAGGATTAGCAGTTTTACTTCCTTTCTGAATAAGATTTGCATTAGGGGTATAAACACTCAATAGGAGGTCATAAAAAGTTTAGCCAAACCAAGTGAATGATGCTCATCCAAAGGAAGTAGTAGAAAGTAACTAGGACAATGCTAGGAATCTTTTAGCAGATAATGGTCCTATTCTCTTGGCCAGGTCTGCTGCGAGGTGCTCTGCTCATGACTGCAGTCGAGTGGCTTCCTCCCATTTGGGGCTGGTCGCTAAGAAGCATTTGCAGTGTTCACCCATCTGTAGAATCTAGATCAACTGTGGTTATTTTCACTGCTAGTTGGTCCGATGGTGCTGTCGACACTGTTGACCTGCCATGCTTCTACTTCTCTACCACATAGTGTTGCACACTAGTTGGCATGGGTCCAAGGACTGAGGGTTGGGCGTGCCTTGATTGATCAGCTATGCTGCCACTAACGCTCTGAGCTCTGGTTGATAGGCGAGGAGAATAGAGAACCTTTGTTTATTCTTTGCTTCAATAATTCTGAGAGATGTGTTCCCTTCTAAAAGAGCAGCTTACAATCACCGAGCAAACCAGATGAGACACGGGTATCTTCTTCAAGAGAGAGCTAGCAAAGTATCTCGTTTCCTAAATAATGGACTTTGTACTTCCTTGGTGCAAAGGGTCAGGGGTCAGCCAGCATTACCAGTTCACTCCTGCTGTGGCAGCAAATGCATGCATCTTGTCCCTTTATTTTGCTTCTTCCTTGGTCCAAGACTGTTGCCCACATGGTGCACAAAGTCCATAGCATGTACCTACAGCTTGTTGTATGAATTATTTTGAATTGCATCCTTTATTTTTTGTGTAGGCCTTGTATGCTGACACATGATTAGTGGAGTAGGGGCTTACATCTTGGGATGACTGTGATAATAGAATATGCTCAGATGTTTGTTTTTCTGCTATTAAGTTTCACCCAACTTGCATTTTACAATTTTGTGTTTATATTTTCTGCTAGGGCTCTTATGCGGTTCCACACCATGAAAATGGAGGAGATAAACAAAATAATCAAGGAACTGTGGCAACAGACATATAGGGGCCAAGATATCGACTATATAAGCATTAATTCTGACTCTGAGGGTGCTGGCACTCGATCATACAGCTATCGTGTAAGTTAAATTAGCTAACCCTTGATTAACTTTCTTGGATTGTTCGTCAGGGTTCACTTGTTTTCAACTTCCTTTTAGGTTGTCATGCAAACAGGTGATGCTGAGCTGGAAATGCGAGGGCGCTGCAGTGCCGGCCAGAAGGTAAATTTTGGCGATGTTTATTTTTCACTGGTAATTCAGCCAATTTATTGACAGGTTTGCTGTCTTCTTTTAAGCAGTACACCTGTTGGATAAGTGCTAGAATTATTTTGTGACACGTCCAGTACGCAAGTCCATGTCTTACACAGTTATCTACACTACTGTTCAGGTGCTTGCGTCGCTTATAATCAGACTGGCACTGGCAGAAACATTCTGTCTGAACTGTGGCATATTAGCTCTAGATGAGCCGACCACCAATCTAGATGGGCCTAATGCAGAGAGCCTTGCTGGTGCCCTTTTGAGGTATTCCTTTTGGCAACTACAGATTTACTACTAAATTGTTATCACCCGGAGCTTCCACCCTAACTGTGTGTGCGCCTGTCTGTCTTTCCGACACAGAATAATGGAGAGCAGGAAAGGCCAGGAGAACTTCCAGTTGATTGTGATCACCCATGACGAGAGGTTTGCTCAGCTTATTGGTCAGAGGCAGCTCGCCGAGAAATATTACCGAGTCTCCAAGGATGAACAGTAAGTGTGGCACCGTTCATTCTTCTCTTACATATGGACAGAATTCTGCACACTTTTCCTATCTATTGATTGACCAAACCCTGCAGCCAGCACAGCAAAATCGAAGCCCAGGAGATCTTTGACTGAAGAGACGCGGTTCTTGGATCATTTTTAACATTACAATCGCAAAGCCTGCCTTTTGCTCTACCAGCCAATGTGCTTGCAGTTCATATTCGGCTAGGATGCTTGCCAAGTCGAGCTGAAGAGAGGAGTTCAACAGTTGACAAGTCTGACGTTTGCATGGTAAGTTGGTTTTCCATCTCGGCCTGTGCCAGGGATCCTAATTTTGCCCGTGACCGGCAACTCATTGTTGTGTATATGATATTAATGTAGAGGATGCGTCGTACACACTTTATTTATGCTGTTGATTACAGCATCTAAGAATGGCAACTAATGTAGCATAATTCAGTAGATGTAACTATATTTATTGCTGGGTCTTTTGCGTCATGAGATGTGCGCAAAAGTGCTCTTCTCCTGTCTTCTCGGCCTTCAGAGACTGATTCTGCTCCGAAAAAAAAAAAAGACCCCAACCACAACACTGTGAAGTGAGGTGTGCTCAATGTTTGTGTTCGGTACCTCCGATTCAAAATATAAGTATTCATGCATGTTTTTCAAAATGTATTTGGACATTTCTTCCTACAGATTCATTCTGGAAAACACATATTAATGTTTCTATTTTGAAACGGAGGGAGTAATTATGATGGTTTTTTAACTTGCGATTGTGTGATTGGAGAATTGAAATAATATTTAATAAATTTACTCGGTAGCCGTGTGCCTCTATCGTACAACAATCAACCCTTTTGTTGTATTAGATGATCCTACTTACTCAGTCCCAAAAATACCTATATAATCTATTACAACAAACAATATTACTGTCAGACCTTCTATCTACAGTAACCCTGATTTTTCACAATCACGATACAGTATTACTAAAGTAACGTTCGGAGAATATCGTAAAAAAAAAAAGGAGCATGAAGGGACGAATAAGTTTCTATTAGTTCGAATCGCTTTTCATGCAGTTAAATTTTTTAAAAACATTAGGAACGAGCATGAAAGGATCCAACAGTTTCTTTTAGGAGGAGCATGAAAGCAGCAAGTAGTTTCTATGTACTCTCTTGGACCCAAAATAAATACATTCTTCTAGTTGAACTAGAGAAGTTCATTTATTTTTGGAATATTGGAGTAAATAATTAAGGATTGAGAATAAGCATCGAATGAACGAGCAATTTCGAAGGAACAGCATATGGTCAACTTTCAAGCCCAAATCTGTAGGAGTGTCGCGGAATAAACTGAATTATTAATTAGTAATTACCATCAATATAACTTCGCCTATCTATTTAAGTTTGTAGAAGCGCTGAAATGGATCAAACAGTTATAGCACCATATGAACATTTACACGCTACTTATATGTACGAAATGTAATCACGGATCGAGGACAAACATCTTGGTATGGTTTCTAATTGCCATTTATAATTAGTCTAAGGACATAACAGCATAAACATTGTATCGTTAAAGTTTTGTTCAAAGTACATCAAGATCATCGTAAAACTCTTAGTAATTGATAATAAGCTTATTACATAAACATGATACCCCACCAAAAAAGTTTGTACGAAACAAAATAATCGATTCTCCAACCTTCGAAATTTTGAATGTTGCTATGTTTTTACTACACTATGATCCAAACCTACCGTCAAGCTAGACAAGTGGCAAGAAAGATCTATGTACGCCGATAAATTGTCGGTCAACATATATATAACTTTTTCGACATATATACAATTAGAAAAATTCTCCTATTCAAGTGTCATGCAAAATCTAATTTGCAATTACTATACTTTGTCGAAGAGACGAAGAAAAATGTCGATGTTAATCACTACTCCTACCTGCTATGTGCACATAGCCGCCGTTGCACTTAGGAATATATGCATGCATCAGCTGCGGTTTTCGAGGACAAGCGCGCCAAGAGCGTCCACGTAGCTCTCCCACACCTTCGCCACCGCGCCGGCCGCCGCCTCCGCCGCGCCCTCCACCGCCGCCGCCACGGCCCTGGCGGCCTCCTCGCCGCCGTCCCGCGCCGCCTCCGCTAGCCCCGCGGCCGCCGACGCCGCGAGCTCCGCGGCCCCGGCCACCGCGCCCCAGAGCGCCTCGAGGAGCGCCGACGCGACGGACGCCGCGGCGTCGCGGACGACGCCGGCCGCGAGCTCCACGGCCGCGGTGACCGCGCCCCTGGCCGCGCCGAGCGCCGCGTCGGCCGCCTTCCCCGGCAGCGTGAGCAGCCGCGCGGCGGCGAGGAGGAGGAGCGCCGCGCCGCGGAGCAGCGCCGTGGCCACCGCCTCCGCGCACGACGCGAGCAGCCATAGCGCCAGCTTCACGACGACTAGCCCGAGCGCCATGCACTCGATCTGCCCGCTACTGCAACTACCAAAATGCACAATAAGAGGCTTGGTGATCATATATATATATACATACAAATACATTGGGTGACGCATGTAGCGCGTCTCTCCCTCTCTTTTTTTAATTATATAGTGTACACAAATACATGGGATAACGCATGTAGCGCGTCTCTCCCTCTCCTTTTTAATTACATAGTAATCATATATGTACAATATACACAAATACACGACATGGTGCATGTATCGTCTTTTGTTTTTAATTACATGGAAGATGCCCACATACATACTATTGAGAGATGAAAACGGATAATAAAGCCAAAAGTCTGACTGAATTTCGTCTAATTAAAGTAGATCCGCACATACATAATTGTGGGCACCAGATTTTAAATGCAATAAATATACGCACATATATATTTACTTACGTTTATGTATATATATATATATATATATATATATATATATATATATATATATATATATATATATATATATATATATATATATATATATATATATATGCTTATAAAGAGATGGTGTAGCTAGGGAGAGATTAGTGTTGCTTGGAGTGCAAGTGCAAGGATGGAGTCTAGCTAGGATGGTGGTTGTTACTTGTGAGTTTATCTATGGGAGAATATAGCTATTGTTTGAGTAGGTGAAGTACACACGAACAAGTCGTTGCTTCGAAGGTTTACTTTGGGTCCATCATATCCATGGGTCGTCGTCGTCGTCGCTTAGGGTGAGATTGAACTGGTATTTGTTCTCTTTTTTGTAATTAATCGTGTGATTGTGCATATGTGTTGAATAGGACATTCTATCCATGTATGCATTTTTTTAGTATTATTTTGTATCTAGGGTCTCAATATCTGTTCATCAGCTAGTGATTTTAACTTGCGTGCTGTTTGGCGTACTAGAATAATGATGTGACACATACATGGAAACCGATGAAAATATTGGATATTGGATGGAGACGGTCAATTTCTTTAAATAACAGTTACTGTCGGCTTAGACACGGTTTCTAACTTCACGTGAGTGTGCTCATAATATGTAATTATCAAATTAAGATATTTTTTATGACGTGTGTGAAAACCACTAGAGCAAATGGGTCTGAAAATGCGATGGTTTCTGATAGTTGCAGCAACGAAAAATTAACACGATGAGTGATTTAACCATAAACTATACTCCCTCCATTTTAAAATATAGCACTTCCTCTGTTTTATATTATAAATCGTTTTTTTTTCGAGTCAAACTCATTTAAGTTTGATAAAAATATATTAGTATTTCTGATACAAAATAAACATATTATAAAAATATAATCGATGCTTGATTTAATAAAACTAATTTTGTCTCTTGTAGTTTGGACAATTTCAGATGATCCTGATCATCACCATTAGGGCCCCTTTGAATCGCAGGGTAGAAAAAACGGAGGAATAGAAAAAACACAGGATTCTGACAGGAATTGAAGTGTAAAACAGAGGATTGCAAAACACAGGAAAAACACAGGAATGGTCGTTTGATTGGAGCGCAGGAAAAACGCAGGAATCGGATGAGAGAGATAAACTCAAAGGAAATTTTCCAAGAGGTTGGAGTTCTTGCTAAATTTCCTTCAAAATCCACATGCAATGTGCCATTCCATAGGAATTTCATAGGATTTGGAAAGCTTCAATCCTTTGAATCAAATAGCCCAATAGGAAAATTTCCTATAGTATTTGAATCCTATGAAATTCCTATATAAATCCTTCGATCCAAAGGGGCCCTAATTAACGCATGTTGCCAGTCACGTTTGTCATTTACGCACTCGCTGTTAATCCTGAGGCAAACTACGTGTCCTGCTATTTGGGCGAGCGGTGGTGGGCCCGCCGATCGAGGCGTCACGTGAGGGAAAAATTACATCGAATGTTCCTCAACTTGACATCGAATTACAAAATCGTTCTTCAACCACAAAATCAGATATGTGACGTTTCTTAACTTACAAAACCGGGTCACATTTGGTCCCAAAGCAGTATTTGCTCCCGGTTTTGTCCTACTTGGCGCTAACTCGGCAAGGTGGGTAGTTAGGACCTTGTGTGTACTATGGCACCTCACTCCTCACTCCTCTCTCTTCCGAAACCCTAGATCGAACCGGCTTGGGCGACATGGCTGGTGACAACGGCGATTTGGAGCAGACGGTGGTGGGAGGGGGCGTCGGAGTGCGCTGCGGGCGAGTTCGTGACCGGCTTGGATCAGCTGGGCGCGGCTTAGGATGCGGCGGACCACCTTGAGTGACCTCTAGGCCGAGTTGGAGCTTCGCGCGGCGGCCGACAAGGGTAGTGTCGGCAAGGATTCCCCCGGTAATCTGAAGTCCGAAGCAATTGGCAGGTATTCCCTTTCCTCTATGTGGCAGCATGGTATTAGTGGGATGCGGGAAGAACAATTTTAAATCTTGTTAGATGTCTTTTCTATCTTGGATTTGGTGTAGGTTGGGAGTTATTTAGTTAGTGTTGTACTTGATAAGGGGATATTTTATTCGACATTTTGTGCAAAAGTTGGGATTTGGACTTGTCATGCATGTGTAGGAGAAATTTAATATCCCCCTAAATCATTCTTTTTTGTTGTTCTGCATGAAGGGGTTCGATATCATGGACGTGTTACACTGTTGTGGTTAGGTTTCATATGAAGGGGGTATATGTTCTAGATGGGATTGAGAAGAAATATTGTGATGGATTTGAGGCACTGCCATATATAGATTGAGATAAGGTGCCATTGCCTGAGTTATCTGGATTCTAGTGTGAGCATTGCAAGGTGATGACTGGAACATTGCTGCACTGGTTGTTTCCTACGTGAGCATTGTTGCACTGGAACATTATCTGGACACCTGCATGAGCATTCCAAACATGTCTTCGTTCTCTTTATGATGACAAGGCTTGCAAATTGATATGTGATTGTACTAGTGAATTGGATGTGGTAGATGTGTATGTTGAAGAGCCAAAAAATATTGATCTATGTGATGGGTCAGATGATGAAAGTGATTACATACATGGAATTAAAAGTGGACAGTGAAGAAGAGTGTGCAAAAATGGATGTTGAAGTAGATGTATCCAAAGGTAAAGGAGTTACTGTGGACCCCCGTTTTTATAACAGGAATCAATCGTGTAAACAGTACCATTTCCCTGGATCAAGTAGTCTGGTACACACGAGTTCATAGCTGAAATACCAAATGCTCATACACGAGAGTCTAGTGCGAATTATTACAACATAAGCCCGCAGGCATTGTCTTAAATCATCGGACCGAGCGGTCCGGAATACAACCAAAAGCAGAATTAGATAAGGCAGTGGATTTTAGGCAGCGGCATGCCATTGCCACAGGCAACGACCGTACTAAGACCTACTGGGCGCCATCGTCTTCATGTCCCTCCTGGTAGTAAGCATAGGGATCCTCCGGAACTTCATCTCCCACTTCTGATTAATTTTATATTCGCAAGGGTGAGTACCAACCGTACTCAGCAAGCCACCACAGTAACAATGCATATGATAGGGGTATTTCAAAGGATGGCTATGGTTCTTTTGCGCAAAGCAAATTTTGTAATTCTTTTCACAAGCCTAAGACCTAGCATTGACTGATCAAATTTTAGTACCAGTGTTTGTATTTAAACAACGACGGTTCTGTCCACCATCCATTGTGATCCCAAGGATAGCTTCCCGCCATTGAATCGTTATGGTTTTCTGAGGACGCTCACTTTCCCCCTTCTCAGGAAGTGGCTCCAACAGCATAAAAATTCATCATGCAACAACCCATCCCACACAAGTTAATAATTTAGAGACTAGCCAAGTGTAATACATGTCCCGGTGCTCAATAACCGCGAGCACGGCTATTCGAATAGATTTGGTTTACTCACACTGCAGTGGATGTACACTTTACCCGTGCTCCGCGACTGCCCAACACATGAGCCTCGTCCCAACACATGAGACGCGTCACGGCAAAGCTTTTCGATAACCTCGCATTGGCAGTACCCGCTCCATGAACTTTTCATCCTCATGCACTCTAGGCGTACACGGTTTCGAGCAGTGAGAGGAGTTCTGGCGCACCCGGGAAGGGAAGACTCACACATGCATTAAGTTAGAATTATGTTTAGATTTTCACATGGCAGTCCTACCGATGGCGACACCACTGTAGACACCCGCCTCACACATCAAGAAACCACTATGCATGGATACTGCCTCTGCTCAGCTATCTACTCCGCTAGGTCTATACCCATACGAGAAGTGCGGTTGTATGGGGGTCGTTTCATGCTTAACTTCATGGCTCGGTCCTTAATTGACCAGGGACGGCACTAGCCTTTTCCGGACACCACCCAAATCCTCCAGCCGCCCCAGTCGAAAACAGTTGTTTCACTTTATTTTCCTTTCACAAATCATGTCATCAATATCATGGCAATGTGGCGCTCATGTCTCCACATGCCGCATCTCAATCACCTTCCCAAAGGTAATTGCCCAAGCATATAGCATTTGATAAATATGAGTATGCATGATTCTAGAATAGCATTTCTAAGCAATGGTCATAGTTGACTAGGGACTCATACATAATCATGGTTACAAAGATTTAAGGGTAAACAATAATCAAGGTATGGCATAATCACAAGTAGAATGTTCATCATTGCATGCAACTTTATTTGTAAACAAAATAATTTCGCAATTGGGATCAACGTGATCAAAGAATAGTGATGACTTGCCTTGCTCAAGATCCTGTGGGTCTTGGCCTTCTCCCGGATCCGCGGCTCCCTCGGTCTCTATAGTTACGTGCGTAAGAATAATTTGAATTCGTTTAGAATTCAAACAAAATCCAAATAATGACCGAATTGAAAAACGAGCGCGGGAGGTGAATTCTATATAGGCTACTTTATTCGCGAAGTGAAATTATTCTTCTCTCTAAGATATTTTGTAATTTATAGTCATGTCCTAAGACTCATCGAATTATTGAGTTCTTAATCACATGTAAATTACTACCGCGAAATTGATTTCTTATGGAGATTACCAAAAATATAATCTATAATCTATAGGAATTCATCTAATTATATTCTCATTAATCCTATAATTAAATGCTAGTATTTTAGGTATTTAATTAGTAAGAATTCATCTAATTATATTTTTATTAATACTATAATCTAATTCTAATATTTTTAAATATTTTAAACTTTCCCCTAACTTTTTCCCTTTTATTTTCCCCCTTTTTCCTTTCTTTCTTTTCTCTTTTTCTTTTTCTTTCTTTTCTCTCATCTTTTTCTTTTTCTCTCTTTTCTCTCTTCTTTTCTTTCTTTTTCCTCTCCTCTCTTTCTTTTTCTTTCTTTTCTCTCTTCTTTTCTTTCTTTTTCCTCTCCTCTCTTTCTTTTTCTCCCGGCCCCTTTCTCCCTCTCTCTCTCTCCCTCAGCTCCTTCTTCCTCTCTCCCTCTTTCTACCTACCGAGACCGGCTGGGGAAAAGGGGAAAAGGCGGCGGCGGCACGGCTTATCGGTGGCAACGGCAACGGCGGCGGCGACGGCGGCGGGGAATGCGGCACGGCCTAAGGGCGACGGTGGCGCGGTTGAGATGGGGAGGACGAGGAAAGATTGGGGGAATGGTGTGGGGTGGTGAAGGGGAGGGGTTGGGGTTTTTATAAGGGCGCGGGGAGAGGGGCGGCGGCCTCATGGCGTCGGCGGGGTGGCGCGGCGCGGGGCTCGACGTGGCGATGTGACGACGACGCGGCGCGGCAGGGCGCGGGGCGCGAGGCGGCGACGCGACGGGCGACGGCGACGGCAGCGGCGCGAGGGGCGAGCGGCGCGCGGGGCGCGAGGTGCGATGGCGACGGGCGCGCGGCGATGGGACGTCGACGGCGATGGATGGTGACAGCGGTGACGCGCGGCTCGGGCGGGACGCGACGGGCGGCGACACGACAGACGGCACGGCGGCACGGGATGGGTGCGCGGCGCGGGGCGGGGCTCGAGGCGACGCGACGGCGCGCGGCGCGGCAGCGGCGATGGCGACGGCGCAGCAGCGGCGATGGGACAGCGACGCGGCGACGGGACGGCGCAGCGATGGGACGGGCGCAGCAGCGGGGCAGGGGCGCGGGGCGCGAGGCGACGCGACGGCGCGCGGTGCGGCAGCGGCGACGCGACGGGCGGCGGCGGCGCGGGGCGCAAGGCCGGCTAGGGCGCCAGGCGAGCGGCGCGCGGGCGCGACGGCGACGGGACAGAGGGGGCAGAGCTAGGGGACGCACTCGAGCACCTAGCGGGCAATGAATAGTGACTTTTCCTATTTATCCCGATTTTAGTTTATTTCCCATATAAATTTGATTCTATAATTTCTAAATCTTGCATAAATGAAGTTTACTCAATATGTGTATTATCCCAACCAATGGATCTATCCTTGATTAATTTTACCCATATTTTATTTTTATATAATTTTCTTGAATTTAATTAGAGTTAATTCTTATTCCTACACTTTTAAATTTAATTGATACAAATATGGTTGTAATAATATTTTATTCATTTCTATCCTCACCTCAACCTTTATTTTAAATTGTATTCCGATTACTTATTTAGCCCAATTAATTTTTAGGGTTTATTCCTAATTGGTTATTCTTTATTCGCGATCAACATACTCCGAAATCAAAATCCAATAAAATAATCGAACAAAATCGGCATGATGCAATTTATTTAAAAAGTTTTTGAAGGCCCATATTTTTGGAACTTTGATTTTTGTTGGTCGAATTTTCAGGGTGTTACAGTTACTTAGGCTACTGGTAGTGGATGTAAGGGTAAAACAATGGAAGAGGAAACACCAGATAGGACGATAGTGGTTGACCACTCTGAGTCAGCACCCAATGATAGCCAGCCACCTTCTGACATTGAATATGACAGTGATTACACTCCAGGGGATGATGCTCCTTTAGATGATGACGAGGAGGCTGCTGAGATAGAGAAGCACTACAATGAGGTTAAGAGAAAGGTGATGACAGGGCAGCTAGAGGACCTAGATGATTGTTTCTTGCAAAGCCAGAGGTCAGAACCAACAATGCATGCTAGTGGTGAAGAAGGGAATGGAACCCCATATGCAAACAGTGATGAAGAGGAGTTAGTAGAGGAAATTGGTAGTGATGGGGAGGTGAGAATGAAAAGTAGTCAGCACCCAAGGCACAAGAAGAAGGCAGGTGTTCCTACATTTGAACCAGGGATGAAGTTCAACTGCAAGAAGCAATTCAAGAAAGCTATCACAACATATGCTCTTGCTGAGAAGAAAGTCATTAACTTTGTTAAGGATGATGCCAAGAGGGTTAGGGCAAAGTGTGATTGGGCTAGCTGTTCCCGGGTATGTCTTCTTTCTAAAAATTCAAGGTCAGACAGTTGGCAGATAGTTATATTTGAGAATATGCATGCTTGTCCACCTAGGAGGGATAACAAGATGGTTACCTCTGTTAGGATTGCTGAAAAGTATGGTAACTTCATATCTGTCAATCCTTCTTGGCTCCTGGCTGACATGAAAGTAATAGTCAAAGAAGAAATGTTTGCAGAAGCTTCTGTTTCTAAGCTGAAGAGGGCAAAGTGGCTTGTTATGAAGAAAAACTTAGATGCTACTAGGGGGCAGTACCAAAAGTTGTTCAATTATCAACTTAAGCTTCTCAGAAGTAACCCTGGTAGCATTGTGGTTGTGAACAAGGAAATTGGCTTGGATCCACCAGTTTTCAAGAGAATTTAGATCTGCTTAGATGCATGCCAAAAAAGATTCTTAGCTGGATGCAGGAGAGTTATTGGACTAGATGACTGCTTTTTCAAGGGAGCAACCAATGGAGAGCTTCTGTGTGCTATAGGGAGAAATGCTAACAATCAGATGTATCGTATTGCATGGGCAGTGGTTACCAAGGAGAACAATGAGTAATGGGATTGGTTTATGGATTTGCTTTGCAGTGACATAAAAGTTGACACTGGAGCTGGATTGGTCTTCATTTCAGACCAACAGAAGGTAATATGATCACACACTGATTCAGCCTCCTCTCATTTTCCATAACATGTTGATGACTTAATTTTTTACTTGCTATGTAGGGTATCCTTATTGCTGTGCAGAAATGGGCACTTGAGGCTAAACACAGGAACTGTGCTAGGCACATTTATGCTAATTGGAAGAGACACTTCCATGACAAGCAATTCCAGAAAAAGTTTTGGAAGTGTGCAAATGCTCCTTGATGATGTTATTTAACCTTGCTAGGGCAAAACTTGCTCAGCTGACTCAGGCTGGAGCACAACCCATCCTCAACACACATCCTAAGCAAAGCATGGTTCAAGTTAGGTTCTAACTGTGACTTAGTGGACAACAACGTGTGAATCTTTCAACAAATGGATACTAGAATCTAAGTTTTATCTAATAATCACAATGCTTAAGAAAATTAGGAGAAAAATGATGGTTAGGATCAGTGATTAGAAAACAAATGGTGCTAGATGGACAACTGTTGTATGCCCAGGCATTCTAAAAAAAAACTTAATGTATACATCAGTGTGTCAGCTTTCTGCCATGCCATTTGCAATGAAGGTGATCGTTTTGAGGTTAAGCACCATGAACATAGATTTGCAGTACACATGGACATGAAAGAATGCTCCTATAGGTAATGGTATCCATGCCCTCATGTAATATCATGCATCTTTTATAGAACCAACGAGCTCGATGACTACATTGTACCTTGTTAGTCTGTGGAAGCCTTCAGAAGTACATATGTTTATTGCCTTCAGCCATCAGAATGTATGAATTCTTGGCCCCAGTATGATAGAGAGCCACTCAATGCTCCTGGATACATAAAGATGCCAGGCAGACCAAGGACTGGAAGGAGCAGAGAAATGCATGAACCACCCAAGCCAATAAAAATGTCCAAGTTTGGGACAGTGACCAGATGCACAAGGTGCAAGCAGGTTGGGCACCAAAAGTCTAGATATGCAAAGCATAATGTTGCCAGTTCAGACATAGTTGGTTCTTAACCAGTAGCATCTCCAAGTCAGCAAATGGTGTTGTCAAACACACCAGGGAGTTCTGCTCAAAGCAGGAAGACGAAGACAGTCACCCTGTGTACAACAAGTACCACCCAACAATACATGGCCAAAAAAAATAATAATCCAAGAACAAGGTATGTGCAAATCTTTCTCCCTTGCAAAGTTTACTTGTAATCACTACAAGTTCAACATATGCAAATATATTTTACTGCAGGCACCAATGGAGACCCAGGAGCTGGTCAGGGTTAATGCCAAGGCTAATGTTTCTACAGAACATGGTGGTTCAGCTAGAGTTGATCTGCAAGCCATAGTTCCCCATTCCTAGAGCTCTACAACTTCATATGTGAGACTCACATTTGGCAAAACATCTTTTTGTGTCTTAGCTCAAGAACCTACAAAAATCAAGAAAAAGAAGAAATCTGGTGGGGTACTTCTTCTTCTGCCCCCATGGGAAACTAACAAGCTCTGAATATGGCATGTTTACTACTATTAGAGTAATGGAAGTACTTGTTTTATGATGTAATGGCAGACAAATTAGCCCAGTATTTCAGCTTTCTTTGTAGTGATGCCAGACTATTTGGGTTAATATTCCAACTATATGTGATGTAATGTCAGACCTATTAGCCTAGAACTTCTGCTATGTTTGTTGTGATGCCAGACAATTTGGCTAACTGTGCCATCTATCCGAGATGTAATGTTAGACAATTTCAGTTACTTTTGTATGAATGATGGAGAAAAATATTTCAGTTCCATTATGCAATATCATCCAATCTTTCTGCTTGTTTGCAAATACCAAAAGTGCCTTGCTTGCAACTAGCTGAAACATATGCCATTGTCATGTTAAAAAAATTGAACATTTGGTGTATTATTTAGGTTTGCTGCACAAATTGCACATATAAACCATTCATTCCAAATGGTTACCACAACTCAGGATACATATAGTTCATGAAACACATGTTGTTTCCAATGCATACCAAACACACGATCTTGTTCACAAATTATAGGCCACACATCAAATAATCTCAGTTCTTCCCAAACAACACAAACACCACAAACAGACATGACAAAACACAAATTACAAGCACATTTCTCTCATTATCTAGATTTTGGTTCCTGGCTTTCAAACTTCTAATTTCTTCTTTGTTCAGAGCAACCACACTCCTTACATCATCTACCGTTTTCCTCTGTTCCCCCTACGCCCTATTCTGTTCAACCTCCTTCCACGGCACTTCGTTTTCCCTCCTCAACGAAGTCACAGCCTCTTGCAAGTCACCCGAACCTAGAAATCACCCCCCCCCCCCCAAAAAAAAAAAAAAAAAAGAACCCTACATTCAACCCCCGAAGAACACCGATTGCGCATATGCAACTTCATCCCCCTGAACTCAACCAAAATCCATCACTTACTGAACCATTTTGACACTTATAATACCACCGCGCAGGGTTGTCGATGCTCCATGAGATCCACCTACCACCGCGCAGGGTTGTCGATGCTCCACGAGATCCACCCCGCCGCCTTGGCTGGGCAACGACATCGACACATTACCGCAGGTTGGTAATCCAGAGGACCAACCCGACAAGGCACGGGAGAGGCCTTCGACTGACGGGAAGAACATGTTTCTAAGGCTACTCAATCTCACATCATCAACACGGTACAACTGCAGCTAATCTGTGGGAGAGGTAAGAAACATGTTCCTTGATATGGTCAATAGCACAATAGCTTAGCCAAGCTGTAATCCTAATGACAAAGCTTATAGGAATTCTTCAGCAAGACGAAACCTGTACATAAGATGCCATTTTGGTAAACAAGTGCAAACACAATTAAATATCAGAAATTGCACCGTGGCACAGAGGGTGAAATAGGGTCCTAGGCCCCAAATCAAAGCTACAATCGCATAGAAGTAATCATGTAACCAACAATGTAGTAACACTTCAATTAATCAATGCAAGGTAGCTTGTCCAATCAATCCTAAACCCATAATTAAGTAACAAAATCAATGCCAAAAATATATGGAAACTCACTGTATTGTTATGGTGAATCTCCTTAGGGAGTGAAGTCTAAAGGGATGGGCAACAGTCATGTAAGTATAGTGAAACCAATAAATTATCATTGTCAGAACAGTGGCACAAAAAATACTACTACTCTGTGCAAGTAACAGTGAAGTATGTGAGAGAGAAGAACTGAACGCACTCCGGCATATATGTATACAATTGTGAAGCTAGAAGATATACAAAACCAGGCTCCAAACAGGGAGATTCTTGTTAGAATGTCCATTTGAGAGAAAATTAGCAGGATTAAGAAAACATAGCTTGTGAAGAGCATTGATGCCATTGGCAGCTTTCTAGAAATTATATCCACAATCATGGCCGACAAAAATGATCCTGGCCTCTGTACTTGAAGAAAGCAGGGCAGCATTTGTTATAAAAATGAGAATCAAATGCAGTTATGCATCAGAATAATTAGTAACAAATGGCAAAAACCGACCTGCAAAACTTGAGAGAAAAAAACATTTCTGTATAAATCTACATCGTTTGAGTGTATGGATTCAACCTCTGCTTTTGCGCATATCCTATTCCCATTTAACACTGATGTTAGCTGAACAATTCTATGTTAGAAAGAAGCATTTCCAAAGAAAGCTATCAAATAGAGCAGGGTTTGCTCTTATCAAGTTGAGAACAATGACTATAGAATCTAGAAATAAAATCTGTAGGCTGCAATTTCGGACAACTTTCCTGCCAAACTTAAAATGTAAACATTATGGTTTTCCCCCTCCATAAGATTAAGGCACATAAAATAAATACAGTTTTACAATCTTAATTAATACTGACAGCAGAGCAAACAATGGAGAAATATGGTTATTGCTAAGACTTATGAGGGAAGTGCTTCTGTTTCAACACTATTTAATGGTATACAACTTAGTATCTTGCTGTCTAATGATTCAGATTCGCAGATTACAAACTTTATACAAACAACAGGGAGCAAGGTAAATCACTGAATCAATCGTCCAAATCTCACCATCCAAATCCTTTTCTTTTTCAACACCAAGTTGGCGATAGGGGCAAACAGAAACTTACCTCAGTCAGCCCCAGCATTGCCGCTGCCACGGCACAACCTCCCTCACCAATCACCACTGGTCCTACCTCGACCAACGTAATATTCATCCCATACCCAGAGACAGGCAGCTTGAGCTTGCGAAGCACTCAGAAGGCCTCGGCCATGAGCCCCCGAAACATGTTGACTGCAACGGCGGTGCATCACAGGAGCCAGGGGTGGAGCTAGAGTAAAATGAGAGGGGTTCCCTACTTTGTTTTGAGTATAGCGCCATGTATAGTTCTAAAAAAATATTATACTAAATAGTTGAGCATCCAATAACTACAAACACCAAAGCTCTAATTTATGGCCATATCCAACAAGTTAGAAACTGCTTTACATCAGAAAAAAAAAAAGATGAATAAGGATGAGACTTGAGAGAATAGCTTACTTGCTCTGCTAGTGCTCTGCTCAGTTGCTCTCCCATTCTTCTGGTGTGACAGAAGGAATACAACTATTATGGTTTTACTTCATATAAACCCAATAGTACACTTATTTGTTTGTATCAAAATGCAATAATGTAGTGCTGTTTGTATAAAAAATTGTTACCATCACACACATGGTTGTTTGCCAAAGTTTTGGGGGCGTAACAAACCAACATATGCATTGCTCGAGTCTTACTCTTATGAATAAGAAATCATCCTCTTAAGTTCCCATTTGTGATCCAACATTAGAAACTGGAGTACAATGTTCTCTTTTTTATTACAGAGACTATACTGTTTTTTCTTTTTTAAAAAAACCTTAATTATTATACTAACTGTTGTTCATAAACATGGAGATGTCAATCCATAAAAGAAAAACAGTAACCCTGGTGATGCAAATCGAAATCTCATCACAACAGCATATGACAAGAAAGTATAAACGGCACGATGCACAGGAATCGCACAAGTATAGTAACCGATCGATTTATTCGGCATGATAAGATGAGCGTGAAAATAAAGTAGCAGCAGGAAAGGAAAAGCGACATCTCATCGGAGCAGCATAGCATAGATCGATGATGAAAACAAGAAAGTTTTGATTTGTCCGACTAGACAGGCAAAAACACTAGTAGCAGCAGTGTACACGAGAGAAGAAGAAAAGAAGAAAATACTAAGACGATGACGACGACGACATAGGTAGGCAGCAGTAGAAGCTAAGGATGGACGGATGGATCATTTGAGAGGCGCGGGCGGTGGCGGCCCGCCGAGGAGCGCCTGCTGCTGGAGCTCGAGGTCGTTGAGCTGCTGCTCGCGGTCCATCTCGATGATGAGCGGGACGACGAGGACGAGGAAGGTGGTCCCCGCGATCCAGGCCGCCTTCCCCGTGCTCCGCAGCAGCTTCTTCGCCATGGTCGCCGCCTCGCGCCCATGCGCCGCCACCGAAGACCGGGAGAAGGAGGCCAGGATGCCCTCCCCCTCGCCGCCGCCGCCGCGCTTGCTCAGGGACGCCATTGCTTTCTCTCTTCGCTTCGCTTAGGGTTTCCTTGCCGATCAGATGGGGGCTGGAGGCCTTGGCCTGCCTTCTTATTTTCCAATACTAGGTGGGCTGTGTGGGCCTTAGCGCGCAGAAAGAAGGCATATGACGGCCCATATTCGTCCTCCATCACCTTTCTCAATTTAATTACTCCTATTAACTACTCCATCCGTCCCAAAATATAAACATTTTTAGCATAGTGGCAAGTCAACAATTTTTTAACTTTAACTATTAATAATAAAAAAATAAAAAAATATATCATGTAAAATTGATGTTACTTGATTTATCATTAATCAAACTATTATAATATGCAACTATTTTTATTTAAAATATTTTATTCTTATATATATTGTTGGTCAAATTAGTATCTCGAAGACTGTGTCGAGGTCCAAAAATACTTATATTTTGGGACGGAGGGCAATGGCGTTGCAACAGGATATCCAAATAGTATTTTATATTCTTATATATAATCACTATTCTTATTCATGTTACATATAATTATTATTCTTATTCATTGTTTGATTTTTCCTTTTTGCTATGTACATCCCTATAGGTTTACTCCAACAGACAATCACTGCTATAGAAAATGGTTTTCACAGACGGACAGTAACATAGTCCAATACTATCGGTCCCAAGGAAGACAAGACCCATATGCAAAAATCGTGGCCTGCCTAGAAAAATATTTTTATTTTCGCCGATGGATAGCTAGGAGACCTGCATGCAAAAAATAGTATTTCCACTGTTCCACAACGTAAGGGACTCTTTTTCTCAAGTCTTCACCCCTCTTCTCCTTCCACCCCTCTTTCCCTCTCCCTCCGTATCTCCTCATCTTCTCGGGGCGGCGGGACAGGGCTTGGTAGCTGTTTGGCGGGCAGTGGGAGCAGCCGATGCTGCCGACCCTGTGGTGAGCGGATCCGCCACCGCTGCCGGCCCCTGCGAAGTGGTGGGGAGCAACCGATGTCCCGGGCCCGCGGCATGTGGATCCGCAATCGTCGGCCTTGAAAAATGCCACGAGGGAGTAGCTAGCGGATGACGGGAGCTGCCAATGCCATCGGCCTCGTGGCAGGTGAATTTGTCGCCGTCGGCTCTGCGGCAGGTGGATATCCGCCGCTCCCGCCCCCGTGAAGTGGTGGGGAAGAAGCAACTGGTGGCTGGAGGAAGCTGGCGGGCGGCGAGAGTTGCCAACGCCGTTGACCCTACAACGGACGGATCTGCCGCCACCACCCCACGACGAGCCAACGATAAATCCACCCAGCTTTTAAACACTTCAAAGTATGCAGGTTCTCTCTTATGCGACAATATAGGGTTGCTCTTTCTTTGTGGGGCTTTGCACTTGGGCTTTTAAGATTAGGCTCTTAACTGCTGAGCTGGGCTCGTTTGGCTCGCAAGCAGCTCGAGCTGACTCTATAGCTAACGAGCTAAAACCACCGTGGCTCAGCTCGTTAACAAATTCAAACGAACCGAGCCAGACACGAGTCGTGCAAGCTAACTAGCCACGAGCTTTTCATCCAAACCTAGTTAAGTGGCACTTTTCTCATGCGTATGCGTATCCTGTTAAGACTAAATAGTGCGATTTTGCCTCATAAAAGATGGGATGGTTTGTTTACACATAACAAAAAAGGAATTTGACTAATATACAAGGCGCATCGTGGAAGAGATCTCAACCAAATATTTACTCATGCAGCCGCCCTAAGCAAATCTACTGATCTACATGATATACTAGCACTAGCAGAGGCTGTCAGCATCCTTCCAACTACAATTTGTACACAACTTTGTTAATGGTGATATATATATCAGTTAGTTTCTAATTTGCCAAAGGAAGATTTATCATCAATCTTCTTCCCCTCTTGTGATGTCTTTTTCCTCTTCCGGCTATTTTCACCTGTTCCGTTCCTTTCGTTGGTGGCGTGTAATTTTGCACATATTGGCTTTGGGTATCTTGTATTCCGATCAAATCCTCTAACACAAATATATCCTGCAAAGGAAAAAATTGCAACATAATTGTGTATAAGTGATACAAGAAAATGAATCATATACAATTTCATAGAGGGAATCATATTTGTAGTGTAGTGGTGGAATTGTGGATTGACTCCACCTAAGGCCTTGTTCGGTTAATCCCCATGAGGCTGCGTTCGGATCTAGGAGATGGGAACTCATTCCCTTCACACGGAAAACGGAACGGTCCATTAGCGTGTGATTAATTAAGTATTAGCTAATTTTTTTTTCAAAAATGGATCAATATGATTTTTTAAGCAACTTTCGTATAGAAACTTTTTACAAAAAACGCACCGTTTAGCAGTTTGAAAAGCGTACGCGTGGAACACGAGGGAGAGGGGTTGGGAACCCTTTGCAACGAACACAGCAATCCCCCCAATCCTCTTCAAACCCAACAAGGCCTAACACGGTATCATTATGCTATGCATAAGCGTATGCGCTTTCAGTAGGAATTTTCTGAGGTTCACTGATTATCCCTGGCCTTCAGCTGTTTGAGCTGTAAGATAGCTTTAGAAATTTGTGGGATATGGTTCAATTCAAACTATATCTTAATTTACTGAATCCCAGTCACCCCTATCCAAACAGGCCTTGTGTTCTAGCTATGTTTATTTTTAATTGTAAGATACCTAGCATACTCAGTCTCTAAATTCTGTCAGACTGTCGAAGACAGAAACACCAAAGAGGAAATAAATTTCGCAACACTTGGTACCTTTCTTGTAGCAGTCCTCAATGTCTTGCCTTGTTTGACCTGGAATTGATGATTACTTCAACTTAGTATCAGTCAAAGCAATTATTTCATGAATCTCAGGCTCGCCTTTCAGCAAACAATACCTTTCATGATCGATTGTATCGACGAGCCAAAATATACAATGCATCTATCTAGGTTCCAGATGCATTCTCTAGGGATGGTAATTGGGGAACGGCTAGATGAGTGATCTGCAAAAACCTGTAAAGGGTAATATATAACAGATCAATGTCTAGCCAACATGGTCTTCATCTTATTTATAACTGGTAAATGTACATAAGATGAAATTGGAGTGAAGAGGACCAAATGCTGCAAACCTCATGATCCTGAAAGTAGGTACCATTCAATGGAAAGTTTCCTCTGGTTGCTGTCCGACAGGGTATCTGTTCAATAGTGAGTGCAAAAAATATCAAAAAGGAGAAAAAATTACTCATATTATAATATTTATTAAGTGAAAAATAATTTAAGGCTACATTTAGAAAGAAAAATATTGTCCTTAGAATGGTGAGGGTTGTGGATCAACTCATACTAATTTCCTCCAAACTGAGAACACAGAAGATAAGAAACTATCATTTGTTTCTTATAATTTTGAATTTGCATAAGATGTTTATGACAGAATCTGCAGTTGAAAAACCTCCCATTCTACTTTGTAAGAAATACCTGGAATTGAATTTCTGCAAGTTCAACAATGTGATATGGTCTCATAAGTTCAAATGAAAATTTTGTTAATTTTGCTATTAACTTCAATTTCGGTAACTTTTGGTACATATCAACATTGTTTTATATAGATGTGCATATCCCCAAAATTCTGAATCTGAGTTTTGACTCTGTTTAATAATGAGCCCATGTTACTTGAGAATTGAGAGCACAATATTATCTTTTACACTGCACCTTACAGTTATGTTCCAAACAAGTGGTTGCTCACCAGAATTGTGCCTTTCACTGTGTGCTCATCAGAACAAGAAATAACAACTAGAAGATAAGGACACGGATCTTCTGGAACTCTATCTTCAAACTGGTAGGCATTGCAAACTGGTCACTAAATATATTTCATAATTGTACTAAAAATTGAACTTACGGGCTCATGGCATACAACATACCTCTTCCAAGATTGCATGATCATCTGGGAGGACGTACCTGTGACAATAACTAATCAAGCTTAGCAAGATACCGTTGATTTTTCAGGATAATATATCAGTATATAAAAAAACAGGGTTACATACGCGTTGTGTTCTGTTCTAAGACGCCCTATGTTTTTCAACTTTTTGTTTTGAACAGAGGCATGCTGTGAATTAATCAAGGCCAAGTCTTTTCCAGAGTTTGGTGTCCAAGAGCCATTATTCATCGTGTGCTTTAGTGAACACAGATCTATTTCAAAATCATACGGTAATTCTGGTATGATATCTTCAATATCACAAAGATCATCTTCATATAATTCTTGCTCATAAGGTGATTCTTCATATTCATGTTCTGGACTTGGAGGTATCTCAATAATGGGCTCACAGTTATAGATGGATTCTCTTCCAGCAGGCATGTTTATTTTGATTTGCGGTTGACATACTGGTTGAAAACCTGCTATGTGGCTATCATTTGACAACAAGAGTCTTCCAGGAGTAGCAGTGCTTGCTTGCTCTTCACCATATTCATGCCCATGCCCCTCTGCAGGAGGGAGTGATAATCTGGTAACAACCCAGTGTCATGATACAGTACTCTAATTTAAATGAGACCAAATAAAAAAAGATCTACAAATTGCAACATATTATGACCTAAAATAGACATTATAAATATACTATGATAACTAAGACTACTCTTGTTATTACACTGCAGCAAATGTAACAACATTCAGGGGGACTTCTAACCTCACTAGTTGCATTATGTGATTTGTTTAGCCTAAGGGTGGTCTGCAATTTAGTTGTGTTGCAGGTTTTATGGAATGCACATAGTTCCGTATAAAAGAAATAACAATTGAAGATACACATAGACTAGAGTACACAGGGACAACTCATTAACATGCTCTTAACAGAGTTTACAACATGTGCTACAGTACCGATTAATTTGGTAATGCAAAGGATGCTACTTAAGCTCTAACAAAGGATGTTACAGACCATAGCAATATTTTAGATCATTCTGATAATCAATTTAAGCAATAACTTCACAATCTATGAAAAATACCTGGCAAGTGAACTGTTGTAGTATTTGCATTTCGCACTGAAAGGGCAAGCCCTGCAATTTGGACTTACTTTTGTGCAGATTGCCTACGTAATGGAAACAATACACAATCAATATTGACAATGTAAACATTTATGTGCCTAAAATGATGCAGAATCATGCTGATCACTGCGATATATATGCATACCTTTCCAAAAGTTATCATGAGGCAGTGTAGTTCATACCTATCGTATCAGGTTCATCAGATGGGATGCCAAAAACCAAAGGTATGACAAACTTTTCTTAGAGGACCGAATGACTTACAATTTTTCCTTAGAAATGGTACACAACCGAGGCCATAAATATTTCTGCACATCACGCATGATTGGATACCTTCACCAAAAGGGAAATATATAAATATATATGTATGTATAAGCAGAGAATTGTAATCATTATTTATAAATTTGGGTGAGGACAATCTTACAAGCCAACTAAATGGAACTCTGCAGAAAAGGGTAAGGGTTGAAGTTTGACCCATCCTAGCCTTGTGACTATGCGAGCTACATTGACATCAACCTGAAAGGAGCATGCAGTCCTGTCAAGAGATTGATCAATGAAACGTACTCTGTTGACAATATTTGATTTTTCTTTTTAGAAAAATATAACTTACCGGGAAACCTTTATGCTTTAATGACAAAAGACGGATGCAGTCAACACTTTTATCTCCAAGCCCCAGAATACTGCTGAGGTAATTTCTAATGCCCGCCAAAAAAAGAAGAAGCAAAATATAAGGCAAGTAACCCAGTCAACAACTACGAATTGTTATTTTCAGCTAGCTTGATAGAAGCTCCCTACAACAAGTTCCCTGGTTTTCCTTCAATAATACTTCTGAAGTTCAACGTAACAAATATGGGAAATAGTTCTAAACTTATATACGGAATAGAATTACCATTGTCAGCTATTTACTGTCAGTTCAACATTTTTTAAAAAAGGCATACTTCGCACTTTCACGTTGTACATAGCGTCAAAAAAAAGAACATACTAAAAATAGTGTAGGTTTTATGAAATATGTCCATACTTTGCACTTTCACGTGGTACATATCTAAGCCAATCCAGGTCAAAATTTCCATGATCTTTCTTTACACGCTTGAGAAAAGCCTGTGAAAGGAAAAGGAATACTTTTAGTGCTGTGTGTCAAATGCACAACAAGAAGAAGACAAGAAATATGTGAGAGTTCCAGTAATATCAAAACCAGAGTTTACAAGGAAAAAAAATGATCTTTCCACTGACAATGATGTTAAAATCAAAATATTATAGGTAAATCTTGGTTTCTTGCATAAAGTGTGGAGTTTTTTTTTTCAGGAATAAGGAGGTCTAGCTTAGGTCATAGCTGATGTTTGAATCATTTTCTTATTGGATCACATATATTTTTAATAGATATAATTATGTGGATAAGAAAATAAAAGGTATTTCAAATATCAACATGGTCTGTAAACTGCACTTTTGATCATGAATCTATTAATTGCATCACTAGTAAAATTGTTCTTTCAATGGGCATTTTAAAATTTAAACAATAAATGTTCTAAAATGCCACTGGCCACACATATTGCGAGAATAGAAATGTTCCATATATCCAGGGTATTTGAAAAATGTAGTTTAAATGCAAAGTATTAGTCCGTTATGTCATTAGTATGAGACAATGTATAATCTATAATGTATGAAACAAAGTAATAAAACGGTCCATCTTTAAGTTCAGATTTATAAGACCTATCTATGTAGACATGCTGTAAGCAAAGCTTATTTCAATAGACACACATGAAAACAGACAGTAAGTGATTGAAATGCCTACTTAAGGAAATGAATTTGGTTAAGAATAATGTCCTAGTAAAAAAGGATGCTAAACTAGTAATGAAGTAATATTGAATACATAAACCACTTTGAAACTACAGGTATGTTTAATCCGATATGCTGGCCAAAAATGATACAAAATGGTGATTAAGTTCATTTTTGCAAAAGGTGAATATGTTCATCGCCAGAACAAAGGTATTCAGGAATATCTTCCTGCTACACTAATGTTAGAACAGAGTTTTATAAACAAGCAAATAGACGTGTATCTTGCAACCTTATACCTGTATCCGCAATGCTATAACATAATGTTGTCCCCTGACTGCAATGGAATTTGCAATCTCAACTGCTGGTGCATGTAGCACAGCTTCCCAATCAGCAGAATCACTTATTCCGGTTCCCTTTATTTTGTATCCCTTACTATATGCTTCCTCCCGTAACTTATCCCAATGAGAAGTGTCTTTCTCCTCAAATGTGTCCATAAACTTTCTCAAGGTTCTATGGGAACATACTGGAGTTCCAGACTTATCCTTCACCATGTTCTCAAGGCGTGCATTGTCCCACGTAGACATGTCTTTATGATGTTTCTCAATAATAGATATAAAATTCTCTATAATTGTACTGTAGTCTCGGCCATAATTACCTTTTACCTCCTCATTGTAACCATTCTCTTTCTCAAAATCAACAGGTTTTGTAAAATCTGAACTACCAGAATCAGTACCATTAGATTGTTCATTCAAATTCAATTTCCGTCTCATGTCATCTATCAACAGAGACAAATTTGAACATGCTTCAGCATTAATATGTCTCTTAGTTGGAGGAAATTTTGCCACCAGGTTCAAAAAAGCATTGCTGCATGTTTATTGAAAATTATAATCAGAAACATGAAATGCAGCTGATAGATTCGCTCCAGCACAAACATGTAAAGTAGACATCAGATTGTGTCTATGTTTTACCTTGATAAATTGTCAGCGACATTTTGCGTAAGGAAAGTACCCACAACAGAATCAGTTACTGATCCTCCCCATTCAGAAAATCTTCTGGGACCTGACAGAAAAGTAGTTTGGATTTAGAATCCAATTTAAATCTGCATGTTTCAAGATTCCAAGACTCGTTTCATCCCATACGCATATGTTGTATAAAGTGGGCGTGAGGCTCTATTGCTTTGAAATCATTAACCAGGAATAATTATTGTACCAACAATGAAAAATGCTGCTGATTTCATTTCCTTGGTTTTTCAGAAGTAAATGATTTGATCAAATTATACATCATGCTGATTGGTTTTTTTTTCTCACTGACCTACCCAAGTGATGTTCATACATGTGCTTCCAAGTTTGCTCAGAAAAATGCACCTTGACTGATTTTAAGTAATTTCACCCCAATTTAGAAACTAAGAGATGGAAAATAAAACAGCTGGTCACATTTAAGTTAAGCATTTCAAAATCTGGAGTGTACAACTTGGTGCAGTTATTGATTGTTCTCTTGTTTAGAACTGTAGACTAATAAATCATCAATAAGTTCATTTCTAATTAATATATCATTTGAGCCACCAGGATTGCTTAGTTTTTGTAAGAGTTCACAAATCTTCAAGCTTGCGCTTACTTTTATTCCAAACAAAACACTAACATGTCAGTAGAGATTTTCAACATAAAAAGTTCAGTGCTTTTGTGTGATGTGCATACTGAAATATCTCCTGGCTTACTTACACAAACCAAACTACAAATATCTCCCAGCCTACTTAGAGAAATCAAACTAGTAGTGCATTTTGCTTGTTATGTCTCTATACTTCTTATGTTCTATCATGTGCTGCACACATGTGAAGAGAAGAAAAAGGAGAAAAAAAAGTTTCTAGAATCCAGACTATTACCCAATAAACCATGCACAGTAGCAATAAACACATCCACGTAATGTTCGAAGTGACGCCGAGTTTCATTCCATTCAGGCCCGCTGCCAATGTCTACACCTTCGAAACTCTCACTGTCAGTCTCATCCCACTTCCTCAGAACATTATACACTTGTAATGTCTTCTCATCAAGGCCTAAAACCTTTGTCCGCAAGTTCTTCAAGTGATTTCTGTGGTGTACAATAGCAAGTTGCGTAGAATTCTGAATTGGAACCAGCGCAGATGATGATGTGGCAGCTGGGGCCTTCTGGTAAGGCACAAGGGCCAATTCGCCATTGTCCTGATGTTCTCCAGTCATCTTTTTTCTTTTCTTCCCTTTCTTGCTTCGCTTGCCTGCACCCAGATCATCGCGCAGACCATGAACCTTGGCAAGGCACCTCAAATCCTCCATCAGCTTGGCTCTGCTGAACTCCCTATTGCCTTCAAAGTCCACCGCATCGCCTTCAAAATTCAACTTCCTCCTCACTGATTTATCACCAAGTGGCCGCCTACCATTATCCTTACCTTTCCTCTTGATCTTAACTTCAACGGGTGTTGCCGTCCTCTGGGCCGCCTTGTGATCTTTCATAATCTTGAATCGAGTCAACCCCTTCGTTGACCTCTTCCTGGGTCTCCTTGGGGTAGCCTCCACTTTCTCCGGCGTAGGGATCGCACTGGCAGCACCTTCCTGCCGTGCAATCTTGTCGCCACATTCACTGACCGGCGGCGAGACAGTGGACTCCTGGGTGCTGGATTCCTGCTGCGCAACCTTGTCTCCGCACTCGCTCGACGGCAGCGACACGGTGGACTCCTGGGTGCTGGATTCCTGCTGCGCAACCTTGTCGCCGCATTCGATCACCGGCGGCGAGACGGTGGACTCCTGGGTGCTGGATTCCTGCTGCGCAACCTTGTTGCAGCACTCGCTCACCGGCAGCAAGACGGTGGACTCCTGAGTGCTGGATCCCTGCTGCGCAACCTTCTCACCGCATTCGCTCTCCGGTGGTGGCGAGTCGGTGGACTCCTGATTGCTGGATTCCTGCTGCACAACCTTGTCGCCACACTCACTCACCGGCGGTGGCGAGACGGTGGACTCCTGGGTGCTGGGTTCCTGCTGCGCAATCCTGTCGCCGCATTCGCTCACCGGCGGAGAGACGGTGGAATCCTGGGTACAGGACGCACATTCCTCCTCCTCCGGCCGAGACACGGCGCGGGATTGCTCCCCGGCGGCGACCGAACGAACAGACGGGTCGTCACTCTCCACATTACCGGCGCCAACCCACGCCGCCGTAGCAGCGGAAAGGGAGCAGCAAGAAGACCCCTCCGCGTCGGCCTCCGACCGCCGCCGCCGCGCCGCCGGCTTCCAGGCAACGTCGGGGGTCGCCGGCGACATCCCCGACAGAGATCCTGCTCCGAAAAAAAAAAATCAAAACAAAACGAAACGGTCACAACTCACAAAACGGAAAAATCCGCATGAAAAATTAACAGCACTCAGATTCCCCACCGCCACTCCGTGGAACAGAGATCACAGATCAAGCAAAAACAAACACCAATTCTTGCAAACACCATAACAACCAACAGATTTGCCCCCCTCAACAGGAAAAAGAAAAAGAAAAAGAAAACACGACGGAGAAGTAACTCGTGAGCTTACCAGGATGATCTAGCGATTCCTCCGCCTCCGCCCCCGCCCCCATCGCGCTGGCTCCAGGGAGGGGAAATCGTGTACGGCCGTGGAGATCGAGTAGAGTTTGGTTTGGTGTGGGTGCGTGCGGGGAAAACTCCGGCGTGAGGAGGGAGAAGAGGCTACCTATCCATCCGGCTGCGTCTGACAGGGGTTTAAGGGGGGTTAGTTGGGGGAGCTATAGCCGCTGCGTAGGGTACAGCACAGAACGGGATTTTTTTTTCCTTTGTATCGAGTCCGCACAAGTACGAGGATAAGGTAGGTATACTAGTACTAGTAATAGTTTTTTTTCTTCTCAGGTGGTGTTTGGATCTAGGGACTTAACTTTAGTCCCTCTATTTAAACACTAATTTAGAGTATTAAATATAGACTACTTACAAAACTAATTACATAAATGAAAGCTAATTCGCGTGACAAATTTTTTAAGCCTAATTAATCCATAATTAGAGAATGTTTACTGTAGCATCACATAGGCTAATCATGGATTAATTAGGCTCAATAGATTCGTCTCGCGAATTAGTCCAAGATTATGGATGGGTTTTATTAATAGTCTACGTTTAATATTTATAATTAATTTTCAAACATCCGATGTGATAGGGACTTAAAAGTTTTAGTCCCATCTAAACAGGGTCTGAGACGTTACTGACTGTTTCTTCTTCTCTGACTGTAACAGCTATAAATTTTTAAAAAACTAGCCGTACTTGTCTCTATCGAGTACGGTTAATGATATTTTTTTTTCTGTTGTCTCATGAAATCACATCATCTTAACTGTTTTCTAATCTTTAAATAATTAGAGCAACTATAATGTATGAAAAAAATAAAATTAACATAATGATTGCACCTGTAAAGTGAGCCATATACATTGTGAAAAATAACACTACCTTAGGATGCACATTATAGTTAAGGTCTACCACAAGCAAAATGAAAGTACTTTTACTCTCTCATTCATCTCGCGAGCAAGAGCCGAAACTTTTTCTTTTTTATTTTACGTGGGCCTATATCGCGGCTAAATTTTTAACCATAGTATTGTGGGAATTTTGCTTTAACAATGGTTCACTATTCATAGGTCCCACTTTAAGGTTACACTAAACATTGAGGTTGCCCTTAATTTATCATCTAAATTATTATCTTTTTTTCATAAGGTGAAAAAATTGACCCATCTGAGAGCTTATTACAAGATAGAACGTGTGCCACAAGCTTATTGCAAAAACAGACTACAACCTCAGCGGCACTTTCGTTGGCACTAACCGCCATGGCACTATGTTCGAGTCAGCATGGCAGAAGGTCATTGCCAACTTGTACAATGTTGAACAATATACTGGGTGCAAACAGCATCCCGTGCAGCCCCGACGCGGATGGACGACGTGTGGACGATGTGCCCATCCGACGGCGCGCGCCTGCACTGCTCGGCTCGTACCGGCCGCGATCTCCGAAGCCTCGCCTCGCGCTTGGCTTGGCTCGCACTGGCCGCGATCGACTGGCTTAGCGGTAGGGACGCGGATTCACTCCCTAAAAATTTGACGCATTCCGTTGATCATCCCGTTGATTTGCGCGTGTGTGGAGCAGGACGTGTTCATCTTCTTGCGCAGATCGCCGCCACAGGCAGCTGCATCATCCACAATGAGACGAGGAGGAGACCAAGAGAAGGACCTAGCCATCGGGATTCCAATGCTCTCTCCACCTGCTTTACCGATCGACATGGACGGACAGTCGTTTCTCCTACCTAGGCATGCTGAGGACGCAGTCGCCAAGGATCATGGAGTTGATGAGCAGCAGAAAACACAGGTTGGCTCACCTAGTCCTTTCATATATATCCATGTTTGTTCGTATTGGTTGATCTATGACCATCTGCTATAAATTGCACAGAACTTTGAGCAATTGGCCATGACGGGGCATGATGATCGTGGAGCTCATGGCAATGACAACACAATTCATTGCGTAGTATCTGAAGCAGTGACAAATGAAGCACCATATGTGGTATAATGAAAAAAATCGACATGAAACATAATATTTCGTTGTGGTAATAAAACTCAAACTTTGAACTTGTTCATTGTACAACAGGTCAATAATAAAGTAGCACAAGCTTTGATCGCTCCTCAAATTGGAATGGCTTTTGATTCAGAGGAGAAAGCATATGAGATGTACAACACATATGCTGGAAAGATTGGGTTTAGTGTTAGAAAGAGCCAGGCAAAGCGCCGGGTCGATGGCACTATATACCAAAAATATATAGTTTGCAGTAACCAAGGACAGCGAGAATCTAATTCATCATTGGACACTAGCTACTAGGACGAGTTGTGTTTGTCGAAAGGGAATTTGGACAGTGCAAAAGGTTGTAGCTGAACACAACCATCCTCTTGTTAGTCCGAATAAGAGACACAAGCTGAGGTCCCAAGGACATGTTATAGAAGCGGATAGACAATTAATTGGCCAGATATGGGAAGCTGGGATAAAGCCCACCCAAGTGTATGAGTTTATGAAGGAGTGGTATGGCAGAGATGACAAAGCCCCATTCTCAAAGATGGATTGCAACAATGAGATTGGTCATGAGCGCAAGAAGTACTTAGAATCCAATGACACCAAAACACTACTGGAATATTTGAAGAATAAGCAGTTAGAGGATCCTGCATTCTTTTATGCCATTCAAATAGACAAGGAAGATGGTCGCATAGCTAATTTATTTTGGGCAGATGGTCAATCTATCATGGATTATGCATGCTTTGGTGATGTTGTGTCATTTGACACCACATTTGATACTAATAAGTTTGAAATGCCTTTTGCTCCACTCCTTGGAACCAACCATCACAAGCAGACAATAATTTTTGGGGCTGCATTGTTATTTAATCAAACTATTGAATCATTTGTTTGGCTCTTTGAAACCTTTCTAACAGCAATGTCAGGCAAGCATCCAAGCACAATTTTCACTGATCAAGATGCAGCCATGGCAGCAGCTATTGCTTTTGTACTCCCAAATACAAGCCATCGTCTTTGTTTGTGGCATATTTATCTAAATGGTGGTAAAAGTCTTGGTCATGTAATTCATAAGCATCATAACAAGTTTCTAACTGATTTCAAGAGATGTGTCTACGAGGACAGATAAAAGTATCATTTCAACAAGATGTGGAATGAATTGTTGAGTGAATACAAGCTTGAGGATAATGTATGGATGTCAAATCTATATGATTTGAGGGAAAAGTGGGCTATTGTCTTTCGTGACTCTTTCACAGCTGATATGACCTCGACCCAAAGGAACGAAGGTATGAATAATGTCTTCAAGAAAAGATTTCATAGGAAACTTGGTCTTTCGGAGCTCCTTGTAGAATGAGTTGGATGCAGATTTTAAGTCACGAAACTCAAACCCCATTACTTGCATCCCAAATTTACCTATGTTGAAGACCGCTGTTGAGTCGTATACAAGGAGGATGTATTCAGAGTTTGAAGAGGAGTTTACAAACAATTTTCATTATCATGTAAATTGTTACAAACTGAGGGGTCAATCTTGATGTTCATGGTTATGCCTATGGAATCAGATCATGAAGCAACAGTTGTGTATAACACTGCAGATATGACCATTACATCTTCTTGCAGAAAGTATGAGTCCATTGGTATGTATACACACTTTAAATCACGTTATAATTTGTAACACAAATTTCTGAAAATTGGCATCCATATATTGTAGGAATATTGTGCAAGCATGCCCTTAGAGTCTTCAATATGAATGAAGTTTTCAGTATGCCATCTCAATATATACTCAATAGATGGACTAAATACGCGAAAAGAGGATTTAATATTGACAAAGAAGGAAGTGAGAAGGGAACTTTGAAAACACATGCTGCACGTATCTCTCGAAAGGCGACATCCATTACGTTGAAATGTTCAGTGTCAAAAGAACTTCTTGATGATTTGGAGAAAGCCATAAATAATTTAGACTTGGAGGTAGATAGTTCTCTAAGAAAGATGCAAGAAAAAACATGTGACGCTCCTCTAAATTCAAATGACTGTGTTGTCCACACATTAAATGGTGCAATATCGATTAGAGTCCCTCAGGTGGTCAAAGGCCCAAAGAGTAGACGATCGAAAGATGCAGTCGAAAAGAAAAAAAACGGAAGAATACTAAAAATGCTAAGAAGAAAGGTACCGATCCTACCCATTCTACCATGTCTTTTTTCCTATTCTATGCCTGTATAGTTATTTTATTTTATGCTCTGACATTTTGTGTTTGAACTATAGGAGAAGATCCAAACAATACATCAGAAAATAGAGATGAAGATGCTAGTGATGTGCGTGCGCAATCTTCGACCATGGCTGCAAATGATGTGTGTGGGCAATCTTCGACCATGGCTGCACATGGTGTATATGAGCAATCCTCGACCATGGCTGCATATGATGTGTATGGACAATCCTCGACTATGGTTGCTCATTTAATCTAAGGCGGCTATACAAGTCTTTTATTTGGAGTACAACAAGATTCAGCCATATCTGCTAGAAAGTTACATTTTGATTAATAGCATTTGGCACAACCAATGAGTATGCTTTTTGAATGGATTTTGGTGTATCCATGAAATTGTACTCTTTTACTATGTAGCACTATTATTTTCGTTTGAATCATGTTAAACTAAATTTTCATTGATGTTGTCAGCTCTGTCCATTAATTTTGTAGCTATGTAGGAGAGATGAAATTATCTACATTGTTTCAAAAAGACCAGCTTCTAGAATTCACATTCTAGATTGGAACATTTAGAATCCCACAATATTCCATAACTTATTTTCAAAAGGAATCAGAGAAACAATCATATTTTTTTTTGAACACCTCAATCACATTGCAGATTTGAGAACATCCAACTCGCCTAATGTATTTCAAATTAAAAAAAATACATTGTACAAATTACATAGGGATTTGAGTTTCCTTGCAATTTGAACAAAAACGGGTTCAAACTTACATCATCTGAACTACCATCTTTGCAAACTCCTAACAGCGTATAGACTACAAAACACAGATTACAAAGAAAGGCTACATTCATTTCCTTGTCATTGATTGTTCTGTGTCATTTCTTCAGCAGCTTGTCCATTGCTCTTCTAGTCTTGAACGGCCAACCATCAGGATGGAGCTAAAAATCAGTATGGAGCTATTGATTGCTCCATTGCTCAGGATGGAGCTTGTTGTCCATTGCTCTTCTGTGTCATTTCTTCAGCAGCTTGTTGTCCATTGCTCTTCTAGTCTTGAACAGTGCAGGCAGCCTCTACAAATCAAGATGGAGCTATCGATCGAAGGGTATGTTTGCAATTGACTGATAATTGCTGTATATGAATGTACAGTCAGGCTGTACATCTCAAACTGTCGGGCTGGAAGAATCATAGACCTTATTCCTGAAACTATTGACTATACATGAACATCAATCGATGACAATTGATATACACCTATCTGCAGGCTGAATGAAGCATACATCTGAAGCTAGTTGTTATTCCTGAAACAATACTGTAAATGATGGCCTCGGGATGGCAAGCATATACATTCACGGCGAGCGGCAGCGCTGGCCTCCAGCGTGATGAGGAAGTTGGATGCAGCCGTGGGCGGGCGGCTACTGCAGGTGGAGGCGGAAAGCAGCACCGTGCCGGCGACTCCCTCGGACGGCCAGGCGGTGCCCTCCCGTCCATGACGCGCCCAACGCCGGACGAGAAAGGCGACTGCGGTGGAAGGGCCAGGCGCCAGCCGGTGCCCTCCCGTCCAGAACGCACCCCAACGCCGGACCAGAAAGGCGACCGCGGTGGAAGGGCCATGCACCCAGGCGGTGCCCTCCCGTCCAGGACGCGCCCAACGCCGGACAAGAAAAACGGCGAAGGTAGCAGGATAGGAAACGGGCGGAGGGGATCGAGCCGATCGGAGCGAGTGCGAGCCGTGTTGGCGTGTTGCCCTGTGTCGAGATGGCTCGTGCGAGCCGAGCTGAGTTTGAGGCGCGGATATGCAGGATGCAGACTCACTTTTGTGCGGGCGCCGTCGGATGGGCACCTCATCCACGCGTCGCCCATCCGCGTTGGGGCTGCACGGGATGCTGTTTGCACCCGGTATGCACCAAATTTTTTTCCGGTTTAAGGGGTGTTAGTTGGGGGGAGCTGTAGCCGCGGCGTAGGGTACAGTACAGAATGGGATTTGTTTTTTCTTTGTATCGAGTCCACACAAGTACGAGAATAAGGTAGGTATACTAGTACTAGTAATAAAATTTTTTTCTTCTCAGCCGTTTCTGACTGTTTCTTCTTCTGCCTGTAACAGCTATAAATTTTAAAAAACTAGCAGTACTTGTCTCTATCGAGTACAATTAATGGTATTTCTTTTTCTCTTGTCTCATGAAATCACATCATCTTAACTGTTTCTTAATCTTTAAATAATTAGGGCAACCATAATGTATAAAAAAAATAACATTAACATAATGATTGCACCTGTAAAGTGAGCCATATACATTGTGAAAAATAACACTAGCTTAGGATGTACCTTATACTTAAGGTCTACCACAAGCAAAATGAAAGTACTTTTTCTCTCTCATTCACCTCGCGAGTAAGAGCCGAAACTTTTTCTTTTTTATTTTACGTGGGCCTATGTTGCGGCTAAATTTTTAACCATAGTATCGTGGGAATTTTGCTTTAACAATAGTTCACTATTCATAGGTCCCACTTTAAGGTTACACTAAACATTGAGGTTGCCCTTAATTTATCATCTAAATTATTATCTTTTTTCATAAGGTGAAAAAATTGACCCATCTGAGAGCTTATGACAAGATAGAATGTGTGCCATAAGCTTATTGCAAAAACAGACTACGACCTCAGCGGCACTTTCGTTGGCGCTAACCGCCATGGCACTATGTTCGAGTCAGCATGGCAGAAGGTCATTGCCAACTTGTACAATGTTGAACCCCTTCCCCTACCTTAGAACTAGGCTTGTCAGCATTGAAGTCAGGAACCTTAAATCTTTCTCATGCTCGTGCCTACCTATGTCTCATTTGGTTTTTGGAAACCAAATTAGGACTTGGGTCGAGTAGGAGCAACTCCGAAGGCGTGTTCTCTATATCCATTCATTTTGCCTCTAGTGTAGTTATTATTTTCTCAATTTCGGGTTGGGATGCCTTGAGACACCTCAATGCAATGGTTGGATTAAAGTTCTTTATATATTTTTCATTGTGGGAATATTAAGGTTTGGTTGAACAAACATGAACCCGATGTCACCTTCGCCGTGCACTTCGTGTTATCCGTGCTGCTAAAGCGTGTGGGAAAAGGCTACTACTAGGCTGTGATGATTCACACCATTTGTGGCTTCTTTTTACTTCAATTTTTCGCTTGTGAAGCAAACGGGAACTGGATAACAGTAAACCGTGCTTTTGTACCAGGATACTGCAAATCCCCCCCCCCGGCACCCCCCCCCCCCCCCCCCCACACACACATTCTTTATATTTCTTAGTGTACTTGGCAGACAACCAGTTTTTGATCCACCACTGATCAATTTAGTTCCTGAAAAATCATGATTTTAATCCCGCCACCAAAATAAACTGTAACCGTTCTAGGGACAGGGGCACGGTACAATTTTATACCTACCTTCATTTGTTAAACATAGGAAAAGATCAGAAATTTCCATACTCAAGTTTAGGGGCAATCTTGTGTTTTTAAAATTTCTCCTCTTTTCTCCCTAAAATTATAAAATAATGTCTTAGGTGTCGTACAGCCAATTATATGATTTTTGTAGTGTCCCTCAGGAGTGGCACGATTTTACACAAATTTAGAATCTCCTGTGGCAATTTTGCCTTTAATTTGGATCCCCTAAGTCGACTAATGTTTTCATGAAACTTCTCATGTGAAACTATCCGTGCACACACCATAATTACTTTAGGTTTTGACCCCTAAACTTAGTTCGAAGATGGAAAAATTATTTTGTCAAACTTACATCATGTGTTTGCAATGTAGCGGTAATTGTCAAAATCATAACTGTCGGTGATATGGGACCGGGAGTATTGCGCCCGGAGGCTTGAGGCAGATGGAATCGCCCACGTGGCCTGGCACCTTCAGGGGACGTCGGGCCCGAGGGTGAGGTGCCCGCCCTCCTCCTGATTTCCCCGAGGGGGGGGGGTTGCTCCTGCCCCGGCCCCGAGGGCCGAGGTGCCCCGACCCCTTGAGGGGTTTGCGCTATGTACATATACGGATAGGTGAACACGGTAGGACTCACCTAACCGCATTTATTGCGGTCTGGTCAAGCGTGTCACGCTGCATGCAGCGCAATGCAGCGCGCTCTTTTATCCGGTCTGTGACCAGTCACAGACCGGTCAGATCAACGGTTAGGTGGCGACTGGCGGTCTGACGCACGCCTCGCCCCGTCCCGTCAAGACGAGAGCCTCTAGGCACACGTCTCCGGCCGGAGCTAGCGTGTTACCTCTTAGAGATGGCACGTTAGCCCTGGTTAGATGAATACCAGGCTTCATCCCAACCATTACAGGCAAGATGCTACATAAAGAAGGGTGATCATGCAGGTCGCTGAACTGACACATGGAGGACAAGAATGACCGAGCTGCGACCGGTCTGACACCGGTTGCGTCAGCAACAAACAGCCACGATCCCACTTTGCGCCTGTCTACGCCGGGAGTGGAGGTAGGTGTGGGCTGTCCCATCGAAGTGTCATTCAGACGGCAACCATACCAGTCTCCGTCCGTAAAGAGAAGAAAAGTCCAGTTTGGAAAGGGAAGGGTACATGTGGTATCCCCTTAAGATATAAAAGGAGGACCATGCCCACAAAGAGAGGGGACTGGATTTTTCCGGAAAGAGGAGAGGACTGGATTTTTCCGGAAAGAGGAGAGGACTGGATTTTTCCGGAAAGAGGAGAGGACTGGATTTTTCCGGAAAGAGGAGAGGACTGGATTTTTCCGGAAAGAGGAGAGGACTGGTTCATACTTTGTAACTGGCTCATACACAGATCCACAAAAACACAGGAGTAGGGTGTTACGCTTCGAGGCGGCCCGAACCTGTATACATCGCCCCTGTCTCTTCCTCTTTTGAGGGCACGCGGTCTTTCCACACTCAGAGAGAGCTTGAGATCTCACCCTGAGCCCCCGGCCGAACCGGCAAAGGGGGGCCTGCGCGGTCTCCCGGTGAGGAGCCACGAGCTCCGTCATCTGGCGCGCCAGGTAGGGGGCTCAGCGTGTGTTTTCTGAGCTCTCATACTCTTCCGTGTGCGCCAAGTTTCCCTTGTTCTGCCTAATGGCCGAGCAAGCAAAGGCGCACGACCTCTCTCCGAGTGTGAGCGGCGACGACGGGGAGCCAAACCCACGCCGTCGAGCTCGTACTCCCCCACCTCCTCCACACCAAAATCCTAAGCAGGGGGAGGCGCTCGAGAGGGTTGAAAAACCCACAGCATCACCAGCCGCAGGTGATGCAGGAGAGCGGCGAGACGGGGAGCGTCGCCTCCTCGTCTACGGCGACGGTAGCACGCCTCAGGGCGCGCTTCAGGCTGCTGGCGCGCTCCTGCGTCACCCGCCTGTCGTCCATGACCCGGAGTCTCCAGCCCAGCGATGGCTGGACGACGTGGCCAACTTGGTCATGACGGCACAGCAGCGCCTGGGTGCTGGTGGACGGTCCGCCACCACCAGGACCTCCGGCGCCGCCACCACTGGCTCTGTGTCATCAAGGCGGAGGGCGCGGCGAGCGGCGGCTGCTGCACGCCATTCGGCTACCACTCCCTCGTCGGCGCCTCCGACTCGGGAGGATCAGCATGGAGAGCCGGATGCCCGCCACGACATCGAGCGCCGACGTAGTGATCGGCGTGCTCCCCGCGCAACGGAGGGTGCCTCTTCGTCCAGGGTGTCACCTCGACATGGACGTGAGGACCAGCCCTCCGTGCCCCCGGTTGGTGGTGTCGGCTGTAGAGCCTTTGTGGCGAGTCTTCGGAATGTCCGTTGGCCCCCAAGGTTCCGGCCCACCATCACCGAGAAGTATGATGGGAGTGTCAACCCCACCGAGTTTCTCCAGGTCTATACGACCGGGATCGAGGCCGCTGGGGGAGACGACAGGGTCATGGCGAATTTCTTTCCCATGGCCCTGAAGGGACAGGCGCGGGGTTGGCTAATGAACCTGCCACCCGCGTCGGTCCACTCCTGGGAGGATTTGTGCCAGCAGTTCACCATGAACTTTCAAGGCACCTATCCACGCCCAGGTGAAGAAGCGGACTTGCACGCAGTGCAGCGAGGGGATGATGAGTCCCTTCGCTCGTACATTCAGCGTTTCTGCCAAGTCCGCAATACCATACCTTGCATCCCTGCACACGCGGTGATCTACGCGTTCAGGGGGGGTGTGCGGCACAACCGCATGCTCGAAAAGATTGCCTCCAAAGAGCCCCAGACCACCGCAGAGCTTTTTCAGCTCGCGGACCGAGTGGCTCGTAAAGAGGAGGCCTGGACCTGGAACCCCTCCGGTTCCGGTGTGGCAGCTTCGGCCGCCCCCGGGTCCGCCGCTCAAACAGGGCGGCGTGACAGGAGGAGGAAGAAAAGGTCGGTCCATTCCGGCGACGAGGGTCACGTCCTCGCCGTCGAGGGCGCTTCGCGGGCCACCCGAAAGGGGAGGCCTGCGAGCGACAAAAAGAAAGAGGCTGGTACTCCCAGCAGGGAGCGCCCAGCCAGCAAGTGGTGCTCCGTCCACAACACCTCCCTCCACGATCTCGCGGACTGTCGCGCAGTCAAAAATTTGGCTGAGCGAACGAGGAAGTGGGAGGAGGACAGGAGGCAGGAACGTCGTGAGGGCAAGTCCCCGGCAGTTCCCTCCGGTAAACGGCGAAGTGAGGCCAAGCAGAAGGCCCCCGCCGTTGACATCGATGACGGTGAAGATGACCTAGGTTTCCAATAACCTGGGGCCACCATTGCCACTGTCGATGGGGGAGCGTGTGCTCACGTTTCTCGCCGGAGTTTCAAAGCCATGAGGCGAGAGCTTCTCGCCGCGGCCCCTACTCATGAGGCGACGCGTCGGGCGCGGTGGTCGGAGGTGGCCCTCACCTTTGACCAGACCGACCACCCACCGTGCGTTGCCCGGGGAGGGCAGATTGCGATGGTGGTTTCCCCCACCATCTGCAATGTGAAGTTGGGGCGTGTCCTCATAGATGGAGGAGCGGCTCTCAACATCCTTTCCCCCGCGGCCTTTGATGCTATCAAGGCCCCGGGGATGGTGCTCCAGTCGTCTCAACCGATCATCGGTGTGACGCCGGGGCACACATGGCCGTTAGGTCACATCGACCTACCGGTCACCTTTGGTGGATCAGCCAACTTCCGCACGGAGCGGGTGAACTTCGATGTGGCGGACCTCAGTCTGCCCTACAACGCGGTCCTGGGGAGGCCCGCGTTGGTGAAGTTCATGGCGGCAGTCCACTACGCCTACCTCCAGATGAAGATGCCGGGCCCCGGTGGCCCCATCTCTGTCCGTGGCGACCTTAAAGTCGCGCTCGCTTGCATGGAGCAGCGCGCGGACCACCTCGCTGCTGCGTCCAAGCCCGAGGGTGGTGACGAGAGGCTTGGCACCTCCGCCCCCACCGCCCCGAGGCAGCGGATTGCCACATGCGACGAGGTCCCGGTCAAGGAGGTTGCCTTGGGCGACGGCCCATCCAAGACCACACGGATCGGTGGTCTTCTGGATGGCAAATAGGAAGACGCGCTCGTCTCCTTCCTGCGGGCAAACGCTGACGTCTTCGCATGGAGACCAGCGGACATGCCCGGGGTCCCCAGGGAGGTGATTGAGCACTGTCTCGCCGTGCGGCCGGGCGCAAGGCCGGTCCGGCAGAAAGTGCGGCGGCAGGCCCCGGAGCGTCAAGCCTTCATCCGCGAGGAGGTGGCGAGACTTCTGGAGGCCGGATTCATTCGCGAGGTCATCCATCCGGAGTGGCTGGCGAACCCGGTGGTCGTTCCCAAGGCGAACGGCAAGCTTCGGATGTGCATCGACTACACCGACCTTAACAAGGCATGTCCTAAGGATCCTTACCCCCTGCCTCGCATAGATCAGATTGTCGACTCCACTGCGGGGTGCGACCTTTTGTGTTTTCTAGATGCATACTCTGGTTACCATCAGATTCGCATGGCTAGGGAGGATGAGGAAAAAACTGCGTTCATTACCCCCGTAGGAACCTATTGTTATACATCAATGCCCTTCGGGTTAAAGAATGCAGGTCCTACTTTTCAACGTACTACTCGAATTTCTTTGGGTAGCCAAATAGGACGTAATGTTGAGGCTTATGTCGATGACTTGGTTGTAAAAACGCGCAACCAAGAAACTTTACTTTTAGATCTAGCGGAAACTTTTGAGAGCCTCCGCTCTGCCCGCATAAAGCTGAACCCCGATAAGTGTGTGTTTGGTGTACCTGCGGGCAAGCTTCTCGGGTTTTTGGTCTCTGCCCGAGGCATTGAGGCCAACCCCGAGAAGATACGAGCTATCGAGCGAATGCGCCCCCCCAGCAAACTTAGGGATGTGCAATGCGTCACCGGTTGCATGGCCGCCCTAAGTCGTTTCATATCAAGGCTGGGAGAGAAGGCGCTACCCTTGTTTAAGCTCCTCAAGCGCTCGGGGCCGTTTACTTGGACGGAGGAAGCTGAACATGCCCTCACTCAGTTAAAGGCATATCTCAGCTCTCCCCCGGTTCTAGTCGCCCCGGAGCCAAATGAGCCCCTGCTACTTTACTTAACAGCGACCCCCCAAGTAGTTAGTGCAGCGTTGGTTGTGGAGCGCGATGAAGACAATCCTCATTTCGTGCACCCCCATTCTGTGCTAACTTGGCCCGGGAGCGAGCCGGGAGGAGAGGCCCCCGAGTCGGACGGTGGCCTACGGCCCCTGACGACCGGAGTCGGCCCTCTGCCCGCTTGTCAGACGGTGCTAGGTGCCCCCGACCCTCAGGAAGGCCCCAAGGCCACTGCGGGAAGGCCGCACTTAACGCCCTTTGACCCCGAGGCTAACCCTGTGCTGACTCGACCCAGGAAAGAGCAGGGAGAAGAGACTCCCGAGCCGAACGGAGGCCAGAGGCCCCTGACGACCGGAGTTGGCCCTTTGCCCGCTTGTCCGACGATGCCAGGAGCCCCCGACCCCCAGGATGGCCCTGAGGCCACTGAGGGAAGGCCGCCCCTTTCATCCTCCGACCCCGAGGTCATCGGCACAGAAGACAAGTGCGCCCCGAGAGGCCACTTGGACGAAGAACGCCCCGGGGATACGGCCCCTAGCAAAGAGGATTGGCCCCGCAGAAAGGTGCAGCGGCCTGTATACTTTGTTAGTGAGGCCCTCCGGGACGCCAAGACCCGATACCCTCAGGCCCAGAAAATGCTTTACGCTATTCTGATGGCCTCGAGGAAACTGCGCCATTATTTCCAGGCGCATCGGGTCACTGTGGTTACGTCTTACCCCCTCGGCCAAATCTTGCGTAATCGAGAGGGTACAGGACGGGTGGTAAAATGGGCAATCGAGCTTTCTGAGTTCGATTTGCACTTTGAACCACGCCACGCGATCAAGAGCCAGGCCCTCGCCGATTTTGTGGCAGAGTGGACCCCGGCTCCAGAGACCGTCTCAATCCCCGAGGCCGGCACGGACCCCTCGCAGCTGCCTCACACCACCCACTGGGTGATGCAGTTCGATGGTTCTCTGTCCCTCCAGGGTGCCGGTGCGGGGGTCACGTTGACCTCCCCGACCGGAGACGTTCTTAGATATCTGGTCCGCCTCGACTTTCGAGCGACCAATAATATGGCAGAGTACGAGGGACTCCTTGCCGGACTCAGGGTGGCAGCCGGACTGGGGATCCGCCGCCTCCTGGTGTTAGGCGATTCCCAGCTGGTCGTTAACCAGGTCTGTAAGGAATACCGGTGCTCTGACCCGCAAATGGACGCCTATGTACGCCAAGTGCGGCGTATGGAGCGCCATTTTGACGGGATAGAGCTTCGGCATGTGCCCAGACGGGATAACATGATAGCCGACGAACTCTCACGGCTCGCGTCCTCGCGAGCCCAGACCCCACCGGGCGCCTTTGAAGAAAGGCTTACCCAGCCGTCGGCGCGACCCGACCCCTTAGGGGAAACGGATGCGCCAGACTGGCCCCCGAGGCCCGTCGGAGTCCAGGCCTCGGGACCCGAAGGGAGCGCTCCAAGCTCCCCTAGATTGATTGCTTGGATTTCTGAGATCCAAGCATACCTCACAGATAAGACTCTACCTGAGGACCGCGAAGGGAGTGAACGCGTCCAACGCATTTCCAAACGCTATGTGCTGGTAGAAGGGACCCTCTATCGGCGCGCGGCTAACGGAATCCTCCTGAAGTGCATTCCTCAGGAACAAGGCGTTGAGCTTCTTGCTGACATCCATAAGGGCGAGTGTGGAGCTCATTCCGCCTCGCGCACCCTGGTTGGCAAGGCCTTTCGTCAAGGATTTTATTGGCCGACAGCTCTCAATGATGCAGTCGATCTGGTCCGGCGATGCAGAGCGTGTCAGTTCCACGCCAAGCAAATCCATCAGCCGGCCCAGGCCCTGCAGATCATACCACTGTCATGGCCATTTGCTGTCTGGGGGCTTGATATCCTGGGACCGTTCAAACGGGCCCCGGGCGGGTTTGAGTATCTGTATGTCGCGATCGACAAGTTCACTAAGTGGCCCGAGGCTTATCCGGTTGTCAAGATCGATAAGCACTCTGCTCTTAAATTCATTAAGGGCATCACGGCCCGTTTTGGAGTGCCTAACCGTATTATTACGGATAATGGCACCCAATTCACTAGTGAACTCTTCGGCGACTACTGTGAAGACATGGGCATCAAGCTCTGCTTCGCCTCACCTGCCCACCCCAGAAGCAATGGCCAAGTGGAGCGCGCCAATGCAGAAATCCTCAAAGGCCTTAAAACCAAGACCTTCAATATTCTCAAGAAGCACGGCGATTCATGGATCGAGGAGTTGCCAGCGGTGCTCTGGGCGAACCGAACCACACCAAGCCGAGCAACTGGGGAAACGCCTTTCTTCCTCATCTACGGCGCAGAAGCGGTTCTCCCATCCGAGCTCACCCTGAGGTCTCCTCGAGCCACCATGTACTGCGAGGCTGATCAAGATCAGCTTCGTAGAGATGACCTCGACTACTTGGAAGAGCGAAGGCGGCGCGCGGCCCTCCGAGCCGCGCGCTACCAGCAGAGCCTGCGGCGCTACCATCAGCGCCACGTCCGGGCCCGATCACTCTGCGTCGACGACCTCGTCCTACGCCGCGTCCAAACGCGTGCTGGACTGAGCAAGCTCTCACCAATGTGGGAGGGTCCGTATCGAGTGATTGGCGTCCCCCGGCCGGGCTCCGTACGGCTGGCCACGGGCGACGGCACTGAGCTGCCTAACCCGTGGAACATCGAACACCTTCGTCGCTTCTACCCCTGAGGAGGGGGGGGTCGGGTGTCAGGTTTCGGGCTCGGGCCAACCCCGCACCCCCCTCGGGTGTGCAGGGTTGGCCGGGGGCTACCACACATGCACAGCCTTACTTTTCTTATTTCAGCATTTCAATAAAAGCAGTTTCAATTTCCTAAAGGTTGTGTCTGTGCCGTTTTTTCCTTTTGAAAAATCTTAACTTGAAATAAGGTCACTCGTACTCAACCTTGCCCTCGGGGGCTCGGTTCGGTCAGCTAAAATCGCCAAACGGGGCCCAGAACCGAGCCGTGCCCCGGGGCGTGGTGAACTCCGGGGGGGAATCGGCAAAAACCCACAATCGGGTCACCCATAACCCTCGGTCACCACGTTCCCGGCCTGGCCAGTCTCGACATGTGGATCTCCCCAGGCTCTAGCCCCGACCCGAGCCATTTGAGGGTCGGGACTTGAACACGAGCCCTTAAATCGAGCTAAGATGCAAAAGGATCACGGCACAAATCATCCTCAACTCATATACATAGCAAAGTAAAATTAACGCAAAGAATTTTTTCCATCATTTTTGATTGCAGATTAAGTTGATCTATACAAAAAGAGGCATGAAGGCCTTAGAAGAAAGAAAAAGAAAAAGATGGAGATTGGTGGGGGCTCATTCCGATGCGCCCGGGTTGCCGGCTTCATCGCCACCGTCATCCCCACCGCTGGTGTCGCCCTCCTCGTCGGAGCTGGGGGCGAACGCGAGCCGAGGGGCCGACCCCTCGAAGCTTTGGACGATGTGGTCGGCGGCATCCCGGACCCGCGCGCGCGCGCGTCGTCCTCAGTCCCGGGAGGGAACTCCTCCAGCGCCATCCATGGGGAGAAGTCGGGGTCCCTGGCCTGGTAACTCGCTAACACGAGTTCCACCGCTCCTTGGGCGAGGTCCCTCGAGGATGACTTGATGGTCTTCTCGAGCTCCTCGGGGAGTTGTTGGACAGCCCAGGCCATCCTCCTAAGGTGCGGGGCGAGGCCTTCCAGATTGGAGGAGCGCGCGATTGTCGGGCCTTTCCAGAGGCCCGCTTCCCGACCGGCGCGATCCAGCCGGGAGACTGCATCCCAAAGCATGCCGGGCCCTATCTCACCCGACAAGCGGAGGGCCTCGGCTTCCCCGGTGGATGAGTCCAGGGCGCGCTGCATGTCCGCGACGGTGTGTTCGGCAGCTGCGAGGCGGGCGACTAAGTCGCTTTCGCCCGTAGCCGCCCCGCCGCTGCGCTCCCTCGCGTCCAGCTCCTTTTCTCGCGCCTCGAGGTTAGCAGCCCGCTGCTCCAGCGCGGCTCTCTCGGCGCGGACGCATTCCAGATTGCGGCGCGCCTGCTCCTCCTGCGCTGCCTCGCGGAGGGACAGGCTGTCCGCCAGCCGTTGTGCCGCGGCCTCGGACTCCTCAAGAGCTCGCTCCCGCTCAGCAAGCGCGTCCTCGCGGAGCCGGAGCGCGGACTCCTCTTCGGCGCAGGCGGCCTCGTGCGCCGCCAGCGTCGCCTCCCGGATAGCGGCGGCGTCCTCGCGGTCCGCCAGGCCGGTCTCCACGACGCCGGCATGATCTTCCAGCGCCATGGCATGGGCCTCAAGGGCCTCTTCGCGCCGCCGGGACGCCGCTTCAGCCTCCGTTGCTCGCTGCTCTCGGGCAGCGGCGGCGTCAAGGACCCCCTGGGCGGCGTTGAGCTTTTTCTTCAGCTCCGCCTCCCAGCTCCCATGTTGAAGGCGGAGGGAGTCCTGCGCCTCAATCATCGCGGTGGTGGCGATGAGGGCGGCCTCTCGCTCCTCCTCCACCTCTCGGGCGATCTCCGCCAGCGTCGCCTTGCGGGCTTCAAGCTCCGAGACGTGGCGGCGGTGAGCCTTACGGCCCACTTCCACCATGGCGTCCACCGAGCGCCGCCCCTCCTCGACGCGCGCCCATGCGGCTTCGAGCTCCGCTCGTTCCGCTCGCAAGGCCTCCACCTGGGCGCTGAATCCATCTAGCACCGCGGTGTTTGCGGCGGCCAGGGCTTGCAGAAGGGGCTCGGCACTCAGCGGGGCGGCAGAAGACGAGGAGAAGAGCCGCCTTGGAGAAAATGCGACGCGGCTCGGCCCGCCTGAAGACGCACTGAGCTCGGGGATGTCCCCCGGACCCGTTTGGTCCTGGGCGTCGCCCGAGGGGGCGGGCCCAGGCGATTCGCCTGCCGCCTTGTCGCGACCCGCCCCCGAGGTTGTCGCCTGAGCGTCCCCCGAGGGAGTGGGCCCGAGCGACGCGCCCGCGGCCTTGTCGCGAGCCGCCTCGGAAGACGCCATCGCCTCGGCCTGGCGAGCCCGGGCGGCTTCCTCCCGAGCGGCTTCTTCAGCCTGATGAGCCCGGGCGGCTTCCTCCCGAGCGGCTTCTTCAGCCTGATGAGCCCGGGCGGCCTCCTCCCGGGCAGCTTCTTCGGCTTGGCGAGCCCGGGCGGCCTCCTCCCGAGCGGTATCCTCCGCCTGACGTACCCGAGCGGCCTCCCGGGCAGCCTCTTCAGCTTCCCGAAGACGATCTGCGGCCTCTCGCCGGTCAGATTCTCGCCTCCGTTCCTCTGCGGCCGCCGGATCTTCGGCCTCGGATTGGCCGGACTTGGGATGGCGGGAGGAACGCGACGGGACATCGCTGAAGCAGAAGAAAAAACCGGAAGACAAACAAGATGGATAAGAAAAAACTTGCTAATTGGGATAAGGGAAGATGGTTGTGAAAGGCGTGAAACGAACCTGCGAGGGGGTCGGTTGAACGACCACCTTGGAGGGGAAATCAGGTTTCCCCGGGATGGTTCCGTCTCCCCCATCTTGCGGAGCCGCTTCTTCTTGCGCTCCGTCTCGGGCTGTGATGTCGGCGCGGCCCCCTCCGGGCGCCTGCTGCTGGCGCGCACCGCCCCGCCCCCTCGGGGAGGAGATGGGGGAGGTGTTCCTCCCTGTTTCCTCTTCCCCCGGGCGTCGGCAGGGCGGGTGCTCCCCGAGCCCCCGTCGCGGGGCCCAGAAGCACGGCCCCCTCCTGGGGCTGATTCTTCCTGGCGGCTCCCGCCGTGGCCCTTAGGAGCCACCTCCTCTGAGGCCCCGACCCCCATCATGATGGTCAGAATGGAGGCGCGGTCGGGATCGCTGCAGAGGGGAAGGATTCCTTGAGGGATGCGAGACGCCTCCACGGAGCTGAGATTCAGCACCCTTTGGACCACGATCTTGAAGTCCTCGGGAGCCCAATTCCACCTGACCCCTTGGTGGGTCCGCATGTAGTCTTCGGGCCCGGTGTACTCCCATGCGCTCCGGGCGCGCCGCTGAAGCGGCGCAATCCGGCGACGGAGGTAATCGCCGTACACCATGGCCCCTGTGAGCCCCTGAGATCGCAGGCCCGCCAGGCGGTCGAGGACGGCGTCATAGTCATCCCCCAGATCTACCGGCGCCCGCCAGCTGGAGACTGGCGCCGGGGGCTGGCTTGGGAGTCGGAGGCGCGCTTCGTTGGCAAGGGGGGTGTAGAACCAGTCGCTCTTCCAATCGTCCCACTTCTTGCGGAGGGCGCAGGGGATGTAGCGGTTCAACACCGGCCCCCGCGGCTGGAAGTAGCAACCACCGACCACCGACGGCGGCGACACCGACTGCACGGTGAAGAACCACCGGAACAGCCGGAGAGATGGGCGCACCCCAATGAACATCTCGCACAGATGTGCGAAGATGGCCAAAGTCATCACCGCATTGGGGGTGAGGTGCGCCATCTGGAGATCGTAGAACTCCAGAACATCCATGAAGAAAGAAGAAAAAGGAGGAACCAACCCGGCCATTGCGAAGGGGAGGAAGAAGATGAACCGCCCCGGGTAATCTGGTGCTGGGCGCGCCTCGCCCAGCATCACTATCTCCCGGCCGGTGGCAGATTCCGGCATGAAGCGGCGCGGCAGCCCAGCCTGCCTCTCGCTCACAATGCGGGAAGGCGGTAGTACGCTACCGTCGAGCAGAGCGGAGCCCCGTGCCATGTCGTCGGAGAAAGAGAGGATTGAGAACGAGTGTGTGTGGCGAAGGTGAGGCGCAGCAAAGAGAGAGAGTTTAGGGCGCAAATGGCGAAGGAAAGGGGAATAGTGGCGAAAGGAAGGGAGCAAGTCCTTTCCTCGATGGCTTTATACCCTTGCCATCGCTGAGCCCGGCTCCTCGTTTCTCGTGCCCACTATCTCGCTCCCTCGTTTCTCGCTATCTCGCTCCCTCGTTTCTCGCGCCCACGCTTCCACTAATCCCATTCGCCCGCTTGCGGCGCATGAGGTGGATATGCGGTTGTGGCAGTCGAGATAGATCGTATCGTGCGCGCGTTAATTACGCTCGCCGACCGAAGCGACGTTACCATATCTCCAGGCGAAGCAAATCGTCTCGCCCAGATTCGTGCGCTGCTCAAGTGATGTGGCAGTCTTGAAGAGACCGCCTATGACTGACAGCTAAGACGCCGTTACCGATGTGCGTGGTTTGAGACCGTTGGGTTTCTGCCCAATCGTGGAGACCGGTCCCACCTGTCACCAGGCTTTAGGAGTGGCGTCATGCCCGACCGCTTCCCTTGAAAAGGGCGATCGCCCTGGCATAACGCCGGGGGCTACTGTCGGTGATATGGGACCGGGAGTATTGCGCCCGGAGGCTTGAGGCAGATGGAATCGCCCACGTGGCCTGGCACCTTCAGGGGACGTCGGGCCCGAGGGTGAGGTGCCCGCCCTCCTCCTGATTTCCCCGAGGGGGGGGGGGTTGCTCCTGCCCCGGCCCCGAGGGCCGAGGTGCCCCGACCCCTTGAGGGGTTTGCGCTATGTACATATACGGATAGGTGAACACGGTAGGACTCACCTAACCGCATTTATTGCGGTCTGGTCAAGCGTGTCACGCTGCATGCAGCGCAATGCAGCGCGCTCTTTTATCCGGTCTGTGACCAGTCACAGACCGGTCAGATCAACGGTTAGGTGGCGACTGGCGGTCTGACGCACGCCTCGCCCCGTCCCGTCAAGACGAGAGCCTCTAGGCACACGTCTCCGGCCGGAGCTAGCGTGTTACCTCTTAGAGATGGCACGTTAGCCCTGGTTAGATGAATACCAGGCTTCATCCCAACCATTACAGGCAAGATGCTACATAAAGAAGGGTGATCATGCAGGTCGCTGAACTGACACATGGAGGACAAGAATGACCGAGCTGCGACCGGTCTGACACCGGTTGCGTCAGCAACAAACAGCCACGATCCCACTTTGCGCCTGTCTACGCCGGGAGTGGAGGTAGGTGTGGGCTGTCCCATCGAAGTGTCATTCAGACGGCAACCATACCAGTCTCCGTCCGTAAAGAGAAGAAAAGTCCAGTTTGGAAAGGGAAGGGTACATGTGGTATCCCCTTAAGATATAAAAGGAGGACCATGCCCACAAAGAGAGGGGACTGGATTTTTCCGGAAAGAGGAGAGGACTGGATTTTTCCGGAAAGAGGAGAGGACTGGATTTTTCCGGAAAGAGGAGAGGACTGGATTTTTCCGGAAAGAGGAGAGGACTGGTTCATACTTTGTAACTGGCTCATACACAGATCCACAAAAACACAGGAGTAGGGTGTTACGCTTCGAGGCGGCCCGAACCTGTATACATCGCCCCTGTCTCTTCCTCTTTTGAGGGCACGCGGTCTTTCCACACTCAGAGAGAGCTTGAGATCTCACCCTGAGCCCCCGGCCGAACCGGCAAAGGGGGGCCTGCGCGGTCTCCCGGTGAGGAGCCACGAGCTCCGTCAATATGTGTTCGACTATATATGCATCACATATGACATACCTTGTCTTTAAATTTTAAATATACCTGGTAGAAACTTATATTAGGAAGAATTACGTCTTTTGGCTAGTGCGCATGATTGGATGTTGCAATCTTTTGTCTCAGAACTAACATAACTGCAGTGGTAGGGTGGGGGGCTTAGCGCCAAACATCGTGGCGCTGAGGTTGGGAAACTCAGCTCTAGTCACTTTGTCATTCTTAAGTAGGTCACAAGACAAACATCGATCTCAAGCAAGGTTTCCTTTACCGATTCAAGGAGGGTTATGCAGCCCTGCCGTAACCGCACGTTAACCGCTGAAAACCGTGTGAATTTCGTCAGCAAACATTTGAATTCAAAATTTTGCGATTTTGCGGTTTAGTCGCGGTTACCGCATGGTTTGACGCGATAACCGCGATATTTGCGCAGCAACCGTGAGTTGTGTAGCTGAACAAAACATTACTAAAAAAAATAAAAAAACACTTAAATGTGTGTAGAAATTAGGGATGATTAGAAGATTATATAGGATAATTGCAAACCTAACATTTGCATGTAAAATATAAAAATTCAGACCCAAGAGATATTTTCTCCTCTGTTGGACCTTAATGGGCCGGTTGCACAGTGCAACTTAAGGCCCAATACTTTTCCTTTTTTCCTTTTTCTAAACTATTATTTGTTTTGCCCTCAAATTTGATTTTATCTTACTCTTTTTCAAACAATTTCTTCACCATAAGTCACTAAACATCAATGAGTCCATTGGCTACTTATCTTCCTAGTACATATCATGGTTGTGATGGTTGAGGTGCATTCGTTATCCAAGAAGGACTGAGATCTTCTTGGTCATCTTCCTCCCCTCTTCTTGGGTTCCATCAATATCCTCGTCACTGTCCTCCTCCTCTACGGGTGGCAACTGGGCAGGGCGGGGGCGGGTTGAGCTGGAATGCCCCAGGCCCCGGCCATGGAGGGATGAACAGGGCAAACTTAGTCCCTGACCCCGATCCCTTTGGGACCCCGCAACCCAACCAAGAAGGCTGACGACGAGGTTCAGGCGACGAGGTGACGTGGCGACGACGAGGGGGCTCAGCGAAGAGGTGGATGTCAAGGGGGTGCAACGATGATGTGGCGGATGGCAAGGAGGCTCGGTGACAAGGTGGAAAGGTGGATGGCGAGGGGTGCGGTGATGACGCGCCGGATGACGAGGAGGCTCAGTGACGAGGTGGCCGGCGACAAGGTGCACGGGGATGAGGCGGATGGTGAGGGTGTGCAGCGAGGCGGCAGACGATGAGGGGCTCGATGGACGACAAGGGCCACGGGAATGAGGCAGACAGCGAGGCGGCGGTCGGCAAGGGTGCACATGGATGAGAGGTTGCGGATGGGGTAGGGAGGAGGTGGTAGTAGGGTAGTTGCAGGGTGGGGTGAGGGAGAAGGTGGATGAGGATTAGAGTTAGCTTTTATATATTGGTTTAATTTGGCCTAAATTTTTTAAACGGGCTATTTTCACAGGAGTAACTCACTCCCCGAGGCCCCGCTGGGCCACCTGCGGGTAGATTACGATCCCCAACCCCGTCCTCGAAAATTTGTGGGGCCCCGCCTCTGCTCACCCACGGGTAAGAATTCCACCCCACCTCAACCCTGTAGGGACGGATCCTCGTCGAGTACTCGCCCCCAATGGGGAAATTGCCACCCCTATCCTCCTCCCTCTTTCGGGCATCATATATTTCATGTGTACATCCATGATAAGAATATCGTGACTTTGCCGAAGGGGCAGCTTGAACATGTACCTCGGCAATGTCTACGATCCTATAGCCAAGGCAAGCTGCTAACTTTCGAGCATGCACATACTGAAGCTGAAATGATGATAGCTATATGTTTGGGTTAAAACATGCGGTGAGATAATTTGAGACTATAAGTAACACCATCCTGGTGGCATATGGAATAATGGTTTAGTACGGTAGGCTCTGAATTTTCATCATTAAACCTTTCGAACCACATACCCCAAAGAAGGTTCTGTGCATGCGATTCTTGAACCTTTTCCTTGTAATATTTGCTTCTGAATTTTATTTGTTTGTATTAAGTTTGCAATGAGTACGAGGATAAGTTAAATAGTTTGTTTCTTTTCAAATTGCTTCTTTTGGCTGCAACAGCAATAAATTTTAAAAACTAGCTATACATGTCTCTATCGAGTACGGTTAATGCTATTTATGTATTGTCTCATAAAACTACATGACCTTAATTGTTTCTAGCCTTTGAATCATTAATCCAAGTTATCTCTCTCCATCCATCAAGCCGAATACTAACAATTTGACCCCATGTGAAAAACTTATTATAGGAATAGACTATGGCAAAAACTTATTGAAAAACGGAGCGCGACCTCAATGCTAGCCCTAATGGCATTGCCATGTTGGTGCTTACCTCTATGCCATCATGTTGCTATGTCCAAATTGACATGGCAGGAGGTCAGCACCAACCTATATGATGCTGACCCTGACAACCCACTTCCCTTTACACACATATCACTGGCATGCCCGTTGACGCTAAAGTTTGAATGTTGGAAAAGATAGTGATAGATTTATACTTTGTGATTTGGTGAATTGTGATACTAGGTATGTTAGTGGGGAGTTCGAGTGTTGATATTCTTTTGTTAGTTATGATTATAATGCATAGGATTTGTTTGGTATGGTTGAGAGGAAAATTATACTAGGAAGAAAAATAACTATTTACCAATTTTGTTGAAGTGTAGGTTGCTTTTCATAATTTTAGATGATATTTAATCTTTGGAATTAATTAGTCAAAAATGTAAATTATTATATGTATTTGATTTTTTTTCAAGTTTGTTGGTTGTACTAGACTCATTGGATTTTACCACTTGTCAACACCTATCGACAAACATTCCATGGTCCATGTGTTGGTGCAGTAACACGTGCAAATTTATGATGAGCGATAATGATCAAACTTACCGCGCCAAAAGTTTTGGGTGTGGGCAAATTATGCATACTCCCTAGAGAAGCCTAAGCCACAATGGAAGAAAGGGACGTCCAAGAAGCCAATGGAGGTTATTTCAAATGTAATGAGGTTGTTTCATTATTATGTTTTTTCATGGTGGCTAATACATTGCCATATTTGAAGGTATCCAAACCACCTCAGCTTCTAGGTGACTTTGCAGAGTGGATAGATATAGAGGTCTGCCTCGAAGATGTTGAGCGTCTGTGCAAGCATTAGCTTTGGTTCAAGAAGCATTTTGAATGGCACTATGACGCAACACTCCAATAGGAGGAAGAGCAAAAAAAAAAAGGAAGAAGGACTAAGATCATAAGGAGAGGAAAGATTGTGCGGCTAAAAGAGAGAGGAAGCAGGTGAGGGCACATACTGCGAAGGAAGCCAGATTGAAGGCTGCAAGGAAGGATATGTACCTGTCACGTGTTTTAATTTAAATCCCCTAAGGCATGTACTAATGTTTTTATGAAGGGGCAATTGCTAATTTACCATTACTTTGAATCGTTATTGTACTAAAAAATTGCAAAAATACCACTAGAACTATCATTCGAGTGGCATCCTTGCAATATCGAAAAAACCGGTGGCAAATTTGACAATGCCCCTTTTATGAAACATCTCATGTGAAACTATCTCTGCACACACCATACACCATAGTTACATTCGGTTTTGAGCCCGAAACCTTAGTTTGAGGTTAGAACAATTATTTCGTCAAGCATACATCATGTGTTTGTAATGTAGCGGCAATTTTCAAAAATCTTGTCCTCCATTACATATGCATCACATATGGCATACCTTATCTGTCAATTTAAATATATGTGTTACAAACTTATGTCAGGAAGATCTATGCCTTTTGGATAGTGCGCATGATAGAAAGTTAGAATTCTTTTTTCTCAGCACCTAACTTAATAGCAATGGTAGGGTGGGTGCCTCAACATTGAACAACATGGTGCTGAGGTCAGGAAACTCACCTCAAGTGACATTGTCATTCTTTAGTAGGTCACAAGACAAACATCTCAAGTCTAAAATTCCATGACGATTCCACAAGCACAAACTTATCAAGTCCACAAATTTACGATATTTCTGCAAGCACAAACATGTCAAGCCCACACCAAGTAGCTGCACTAATTCAAACACAAATATGAGTTCCGGTTTTGCCCTAATTTAACTTAACCCCCCTAACTTACCGTTTACATTATCGTGGTACATCAGGAGCCCATTGATTAGTTCTCTTCGTAGGACATATCATGGTTGCGATGGCTGAGGTGCATCTATTATCCATGAAGCACCGAGCTCTTATTGGTCATCTTCCTCCCTCTCCTCCCCTCTTCCTAGGTTCCCTCCACATCTTCGTCGTTTGCCTCCTCCTCCATCCCTTGGCCGTCTTAGCTTTCGTGTGTGCATCCACTCAACTAAGAAGCTGGTGACATTGCTGGAAGGATAGCTTGAACGTGTACCTCGGCAATGTCTATGATCATGTAGCCAAGGCAAGATATTAACTTTTTAAGCATTTACATGCTTAAGCTAAAAGGACGATAGCTATATGCTATGGTTAAAACATGCAATGAGATAATTTGAGACCATAAGTAATACTTTTCTAGATAATTTGAGATCATAAGTAATACTTTTCTGGTGGTATATGGAACAACGGTTTGGCTTGAACCTTTTCTTATAAGACTTGCTTGTGACTTTTTTTTTACTCTCTCCATCCCATTATAAGTGCAGCCATAAGTATCCGTGCCCAACGTTTGACCGTCCGTCTTATTAGAAAAAAATATGAAAAAAATATAAAAGTTAAGTCACACATAAAGTACTATTCATACTTTATCATCTAATAACAATAAAAATACTAATCATAAAAATATGTCAAATAAGACGGATGGTCAAAATTGGGCACTGAAATTCACAACTGCGCTTATTATGGGACAGAGGGAGTACTAAGTTTGCGACAAGTATGAGGATAAGTTAAATAATTTGTTTCTTTTCAACCGTTTCTAATTGCTTTTTTGGCTGCAACAGCTATAAATTAAAAATAACCGCATGTACCTATCTCCATTGAGTACAGTTAATGGTGTTTTCACGGTCAAATCAGCCTATAAGGTGAACAAGAATTATGAAAGGAGGAATTGCAGGACTGCTCTGGCTTTAACGACAATTAGCAATGAGGGTGGTCAGAAAGAATGGAAGAAACTATGGAATCTCAAATGTCCAAATAAGATGAAGCACTTCTTATGGCGGCTCGCACACAATAGCTTAGCATTGCGAATGAGGTTGAGTAGAAAGGGGATGGAAATTGACATGTGTGATTTGCCAACGTTTTGATGAGGATGGGGGCATCTTTTTTTTCAAATGCAATTAAGTAAAGAAGCCGTGGAGGGAAGTGAATATGGAAGGAACTCGTCTCAAATTGTCAGAGCAAAAATCTGCATGGGAGGTACTGAAGAGTATAATGGAATTGGAATACAATTCCCAGTTAACTGCAGTCCTACTGATGTATACGTGGTGGCATGAGTGAAATCGAATCAAACAAGGTGAGAGCAGAAGGGACGTTTCTAGCCTAAGCTTGATCGTGATGAAACAAGCGACGAAGTTTGCTGAATTAAACCAAGAAACACTGAATCAAAATACAAGATCAACACAGAAATGGAGGAATCCCGATGTGGAGATGTTAAAGATCAATGTGGATGGAGTATATACACCACAAACGGGGAATGGTGGATGGGGATATGTTATTAGGGATGATGCTGGCTCATTGATTGAATCTGGAGCCGGAAGAATCACACATCTCATGGACGCTTTCCACTATGAAGTCTTAGCTCTCAGAGCAGGTATAGAAGCAGCAGCACGGAAAAGGCATGATGAGAGCAACTGGAAACTGACCATTGATGCTCTGGACGAGCCACAGGTTGGATGCAGCAGGAGGTCTTCTATATGAGATAATGCAGTTTTGTGTAAATTCGTTTAATACTTTTAACTTTCATCACTGTCCCCGTAGTTGTAACAAAGTGGCACATCCTTTGGCTGCTTATGGTTGTAACTGTTCTCAGCTGACTGAGATCAGTTGGGACGGTATTCCTCCTAAACTAGAGGATTTGGTTGCCAGCGATTCTGTCGTACCAGTGGTATAATGCAATTCGATGTTCCACTAAAATAATGTTTCTAGTCTTTGAATCATTAATCAAATTATTTCTCTCCTTTCATAAAGTTGAATTTTTAATAATTTAACCCATTTAGAAAATTTATTACACCGTGGCAAAAACTTATCTAAAAAATGGAGTGCCACCTCAACGCCAGCCCTACGTTGCTAGGTCCAAACTAACGATGTAGGAGCAAGTCATCCTCGCATATATGGTATATAAGGGCAGAATGATCATTTCATTCATACCGCTGCATGCGAAGATGACTTAGCATGCTCACGTGGCATTTTTTGTGGGTCCAAGGACTATATTAACTCAAATGATTAATTTGGATGACTTGTTTGGACGATTTGAAACCTCAAGTACTAAATTGAGCCCGAAGCGAAACTTCAGGGACAATGTTAGCTATTCACCCTTTATTTTATGATTTTTGTCATTGAATTGAGAAGCATGAGATAACATGCCAGAATACGGCTTCATTCGATCTAGTTCATAGGTTATTTGTGCATGATTAGTTGAGTGCTAATTATCATAAACTTAAAATGATTTATTTAACTTTTAAAGAAAATTTTATACAAATTTTTTTTCACGAAATGTATCGTTTAGCAATTGAGAAAGTGTATTCACGGTAAATGAGGAAGTGGCCCATCTATATAAGATAAGAACACATATTACTAACTAAAAGAGCTTCTGATAAATATGTCTTGCTGAGGAGGCCATACGAACACGATAAAATCTAATCCTGTTATACCATGTTTTTTCCCCTCCCTTTTCAATGTGAAAAGAGAACAGAATAGCAAGCAGTGATACAAAATTAGATTTTAATCAATTCGTTGGGTTTGTACTCTTGTGTGCTTCTAAAAGTTCGACGGAAGAAAAATATCAACATGTAAGGACACGAGAATTTGACAAAAATGATCGTAAAAATATTTTTACGAAAAGGATATTTAAGGGTAATGTACATGCTAATTTTGATTCTCCGCTGTGGCAGCTTGACACTGCATAACATAAATCACTACCAACAAGATGAGAAACCATGTCAGACAGACAGACACATCGATTTTACAACAACTGGTGTGGTTAATCGAACTATTAATCTTAACCCTCCGAAACATTCAGGGAAAAAAAATATGTACACCTGTGTGATGTTGTACACCCATTGATCTGTCATGTTTAACAGCAGGTTCCTGATTCTAAACATCTTACACTGTACGCCTGTATCCCTTCTTGTAAATTGTATAATTCTATAGTAAATTCAGAGTTTCAGTTGTTCCACGTCTTCTCTGTCATTCCGTGAGTGATCATATGCCTGCCTGTTCTCCATTTGCTCCCTGGAAGTATCTGTTCTTAGGCCAGAGCTTGCTTCTTCAGTTTCAGAGCAGCCAGGTCGCTCTGTTAAGAACTGCTCCCAGAACTTGTCATTCACCACTGCAGCCGGGGCTGCAGGAGCCTCACTGGCTACTCGTGCATCCGCTCGTGGTGTTGTGGCATCTGCTGTACGAGAATCAGCTGATTTCTTTTGGTTGTCATCGAAGCTTCTGTCAATGGTGTCATCCTTTTCCATGGTAGCTGTTGCTGCCTCAGTTGGGTTGTCTATAGTGGTCCCATTTGCATTGAGGCCTTGGCTTTTGTCAACATCCATCGAGCATGATGCAAGAGTTAGACTCAGATGGCATGTTAAGAGGCCTTCATCACTTATAGGTGGTGCAAAGCAAGAGCTCTTGGAGGGGCAGATAGATGTGCCGGTATCAGAGAGTTCCATCATCTGCGGCACCAACGGGAGACATTCCCTCCCCATCATGTCACACTCTGGATGTTTACCATGAGGGCTTCCGTTATCTTCGTTTGAGCTTTGCGTGCTTAGCGTGATGATATTGCTCTCTGTCATGGCAGGACAAAGTCCCAACCTAAGCTTATCAGAGAAGTGCTGATTTAAAAGATTGCCTGTTTCTTGCTTAGAAGTGCTGCTATGGTCATCATAAAAGCTTGTGGTTTCTGTGTTCTCGATACTGTAATCCAAACCAGGTAACCTTCTCTTCTTATTGAAAGCATCCGTGAAAATCGAAGATGCTTCTGCCATCTTAACAAGCTTGTTGACAAACTGAGGGTTCTTACTAGCTTGCTGCAAGAAGGCAATCATCTTGGTCTGTCGCTGCTCCATGCCAAGCACTCGTCGCTCAAGATCTTCAATCTGGTTCATCGTTCCCGACTGCTGCTGCTTGGATTTCCAGAGGTCAGCCTGGAGGTTGGATTTCTCTCGTGAAAGCCGTTCGATCTCATCCTCAAATATTGCACGCTCATTATCGGGCAGAGCACCTGGTGGATGGCTGTGGCTGTGGATAGGCTTACGCCTGTGGATATTCTTCAGCAGGTGCTTTTGTCCCTTGATGAAGTACTCATTGGCAAATTCCCATCGCTCTGGATCTATTTTACGGAATCCCTGCAAAATTGACAATTTGCAAAGGGTCTCCATTAATTTAGGGAACTAGGAGTAAATAGATCTTTCACTTCTTAAGAGTCTATCAATAGGCAGAAGTTAGGAAACTTCCTTAAGGAATTATCAACTCACACTACAAAGTGAACTATATTAAGAATATTGTTCACTGGTATCTGAAGATTTAAAGTTTCAGCATAGCTATCAGCTCACAAAAACGATAAAGGAGATCATGCACAAAAAAAAATCACCTATTCTTGGACCACAAGAAGAAACAAATTTATGATAAGAATACCATGAAAAAGCCAAAATCTTGTTCTTGGACACTGGTGGGAAAAAAATAAGCATCAGCAAACAGGATAACAGGTCACCCAGTTGAACTTTTTCCGGAGAGATATTATGACCTACTACAGACACTCCCTTGTTAATACTAAACAACAAGCACACCAATCAATAACAGGGCTCATACAGTCCTCGTATCGGCTATTTTTATGGAGAAGATGACAGGTAAACAGATGTTGCTGTCACATCAACATTCACAATTCCAAGTTTTCACGATGACCCCAAGCTGATCTTACTTGCAATACCAACTTCTTAGTAGTTAGACAAAACATTGTTGAAGAATCATTTTCCAATAAAGATATCTACTAACAATAAAAGTTCAAATTGTGAACAATTACATATACTAAATGAAGGTAACAAATTGAGGAGTACCAGAGATGTCCATTGCGAATAAAGTCCCTAAAACCCAACCATTATTAGCAACCACAATTCCCTCGTGGACATCCATCCCAAATGTCCAAAGTCCCAAAAACGCAAAACTGGTCAGTTTATAATCCTAAAGGATGCAGTCTTGCTACCAAAAAACAATTAAAGTCTCAGCCCAAACTAAAGTCAATAGTGACACAAATCTCTCATCCTAGTAACCAAGGGAGTGAAAATCTGTCTAGCTCTCGATACCACAGTGTCTTCTCTTCGCATATAGCTCAAACTAACCAAAGCACAACTCAAACCCAGTGAGTCTGGGTAAAGTGCTGACACATGCAGCCTCATCCCCACGATAAAACAAGATGAACTTCACAAGCATTCCACATCTACACCACTTCCAAGACCCCCACCTTTTCCTTCATTAAATTGCAACCAAATATAACTACAAGGAACAGAAATCCACGTTCTAAACTACCCACCGTACTAGCAATTCACCAAAATCGCAGGGATATTTCAGCAATTACTATCCCCCATCGACACGGAGTTCCCAAAAATTCCCAAATGTAACAATTGACGGTAAAATTCCCGAACCCAACAAGCAACTGCCCAGCTTAACTACCCCAAATCGATTTGCCCCCCCACGCAACCTAGGCTTCAAAGAAGCCTGAATTCCCCAAGGCGGCTATCCACCCGGAGCGCACCGCGCAGCGAAGAGAGATCGACGATTACGAGGAGGGCGGGGGACAAAGCAAAGCGTACGCACGTAGGTGTTGAGCTGGCGGATGAAGCTGGAGAAGTTGCTGTGCTTGAAGTAGGCGGGCAGCAGGCGGGCGGCGAACTCCGGGTGGTTCCAGACGACGAAGCTCGCGTCGGAGGCGTCGCTCCACGACACCACCGCGTCCGTCGACGGGTCGTCCACCATCTCGTACGTCTTGAGCAGGAACGGCGCGGGGCCTCCCCCTCCTCCGCCGGCCCCGCCGCCGCGGGCGCCGGCGGCAACTTCCATCGCCGGAGACGACGGCGCGCGTGCTGCGGGTGAAGAGAGAGAAAGGGAGGAGAGGAGTCGTCGTGGTCGTTGTAGGTTGGGTGGGGTTTGGTATGATTTCTCGCTTCTTCAATTTTTTTTTTAATTAATGCTGCAAGACGATACCCGTTGGTATCGTTGGGACGGTATAATACATCTGTGTGAAAAAGATATCGTCCCGTTTGAACGATATATCATATATCAGTAGATACCTTCATTTTAAAATAATAACATATCAAACTTTTTTAAATTTTAACTATTAATAGCAAAAAGAATAAAAAAATTATCATGTAAATTTAATAGCAAAAAGAATAAAAAAATTATCATGTAAATTTAATGTTACTATATTTATCACTAAACGAACTACAGTATAATAATATGTAACTATTTTTATTTAAAACATTTTACTTTTATAAATATTATTAGTTAAAATAGCATTTAGGAGACAATGTCTAGTTTTAATATTTTAGGATGAGGGGAGCAAACATTAAGCTCTATCTTAAAGGTATTATTTCATTCGAACTAGATATTTTGTTGTTCTTTTTGTTTTGTCAGTCCCATCATTTTTGTCTTTTTTTAGTGTGCATTCATGATTGGAATTTATTGGGTAGCTCTGGATGGTGAGAGATGGAAATTGGGTGTAGATTGATGAGAGAGTGACAAGATTCAAGATACAGTGAAGCACGTGCTATCCGAAGCTGGACTAAAGTGGTTTGACTGAGACTTGAGAGAATCGATCCGGCAAAATAAAATGTATGCTTGATTTTGATTCGATCGTATACTACATAAAGAAGATAACGCAATTGACTTTTCTAAGATATTTAAACTCGTCCTATTAAAAGTTTAATGTGAATATGCATAAATATAAGTGGTGCTTAAAATTTTCTAATCATAAAATAAACCACAACAAATAATAGTTATATTTTCTTTAATAAGATAAATGGTTAAATATTATACCAAAGTCAATAATAAGAATACATAGCGAATACTATAATTTAATTCATTGGAGAATATGAAGAGATGGAGACGTTTTGACCTTTAGTTGAATTTCACTTGATTTAGATTGATATGATAATTCAACTTAGGGCTCTCTCCTCAATAAGGTCCTTGACGGAGGAAAAAAGCAATATTACTAAAACTGTTATGCACGGTCTTATTGTCACCGAGAGAAGCGGGAACCAAATCCTCTAACTTTGAAGTTTGAAGGACAAACGCAAATAAGAACATTAAAATGAATCTAGTGCTACAATGACTTATAGTTGTTACTCTGTAAATTAAATTGTACATATTTACTACTTACCGTATTAAACCAATCGCGTCCGTTTGATATGAATAGGATGACTATAAACATCTAAAGTCACGGCACTTTATGCCTCTAAACTTTTACGCTACTAAAGTTGAGAATCCAAATCCGAGCAGAACTTGAAACCAATCTTGGACGTATGGAACGAGATCCTGTGCAGTACTACAGCTGACATGAGAACCTCGCTTAGTCCAGAGCTCTTACATGAGTGGTCATGATGACGAATGACCCCACTTACTCAAGAGCAAAGTTTAACAAACCGTTTAGGGTGTGTTACCGCCACCTTACAGTTTGGCGGTTACTGTGAAAACCACGTGGTTACCGAGAAGTATATCGTAATTTCAAAAACTGAGAAGGTTACCGTATGTAATAACCACGACAACCGTACAGTTTTATAAACCGTGCTCAAGGGCTCATTTGTCAACGGACATGGTGACCTCACTTACTTAAGAGCTCATATGTCAGCGGGCCTCACTTGCTCAAGAGCCCGCCTCAAAATTGATACTACTTCAAAAGAGGGAAAGGAACTCAAGTAGTTTTCCCTTGGATGGCTTCTACAATTTAAGCCATTTTCTTGTAGAACCTACTCCCTCCATTAAAAAAACCTAATCCTAGATTTAAATCTAGATATATACTATATCTAGATATATCTACTACTACTTAAAAAATAAGAGGTGCTTTCATCGTCCGTCAAAAAAACCGAACGAAAAAAAACCAAGTTGTCCGATCCGATCCAAAAAAAGGAAAAAAACCGGGCGAAAAAACCAACGCCGCCTCGCTACAGCCTCTATCTATAACCCGACCAAGATCGATCTCAACAACCGATCGCCGCCGCCGCCGACGTCGACGACCGATGGCCGCCGGCGATGACCGCCTGTCTGACCTCCCCGACGACCTCCTCCTCCGCATCCTCCACTTCGCGAACGCCAAGGAGGCCGCGTCCACCAGCTTGCTCTCGCGGCGGTTCGGCGCGCTCTGGCGCTCCTCCGGCGCCGTCAACCTCGCCGCGAGCGTCCCCTGCGGCAGCAGATACATCAGGAGCGCGGCCCTGCTCGCCCGTCGCGGCGCCTTCGTCCGTGCGGCCGAGGCGGCGCTCTCCGCCGCCGCCGACCACCGCGTCACGAGGCTCACCGTCCACGTCGAGTGCGACAAGGAGGACAAAGGCTCGATCGCCAGCTTCCTCCTCAGCAGCGAGAACGACGAGCGCCGCAGCCACCGCGACGTGTTCGACGCCGTCCTCTCCCACCCGGCGGCGCGCCGCGTCGAGGAGCTCAGCGTCGCCGCCGTCCACCTTCACTGGGGCGACAAGGGCAACATCGTGAGCAGCGACGGCGCTGGGATCTACAGCATCAATCCCGCCACCCTTCCGTCGAACACCCTCCGCGTTCTGGACCTCACCAACTGCCGCAGCCTCACGCCGTCGCCGGCCGCCGCCGCCGCCGCCGCAGCCGCCGCGTTCCCGCGGCTGGAGACGCTGCGGCTGCGACACTGCACGGTGAACATCGACGATCTCCACTGCATCATCGACGCCGCGCCGGAGCTCGCCGCCGTGCGCCTCGAATTCGTCCATCTCATGTCCAACATCCACGATGTCCCCTTCCTGGTGCAGCTGGCAATGGCCTCAACCACCCGCCTCCGCTTCCCGGCGGCCACCGCGCTCACGCTGATCAACTGCCTCACCAACGGCGGCATGAGCGGCAGCGTTATCGACGCGCCGAGGCTACGATCCTTGACATACAAGGGGGCGGCGAGGTCGCAGTTCGAGCTAACCTCGCCGGCGCCGGACATGAAGATGGTGCACCTCCATTTCAACCACTACTTCCATCAACGTGATTACCTTCGTTTCATCCATAACTTCACCAAGGTCAAGGTGCTCAAGCTAAAGGCGGAGAATGTCGACGACATGGCTGTCCTTGGCGTATTCTTCCCCAACATTGCTCGCCTCGAGCTCGACGGAGGTTTCAACCGTTGGTATGTGTCGTGAATAGGTATGTGTCAAAACCAAAATTGACCGATCAAAAAACCGGGCGAACAAAAAGTGCGAAAAAAAAGAAAAAAACAAAATAGCGGTAAAAAAAACTCTGACTCGGTCCCTAAAAAAAATAGCGATAAAAATAAAAAAAAATCCGACTCCTCGTTGCTATTCCCTCTCAGAAAAAAAAAGTCCGACTCTAGATCTGAGTCCCACTCCTCTCGGTTTGAGTCCGAGATACTAGGCACCGCTTCTCTCGGTTTTAATCTATACCGTGATATTCCATACATCTTGGTGAAAAAAAATTGATGTGCCGGATTAAAGATCTGTTTGCAAAAACGGAACCTACATGTCAAGAGCATTCCATTTTTATATGATTTTAATTTTTAGATTTATACATTTGCATTTGAGTCCCTGTAATTTTTATATTTACATTTGAGTCCCTATAATCTTGCAATAAGGTGCTTTTGGTCTTTTTTTTAAAAAAAACAATAAATAAAAGGGATAGAACAAAGGCAGAAAGCTGCATAAAAAGAAAAAGCCACACAAAAAAAACAAAAAATAACAACAACAAAAGTCTATTTCCCCTAAGTGGCAAAAAAAAACTATAGATGCAAACGGAAAAAAAATCCGATTCCTATAAAAGGCAAAAAAAAAAAAGTGGTGAAAAAAAGCTAGATCCGATTCCATTAAAAATGAAAAAAAAGTCTAATTCCTGTAAAGGCGAAAAAAATCCAAAAAAACATCTAAAAAAGTTCGTCCGATTCACTAAGAAAGAAAAAAACCACGTGAGAAAGTAATTGTAAAAAAAAAGGCAAAACACACGCGAGAAAAGCAAAACAAAAAAAGGGGAGAAAAATATGGTTTTCGTTATCAGTAAAAAGAGGAAAAAAAACATGCTAGGAAAAAACTGTTAGAAAGAAATGCGCTATTTCTGAAAAATGGTTTGAGAAAATCACGCAAGAAAAAACACCGTTTATAAAAGAAACAAGCCGCTCATTAAAATACAAACATTGTCATTGACATAATTATGATTATGCATGAAAAACTTATATTAACATTAGAATTTTTTCACCCGTTGCAACGCACGGGCATTTTTGCTAGTACTATATCTAGATTTAAATCTAGATATATACTATATCTAGATTTAAATTCAGGATTGATGTATATCTAGTTTTAAATCTAGGATTAAATTTTTTTTTGATAGAGGAAATAGAAATTTGCTGACAAAAGTTTGCCTGGTCATTGCATGAAATAAATTGATGTCTGATATGAATGTAGGGACATACACAACACACAAGTTCATTAACATTTATACCTCAATTAAATAAAAAAAAGGTTTGCTTCAGTTACCAAACTTTGGGTGTGTTATTAAAGTGTACCAGCAACTTTCAGTGGTATAAAACAGAACTGAAGAACTTTCGGTGGCGTGGAACCAATTTTGCCTTTCAAATATGGTCGTTCACGCAACATAATTCTCTTCCGTATTTGATTGGTAAGATCAGCCAGCAGCAATATATGATGTGATGTCAAAATATACTAAAAAGAGTCCAACATGCTAAAAATTGATCATGGGAACACAGACCAAAATTTACAGGACATCAACTGCAACTAAAATATCAGTGTACTGTGAACCCATCTTGTAGTTAAACAAAAACTAGATGCATAATGATGCTTACGAACTTTGAATTCAACCTTCCAAAGGTACAGCACATTTATGTTCAGTGTTTTGAGTGGATAATATCTTTCTCGGAGCAATAACCATGAATCATTTAGCCTTGACACTCTCCGTTGTAGCTTGCTCCTTGACAGGCGGACTCTCCGGTGTACCTTCCTTGTTGACAGGCTGAATCCGTTCATACCGCTTCCTCGTCAGTGTCTCCCCTTTGAGGGCAGCAACATATCTGTCATTTGTGTCCTCTTTCCTTTGCAGCTCTCCAAGAAACTCTGCCAGTCTCTCCCGGTTCACTTGCCCCATCATCTGTTTTGTCATACAATGGAATTGCAAAAACAACATGTGCAATGTTAGACAAAGTAGTAGCATAAACAAGTCAACAAAACTAACAGTGAAGAACCAATGGCTCCTGTAATGACAAAAACGGAAAGGATGGGAACGATTAACCAAAGTAAACCTCGATTCCGTTGGGAAGTAAAAGTAAACATACAGTAGCATAGAAACAAAACTGTCACATGCCAGATAAAAATAGCTACCAGGCAATTCTCTGCAAACCTTATAAGGGTATTACTAAGATAAGAATGCATATTTACATGTATCAGATTATGTTTGTATAGATTTGATATTCCCGATTAGTCACATTTTTCTGAATACTGACATCACAACTCGAAATCCATCTGATCCATTTCCTACTAAAAGTCATGTGAAGCTTACATGATGTCCTCTAGGTATCAGATCATGCATGTTCACTGCGACAGCTTACCGTTCATGTAACATATCATCATTAACCAACAAAAGACAAGGGAATCATAGTGACAGTTTGACCATTCATGTATTTCAACCAGGGAAATTTCTACCGATTCCAAAAGAAAAATAATTGGTCCCACTGAACTTCCAGTAATTGGTGGTCAATGGAAATTTCAGAACGTTTTCGTTCAAAACATTTGAAATTGAAATTTGAATGTTTTAACAGGGAAAGATTGTGCTTGAAGGGCTCGAAGTCTAGAACCCAACTGATCATCCCAGAGGATAGCATACAACCATTCCAGTTGCACATTTATTGCTATGAACTGTTATCATTCATTATATTATTTAATTAAATAATTCAGAAGCATGCATTTTCCCAGCTACTTTAGCCTGACCTTATTCCTACCTTGGGTAACTCATATGGCTGGTAATCAGCATTAACTGCAAATAGAGATTTTCCTGACTTCAACTGCAATACAAAACAAGCTGATTTACAGGATACGCAGATCTATGCCAAAGAACAATTTGGTTCATCATAAACACCATCCTTGCAGGCTTATAAGCTGCAAGACCGAAGAAGGGTCATCATACCATATCTACAAATCACTTGGTCAAAGAGAACCCAACAAGTTGTCCTAATTATAATAGATGGATGTTGCCAAAAAGAGCATCCTATAGGTTGATTACTGGAAAAGCTTCTTAGAAGCATGCCATCTTGTTACCCAAAACTAATTCACAACGGTGTGTCCAGTAAAATACATGTCAAGTTCTTTTGAAACAATGTAAAAGCCAATAGACATATACAATGTCCAAACAGATGGTAAATCGTAGTATCATGACATACTTGACTAGGTGAATGCTATATACTCAAATAATCAGCACAATTAGCTCAGCAAAGTTGGCATCTACAACAACGTTCCCAAAGGCCATAAGCACTACTAATCTAACAGAGAAATAGAATAAATAGAAATGAGCTATCAAATGGCCTGACTAGGAGCAGAAGAAACAATGAAACATCATTCAACAACGAATGAGTGATACATGTGTTCATTCACTCTCTACTGAATGAATGCCAGTATGTCCCTTCCTCCTGCACCTTATTTGATAGGTAGCATATAACAGCATAAAAAGAAAAGAGCTATCAAATGGTCTGACTAGAAGCAGAAAACAACATCATTCAACAACAAATTAATAGTAGATGTGTTCATTTACTCTCTATTGAATGCCAGTATCTCCCTTCCACCTGCACCTCATTTGATAGGTAGCATATGCTGAACCATCCCACAAAACAGGCATGAACTAGTAGTGTACAAATAGAAGAACGCAACTCCGCAGAACTACTCGAAATCGTAAAATTGCGCCACAAATTGGAACATTTCACTCGGTATATTCGATCTATCTTTGAAGTGGGAAACTAATTTCACATCTAAACAAGATCGAACGATATCGTCTAGAACTCCACTACGCGACAGCAAGTTTCCATCAAGAACCTAGAGAGGGCGGCGATACGAACCAAAGAAGAACGCAACAACCCATTAATTAATTAATCATCAGAACAACCCAAAAGATGGCAGAAAACAACAAGATTTGGGGGGCGGGCGCGCACCGTGGTCTCGGGGCGGGCGGTGGAGCGGAGGTGGGCCTCGAGCTGGTCGTTGCGGGAGCTGGTGAGCTGCATCACGCCGTAGCCGACGACGCCCGGGACGACGCCGCACAGCGCCGCGAAGGTGAAGAAGAAGGGCTTGGAGTCGCGCGTCCGCCGCACCAGCCACCGCCACCCCGCGCTCTTCTCCCACAGGATCGACATCTCCCTCTCCCTCTCCCTCGCGCCTCGATTCCCCCCTCGTCTCGCCTCTCCTCTCCTCAGCTGCTGCTTCTTCTCTACCCTTCTCTTGCCTAGGGGCCTGTTCATTTTAATGCTAAAAAAAACCTTATCAAATTTTAGCATTGCCAAAATTTTGGTATAGTTACTAAAATTTTGGTAACTTGCCAAAATTTTGGCAGGATTTCTTATATAGTTACTAAAATTTGATAGCAAACTAAATATAACCACTTTTTTAAGTAACTTTAACAAAATTTGGTAAGATTAAAAATGACATTAAAGTGAACTGGCCCTAGGTTTTCTTCTTCCTCCCTCCCTCTTGTTCGTTGCTTTTTTTTCTTTTTCTTTTTCTTTTTTCCCTGATGCGGGCGGAGAGGAGATGGGTTGGCGTTAGTGTGGGAAAGCGAGGCAGATGGGCCTCAGTGCGCTCGAGGCTGGCCTGGAGGCTCGATAGTAATTGGAAGGAATAAGTTCACCTCGACTCTCTTACTTGTGGCCGAATCTTATTCGAATCCTTTTACCGGTTGTCTCGACCCCCAATTATTAAAACCGATGTAATTTAACTTCTTTGATAGTTTTGGAGAACGATTTTACTAATGTGGCGCCTACATAACGGTATTAATCAGGTCTTCATTCTACGTGGCGTTGATGTGGCGTTTAAGTGGCATTAGAGTAAAAAAATATATGTGTAACCCATTTATGTCATTCAGGAAAAAAATTATAGTACCCACTAACATGTCGGACCCATCTCTCCTTCCTTCTTCCTCCCCTCTCTCTCCCTTCTCTCTCTCCCCCGGCCTTTTTTGGTTCACGTTGGCCGGAGCGGCGGCGGTGGAGAGCGGTGCCCGACGACGGCCTCCATTTTCTCTCCCCATGTTCACTTCGAGCTCGCCGACAAGATGAGAACTTTTCAGTGGGCAGGGTCGACTTCTCTTCCTTCCCCTCCATCAATCACTGTCCCAGTGTCCCTCCTCTCCACATCCCGTCGGAGGAAGTCAGGCGGCGGTGGCAGTGGGGAGGGTAGTCGGAGTAGTAGCGCTGGCTCTGGGATCTGCTCCGCCCGAGCCACGACGGATGAAGTCGAGCAGGCCGAGCGAGGAAAGGACGCAGGCGAGGACGCGTGGAGCTCGGCTTGTGAAGACGAGGCGCAGTGAATCGCCGTGATCAGCGCCGACGAGAACACCAGCACCGTGAAAGATTGGTCACTCATGATCTACACAACACAAGCAGCCTTAAATTAATCACGACATGCAGCGCATGACGCGCGATTAAGAACAACTAATAAAGTAATGGATCACTCCTTTGTTCTTTGCAATGTTGAGGATGACGAGCTCGATGATCCCTTGTGTTGAGCAGCAGCCCAATGGACGTGCCGCCACTGAGCGGTATACAGAACACACCGGCGAGTGGAGGAGGAAGGGAAGGAAAGGAAAGAGGATGACATATGGTCCCATAATATTTTTTAATGATATATATTTTAATTATAATGTCACCTAAGCGATATAAAAGAAGGACTGAAAAATAAACTTCGATGAAAAATCTTAAAATCAGCTCCAAATAAAATTGAAAATTTAAATTTGAACTGACAAACATAAGAAAAAAAGATGAGGCTTATACTTCCATTGTTTTCTCGTTTCAGTTTTACAACCTCATTATCTATCATGAGCACGCTTCCCAGTTACTAAACAATATTTTTGTTTACGCTAGCTTAAGTTTTCTATTTTAGCCATGTCGATGACGACATTGTTGGCTAGGAGCGCCCGACTGGACGAGAAGGCGAAGGTCGCCGAACCGTGAGCTCAATCCAGCAGTGTTGATCGTGTCCTCTCTTCATCGAGATTTGGCCAACGTGGTTTAAGAGCCGTGGCTTTAAGGGCTGTTTGGTTGGTGACTTGACACATGCGTGATGAAAACTCCTGCCTGAAGCTAGCCTTTAAGTTTGAAGACATTTGCTTGGCCAGGCAGCCTGTGAGATGAGTTGTTTGGTTTGAACCATGTGCCTGAAAAGAAACAATGCAACATCATACTGTAATAATTACATTTAACAGACAATATTAACATATAGTATTAACTCGGTGGGAAGAAAGAAAAAGCAAAAAAAAGAAAGAAAGAAAGAAAAAGAATGTACTCCCTCCTTCCCTAAATGTTTGATGCCGTTGACTTTTTTAAACATGTTTGACCGTTCGTCTTATTCAAAAACTTTTGTGAAATGTGTAAAACTATATATATACATAAAAATATATTTAACAATAAATCAAATGATAGGAAAAGAATTAATAGTTAATAAGACGAACGGTCAAACATTTTTAAAAAAGTCAACGGTGTCAAACATTTTGGGATGGAGGGAGTAATTAACAGTGGGACCCATAGCTTTCACATTACCTTAATCTTAGGCCATTCACAGTGCAAATGTGTGACGTTCGGCCAACCCGATATTCTCCGCCAGCTCGGCTTGGAGCGTGACCTAACGAGGTTCGGTAGTAAAAATTGGGCATGCGTTCTTCGTCAGAAAAGCTGCCAAGCGACGCTAGGAAGAATGGCACGACCCCGCTGTGAGGGTTGTGGCCTCATGTTTGGTGGCCCCGTGCGACGCCGGAGAGAGTTGTACCGCGCCGAGACGGAACCTCATCGCAGGAGAAAGCTGCTACCACGTTGGAGAGGGAACCTCGTCGCCAGAGAAAGCTACTACCGTGTCAGAGAGGGAACCTCGTCATCACCCCTGCTCGTTGTTCTATTTGCGGCGCCGAGCTCGTCTCTTCGATCTGCAATGGGGATGTCGCGCCGACGCCAAAAGGGGAGGCTGCCGCAGGCCTACCATTGAGCCGACGTTAGCATCGCCTTTGAGCCGCCGCCACCTTCCCCATTGCCACCGCCTGAGTATAGATTCGGCGAGCCACAGGCCGGATCTGGAGAGCTCGGTGGAAGGAGAGGCCGGAGCCAGGGAGGGGACAACGGAAGGAGAGGTCAGAGACGAGGAGGGGACGACGTAGGGAGAGGTGAGAGGCGGCCACCGCCGCAAGCCGTCGAGCTGGGCTTGTGTGGCGTCCGAGATTGTGAGGTGCCGACGGGGAGGGGAAGTGGCGGAGAGGAGGGAGAGCTATGTCGGCGGTCGAGGAAAGTGGAGCTGTGCCGATAGTGGTGGGGAAGGTGAGGAGACGTGTCGGCCTAGGAGATGAAGGGCACAACCTGGGGGGGAGAGGGAGGCCAGCACACCGTGGGAGATTAAAATTTATGATGTGTGGTTTCATTCACTTTTTTTTATCTAAGATAGAGCACATGGTCACGCGAAATAAGGATGCACTGCTAATGCCCTTACTAGCTTCTCACTTTCTTGAGTCAGGCGTTGGAATTTCATCTCCTGAGCCAGACTAATCAACACAACTAGCTATCAGGTCAGGCCATCGCGGAAACAACCGAGGACACCAACCAAATAAGGTACATGCTTGTATCGGGCAAGCATATCATGTCTAGCACGAACACAGGACATCAACCAAACATGCTCTAAGTGCAAGTGTCCTCACCCTAACGAGGCAATTTGTGCCTCTAGAAGGCACCTTGTACATTAGATGGTGGTTAGAGATCCACAAGATTTTAATCTTAAACTTAAAGTAGTTCAACAAATATGTTTCCAGAATTCAGACATACCTCATATGTGCAGGCGTTCTAAACAACTACTTATATATGCATGATTTTTTTCGTGCCACGTTTTTCATAGATGATTTCTCTAAAGAAAAATTCTGCACCAGTATGATTTAGATAGTAGTTTTTTTTCCTTAAGTTATTTGTTAGTTTTATGATACTTATTTCATTTCATAGTATGATTTTCCTCTATCGATAATAATTTATTCAATCATCTTTCCTTGAAATAATCTATACCTATATATAATTAAAAAAATACATAAGGTTTCCGACAATTTTTTTTTCGTCCGTGCGTTTTTTTTTGGCCGTTTTCCTTTTTTTCCGTCGTCTTTTTCGGTTTTATTCCCATCTGCTTCTTGGTGGCCCAAGAAGGAGGAAAGGAAGAGAGGTGGCTGCTGGGCCCAAGTGGAGATAGGGATGACGGCCCAATAGGAAGGGATGGCAGCCCAAGAGGGAGGAGAAGAAGAATGGGCCAGATTTGGCCCAGACTTAGGAGAGGGCTTTTAGTTTGTTTTTACTTTAAATTAATTATCAAAATTATATTTGTATTATTAAAATTAGCAATTGAGCTTTGAAAAATTCAAAACAATTCTAGATAGTGTGGTTCATTCATGAAGAATTTAATAAAAAATATATTTAGTATTTTATTTTAATAATAACATGTTATTTAATTCTAATTCTAATATATACCTCTATACCTAATAAAAAATACGTAAGGATTTCGGGTGATCCGTTTGATTGTCGGGTCAAAACCGTGGTTGATATAGTATATGTATCTTCCATGTAATCACCTCTCTCTCCTTTTTACACCTATATTACTTGCACCGTGTCTATGGCCTCTCGGAATAAGTCTACCTTTTATGAGCCTCTCCTGGAATAAGTCTACTTTTCCTCCCTCCTGTCAAATCATATTTGCACGTAAATTTTTTTTTCTCGACCACTAGCACGGACCATGCAAATCAAAACTATAGTACCTCTTTCTTCAACAAATTTTTTGTTGATTATAAAATCTTATAATGAACCAGTTTTTAATTTAAAAATTAAAGTTAATTATATTATGTGCACAAAAATCCTAATTGCAGCTCATGATTTTTTAAAAAGTATATATTTAAGCAAATTCCCATGGTGAGTCTCACCTTAACTAAACCGTATAACAATAAAATTAAAATACATTTCACCCGTTGTAACGCACGAGTATTTTTTCTAGTAATAATAATTAATTCAATCATCGAGTTGTGTAGGGGCGGGGCGAACAGTCAACGGGATAGGCAGCTCCCGTGTCCGGCTCGGTCGCCTCTTCTGCCCGCTCGCTTCCTTTCCTCTTCCCCCTTCCCCTTCTTCCGATTTCAAAATTCGAGCCCCCTCTCCTCCACCCAAAACCCTACCCGCATCGCTCCCTGCAGGGCCCAGCTCGCCGCCACCGCCGCGTCCTCCATGCCGCCAACTTTCGCCACCGGCTCCGGTAAAGGCCTCCGCCGCCGCCATGACGTCAGCTTTGCACCACCAGCTTCTCCGATCCTCTCTTCCACCCCCCCCCCCCCCCCCCCCCCCCAACGCTCCCCCTTGTGCTCGTGCCCCTCGCGTGGCGGCCAGCCAGCCCACGCGCGCGCTCGCCCCGGGATGGCTGCGGGGACGGCGGCGAGCTCCATGAGCCCCCAAGCCGGGAGCGCGACGCGCGCGGCGCACGGGACGGGGGAGCGCTCGGCTCTGCCGCGGTATGTACGAGCGAGTGAAGCAAGTAAGCAACGGGAGTTTTTTTTGGGGCCTCTGATCGATCGTCTACAAAATCTCCTATCCTTGCTAGTTGCTAGTACCAAGTACCAACCTCAAAACCACTTGTACTAGCTACTCCTCCCTGGAAATAACAACCGAAACCGCCACACGCCCACACCACCACCCCTCCCTCCCAGAACAAGCCAAGAAACGAAGAGCTCTCTCGTCGTCGTCGTCGTCCTCCTCCTCCCCCGATCACCACCGACTCCAAGATTCCGGCGAGAGGCGGTGGCCGTTGCTTGCTACCAAGAAGCTGCAGCGATGGCGGGGGCTCCTTCGCCGGGAGGAGGGAAAGGCAGAGGCGGGACGGGAATGCGGTCCGCCCAAGAACTCGCCAGCGCTTGCACGGGCGCGGCCGTGGAAGAAGTAGAACTGCTTCGCGTCGTCGAGGCGAACGCAAGGGACGGCATGGGAGGCAGCCGCGGGGAGAGCTCTTCCGCGCCTCCACCACCTCCTCGGTCAAGAGTGCTCAGGCAGGGAGGGCTCGAGGAAGAATACGCCAAGAACTCCCCCTCCCCTCTCGGATTCGCACCAAGACTCATCCGCCACGACAGACAGACATCGTACGAACTTGCAAGCACGTCAAGACCACCAGCACCTGAGGTGAGTGCTCTATGCGTTCTTGGCATTCTGATTGAGTTGCAACTCTGCTACTGCTTGCTGGTCAGGTTTTGTCTCTGTTGGGTTGTTTCACTCTTCTTCCTTTCCTGTTCATTCGCGGTGAGGAACTATTACGGGAAGCCAATTGCGCTGATTTCTGAGAGCCTTTATCTATTATTATGGTGCAAGAACGAGCTGCTGTTCAACTTTCTTGCCTATATAATCTCATTGAAACAATCAAACTTGTGAAACTTTCTTGTGCCTCTTGATGTTCATTGCACAATATGGAGAGCTCTTTACGAAATCAATTATGCTCTGTATGTTTCTGTTTCCCTTCATTTATAGTGCTGCAGTATTGTATAGTCGAATGTAATCTCAAGCTCTTGAGCTGTATGTCATCTTGTTTCTGACGAGTAGAAGCATGCAACAGAGGAACTAAAGAATATTTTGCTAGTATTTTCCATTTCCATCTGTGCATTGCATGATTGCATCTTGATTCCCTGTATTGCTTTTAAAAATAGTTATGCTAAAATTTTATGTGACCGGTTACAATCATCATAGTGTTTCTTTCTTTGTAAGAAATAATCATCAAATTGTTGGTCTGGTTATCCATGCAAATTCCAGTTCCAAATGATTTATTGGTACTGTCTAAATGACCACATTCAGTTATTGTGTTCTGTTATTGTAAAATGTGTTTCAGTCCGGCGGTATCTTCTGGAACTATCTGGGCAAGTCTCTCCTTTTTGAGGGCCATTATGTATTTTGGTTCAAGAACAAGACACTATTTGTTCTACTTGCCCTATATAATTGGCTTTACACAATCAAACTTCTGTAACTTTCTTGTGCCTCTTTAGGAAATCAATTATGCTCTGTATGTTTTTGTTCTCTAGGAATACCCACCGCCTAGTTTATTGGCCCTAACATAATCACAACCATACGCATTATTACACTGCTCCCCGGAAATGTTTGGATTATTACACTTATTTGGGAGAAAATTTAGTCCAATGGCCTCATGTAAAACTGTTGCACCTCATCAGATGGGAGAACCACTTCGTATCATCACAAAGAAAGCAATGAGCAAGAAAAACAGGGCTTACACAGGAGGCAATCAAGGTAGATCCTCCTCTGCCCTGCTACCACAATCAAGATTCTGGCAAGGGATGTGCGAGGAAGCCAAGAAGGTTCTTGGCATCGCTAAGTACTCTTCCTCCCCCTCAAGATTGGCTGCAAGAATCCTTTGTGACAAGCAGGTGTTGCCTGAATCTGCAGGCACATCAAGGCCAGTGCTAGAGGTAAGTGACTCAGAATGAATGCTTCAAATTTCTGCTGTCTTTCTTTTGATATATAACGTTTATCTTCATAATTAGTTAAACATGCACGTCATACATTATGTAGAACTAGTTCAAAGGGACTTTTGTGCTGCTACTTACGTTTGCTGGTCTATCTTTTGCAAATAATTGTGGGTTTTGTTAAACTCCTGCCTTATGATGATCCAGCATGTTGCCCTTCATATATTGTGCTATAATATTGGAATGTAATATGTAACTCATGAGTTGTATGTCATGTTTCTGACAAGTAGAAGCATGCAACGAGGAACTGAAGAATTTTTTTGCTAGTATTGTCTATTTCCATTTGTGCATTGCATCTTGATTCACTGTATTGCTTTTAGAAACATTTATGGAACTGTCGTGTGACTGTTTACAATCATCAAAGTGCTTTTTTCCTTTGTTAGGAATGGTTGTCCGTGTATCCTGTTCAAAATGATTTATCGGTACTTTCTGAATGGCCACATGCAGTTATTGTGTTCTGTTAGTGTAAATGTGTTTCAGTCTGGTGATTCTTCTGGAATTGTTCCGCCATTTAGTTATCATTAACTTTTTTCTATTTGCTTCATTGCAGTTTGTGGATGAATCATACCAGCAGTGGTTATGTTCTCAAAAAAGCACTAGCTTAGTCGCTGACGTGATTGCTGCAGTGTACCATGATCAGTCTGTCCTTTCTCCATCTGCCTCTACTGGAACACTGTCCAGCCTGTTGGTACCTTCAGAGGAAAAAATTCAAGCTATCCTAGGAAACTTAGGGAAATCGGTGTTGTGTACAGAGGCTTTGCACCAGATTCGGATACTCTGCGATTCCAGTAAGGGAGCACAATCTTTCCTCAACAAGTGCCCAGACATGATACAAGTGTTGATAGATCTAACTACGGAATGGAAATCGATATGGACATGGGCTCTTGAGGAAGAGAGGCTGAGCATTGTCCTTAGTTTGTCAATTCACAGGCCAAACAGGGAGAGGATAGCTGCGCAGAAAAAATTGCCATGTTTCCTCAAACAGACTGTTGAAGTGGCAATTGAGTCTGGTGCTAGTGCAGCAGCATCTTTGGTGAAGGTAGCTTCTATAGTTTCCATCCTGTCAGAGTTTGACATGTTCAGGAAAAGTGTGCTGGATATTGGTGTAGTGACACTGTTGTGTAATCTGCTCAACTTTGAGAACGACGCTGTAAGAAAAGAAGCTGCCATTGCTGTTCTTGCACTCTGCGGATATATTGGAAACAACATGGTCACTGATGATGTCCTGCTTCTCCTTGACTATCTGCCAAAAGGTCCATGTGTGCTGGAGGTGATCTGCAATCAGACTGTAGTTGAGCAGTTGGTTAACATTGTTATGGCTGAACATGAAAGTGGGCTGGTAACATCTCAAGGCATTTACTCTGCACTTTCCTTGATTCTGGTCATTACTCAGAATGATGTGAGTAAAATGAAGGTGGAGCACATGGAGAATTTTATGAAGTGGTTGCGAGAGCTGTCCTCAAATGAATTGCCAATGCAGACAATGTTTCAGCTGATTGAAATAATAAGCCTTTTGTCACAAAGGTTGTATTCTCATAAGCCTAAGGAATTTGTTGTTAAGTGGCGGGATGATGATGTAAGTATTTATAAGCCATAATAGTACATTTTCTCCTTTAATACAGTTGTGGTATCCTTTTTCCTGCATTTGTCATAAGTTCTTTCTACACAATTGCAGGATCAGATTTGGTACCCTTTATATGCCGAAGTTACCATTGGTCGGCCTATCTCAACAAGCAAAGTGGCAAGGGTATATTATCAATTATGTTATCATGAGTATTCGAGAAAAAAAATATTATGCTTGCCACATCTCAATTTTCCATTGTAGTAATGCAATCTATCTTGTTGTGTAGAGAAGAGAATGGACTGACATAAGGATAGTTCGTAGGTTGAGGCCTCTCAGAGCTCAAGAGAAAATGCTGACAAAGCTCGAGTTTTGTGACCGGTATCAAAACTACATACAAGGGAAAAATACATACAAGCAACTGTACAGGGTTGCCATGGACTGCAATGGTTCCAAAATTGCTCCGCTGTCCTTTGTCAGGAAAAATCATGCAGTACCCGGTGATAATTGCAACCGGCCAGGTAACTGTATGGAACTATCTATACTGTTCTTGCCATATTTCCTCTTGGAATTCTGTTGGTTTTACTCCTTGCATTGGGCCGGCCTGCGATGCATTAATAGTGTGATTAGGTGTTAATCCATGCAGCAGTTTAATACCAGCAAGTTTAATACTATATAGGATCCTGAAGACCTATCATTCCAAATCTCAATGTCCACTGTAAATTTTGATAGGCCTCTATAAAATTCGAATATTTCAGTGTAAGTTTTATATATACCATTGTAAGTCTCAAATGTTCCACTGCAAGTTTCATAGATACTCGTAATTTTAACATATTACAGTGTAAGTTCTATATACCCATCGTAAATTTCTTAGGTGCTCAATGTAAATTTTAGATATTTCTTAGGAGTAATTCATAAGTATGCATTTAATATAATTGAGGGTACATATACGCTAAGTCGCAAACATGTAGTATAGACTATAGAGGTACTGATGCAAGTCAACTAGAATGCTACTTCTTGCTTGCCTTGTTCTAAAAAATGATTTTTTTTTCTGGAGACATCCTATGATCGAGGTAAGCCCACTAGGCCTATATAGCTAATGCGCTAATCTTATGAGCATATCAGACAACCTGGTTAGAAATTTGACTGATTTCTCAATTAAAATGTGTCTACAGATTTTTAGCAAAATTGTAACTGTATTTGTTTTTTTCCTAGCAATATACAGTTATGTAATCTAAATCAATTTTATTTTATCAGACTTTTGAACGAGTCTACATCAAAGAGTGGTTTACCCTGCATGGGCATGTCTGTCCAATCACTCAAGAGCCTGTTTATCAATTGTTCTAAGGAATCACAGATTACGTGATTATTTGGAATATTGGCGGGATTCAGTCCAAATGGTAACATCCAAGGTCACGACATGATGAAGGGTGTCTTGACTTTCCAAAGGCTACTATTACTTGTGCAGAGTGTTGCTGCTATGTAAAAAGACAAGAATGTAATTGAATTCATATTTTCAGTGTTGATTTTTTTCCCATTGACATGTCCAGTTGACCATGGTGGCTTTTTAATATTTTTTTTAATATTGTATTGTGTATATGTTAGATTGGTTAATAAAAATCAACGTAATGGAGGGTTACAAATGCACATGATATGCATGGAGAATTGGAGCGGTTCAAAATGTCTGAATTTTCAGCAGTGGAGAGATTGAATTTCAAATGAAACTACTACTACCTCCCAAATTAGTGGTCATTTTGACCATTTGCTTGTAACGTTTTACCAGTTGTCTTATTTGAAAAATTAGTGTAAATATAAAAAATGATAAGTCATAATTAAAGTACTTTTGATAATAAAGCAAGTCACAAACAAAATAAATAATAATTCTATAATTTTTTGAATAAGACAAATGATCAAACTTTATAAGTAAAACAAGTATTTTGGGACGGAGGTATTATCTCTTTTTCATATTATAAATCACTTTATGTTTATCTTAAGTTAAATCTCTTTTAAGATTGATCAATCGCTACAAGGGGATGAGAACTGTGCAAACTGTGCGCACGTAAAATGGGGTGATCCTTTAGCATGTGATTAATTAAATATTTGCTATTTTTTTTCAAAAATAGATTTATTTGATTTTTTAAGCAACTTTCGTATAGAAACTTTTTTAAAAAAACACACCGTTTAACGGTTTAAAAAGCGTGCGCGCGGAAAACGAGGGAGAGGAGTTGGGAAAGTGGCATACGAACACACCCATAAGCGTATATAACACCAAAGTTGTTTCATTAAACCTATTATTGAATATAATTTTCATAATATATTTATTTTATGTCGGAGATGTGTTATGCTTTTATATAAACTTTGATATTTGTGACTTCTAATAAGAGAAAATCCACTCAGTGCCACTGAGTTTGTCACCCTTCTACAATCTGCCATTGACTTTGTAAAGTTCTATAATATACCATCGTGTTTTGTTCAATCTCTACTGCGTACCATCGCCGTCAGCGAACCGTTAGTTGCCCTCTGTTTGTAGTGTTGATTTTTCTCTTAATGCCTGAAATGCCCTTTGACTAATTGACTAAAACCTAGCCCAAATTTTCCAAATCCTCACCGCCGGCGACCAGGCGCCGCCCTCCCTGTCATCCGGCCACCATGACTCCACCGCCGGCGTCCTGGCACCGCCGCCCACCATGCCTCCATCGCCGGCATCTTGGCGCTGTCGCCCGCAGCGCCGCCGCCCTTCCCTTCGTTCGCCCACCAGGCCTCCACCGCAGACATCCTGAACCTGTCGCCCGCCGCGTCGCCGTCCTCCTCGTCGTTCGCCACCACGCCACCACCGCGGATGTCCTGGCGCCGTCGCTTGCTGCGCCGCCGTCCTCCCCATCGTCCGCCCACCACACCTCCACCGCCGGCGTCCTGGCGCCGTCGCCCGCCGCGCCGCCGCCCTCCCCGTCCTCCGCTCACCATGCCTCCACCGTCGGTGTCCTGGCGTCATCGCCCACAGTGCCGCCACCCTCCCCGTCATCCACAGCATCGCCGCCCTACCCGTCACCCGCAGTGCCGGCGCCCTCCCCGTCCTCTGCCCACCACGCCTTCACCGTCGGCGTACTGGCGCTGTCGCCCGCAGCGCCGCCGCCCTCCCCATGCTCCGCCAACCACACCTCCACCGCCGGCATCCTGGCTTCGTTGCCCGCAGCACCGCCGCCTCGTCCAACCGCCCACCGCCCCTCCATTGCCGGTGTCCTAGCGCTTCCGTCCCCATCACTGTCGCCCCCGGCACCGCTGCAACTGCCGTCCCCAGCGTTGCTGCAACCGGTCGCCCACCGCCAGCAAGGAGCTGGCCCTCCTTGATGACAACAAGGAGGTAGCCATGCCTGTAGAATTGGCTAGGGGCAAATAGGTCTTTTTAGAGCTTTAACAGAGGTTAACTAGACAGTGATGGCACATAGTAGAGGTTGAACAAAACACGGTGGTACATTATAGAACTTTACAATGTCAGTGGTAGATTGTAGAATGGTGACAAACTTTACTGAGTGGATTCTCTCTTATAATAACTAGCCATTAACAGCCGAAAAGCTAGCGTTTTTCTTGTTTTTTGGAATTCTTTTTTGGCTTCATGAAGAGGTTTATGAGTGTTGGGATTTTTTTTTTGTAAAAAGCTCCTCGTTTTTGATGGAATATCGCATACGTCCTCGGACCACCTAACACCCTGTGGCATTCTCTTACGTATAACCCCTCGTCTTCCAGAAAAATACAACATGAAGAAGAGAAAGTTCCGTTTCCAGAGGTAGCGCTGTAAACACGAAAATTATAGGGGGTTTTCTGCAAAATGTCCTTCCCTCACCCAAAATTCCTATCTCCTCCGATCCCCCATTTCGCCAGCGCCGCCGCCGCCGCCCGACCACCCTCGCCTCGGTGCAGGCCAGCCGTCCCCGTCGCCGCCTCCTTACCTCCCCCCACCGTCGCCTCCCTGCCCCGATGCTGCCGCCTCCCACCGACTCCGGCGTCGGCGCGGGTTAGCCGCCGCCATAGTCTGCCCTCCCCCATCACCGCCATCCTCCCTCCCCCACCGTCTCCTTCTCCTTTCTTCACCCCGTCGTTGCCTTCCTGCCCTTACCCAGCCCACGCTGCGGTCTCTCCAGCGCCGTCGCCTTCCACCGATGCTGGAGTTGGCGTCCGTCCTCCCCTCTGAGCTGGAGAAGGCGAGCGGGTGCTCAAGCACGCGGAGGAGAGTGGCGGCGGGGCCAGTTTCTTTGGCTGAGAAGGTTCTGAGCGGCATAGGCCGATTCATCTATCCCGAGGAAGGCATGCTGCTGCTTCTGGGTCCTCAAGTAGGTGGAGCTCGAACACAGGGTGCGGCGGCGACCACGATTTACGATGTGATCCTCTAGCTTTCTTCCTCGGTTCCTCCTCTGTCTACCTTGAGGTCTGACCTGTTTGTTGCTTGTTTTTTTCTTCTCTGCAATTTTGTTTGCCTTGGAGTCATTAGGCGTAGAAAATTTTTCTTTGATTTTCTCCGCAAATGCTTAGAATTGGTCGACCGGGGGAAGGAGAAAATCGGTCGCTCCTCCTCCCCCCACGCGCGCATTCCCTAGGCACCCACATGTCTCTCCTCTTGTTTGTTTCACTATGTATCAGATCTAATGAAGTGATCGAAATATTTTTTTTAACAAATCACCCATATATTTTGGATTCTTTTTATTTTTTGTTCCACAAAAAATGTTTCACTATGTATGGATCAAATTCTGCAGTGAACTGAAACATTCTTTCGTTATTTGTTAAAATATTGTTTTTTATGTAAGATGAAACAACGTCCGATTTAAACAAATGAAGCATTTTTTATATACTTAGTGAAACAATTCAGATATATTTGGTGGAATATCGTGCAATATTTAAAAATAATTCAATAATAAGCTAAAATTTTTTTCGTCGAAATATATCCATGTGTGGTCTTGTTTTAAAGATTTAATTGCAACAAATTTAATGGTGCAATTGAATCATAATTTGGATAAATAATTTAAGAGAAAAAAATAGTTCAAAGTGGTTTTGCACGTATGCATTCATGCTGATGTCAGCGCCCGATTTCTCCATGCATAGATCGGGCGACCGATCGGTAGTCTCGTCTGATTTTCTCGTCTCATTACGTGATCCAAATGAAGCTCCAGTATCCGAACCCGCATATGAATTTAAAGTTTCTAGAGATGAATCCCTCTGACAAAGGTAAGGCTCCGGCGCTGGATTCTTCGGACCAAGGCAAGGGACCGACGGAGAAGGAGACGACCGTAATTTTGACAAATTGACCCTTTCAAAAAACTTATTTAAAAAATAAACCGTGCCTAAAACTAATTTTAAGAATAGGCCGTGGTCTCAGCGCCATTGTGATTGGCGCTGAGCTAAGGTGGTGTCTCAGCGCTGGTACAAACTCGTCAGGTATGAAGAGCTCAGCACCACACTCCACGGCGCTGATCTCTGTATACCGTAAAATCGCATGGGTGCTTCAAAAGCAAGGAAGTGTAGATAGCCCAGTGGTGGTGTCGCGTAGGAGCAATCGAAATCACAGGAGTTCTATTCCTGTCCTCTTCATTTTAATTATTGTTTCTCTCAACTTGCTCTTTTTATGTGTTCTTTTCAATGTTCACGTGCCTTTTACAACTCATTTTATTTTTAGACTTAGAGGGAACAAATATAAGAACCAAAATTATACGATTCAAGTTTAAAATTTTATATTTATAATTCTTTGGAAAAGAAATTAATAGGACAATAATTCGCGGAGTAAAAGAAAAACTAAAAAGAAATACTGCACTAACGTGGTTCGAGTGACCTTCATGTTCAAACTTAATGATACTACCACCAAGCTAGCTGCACTTGCTTATCTAATGTGGACTGTGCACGGGTTTAACACTGATATCAGCGTCAACCCATTTGGCGCTAAGCTCGTGCTATGGAGGACAAAAATCTTAGCGCCAACGGTGATGGCGCTGGGACGTTTTAGCTTAGCGCCAATCCCGATGGCGCTGAGGCCACAACCTATTCTTGAAATTAGTTTTTGGCATGATTTATTTTTGAAATAAGTTTTTTTGAAAGGGTCAATTTGTCAAAATTACGGAGGAGACGATGAAGATTTGTATGTTCGATACGGGAGGAATACAATTGCAAGTATAGGTATTTACCAGTTTTCGCATAGGACCTATACGGCTGCAGCTCTTGTCTAACAGTACAGTTTACATCTGGTTGTGACTGAACTTCACAAAATGGACTGGAATAATTGAACTGTGCATCCATGGGTATCTTATATTTCAATTGTTGCATGGATTTTGCATTTTCAGCACAATAAATCTGATCACTGTTAGAAAATTATTGAAGGGGTGAGAAAGGGATTTTTTTTTTTTTTTGCACTTGACCTTGGAGGAACAAATTTCTGTGTTTTACGGGTACAATTAGGAGGCAGGAACAGTGAGTTATCAAGCAAGACTAAAGGGGTCCATTCCACAACATTTAATGTCCAGCAGTTCACATGTAAACCATTTCCCACTTTTTGCAATTTGTTTGTTAATTCCAATCATTTTTAGGATTCTATACTAAGTGACTAAGTCTGTCAGATTTCATGTAATTTTGCTCTAGGAATTGCTTGATTTTGTTTTTTTTTTTGACTGAAAGTACTGCAATTGCTTGATTTTGTTGCTGCAGCTTTAGCAATATTTGTTGCCTCTGAAGGCGAAGACTGCCATCTTCATGAGGGTAACCAAAGAGAACTAGGTTTACCTTCTCCTTTCCAGTGAAACAAAAATCATTGGCATCTGGCACCCTCATAAAGTGGATGAAGAGTTTTACAATCGATGAAATGTTCAGTTTTGTTACCTCACATATGTAAACCTAATTAAAATCCTAAGGAAGGATGTCCAGCTTCACCGTGAATTAAAAAAAAAAAACACTGCATCCTGGATGGAAATTCACCAATTGTGAATTTTCTTTTAGTTTTGTGATATTTTAAAAGTCCAATTAGTGGTGTATTTGTGTAAACATACTTGCATGCGCCTTTGGGTATGCAAGATATTTACTACTACCTCCGTTTCAGGTTATAAGACTTTCTAGCACACATATATATCTAGATTCATTAACACATATATGAACGTGGACAATACTAGAAAGTCTTATAATATGAAACGGAGAAAGTATGTTCTAAGTAAACTAGCCTTCATTTATTTTCTTCATTTTGCCTTTGAGCAAGGAGCTTATATTCCTTGTTTTGATGAATATAATTTATTGACAGTCACTATGAATAACTGTCTCCCAGTTTTTATGATGAACATTTCTATAGTTTTGAAAGATAAATATAATAATTAATTGGAAATATCTCATCAAAATCTGTCTCTTTACATATCTTCAAGTTACGTTATCTGTTGTAACTGAATGTTCTTTATTATGCAAACAATTGCTGTGAATGAATTCTTAGCTAATTAAATTATATTGGTTGGAGAACGTTAAGACTTTTTGGTAGCCTCATAGGAGGGGAAAAAAACTTAAGGTTGTTTCTATTTCTCTGGGAGTACCAAATCACAACTGTTCTGATTAAGGTTTCTATATTGCACAGTCCAGGGTTAAAGATTTTGAGTTGAAATATCACACATATTATGTAGATCAGCTTTGCTGGGATCCGAAGCATCCTGATACAGTTGTTACGGCAGCTGCTGCCAAGTCAATTCGCCTCTGGGATGCACGGAGTAATAGTTCACTTTATCTTTGAAGGTTAAAGAACCAAGATATCCAACTGTTTTCGGTTTCTCTCTGAAATTGATGAATCCATTTTCATCTCTTTGTATAATCCCCATTGTTCCATTACACTGAATTTGATTTGACTAGACAAGATCTCTTATTCTTTTGTGTAGTTCTATTTTACTTGAAAGTTAACTTGAGAATTCTTGTACTTATAGCTCACTATTATCCTTGCTCCTATTAAGAACAGCATACTCTATTTTCTAAAAAATTGTAACGGATTTAAATAACTGTTATCTTTGTAACATACAACAAATTATTATTATTATTATTATTACTACTACTACTTAAAAAAAGTATACTCTCCCCCTTCGTGATGCTAACTGTATGACGTATTTAATTATATGATTCCGTATCTCATTTAGTTACTTTGAACTAAAACTATGAGAACATTAACATGCGCGGTGTGTGTAAGATCAATGTGTGTTTCGATTCTTATTCTGTGATGAACAATTGGCATTTGTGATTATTGGTTTTGATATTTGGAGATTATCGTCGAAGTGGTTTTGGAGATAATCAATTTTCAGGTGATGAACAGGGTTTGCTGTTTTGTCGGGACCGGTCAGACCGGGCGGTTGTTGCCGATCAGACCGGCTCATGTGTAGCGGTCAGACCGGCCGGCCCGCGGTCTGACCGGCTGACGCTGTGTCGGTTTCGGTTTCGGGTTGTTTCTTTGGATATCCGTGATTGTTTCATGGTTATGGCTTCTAGATGGATACTATACGTATGTAATACTGTTGTTTGCTACAAATGAGTCAAGTTGGGGATAGCTGGGTCTCGGAAAATGGTTTCTTTGTTTGTTTCATGTGTAGGTGACTCGATGTCTCGGGAGAGTATTTGCGGTGATGGATCCGTGGTGGTCAGATATCATGTGGGATACTAAGGCTAGAGTTGATGCACGTGGTTGGTGAAGATTCCATATGGCATACGATGGAGGTATTGTGTGCGTATGGGATACAGAGTCGAATTTGGAAGGAGTCCAAATTTAGTACGATTGGTTATGTTAAGTTTATGTCTTGTACTAGAGGGTTTCCTAAGGTGTTTAGGACTCTTAGTATGAGTTTGGTTCGTGGCTTTAGGCTGCCTACCTTATGTATAAATAGAGGAGGAGCGTGAGGCTTCCCTGTATCGCTTTTGTATCGCTTTTGAGAGCAATTGAGTTGAGTTTTGAGTTAGGGTTTGGATTTTAGTCAAAATTTTTGTAAGGAGTGCTGTTGGTGCACTTTGTAAACACAGAGAGAATCAATAAAGTTGTCATCTATTTTGAGAGTTCTTCGATTTGTGTTTCACCGGGTTTCGGCGGTCTAACCGGTGACTCACCGGCAGTCAGACCGGCGACAAGCGGCGGTCAGACCGGCGGGAGCACGGCGGTCAGACCGGCGCCGGCGACAGCGAGCAGCTGATCTCGGCGGTCGGACCGGAGATATAATCTCAGTCAGACCGACGGCAACCAGGCGGTCAGACCGACAGGACAACTACGGTTAGACCACGATCCATCGATTTCGAGGGTAACTTTTATTTTCGCTAAAAGTTTTTGGTTTTTGGGTATACCAACCATTCATCCTCCTCTGGTTGGCTTAGTTCTTGTGATTCAATTCTACAAGTGGTATCAGAGCCTTGTTTGCTTCTTTGGATTTTTATCGATCTAGAGTTTTTGCCATGGCTACTCCCGCTAGGTTTTCAACTAAGCCTCATGTTTTCGATGGAACGGAATTTTCTCATTGGTGTAGTAGGATGCAATCTTATATTATGGCTGAAGATTATGATATTTGGAGAAACGTTTCTCATCCTTATGTGATTCCTGAAGCTATTAATACTGCCGCTGAAAAAACTGCTTTTGAATAAAATTGCAAAGCTCGCAATATTCTTTTGAGTGGTATTTCTTGTTCGGATTATGATCGTGTTGCTCATCTTCAAACTGCTCATGAGATTTGGACTGCTTTGAGTAATTTTCATCAAGGAACAAATAATATTAAAGAACTTCGTCGTGATCTTTTCAAAAAGGAGTATATTAAATTTTAGATGAAACCTGGCGAAGCTTTAGATGACTATCTTTCTCGGTTTAATAAAATTTTGAGTGATCTTGGATCTGTTGATTCTTCTTATGATGCTAATTATCCACAATCTGAGATTTCTCGCCACTTTTTGAATGATCTTGACATATCTATTTGGGAGATGAAAGTTACATCTATTTAGGAGTCTGTTAACATGTCTTCTTTGACTTTGGATTCGCTTTACACAAAACTGAAAACTCATGAGATGAATATTCTTGCTCGTAAAGTTGATTCTAAGTCTAGTGCTTTGATTTCTTCCTCGACTTCTTTGGATGTTGGTGCTTCTTCATCGAAGTCTTCTGTTCTTGCTTTATTTAATGCCATGTCCGATGATCAACTCGAACAGTTCGAGGAGGAGGACTTGGTTTTGTTATCTAACAAATTTTCTCGAGCTATGAAAAATATTAGGAACAGGAAAAGAGGAGAACCGAATCATTGTTTTGAGTGTGGAGCACTTGATCATCTTCGCTCGCATTGTCCTAAGCTTGGGCGAGGAAAGAAGGAGGATGATGGAAGAGTCAAAGATGATGACGTGAACAAGAAGAAGAACATGAAGGAGAAGGAGAAGAAGAAGCATTGTATGCAATGGTTAATCCAAGAACTCATAAAAGTTTTTGATGAACCAGAAGATAAAGATGAGAGCAAAGGTAAGCAAGTTGTTGATCTAGCTTTTATTGCTCGTAATGCAAGTTCTGATGTTGATGAATCTGATGATGATAATGAAGAAAAGCTTAGTTATGATCAGTTAGAATATGCTGCTTACAAATTTGCTAAGAAACTTCAAACATGTTCTATTGTGCTTGATGAGAAGGATCATACTATTGAGATTCTTAATGCTGAAGTTGCTAGATTAACATCTTTGATTCCTAATGATGATAATTGTCAATCTTGTGAAGTTTTATTTTCTAAAATTAATGCTTTGCGAGATGTCAATTATGTTAATTGCAAGAAATTGGAATTTGAGATTGAAAAATCTAAAAAGTTGGAACCTTCTTTTGCTCTTGGATTTGCTTTACATGCTCGTGTTGTTGATGAGTTGATTTTGACAAAGAACGTTTTGAAAAAAAAATACAAAGTTGCTTTTTGTGCAAGTTCTTTGGTCAATGCTTCATGTACAAATAAGGCAAAACAAAACAATGGTGTTTTGATTTCTCAAGATTGTTCAAAGTGTGTTTTGAATGAGTTGAAGTTGAAAGATGCTTTAGAGCGTGTTAAACACATAGAAGAAATTGTTAAACAAGATGAGGTGTTTTCTTGCTCAACTTGTAGAAAACAAAAAGGTCTTTTGGATGCTTGCAAAAATTGTGCTATTCTTGCTCAGGAGGTTTCTTATTTGAAAAGTTATTTGCAAAGATTTTCTGATGGTAAAAAGAACCTCAACATGATTCTTGATCAATCTAAGGTTAGCACACACAATCGTGGTTTAGGTTTTGATTCTTATGCTTATCATGCTAGATATCCTCCTACTGTTTTGGGTACTGCTGGGAGAGTGTCACGCCCGGAAATTCACTAGTAATTTCCGAACTTATTTGTGCATAAAATCCTCGTCCAGGAATCAGCCGAGGTACACAAACTGACAATTTAATATACAGATTCATCAATTAACTAAAACGATAAATACTTACTTATGAGGCACTTAGTCCTCACCAAGAAGAAAACTGCAGCGGAAAATAAAATCTAGCGAAGCTCCGGCTCCACTCCCACAGGCAGCTCAACTGGGGTATAAGCCAAACGTCTTCTCCTTCTGAATCCTTTTTCTTCAACTGAGGTTGATTGATTATTGCAAGGTGAGCATATGACATACTCAGCAAGCCACACAGCAAATATGCAAGTGCACAAGGATACCAAAGGATGGCATAATATTGGCTCATTTGCAAAAGCAGCATTTAGCAAAACATTTAAGAGAAGTAAAACAGTGGAGTAATTAATCAGGAATTTTAATCAACACTGAACAGCACACCCATGCTGCACAGGCCCAACCATCCTGAACAACCATACCCGGCTGTACAGATCTAATCTCCAAACCAGGAATTATCCATTCCAAACCAGGAGCTAAGCAAATTATCACCAGTTATAACATCATTAATTATTGTGAGAGGCGTGAGACTAATCACGAAAAACATTGCTCAACTCGCCCATAACCGCGGGCACGGCTATTCGAATAGTTTTACTCTGGCCAGAGGTGTACCACTGTACCCACAAGACACAGCCTCAACATCATGTCTACCATGCGTCGCGATACTGGAAAGTACCCGAATAGAGGCTGTGACAATACCCTCTGCATAACACAACTCACCACAGTGCACCATTCCCGGATCATAGTCACCCCCTCAAAAACCAGAGGCATGGACTCCCCAGCGACCCCCGTGGGCTTATCTCCGCCACTTCTCAACCTGGTGCTCTGCAATGAACCATGCTATACAAAAGGTAAAGCCGTTGCCCACGCTGGCTTGTGGTTGGCACGGTTAATGTTTCACAACAGTAGCTCGCGAACCGGTCCTTAATTGTCATGAGCACGACTCTCAAAACCATGTGCTCACAACCCACCATTATCAAGTTTTAGTTGGTAAGTAATTAATTAACCATTCACGATTGACCATCGTGAGCTACCATTAAATATAACCATAAGTGATAGTGAAACATTAGTTATCCCAATTGTGTGCTAATGTTTCTAAGCATGGCTAAGCAATCATGTCTAATATCTAGCTGAACCAATATATATAGCTCAACTAGTCAAGTTATAATCACCCAAGGTATCAAGGAATAAAGTAATCAATGCAAATAGGCCATAACAAAGGAATAGGTTCACACCACCCAGTGACATTCGAAAATAAATGCACAGTTGGAAATAAATAGAGAATTTTAAATATAGGATCAACATGCTCAAAGGATTGTGTTTAGGATCTGTGTGACTTGCCTTGCAATAATCGGTCTTCAATTAATCTTGAACACTTCCGGCGCACTCGCGAACCTTCGCAACGACGGAAACGACAAGCTAACACGCAAAACAAGGAAAAAGACTAATAAAAACCAAATAAACATTACATAAAAAGTAAACAAACATGTAGATCATAATTTTAGATGAATTATGAGACTTGAACGGCCTCATTCTGACTTCAAATGAATTTATTATGAATTTTACAAGATTAAATCTAATTAAAGCCCATTTAAAAAGAATTAAATAAATTTAATTCAATTTATGGATAATTTTAGTATGTAGATCTTTATTTTATATAATTTTTGCAACTTGAACCACATTAAACTGAGTTAAGATGAATTAGTTATGAATTTTTAAAGATTAAATCGGATTAAAACACTTAAATTGATTTTAATTGAATTATGACGCAATAATGAATTATTTTTGAAAAGGAAAAGAAGGATTATTGCGTCAGCGGCTAGGGTTTGCGGTGGACCGGGTGCACGGCAGCGGTTCACGGGAACGGACGGCCGAGATCGATCCAATCCAAAACGGATGGCCGAGATCAATCGGGTCCACGGCGGCTCACGGCGGACGACCCCGATGACGTCGGCAATGACGTCACCGACTGCGGCGGCGGCTCGGCGGCTCGGACGGCTCGGACGGCGCACGCTCGCCGGCGAACGGCGGCGCTACGGCACAAACGGAGGGCACCAAGACGTAGATCACGGCGCGGCGAACTCACCGATGACCAAAACGTCGGCAGAGGAGCAAAGGACGGCGCCGGCGACGAGGAAAAGGCGGCGGCGGTCTTCGGGTCGACGACGGCGATGGCGCTCCGGCGGTCTTCGGCGGCGGCGAAGCGGTGGACGGGGACGGCGACGACCTTGCGAACCCGATGGTGGCGACGGCGACCGACGACGGCGGCTGCAACGGCGGCGCGACGCGGCTGAACCGACGGCAACGACGGCGGCGACTAGGGCTACGCGGAGGCGGCGCTAGACACGACGGCGGGCTAAGGCAAAGGTGGCGGCGGGTAGAGGAGAGCTCGGGGGTCCTTATAAAGGGGCAAGGAGGCGGCGACGGAGGCCCACGGCTGCCGGCGACGAGAAGGAAAGGTTGGGGAAAAACGAATCCGAAGCAAACTCGAATCCGCCTATTTCCAAAGGAAATTGACCGGAGTTTCTATAAGAGAAAAGGAAGAGGAGATCGAAGAGATTATTTTCCCCTCAATCGATTCGGCCGGAGAAGGAAAGGAGCGGCCGGATTTGGAAGGAGACGGCGGCGGCGCTCGGCTAGGGTTTGCGGGCGGCGGCGGCGGCGCGAGGAGGACGACGGGTCCGACAGACGGGCCCCACCTGTCAGCGGCTGAGAGAGAGAGGAGAACGGCGGCTCGGCGGACTGGGCCGGCTGGGCCGAGGGAGAGAGAGAGAGGGTTTTGGGCCGGCTTTCGGCCCAAAGCCAAAAGAAGACTTTTAAAAACTTTTTCAATTTAAATTATTCCTTAAATGTAATTCTATTTATTAAAAATACTTCCTTAGCTCAAATAAATCCCAGAAAAATCTAGGAATTATAGAATTAAGCAAAGTATTTAATGAAATTTTATCTGGCCCAATTTTATGTTGAGATTTAACAAATTAAAATTAGATCTTCTCTTTTAGGCTTTTAAAATCATTTCTAATAATTCCTTTTAAACAACAATTTATAATTTAAGGATTTTTAAACAAGAAAAGCTCTTAACAATTATAATTAGATCATTATTGATCAAATAATTACTGAACTGTTCTTCGTATCATTTAGGAATTGAGCTCTGAAAAATCCGAGAAAATTTCAGAGAGTATACTTAATCATGGAGAATTTAACAAAAATTAAATCCATCCATGCTTTATATTTAGGAAATTTTATTTCCCACATTTAACTTCACTTGTAAATTAAAGATCATTTAATATAAATTCTATTAATAATTTATTAGATAATTTATAAATCCTGAAACAAAAAATCAGGATGTGACAGAGAGGTGAAATTTTGATTGAAACTGAGCCTAAGAACACTGTGTTTAAATCTGTTGGCATCATGTCTTCTTTGAATGCATCTTCTTTGAAATCAAATGTTGTGAATGCAAAACCTTCTGTTGTTGCAAAACCATCAATTTAAAAACCATCTACTTCACAAACTTGTCGTGAGAAGTACACTTGTTCTTTTTGTGGAAAAGATGGACATTTGGTTGGTTTTTGTTTTAGACTTGCCCATAAACAGAAAAAGGAAAGAGAAATTGCTTTTGCAAAACGACGTTGGCAAAAATCGGGTTTTAATTCGAGGACAACGGTTAGATCGACACTGACCAGTCGGTCAGATCGGCCAGCGGTAAGACCGCAGGTGAACCGGCGGTCAGACCGGATGCCAGGCCCGATCAGACCGCATGTACAACGGCGGTCAGACCGGCCTCGGGGCAATTTTTCGCGAAATTCAAATCAGATTTTTGTGAAGCGAAAACGTAATTTTTCAGGTAAGTCTGATTCTGATTTTATCAGTGCATTTGTACCTACTGGTTCTACAGGTCGTGTGACTCAATGTTGGATTCCAAAATTTTTTATTTCTAACCCCAACACGGAGGCCTCGACATCTTCTCGTTCCTAGGTATTTTGGCGGCATACTCCCTATGAGCATTCAATGTTGAGATGACGATTGCGTTTCATGGTAACATCAATTTACTTTTTGATTGACATAATTTTTTGGTTCTACTTTCTTAATTATTAGCTTTTCAAATGCTAGTGTTTGAGGTAGTAGTTTTTGTTAATACAAGTGGATACATGTCAATTCATGAGAATCTTGGTGATATCATTTGCAATTGGATGTCTTTTTCAGAATCTTTGATTTCTTCTTGATTTTTGTTCGGGGAGAATTGGAGGTTATTTTGAGGGGGAGTTAGTGCTTATTCGTGAATTCTTTTGGCATGTTTTGAGGGGGAGTTTGTATCTCATGGTTTTATCAAGCAAAAATATGACAATGAAAAAAATTGAGAAAAGAGAGCTTTGTTTATGCATATGGTATTTTCTTGTGCATGCTAGCAATACTTTGAAGATTTATTTGTCTCTAGCATAGCTTATATGTATTCTAGTCTTTTCATGAGACTTAGATATTGCTTTTAAGGGAGATGATGCATGACACTTAATTTCTTTCACTTGAATTAAGAAAATATACAATATTGATGCTAGCATATGGTTTGATCTATAAATGCTTTATATATATGCTTTATTGAATTGTTATTCCTCAAATAGCTTTAATTGCTCATTGTGAAAAAGAGAATAAAAAATATGAAAAAAATGAATACCGAATCCTTGGAAACAGTCTTGACGACAAGGACGTATTCGATGTAAGCAAAATAATGGGTGCCGAATCCCTGGAAACAGTCTTGACGACAGGGACGTACCCGGAATAAAAGAGAAAAATATGAGCAAAAATGCTCAAGAAAAGAAAAGGTTTAAAAAAATTCTCTTGGTTATTTTGTGCTAAAGGTTATTTGAGAAAGAATGATAAATGCAATAGGTATATGTGTTTAGTGTTTATTCTTCAACCTATGTGCTTGTTAAGATGTTGCATTATAAATCGTATGAAATCATGAATTTTGATTGTTGATTCAAGCTTAATTGTAAAATCTTTGGTTCATGGTTATACTTTAATGCATGCTTGTTATATTATAGATGTGTTCATCTTCTTTTTATTGCAACACATGACATGATATGCTATATGTATGCTAAGCTCTTAAACATTAATGTGTTCATCAAGGGGGAGATTGTAAGATCAATGTGTGTTTCGATTCTTATTCTATGATGAACAATTGGCATATGTGATTATTGGTTTTGATATTTGGAGATTATCGTCGAAGTGGTTTTGGAGATAATCAATTTTCAGGTGATGAACAGGGTTTGCTGTTTTGTCGGGACCGGTCAGACCGGGCGGTTGTTGCCGGTCAGACCGGCTCATGTGTAGCGGTCAGACCGGCCGGCCCACGGTCTGATCGGCCGATGCTGTGTCGGTTTTGGTTTCGGGTTGTTTCTTTGGATATCCGTGATTGTTTCATGGTTATGGCTTCTAGATGGATACTATACGTATGTAATACTGTTGTTTGCTACTAATGAGTCAAGTTGGGGATAGCTGGATCTCGGAATATGGTTTCTTTGTTTGTTTCTTGTGTAGGTGACTCGATGTCTCGGGAGAGTATTTGCGGTGATGGACCGGGAGTTGGCTTGGTGGTAAGACGATGTCCGTGGTGGTCAGATATCATGCGGGATACTAAGGCTAGAGTTGAAGCACGTGGTTGGTGAAGATTCCATATGGCATACGATGGAGGTATTGTGTGCGTGTGGGATGCGGAGTCGAATTTGGAAGGAGTCCAAATGTGGTACAATTGGTTATGTTAAGTTTGTGTCTTGTAGTAGAGGGTTTCCTGAGGTGTTTAGAACTCTTAGTATGAGTTTGGTTCGTGGCTTTAGGCTGCATACTGTAGGATCGAGATGTCGACTAGAGGGGGGTGAATAGGCGATTTAAAACTAAATGACACATAATCAAAACTAACCTAAGTTGCTTGGCTTGGTGAGGGTCAACTCTAACTAAGCAACTAAGTTATGTTTTGCAAACCTAAGGTGATAGTGGCTCAATTATATCTCTAGGAAAAGTAAATTGCACAAATGTAAATGCGACAATCAAAAGAGACAAGGAGACAAGAGATTTTTCACCGAGGTTCGGAAACTCGCCGGTTTCCTACTCCCCATTGAGGCGAGCCCAACTCCACCGCTCAATCACGAAGCACCGCACGCCCCCTTTGTCATGGGGTGGGCAAGGCGGGAGCCGGCCCACGGAGAGGACTACCCAAGCCTTGATCACTAGGGTAGTTCTTCCTTCACTCCGAAGGTGGTGAACTCCAAACCACTCACAAACCGGCGCCGGGCCTCCTCCACAATCGTCTCGGAGAGGTCATCGGGCAACTCTTCCACAAGCCGTATAGGAGGCTGCAACCTCCAAGAGTAACAAGCAATGACCCGGCGTGGAGATGATCAATCAAGTGCCACACTAGCTCTACAATGGAAGCAATGCACTTGACTCTTGGCTAAGCAACCCTCTAACACACTAGATGGATGAACACAAAGCTCAAGTGGGTGTGAGAGAGGTGCAAGGGGGTGTATGCAATTGAATTGGGTGCCAAGAGAGTCCCCTTGTTGCTGGTGGGGGAGTATTTATACTCTCACCCAATATGCTGGTGGGGGTGTATGCAATTGAAAGGGCTCACAAATAAAACATAGGCTATTACAAGACCACGAAGGGTCCAAATGACATAGAGTTTAACAAAATGACAAATAACACACAATATAGAGTAATAGCCCATACCGACACATAATATAGCCCAAACCACCTTAACCTATTAGATATGAGGGCACTATCCTCACTATTACTAGTCCCAACCCAACATAAAAACACACTTTTCTCCCCCTTTTGGCATCAAGCACCAAAAAGATCTTCACTCTTTGGAGGAGAAGCAGGACGCGCCGAAGTGGAAGGATGAGAAGCATCACAACAACGATGATACACAAATGCTTGAGAGCTCTCCAACATTTGGACTCGAGAATCCAATGTACCCACTCTAGTGTGCAATCTCCCCACGGAAGCATTCAAGTCTCCAACATCCGTGCGCAAGCCACGAACATCCTCATGCAAAGCTTCATGCCCGGTAGACAAGCGTTGGATCATACCCATGAGGAGGAGGAGGTGCTGAGCTTGAGCTAGCTCCAGGATGAGAGAAGGGCGCCGCCCTAGGAGCATGGGGAGCTCCAAGCTGAAGGCGGGGCTTATACTGCTTATGCTTCTTCAAATTTTGCCCAGCAGCCCCAAGCTTGTCTTGAATCAACCTCATGATGTAAGGGGCATAATAGATACCCTGAGTGAAGGTCCCCTTAGAGATGGCAATCTCTTGCATCATGAGAGAGACAATGTCGAACTGACGGCCCTGAATGATGGCATCGATGACGTGCCAAGCCACCCCCCTAATGTCATCATTGTTGCCAAGGCGAGGGAGGATGGTAGCTCTCACAATCCTGTTAACCACACTAGGGATGGTCCTCAAGCCGGCAACCTTCCCATGTGTGTACCGCACTCCATCTTCATAAAACTGAGATAGTCTATGGAGAGCGGATTGTGGGTGTGCTCTTCATGCAAGTCATCTCCAAAGTCCAAGCGAATATTGAGGAGCCGCCGGAATTGCCTCCTAGAGATAGAACACTGGAGGGTGTCGGACATCCACTTCATCTCACTATAGTCCCCAGCCATCCACACTGTAGCATAAAACTGCCGGATCAAATCTTCATTGTAGTCTTGCTTAAGAGTCACAATCCGGTCAATGCCAACAGTCCTGAAGAGATCTTGCAAGCCCTCAAACTCTGGAGTCTCATTGATGTCTCTCCAAGAAATCCACTTATGCTCTGCAAAAGCTTTCCCTACATAAACTTGCTCATACACACTTTTCTAGAAAGCGGTGCAAAAACGGGATCCGGGGTGTCCCGAGGCCTCAAAAACTGATCATGGTGCCTCAAGATGGTATACTGCGATGGATTCCTCATGTTCACAACAAATTGGATGGAGGGATCAATGTGCATATCATCACTTCCTTCATCCTCAAACTCTCCACTTCCACTGTCATCATCTCCACTTGCCTCCTCACTAGCCCCTCAACATTTGCCTCAACCTCTTCATCACTTTGAACGTAATCCTCTTCGCTCGATTCCTCAGGCTCACTCACGGGATCCGGAGTGGGCGCACGATGACCATGACGAGTGCGGGGAGGCATCACTGTCAAAGAACAAAGGATGATAGGATATTAGCAATAATTCTAGAAACAATTTGGAGAGGTGAAAATTTGCCTATATCCTGTGTAGGGGTGGTCAGACCGCAGCCAGTAGGGCGGTCAGACCGACGGCATCAGGCCGGTCAGACCGCCCATGGTAGCCGGTCAGACCGACGGCACCAGGCTGGTCAGACCGCCCGCCGGTGGCCGGTCAGACCGACGGCTGCCGACACACGCCGGTTAGACCGGCGGCTGACCCACGGTCAGACCGCCTGTGGCTCCTAGCAGACCTCCTCCCACAAGTTCAAGCATCCAAAAAAATTTTCACATATACTCATTTCAGTCTAAAAATTGCTAGAACAATATTGCACAAGATTGGAACTAGAACATCAAAGGGTTGGACTTATTTCATCAAGATTGGAACAACTACCCATAGCCCTAGGGTGAAATAGATCGATTAAGAGAATGCACAAGAGGGAGAGTGATTTACCAGTTGGAGGAGTTGAATCACACCAAGAAACTACCCTCTATTGGTGCAAATCGAAGAACAACTTCGTGCTTCACCTAGGGTTCCATGCCATGGATCAAAAACTCAACAAAAACACGAACTAATCCATGGAATAGAGAGAGGAAGCGGAGGAGAATCACTTATGGTGTAACCGGAGAGAAATCCGCGGTCAAACCGAGGGGATTTGGTGGAGGGAGGTGACTAGGGTTTGGGAGAGGAGAGAGGAGTTTTTTCGAGTTGGGGAAGAAGATGGCTGAATGGGAGAAGATTGGGTCGGGTAGGGGAAGAAGAGAGAAGGAAAAGGACAAAAGTCCTGGGCCCACCTGCCGGCAGGTCAGACTGCGCTATAGCGCCGGTCAGACCGCCAGGTCCCCTGCCGGCTGTGCACAACCCTTGCACAAGCCGGCAACCCCCTACACAATAAAATTCAACCAAAAAAGATTTTTGGAGCAATTTTTGAAATGTGTGAGTTTAAATATTGCTAACCACACCATAATATTTGAAGATTATGATGATTTGCAACAAAACTCACTTAAGTGCTAGGAGGTGACCTTTATGGTCTATAGGGGTTTTGGGGCCAAATCGGTTTTCAAATAACTTTTGAAAGATTTGGTTTTTGAAATAGGTTTGAATACCAAAAACGTTTCAAATCTTCTTCTCTACCAACTTTGTTTTGAAACTTTTCTCAAATTCCTTCTCGATCTCATTTTAGGGATAAATCTCATTTTGGCCAAAACTAAGAATCTAGATTCTTCAAAAGAGGGCCAAAATTGGCACTTTCATTTAAAAAATCATTTTTCTTGCAATGAGAGGCTGGGAAAACATATAGGAAACCTTTGAAACATTTTCAAGAGATAATTTTCAAATTACATTGATTTTGCAAAAGTTTTGACTTATGTTGACTTGGGCATTTTGAAAATACTACTAGCACCACTAGTTGATTTGCTCACATATAAAGGGAAGTAGAGCACATGCAAGAGTGCAAAACTCCCCCTTAATGTGACATGCTCCATTTTTGCAATGAAGAACCAAATGGCAATAAATCCAAAGCATAAGAGCAAATAGGAGCAAATATACAATATGCAAAAGAAGCAACCATGGTGCACCATCTCAAGCCACATTAGAGAAGTCTATGACATTTAACTCATTCCTCAACTTGCAAAAGCGGGTTTCATCAAGAAGCTCGGTAAAGATGTCGGCTAGTTGATTCTCGGTTCTTATGTGGCTAATGACTATGTCACACTTGGCAACATGGTCTCTTAGGAAGTGATGGCGTATGTCAATATGCTTGGTTCTAGAGTGTTGGACCGGGTTATTGGCTATCTTTATGGCACTATCATTGTCACATAGGAGTGGGGTTTTGGTGAGGGTATGCCATAGTCCAACAATGTTTGTTTCATCCAAAGCAATTGTGCACAACAACTACCCGCCGAAGCATATTCCGCCTCGGCGGTAGAGAGGGCTACGGAGTTTTGTTTCTTGGATGACCATGACACAAGGGATCTACCAAGCATTTGGAAACTACCAGATGTGCTCTTTCTATCCACTTTGCAACCGGCATAATCCGAGTCGGAATAGCCAACAAGCTTAAATTTAGCACCTTTTGGGTAACCACAAGCCAATAGTAGAGGAATGATTTAAATATCTTAGAATCCTTTTCACGGCCACTAAGTGACCACTCCTTAGGAGCGGCTTGAACCGTGCACACATGCAAACACTAAACATGATATCCGGCCTACATGCTGTAAGATAAAGCAAGCTAACAATCATAGAACGATAAAGCTTTAAATCTACCGGTTTTACCTCCCTCATCAAGGTCGAGATGCCCGTTGGTTGCCATAGGTGTCTTGATGGGCTTCGCATCCTCCAAGCCAAACCTCTTGAGTAGATCCTTGATGTATTTTGGTTTGGCTCACGAACGTCCCATCCTTGAGTTGCTTGATTTGAAGTCCAAGGAAGAAGCTCAACTCTCCAATCATGAACATCTCAAATTCCCTAGACATCATATCACCAAATTCCTTGCAAAATACCTCATTAGTAGAACCGAATATGATGTCATCAACATAAATTTGACACATAAAGAAATCATCACCAATGATTTTTGTGAAAAGGGTGGTGTCAACTTTTCCAATTTTGAAATCCTTTGATAAAAGAAAATCTCTCAATCTTTCATACCAAGCCTAGGAGCTTGTTTTAAAGCATAAAGAGCTTTTGAGAGTTTATAAACATGGTTAGGATTTTTAGGATCTTCAAAACCGGGGGGTTGTTCAACAAAGACAAGTTTGGCAATTTCACCATTTAGAAAGCACTTTTCACATCCATTTGAAATAGTTTTATGTCAAAGCATGATGCAAATGCAAGAAGGATGCGAATAGCCTCAAGTCTTGCCACGGGGGCAAAAGTTTCACCAAAGTCCAAACCTTTAACATGTGTGAAACCTTGTGCCACCAACCTTGCCTTGTTTCTCACCACCAACCCGTTCTCATCTTGTTTGTTCCTAAAGACCCACTTTGTCCCTATGACATTGTGGTCTCTAGGTCTTTCAACCAAAAGTCCACACCTTGTTTCTTGCAAAGTTGTTGTGCTCTTCATGCATAGCATTCATCTAATCCGGATCACAAAGAGCTTCATCTACATGTTTTGGCTCAAGACAAGAAACAAACGAGTAATGTTCACAAATCGAAGCGACACGAGATCGAGTTTGAACACCCTTACTAATGTCACCCAACACTTGGTCAATTGGATGATCCTTGGAAAGAGTGGTGTGTATCCTTGGTGGCATAGGTGGTTCCTGTGCCTTCTCCTCCTCCACTTCAACTTGAGCTTGACTTGGCGTAGCGGAAGTAGATGGCTCATCTTGAGTGGAGGTGGATGGCTTGTTTTCCACTTCAATAGGCTTGACATCTCCAATAGACATGTTCTTCATAGCTCTCATCAAGCCTTCATCACCTACATCATCCAAATTCTCGTGCCCCTCTTGGAGCCATTAGTTTCATCAAATTGAACATCGGCGGTTTCTTCCACAATACCTTTGTTCTTGTTGTAGACCCGGTATGCCTTGCTATTTGAGGCATAACCTAGAAGAAACCCTTCATCACACCGACTTTCAAATTTGGTTAGTCTAACACCCTTTCGGTAAATATAACACTTGCAACCAAAAACTCGAAAATAGGCAACATTAGGCTTCCTCCCAACATTAGCTCATAGGAAGTCCTTTTTCAAGAGACGATACAAATAAAGCCTATTGGTTGCATGGCAAGCGGTGTTTATGGCTTCCGCCCAAAAGGAATCGGAAACACCATATTCATCAAGCATAGTCCTTGCCATCTCAATCAATGTACGATTTTTCCTCTCCAGTACACCATTTTGTTGAGGTGAGTAGGTAGCGGAAAGTTCGTGTTTAATACCAAGATCATCACAATAGTCCTCGATATTGGTATTCTTAAACTCGGAACCATTGTCACTTCTTATTTTCACAAGAGTGCAATTAAATTCATTTTGGGCCCTTTTGCAAACTTTTTGAAAAGCTCGGCAACAATAGGACTTGTCATGCAAAAAGAACACCCAAGTATAGCGAGAATAATCATCAACAATCACAAGACAATGACTATTACCACCAATGCTCTTATAGGTTGTTGGGCCAAACAAATCCATATGCAAGAGCTCCAATGGTCTAGATGTGGACATGATACTCTTAGTAGGATGAGAACATGCAACTTGCTTGCGGCTTGACAAGCACTACAAAGCTTATCTTTCTCAAACTTCACATCTTTCAAGCCCACAACTAGATCACGTTTTGAAAGTTTGCTCAATTGATTCATGCCAACATGGGCTAGCCTCCTATGCCAAAGCCAACCCAATGAAGTTTTTGCAACTAAACAAGTTTTCAAATTTGCTTCACTAGAATTGAAATCAACCAAATAAAGATTTCCATGTCTAAAACCTTTCAACACACAAGACTTGTCAAGAAGGCTAGAAACAATAACTTCTTGCGGGAAGAAAGCACATGATAAGCCAAGATCACAAATTTGAGCAACCGAAAGCAAATTGAAATTTAGAGATTTAACAAGAGAGACATTATCAATTGACAAATAATTGGAGATAGCAATTTTACCTAACCCAATTACCTTTCCTTTGCTATTGTCTCCAAATGTCACTTTCTCTTGTTCATTCCCTCCTACTTCAAATGTGGTGAACATAGCCCTATCACCGGTCATATGTTGAGTGCATCCACTATCAAGCACCCAATGGCTCCCACCGGTGCGGTAGTTCACCTACAAAAGAAGATCAAGCTCTTTTAGGTACCCAAACTTGTTTGGGTCCTTGGAGGTTAGAGATCAAAGCTTTGGGCACCCAAATGGCATTCTTTTTACCACCGAGTATAGGGGAACCTACATATCTAGCAACAATGCTACCATCATGAGACTTCCTAAGCATATAATGAGAATCAAACATGCATGTCTTAGGAGGCTTACCACCGGGGCAATCATTCACCAAATGCCCAACCTCACGACACTTGGAGCAATACTTACCATTGCTCTTGACAAAACGAGTGGCACGGTGAGAAGGTTTCTTACCCTTCTTTGGAATGAATCCAAGTCCCTCCTTGTTAAGAATGCACCGTTGCTCACTCAAAATCTTGTCAAGAGTGTTCTTACCCTTGAAGCACCTCTCCAAGCTCTTGTTGAGCTTGGCCACTTGCTCCTTAAGCTCATTGTTCTCAACAACAAGTGAGGCATCACAAATAGAAACACAAGAGCTAGAGTTAGAGCTAGACATATCCACAAGATCATCACAAGAGGTAGAAATGCTAGATGATGCAACATGAGCAATATGGCAAGTAGCACTATCATCAAGCAAATCACAAGATATGCCAATATCAATGAGAGCTCCATGTTGAGTAGTGGAAAGGAGGTTGTCATGAGCTTCCTTAAGTTTCTCATGAGAAATGGTGAGTCTCTCATGAGAAGTCTTTAGCTCCTCATACAAGACCTCCAAAGAAGCATGATCCTTCTTTAGGGCCTTGAACTTGATAATCTCCTTCTCACTATAAGCATGGAGCTCCTCAAACATACTCACAAGCTCATCATAGGAAACATCATCATAATCATCATCACTCTCACTATCACTAAGAGATGTTACCTTAGAGTAGCCCTTTGCCATGAGACAAAGTGGAGCGAAGAGTGATGGAGCCTCCTTGATGGCAACAACGGCCATCTTCTTCTTCTTGGAGCTTGCATCATCACCACCTTCTTCCTTGGACCCGGATGAGGCGGAGCTCTCCTCATTTGAGTCCCATTCCCCGATGAAGACTTCAATCTTCTTGCCTTCCTTCTTGAGCTTCTTCATGAGTTTGTAGCCTCCACTCTTCTTCTTGGATGACTTGTCTCCATCATCATCTTTGGAAGGGCACTTGGAAGCAAAGTGTCCCTTCTCACCACACTCAAAGCACCTCAAGTTGGAGAGAGTCTTGTTGGGTCTTCTATTTCTTCTCCTATTTGAGTTGGAGCCCCTTCTTCTCTCCTTTCTCCTTCCCAAGAGATCATTGAACCTTCTAGCAAGAAGGGCAATATCTTCCTCCAAGTT